>CM053597.1:151333556-151366759 GCA_028646575.1 Pseudocheirus occidentalis
GGTGCCCCATCTCAGATTTCTTACCCATGTTGATGCATGAGGCTGGACCGGGACAGAGAGAGAGCTCCTAAGACCGGGTCTAGGATTTTAAAGACCTAATTAGGATGTCCCCTCTCCTGGCCAACTGCCTTCTTTCATTGGTGAAAAATTCACTTTACCAATCCCTTCGCTACTAAGAGAAAAAGGGGAGGGAGATGGGAGGGCCCTTACCAGGGCGGGAAGAAACGGACAAAAGAAGATAAAAGTAATTGACAGGAGAAAGGGGGAGGGTACAGCATTGGGGGGGGTACATTCCAGACTGAGAAGCTTTTTACTAATTTCGTGTCCCACACGATGAGATTATAGGAAAAGAACATGCAGACTTTTGCAAGCAATATTGTTCAGATATGTGTTTACAATCACATAATTAAATGAAAGACACACAGAATAAGGACACTGTGCTTATTTCTTGCTCATTATTTTCTGTAATCATTTGATTTGGTAAAGCAAAATGTTACTTTAAAGACTTCAGTAAGGTTTCTTGTATTCATATGCCAAAGTTATGAGATTCCTTAAAATATTCAAAAAGATAACCCTGTAAAATTTATGATCATTTTCAATCAAGGCACAAAACAATGTATGAGGAGCTGTCACACATCCTAATCTCAATTAATAAAAATATTTTCTAAATATTGATACCTTTATCAGGTGAGGATGCTGCCTTGATTGAATTACATAATCAATCAAAGGTGTGAAATAGGTAGCAAAAATTCTTAAACACCTTTTTTGAATCAGTCAAAGGAATAAGCTAAATGAGAACAACTTAATTAGTTTGGAATTAACCACTGGATGAAATCAGATGAGTAAATGTTTTTGAATTGAGGAAGCTTCCAGCAGAAGCAGTCTAGTAACTGCTGTAACTGCTTTGGGAGTCAAGCTTAGGGAGTGTTTTGAGAAAATGGATGTCATGTGCCTGAACCAGAGCATAGCAAGAGGTTAAGGTGGTGGAATGGGGAGGAGTAATAAACCCAGGAGAAGTCACACTCATATTAATGACCATGTCCTTGGAGACTGGACCAGTAACAAATAATGCATCCAACTGAGAAGCTCAAATCCATCTCTTAAGAGGATCCATACAAAAATTCCATAAATTATGATTAGTCTGATTTGAAAGATGAGCTAACCAAAATTCAGAAAAGTAAAGTCAATGGGGTTGTGGGACCTGGACCCCTAAAAGGAAGAGACTGCATCTTGGAAAGCAACCTAGCATTTTTCTCCCACTGGCATTTCACCTGAGGCATCTGGTCATCCCAGTCTACCTAGATACTCAATAATCCTATTAAATGCCCTTTCACTGTGGCTCTCGACCACTTAACTGGTTCACTGTCTGCATCTGGCCCACCCCAGGCTACTTGTCACTCTTTAATCCCATCTAAATCCTTTTTCTGTTGCCCTGCCACCACTCCCAAGCTATTTACTATTCTTTAATCCCATTGAGATATCTCTGTCTCTTTTATATAAATGTATCAGTCTCATCCTCATGAAATTCACAGACTCATTAGCAAGTCTGCCCACTATTCATGATACAATAGCAGACTAACTCTTCCTGCTCCCATTCACAATACAATAGCAGATTTACTAGGAATCTGCCCAAGATGCTGGTGTTACAATAGAACCTCTTTACATTGAATGAAAGAAGGCTTGGGATTGCCAATTCTTTCAAGACAGACTCACCCTGTACCCTTACATTTCAGGGTTCCTAGCACCCTAAACAGCAACAAGATTACATAGATTACATAGATTACACAGATTAGATAGATTGCCCATAGATTACACAGATAAGTGGCAAAACCAGAGTTTGAGGACAAGCCTCTTGACTTCCAAGTCAAGGGCTCATTACTTTGGTCTTTTTTCCCCCATATCTTCTCTTTCTATGTTTTTACATTCATTTTGGTAAACGGAGTATAAAAAGTACATATTTGGAGGGAGGGGGGGGGAAAGGCTGAAGTGGTCATCATAAAATGTTGAGGTAAGGGTAGGGGTGCTCGAGATCCCAAAATACCAACATGCTGGGTCCTGCTGAATAAATTCAACTCGAGTCTTCTCTCAGCCAAAGAAAAGAAAAGTTTATTAAAAGTTTGCCATGTTGGGTAGACTCTTAAGGAGCCTCAGTATCTGTGACTCTTGCATTGGGCAAGAGTATCAGAATCATATGACACAAAGTCTGTGCTAGGTCATTCTATGATGCTCTCACACACATGGAGGCAAGATGAGGTCTTATATACAGAAAGGTTGAGGTAGGAATCTAGGGGTGGCCTAGGGGAGGAGTTTGGGGAGGTGAATCAACAGTGTAGTATTTACAATGCCTACAGTATTTATAAGTATGATGATATGGTTATTAATCACAAAATGTAACAGGCTCTCTACATGAGAAATATAGCTGGAATATTTATTTAAATACCAGAAAACTGAGTCCCAAAACCAGAAAGTCAAAGCTAACACAGTAGTTCTGAAGTTGGCATGTGTAGTTAAAGTAGTAAACACCCACATTCTCAAGCCTTCAAAACAGGACAGGCTACCTTTGGCAAAGATCCTCCTTTCCTCATTCAGAGCAACTGCTCAGCATCAAGGCAGCTTGCTCCCAGCAACTCCATTCCCCGCCCCTTCCCCAAGTTCCCATCCCTGGAAGTCCTCAGAAGAAGTCCTTAGCAGAGATTCTGGCTGGCTCAAAAAAAAGGGAGTTTGCACAGCAACCACAGCTGCCGGTGCTTCCAGTCACCACAGCACAGACACTAGCTTAGTTCTGGCTTTCTCTTGCTCTACCCCTTTCTGCTACGTCAGCAAGTTCAAAGGGCATGGAAGATCTTCAAATCCCAGTATCTTTGCAGGAGGGTCTTCAGGAGGAATCAGATGAGGTCAGACTCCAATAATGAGTTTGGGAAGGATCTTCAGGAAGAGGTAGTGAGGTCAGGTAACAGTTGAATTGGGTATAGATATTTTGATAGGCTCAAGGATGGGAAGTAGATGGACAACAGGGCCAAGCTAGTAACAAAGATTTGGGCAGAGCCACAATGAAAGGCTTAAGGCCTCATGCAAATGCCTCATCAAATGAGAAGATTCAATCAGAGTTCAAGGGGGTTCCCAGAGCCTGCACCTCATCAAAGCCACCAAGCATATCTTCATTACCCCTTCAATGATGTCATTTTTCTGTCCTTAGAAGATGATATTGTTCCATGATTTGCAGTCATAAAATAATGACATTCAAAATATGGACCTTTGTTTTGGGGAGAAAAGTTAGTTAATTAAAATAACTGTAATTTTCTAATGGCAGTACAATTAATTCTCTTATCCCATTAATTCTGGGTCTAACTCAATGTCCACTTGCAGTGTCTGTGTAAACATTCATTAGCCTATCTATGTGTATATATACATATATGTACGTGTACCTACATACGTATAGGTACACAGCCACATCCGTGAGATATGTGTGTTGTCCATGTAGGTTATGTGTATGAGTTTATATAAATGTGGTTCCCGGAATAACTTTGATAGATATTGTATGTATTTATCCATCTCTTCTCAAGGGATAGTTTGTGATAATAGAGTGAATGTGTTCTCCCACTGAAAGTGATATATCTCGGCTCAAATAAGAATGAGGCCCAAATATTACTCAAAAGGAAATTTCCTGAAATCTAAGCGAGGACAGCTTCTCTACTTTTCTAAGATTCTCTCTCCCTCTCCTCTCCTGTATGAGCTCACTTATAAAATCATGTCCCTATTATTAATTATGGTAAATGCCATAGGTTACAGAAAGGTCCAGCAATGAGCTTCTTCCTAAAGGTAACAACAGTTCATATTTAAAAGGAGCTTTATGGTTAACAAAGTACAATTCTCACGATAATCCTGTGAGGTATAAAATGAAATTAGTATTACTCTTTTTATACATCAAGAAATTGAAGTTTAGAGAGATTCATTGACTTGTCCATGTGATGGAGTTTAGGCTTGGGAACCTCCTTGAATCTTCCCACTTGATGAGGAATTTGCCTAAGGCCATAAGTCTTTCATTATTGCTAGGCCCAAATCTCTGCTACTCTTAACCTAGCCAGCTATTTCCCACCATGGACCCTATCAAAATGTCTATACACAAATCTGTTACCCTTAACCTTAGCCTAGCCCTCCACTGTCTGTCATCTCCAAGTAGCTTTTAGCTACTTCCCACCCTTAATCCCATTCCTGGAGTCTGACCTCAGTTTGGTCAAGATACTCCTTAGACTCCTCCTCAAGACCCTCCCCAAATTACCCCCTCCAGATCATCCTTAGATCCCTCCCACAGTATCTCTGTATATAAGATCCATCTTGCCTCCATGAAGGTGCTGAGATTCAATCTAGATCAGCCTCAGTCTGAGTCAGATTGTTCTGAAAGCTTGTCCAATACAAGCATTACAAAAACTTAGTTTCCTTAAGAGTCTACCTATTATGGCAAATCTTTAATAAACTTTGTTTTACTTTGGCTGAGAGAAGGCTTGGGTTGAATTCATTTGGCAGGACCCAATGTCAGTATTTTGGGGTCTCGAGTGAGCTGGCCAGCCTTGAGACTTGAGGCAAGAGTGCTAACTGGACCCTGAAATTAGTGAAATCTCCTGTGTGGTCTCCTTCACCTGCCCCTGTGTTCCGATAAAATAAGATAAGATAAGATAAGATAGAGATTTCTAAAGGGAAGGCAGTTTGCTTTTGGGCTCCTCTCTGTCTCTTGCAAGCAATACCACCCTGCAGCTGCATTCCGGTAAAAAGGGGAGGGGGATTACCACAGTCCTCTTTCCCCCCCAGAGCGCCTACCAAATATACACAGTGGTTTTATTTTAACCGCTTTCAACTGTCATATTGTAAGAATTTGTTACTATATAAACTGCTTAAACCAAGGCTCAGGGCAGATCCAGTGACTTGTTCCTGGGCTGCCGCCGGCCAGCAATAAACTGATGCCTCCTGAATTGACTGTTGGTCTTGGTCTCTAATTATTGCTCAGTGTCCATCTCATGAGTATCCCTAAATCCTAAACCTCAACACATGGCCCCAAAGGCAATCATGTGTTAGGCCAAAGATTTGAACCTGACTTCTGACTCTAGATACAGCATACCAACTATTTGACTGTGGAAAAGTCGCTCAAATTCTCTGATTTTTATAAACCTTTATTAGATTTTTAAAAAGAAAGCCTAAAAACTATTGCCCTAGGACAAGCATAAATAAGTAAAGTCTTGGCTACTGAGACTTCTCACCTCTCCAAAATAAGATTCTTAAACCCAAGTGCCCAGCTCTGTAAAACAAAAATCAAAGTGCTCCTGATTAATAGAAATGGTCCTGGGTCTTAGTCTTTCCATTGAAAACCATTTCCTATTCTGAAGAATGAAGATTCATTGTCAGAGATCATAGCCTCTTATATTGTGAACACTCCATAACGCCTTTCAATTTTCAGTCTCTGGAGGTTACGCTATAAACCAGGTAATGGTTTGCTTTCCCAGTAACCACCAAACAGTTCTAGGGAAATTGGGGTTCCACAGTTTTCAAGTCCTAAATTTCTTCTATTCTCCCTTATAGATGAATAAGTAGAGAAAGGCAAAGAGATAAGCTTAGCTTGGGGGGTAAGGTCATTGTCTCTATTACCTGCCCCTGCCCAACTGCATTCCTGGCCTTTCATGATGCAGGTGTGGTCCCTCAAAGTCTGAAAGGGTTTTGCCCCACCCACCTTTAAGATGATAAATTTAGAGGCAGAAAGGACCTCAAAACTCATAGGATAATAAGCCTAACACTGGAAGGTATCTCACAGTCCATTTAATACATCTCCTTCATTTAATAGATGAGAAAACTGAAAACAGCAAAGATTGAGACTTGCCCAAGGCCATGGAGATAGTAAGTAACATACCTGGGATTTGAATCTCAGTCCTCTTACTCAGATTTGATGAGGTACAGGCTCTGGGAACCCCCTTGAACTCTGAGAGAAGATTTGAATCGAATTCATTTGGCAGGACCCAACTTGTTCCTATTTGGGGGTCTCCAGCAACCCTGACCCTAACCCCATCAAGATTTAGTGTCCATCTTACTGCCTTTTTGCATTCTTCCAGAGGATTGGCTGCTTTAGATCTCTGCCTACATCTTGCCATAAACCATCTCTTTCATGAATGAATGAAATGGGGGGGGGGGGAAAACAACCAGGTATAAGTACTTACAAAAGTATCCAGCACTGGAGATAAAATTGCAAGAAGTAAAATACTTCCTGCTACTGAGGAACTTGTATTCTAATATGTAAAGACAATATATTAGGGACATGGTGGCCAAACAAGACTGTCAAGGAAGTCACTGCGATGGTGAGTTGTGCCCAAGTATAAGAAGTGAAAAACCAGAGTGGGGTAGATGGCTAGATGTGAGTGTAGGGACAGCTAGATATTGTGGGCTAGATATGTTTACGACCACTCAGTCACAGATCAAAATGGTTCAGCCCTGGAGGGGAGGGGGAAGGAAGATTTACTTCCTCTGTATCTTGGGGGATGGATTCTGGATTAGGGTGCTGGAAAAAAAATGAAAAAAGGCAGGAAGATGGCAAAATGGCTAGGGAGACCATATGCATGTGAAGGATATAGATCTTGTAGGAAAAAAATTACTTACTAACCACCTTGATTTACTTGAACTTCCTTACCTCAATAGAGGAGGTCAGACTGATCCAGGACTCAGAATCAGCCAATCAGGAGGCAGACTGAGTGTCCCTTAAGTTTGGCATACCAGAGATCCTTTGTAGTGTTTACTTGCTGAACCCAGAAATCCCTCTTTTGTGCCAATGACCACAGAACTGACTTAAACTGGTTCATAGCAGCCTTAACAGACAGGACTAATACAAGTATCCTAGTTATGCAGTCTTGGGGTTTTTTTCAACCTGACCCTCTTTGTTCCCAGTAGGTGTTTCATGATCTCTGGGAAATAGGAACTAAACCCAAGGGACTGTGGCAGTACCTGATTGAGCTGTGACACAGTCACAGTGAGGAAATGAAAACCCCATTGGACCACTACATGGTCATTCCCACCCACTCTTTGTCTTTACCATCTGTGCAGCCTCACACCAAATAGAGCCCAGTTCCAGTTGCAGCTCCACATACATGTCCACATACATGCCTGCCACCACTTTTAGAGAAAATAAACACACATACAACCTAACTCTTTTTGTCATTCTTAGACCAAACTTGGGAGGTTGACAATTTGATGAAAGAATGTAGGTCCTCTCATTGCCAAACCATTTTGTTCCAATAAATGTATAGGTGACCACGTGTAGGAAGCATTCTAACAAGTGAAAAAGCAGGAGGGAATGTGTGTGTGTGTGTGTGTGTGTGTGTGTGTGTGTGTGTGTGTAAGGAAGTGAATGAATCAAGTATACCCAAACTCCATTGACTTTCCACAGAATGCCTGCCACTAATTCCTAGACGGTCAATCCTTAAGAGTTACATTCTAGGTGAGACATCTCTCAGTATTGTTTATCTCTAATTGGGACTGTAGTCTTTCAGAGGGTTTGCCATTATGGTAAATAGACAAAAAAAAATTAATAAGGCCTTCCTGTGCTCCAAGTACTATACTAGGTCCCAAGGATGAGTATAAAAAAAAAGCAAGCAAGGCAGCCTTTGCCCTCAAGGTTGCGGTCCTTGTTCTTGTTTATCCTTCATTCTCAGAGGACCAGTGACACCTTGAGGGTGATGTCTTGACTTGTTCATGAATTGAATTGAAGTGAAAGAGCTGCACAAAGTCATTGAAGTCTAGTGACCAGAATCAAGACAAATGGCGATGGCCCAGAATGCAGTGCATGACCTTGGCCTTTCTAAATTAAGGTTTTCCCCGGGCCTCAGTTAATTTCAGCAAAGAATTTAAATTAATTCTTATAGATAAAATTATTAAATTCCCTCAAGGAGTTTACATTCTAGTGGGTAAAGACAACAAATAAAGGGATGCTGAAAAGGTAAGAAAAGATAGTCAGCTGAGGTCATGGTGGAGACCCTATAGGAAGCAGTGTAGTGACCTGGTTCCCAAAGAGATAAATAAAAAGAGTCACCTATCAAAGCTGGGAGTCTGGTCCTAATTTCCTGTGGAGTTTAGATGATGAAGATTGAGGTTATAACAATGAAATGCACTAACGTCCCTTTTTTACACCTATTATTGTCCATCCATGGTGATCAAAACAGTTGATAGAAAGAATGGTTAGCAATGAGAGGAACTGGATTATTTTTTTTAATTTTATTTAATATTTTATTTTTCCCAGTTACATGTAAAAAGCAATTTTAACATTCTTTTTATTTTCAGATTTTGAATTCCAAACTCTCTCCCTCCTTCCCTTTTTGCTCTCATTGAGAAGGCAAGCAATTACATTTAAGTTGACATATAGTCATGCAAAACACATTTCCATGTGCATCATTCTGTGAAAGAAAACACAGATAAAAAAACAAGCACCAAAAAAATAAAAAATAAAGAAAGTAAAGAAAGAGTATCTTTGATCTGCATTCAGGTTCTACCATAGAGGATAAATCCTATAGAATTGTCTTGGATCATTGTATTGCTGAGAATAGTTAAGTTATTTATGATAGATCATGATACAATATTGCTGTTACTGTGTACAATGTTCTCATAGTTCTGCTAATTTTGCTTTGCATCAGTTCATGTAAGTCTTTCCATGTTTATCATTTCTTAAAGCACAATAATATGCCATCACAAACATATACAACTTGTTCAGCCATTCCCCAATTGAAGGACATGCTCTCAATTTCTAATTCTTTGCCACCACTAAAAGAGCTACTATAAATATTTTTGTACACATAGGTCCTTTCTTTTTTTAAAAATCTCTTTGGAATAAAGACCTAGTAGTGGTATTGTTTGATGAAAGTGTATGAATGGTTTTGAATGTAAATGATTTTATGTGACCTTTGGGCGTGGAGGAATTAGATTTTAATTTCACCCCTGCCACTAATTCCCTATGTGACCTTGGACAAAACTCTCAGAGTTTCAGTTTTCTCATCAATAAAGGTAGTGTTTGGGAAGGATGACCTCCAGGATCCCTTCTAGACTAGATCTTAAGATCCTCTGTGATTCTATAGGAACCTACAGCTTTTACTTCCTAGAATAACCTCCTGGAAGAACAGGAAGGCAGGTGGTTGAGACCCTAGTTGGTCTCTCTAGTGAAAGAGCTATGAAATGAACCAAAGTCTTCTGGTCCAGGATCTTGTGTTTCATCCACAGGTAGCAACTGGAACTTCCTGGCACAATGCTGAAATGATCACATTCTGCCCTTTCCAGGTCTCCCTTCCATAAGAAAAACAAACAAACAAACATGTTCATACAGATTTATATTAGCACTGACAACAATGTCAAAGAGAAAGAATTTACCAAAGAGCAGCATGAAACTTGAGCCAGATCAGCAAAAGAATGAGGAAGGGCAGTGACACTTCTTTGTGATGTTAGGGTGCTGGAGACCCACTGGTATTTATGTAAATTTCAACTCTTCTTCCAAAGCAGAACCAGCAGACCCCAGTTGCTGTTGGATCACCAGTTACAGGGAAGTTCTTAAAATGAGACGAAGACAAGAGTAGAGCAATCTCCCTGGTTCATTACACCTTAGGGAGGTCTCTGGCACAGATCTCTCTCAAAGGTTTCCTCTTTGGCTCCTTTTAAGTCTCAGCTCAAAACCCATCTTCTATACAAGAAGTCTTTGCCAATCATCAATACTTTTAGTGCCTTCCCCCCTGTGATAATCCTCAATTTACCCTCTATATATCCTGGTTATACTTAGCTCTTTGCATGTTGTCTTCTCATTACGCCATGAACTTCCTGAGAACAGAGACTGTTCTTTGTCTTTCTCGTTTCTCCAGGGCTTATTAGCACGATGCCTGGCACATAGTAGATGTTTAGTTAATGCTTGTTAGTTGACTGACTTTCATGAGGTTTCAGTAACAAACACCACCACGTATGAATGGCTATCATTATTCCTTCTGGGTTTATTAAATGATGAAGTTGGAGGAGGTCCTAAAAATCATAAATTCCAGTTCTCTAATTTTCTGGATGGCAAAAAACTAAGGCCTCAAATGGGAGCGCCTTGTCCAAGATCACACTTTGGCCATGCATCTTTTGTCTCTGGATTCTAGTATAGAGGTAACATTCAAAATTAAGGGAAATCCATTCATTGAAAAGATGAACAGGGGTGAGGAAACTGTGGCCTTGAGGTTACAATGTGTCCTTCTAGGTCCTTGGGTGCCTGTCTTTTGACAGAGACTAAGGTTTGGGGGTGTTTTTTTGGTTGGGGGGAAGGTAAGGCAATTGGGGTTAATTGACTTGCCCGAGATCACACAGCTAGTGTGTCAAGTGTCTGAGCACAGATTTGAACTTACTTCCTCTTGACTCCAGGGCCAGTGCTCTATTCACTGTGCCACCTAGCTGCGCCTGAGATTAAGTTTTACTGAACAAATCCTTTTATTAAAGGGATTTTATTAAAGGGATTGGTTTTGTGAAGTTTGGATTCAGTCAAAAGGCAGCACTTGAGGACCTAGAGGGTCATATATGGTCTCAAGGTCACAGGTTCCCCAGCCCTAGTCTAAAATGTATAAGGCAATGCTGCCTACTCCATTCAGCATTCACTGGTCCTTCCTCACAAAAATCATGATCTTAAATAAGCAAATTATTTATACTTCTTCAATGTTCTTCCTTTGTGGTCTCATCTATATGGGGGGCTCCCATCCACTTTTATGGTTCTATTCAAAGTGCTGAAAATCTTCTTTTAGTACCTTTAAATATTATAGGGGTACCAATGTAGCACTCTGCTTGTCCTTCTGCTAGCCTTGGCTCTGACTCCATGACTGGCCCACCTCATACAAGAATATATTTGGCAATTATCCTGTCCCAACTTTGTGTCTTGCCCAGAGTGATTCTTCTCTTATGGTAGGTACTTAATTAATGTTCATTTAATTGAGTTCAAGAATACCTTTTACCAGGAATTTAATTCCTGGTTTGGCCACTTAATATTATCACTCATTCACTGGGCCTCAGTTTTCTCTTGAAAATGAGATGCTTGAACTAGATAATCTCTAGATCTTACTATTTTTGGAACCAAAAGAAAGTTTACAAAGTATGAGAGGCTGATATAGTTTAAGGCCAACCATTTTTCCTAGCTCCCTAAAGACCTGAGTTCTATTCCTCTCTCCACTGCCTGATAGCTGGCTGTGTCTCCTGAGCCAAATTGTTCTACCTTCCTGAACCCCAAATTTTAGTCAGAATCAAATGTGATAATGTATTTACAACATTTTTTTCATATCTAGTCCAAGCCTTTCATTTTATTTGTAAGGAAACTGACAGTCAGAGATGATGAATCATTTGGCCAAGGTCATACAGCAAATCAGTAGCAAAACAGAGAAGAGAACCCCCATCTACCAGTGTCTTATCCATTTTGCAGCAGAGAATGTGATGAATTTGAAAACTAACAAGTGCCAAAGAATTTCTAAACAATTTTTATAAAGCATGCCCTTCTCCACAGAGCTGAAAAGAAGTAGAAGGACCTCTCTCCCAGTTTTCCACCCAAGTGATAGGACAGCAATGCTTTCAAAACACACAGCCATATCCCTGGGGCAAGAGATGTTTTTGATATAAGTTGCGATGACAGCAGCTCATCAGAGACCCAGATTGGGGGAACTGTTCCAGCATGCCAGAGGTTTGGAAGCTTTTAACTCTAATAATTCATCCACACACATCAACTAAGCTAGAGTAATGTTAAGGAGCTGACAAACCACAAAGGCCAGGAAATACACAGCGAATGCTGATCGGAAGAGCGGTAGGGAGGTAAGTGTATATTCCAAGCCAGTCTGGGGATGAGTGCCCAGTGCAGGATTGAACAAAATACTGGTTTTCCAGCATGCATGCCCCTGTGACCAGAAGAGACTTGGAGAGAAGAATGAATGAATGAATTCAGTGTCTTTGCCAGCTTACCTAGAAATATTAGAAATACTTCCCCTTTCCAGGCCTCTGTTTCTTAACCTGTAAAAGGAGGGGGTTAAAACTGATGGTTCCTAAGGCTTCTTCTAGTACTAACAATTTGTGATTCTTTGATTCTAAATTCACTGATTATGTGTGACGAAGTCAGGCTTATGCTAAAATGAGGCCAAGTTTTAAATTAGCTAGGTTTTTGTATACATCACTTATTTTAGTAAAGTTTCAATGATTATTCCTTTTTATTGAATGGAGGGAAGAAAAGAACAGGTTTAGAAAAGCAGAGTCAGCTTAGGGGAGGACAGGGAGCAGATTGTTTGACCACCTGCTGTTACTACACTCTTTACCCTCACAGTGTCTGTCCTAGATAGCTTTCCCCTTCTTTAGGTCCAAAGAGGAAAGATATATAATCCCCTCCCCCCAACCCTGCCCCTAGTCTAGTCCTAAATGGGAAAATGCCCCCTCCCAAAGATATTTAACATATTGTCCCTCCCAAAAGAACAGGGTAATTCACCAGGTAAAGAATTCAATCCCTGTTTCTCTTTCTATCTGATCCTATTCCTGGGCCCCTGTAGGCTACTGAATGCTCTACAAGGGCCTATAGAAACCAGACACAACAAAGAGGACTGTGGGATGGGGAGGGGTAGGGAGGGAATGTAGAATAATTATTGTCATTTTTTTGTATGTACATATTCAGAGGGAGATGCCAACTCTCTCAGCCACCTGGGCTAAATAACTTTAAAGGCTTAACCACTGGCCTTTAACACTTAAACAAGAATTTCACAAGGGCTCCGGCATGTGGGGAGTTGGAGTAGAAAGGTCTGAAGGGTGATCAAGGATTAGTAGGGAAGAAAAATTTCTTGACCTTGGGAGTTCAGTGTGGACACAACTTAAATATCCTAGATATTCATCTCCTAATAATAATCGTGGTTGTTGTTCGGTTATTTCAATCATGTCTGACTCTTCATGACAGGACAATTTGGGGTTTTCTTGGCAAAGATGCTGGACTGGTTTGACATTTCCTTCTCCAACTCATTTTTACAGATAAGGAAACTGAGGCAAACAGGGTGAAGTGACTTGTCCAAGGTCACACAGCCAGTATGTATTGGAGGCCAGATTTTCACTCATGAAGATGTCTGACTCCAGATCCAGCACTCTATTCACTGCCCCACCTAGCTGCCCCCCTAAGAGCTAACATTTATAAAATACTTACTCTGCGCCAGGCACTGAGCTAAGCACTTTACAATTATTGTTTCATTTGATTCTCACAACAACCCTGGGAGATAGATACTATTATTAGCCTCATTTTACAGATGAGGAGGCTGAGGGGAGCAGGTCCTATGACTTGCACCAGCTCACACAGCTACAGGCATCATTAGCCCATTGTACAGATGAGGAAACTAGAGCTCAGACAAACTTTCTCATAGTCTATTATGAGTAAAAGACAGGTTTTCACCTCTCCAGGAAGGTGGTCTCTAATGTCCCTGGCCAGTTCAGACATGCCACACACACGTAACCTCTCAGATCTTGAACCTGTCATTTCCAAATACTGCCACCTCACCTCAGCTGCTCTTGGCCCCAGTTACCCAGTCCCTGGAGCTGTCCCCTCATCCCCCAACCCAAGGAAGGATTCTGGAGCCAGGATC
This sequence comes from Pseudocheirus occidentalis, assembly GCA_028646575.1. NCBI lineage: Eukaryota > Metazoa > Chordata > Mammalia > Diprotodontia > Pseudocheiridae > Pseudocheirus > Pseudocheirus occidentalis. The sequence continues at coordinate 151,347,176 of CM053597.1, forward strand.
TCAACAGGTCTCCAGGCAAACAAAAGTCTGAAAAACTTGTTCTTTAGCAAAAAAAAAAAAAAAGATTGACTTGTTCCACAGCCTCCAGGCACGTAGGCACAGATTCCTAAAGAAACCAAAAAGGATGTATTAAAAAAAAAAAAAGTTCAGATCCCAATGTTCTGCTCCTTTTGTTAAGCTTTCTGAGCAAGGGCAAAACTGTCTTAATCAAAAAAGAAAAAGAAAAAAAAGGCAAAAAAAAAAAAAGGGGGGGAAATTGGAGAAATGCTGCCCTCTACTGGGATAAACTAATATGAAGGACAGTGAGTAGAAATTCACTGACCCGTATCTTAACAATCATAGTATTATAGGATTTAGAACAGGAGAAAAACCTTAGAGATGTTCTGGTCAATTTACAGATGTAGAAATTGAAACCCAGAGATGAGAAACAATGTGCTTGGCCTTTTGCAGAAGATAACTTGGGATCTCCTAACTCCAAATTCAAGTATTCCTATAATACTAGAGAGATCTAGGGAAGAGCTTTTCATGTTTTCCTGCGGCTCTTTAGATCTCTCTTTTGCCCCTTATTAAACTCCACCTCACATCATCTTTATGTGCATGGCACATTTTTGTATTAGTTTATAGGTCCCTTAGGGCAGGAACTGTGTCTCTTTTCATTGTGTCCCTCTCACCTAAAACAATACCTTGCTAATTATACTGTAACAAGTAACTTCTTGGACATTAGTTGATTTGAATCCTTAGGTACCCAATGGTCAGCAGAATAGAACTCAACCAGCATTTCTGTCCAACCTGCTTTGTATGGTGATCTAGAACTGGTGGTGTGGCAGGAATTCAAACACATAGCTGTTGGCCCCATTTATGCCAAATATCCTCATTTTGCTGCATTTGTGTTGGAACACTTTTAAATGGCTGCTAGGTTAAGTCTTTTCATTCTGCTGCAATTTTAAACCACTTCTCCTTGTTCTGCTCTTCCTGGAAACATCAAGAAAAACGTACAGTTGGAGTCAGTATGTGTACCCTTGTACCCACACAGTTACTGAGAGATAAGGGAAGAGAAGAAACAGTTCTATGACTTTTTTTCTTTTATTTTCTGACTAGCTTTGAGGGGGAGAGAAAGCAATTGGAGGGTCCACCTCTGGCCCTAGGAAGAAAAAGGAAGAGATGGGGCAGCTAGGTGGTGCAGTGAATAGAGCACTGGCCCTAGAGTCAGAAGGACCTGAATTTAAATCCAGCCTCAGACACCTGACACACTTACTAGCCGTGTGACCTTGGGCAAGTTCAGTTCTGGCCCGAGGGAGAAAAAGGAAGAGAAGAAACACTTCCTATTTTTATTTTATTTTATTTTTCTTCTGGCCTTAAAGGGGTGAGAAAGCAATTGGAGGGTTCAGCTATGGCCCCACTACAAACCATGTACATTGTGTCAGAGTTTACATACAACCATCAATCTATAAATAATGCTGTGTGTGAACTTCTTCACGCCCCCTCTGAAAATAGCGTTAGATGTTCTCACAATGACTTTGAACTGATAGTTTATATTTAGCTTACTCTCGGCCATCTATTTTTACTCCTTTTGTTTACATAAATACTCTTCATTGTCTATAGCTGATATGTCTGGGTACCTAATGTCATACACAGCAACACCATTCTATTGTCACTTTGAGGCTAAGTTCCCTTTCCCCATTGTCCCCAAAATGTTCTTGCATGCATAAAATTCCAGAATTAATGGGAACTGGAGAAATCATTTACTCCATCCCCCTGCCTCTGATCTGAACTCTTCCAAAACTATTCCATACATATGGACCTTATTGTTAAAGCCTCTCAGGGAAGATTAATCACTTAAGTCTTTCAGTATCTTGAGTGAGCCTTTTTGTCACCTCTTACTAGATTTCATGAGTGGCAACCTTCCGTAAAGAATAAAAAACCTGCGCTCAGAGTCAGAAAGGCCTAGGGTCACATCCCAAAGACTCCTGACACATTCTGAGTGTGTGACTCTGGCCAAGTCACTCAGCTTTTCAATGAGCCAGGCAATACCTTAAAACTATAAGCTGCAGAGAAGTTAGTTATCTCTTGGTAGATGGAGTTTACCCAGGCTGAAACCTTTATACTCATGAATTCGCAGGTCTCTTTTAAAAAATAAAGAAGCATCTTCCGCCCCCAACCCACCCTACCCCCAGTACTGTAGCAACTCTCAGTTTCTGGTGCTGCTTTCTAATAAAACTATTTTCTGAGCACCATCCTGGAGTGAGGAGGATCTGAGTTCAAATCTGGCCTCAGACACTTAACACTTGCTAGCCATGTGACCTTGAGCAAGTCACTTAAATCCAATTGCCCTGCCTTCCCCCTTCCAAAAAGGAAAAAGAAAAAAAAAAAAACACAATCCTATTTTCCCCACAAACTCCCCTTTTAAGGGTCATGCCTCAGCCTTCTTTTCTCCCAAATAAACAATTCCAGCTCCTTACCCTTTGCATAAAGGGTCCTGTTTTTTTTAACCTTCATTAGCTTTATGAATCTTCCAAAATCCTGATTTGCATACATTCATTTAACAAACATTTATTAATTACCTACTATGTACAAGGTCATTATTCTGTGTGTGGATGTAGAAGGTTACACTTGCTTTGCTCTCAAGGGGCCTATACTCCAGTAGGGGATATAAGACCCATGCACAAATGACCAAAAATATAAGGCAACAATGTTTTCCAAACTTCAGGTAGCAATTTACCTTACCCTTCTCCTACACACAAATAAAAATCTAGCTGTCTCCTATACTTTGCTAAGCAAATAATTTTAGCTCACATTTTATTCAAATAAAAGTAAGAATTTACAGTACTTCTTATTACATCTTAGACATGTAAAAATCTAAAAATCAATGTTACTCCAAATTCATTGTCATAAGAGAAGAGACCTTAGAGCTCATCTATGTCAACTTTTTTTTCTTTTACAGCAGAGGAAACTGAGCCTCAAAAAGCTCAAGTCATTTAGCTAAGGTCCCGTAGATTGTAAGTGTGATAAAACTTGATCCCAGAAATTCTTACTCCAAACCAGCATTCTTTCCTTTAATGGGAAACAAAGGAGCGCTTCCCCCATCCCAATTTCTACACTAGGACATGCTGGGTACCGGAGATCAGAGGTGGAGAAAGGAATGAGTCTGTTCAAAGCTCCAAATCAATAGACTTAGGCTGGGTCTCAGCTATTCAGCAGCCATGCCTTAGCTATCCCAAGCCCCAGGGGTGGTTTCATCCACCAGAGAACACAGGAGTATTGGTGACACCAAGGAAAGTCAGCTGAGCAATAGCTTCCTCATGCTTCAGCCCTAGGGGGTCTGCCTATTACTTCATAGCTACATGAGTACCCAACCTGGATTTCCCAGCCTCCATCCCCTGATGCAGGTGAAGGTATGTACCAGTCAGCACTTCTGCCATAACTGGGCACACTCTCCCTACAGAGAGAGACCTAGTTCTTACCAAGGATACACAGGACTTCCACCCTGTGAAGAGACAGGTGTCTTGGGCCATCTCACACCCCTTTTAACACTCTTTACTTAAAGGAGTGGATTTACTCTATTGCTCTCACTTTTATTTACTTTGATTTGAACTTCATTTTCATTGAAAAAAATAGATATATTTATGTGGGAGTTGTATTTTAAAATATCCAATAATTTTGGCCATTTCTCTGCCTACAAAGGGGCCTTGCAGCATCCCTCCCCATACTGTACCCTACCTGAAAACAGGTAAAATATGAAAGTAAAATAAAAGATATAAAAACAAAGTCATGAAAGTTTAGAGGAGAAAAAAGGAAGGGAATGAGGCGTGGGGGGGAAAGAAGAAGAGAGGGGGGAACGACATTGGAGGCTTTGGGAAGGGGTAGCATTTGATCTGTGTCTTAAAGGATGAGTAGGACACCAGTAGGAAGAAACAGGGGTGGAGAGTCCTGTAACTAAAGAGAAATGAAGGCCATCTCTATGTTCTTTACCTTTCTCTCAAATTGAAGGGTCAGGGACAGACTCAGGAATCTTTTAAAGGTCTGACATAGACTATATATAATGGAAAGACTTTTCCATTAGACTTCCAATGTTACATTTCAACTTTTAGAGTGTAGGATCATGCTTCCAAAGTATTGCCTTGTAGGTCATGGTTAGTGCTCTGAGGTCTGTTCTGAGGTCCGCTCTAAGCCTTAAAACCTTTCCTGGACATGGTCACCTACCACCTTCCCTGGGAGCAGATTTCAGGTCCTTCTTTTCACCTTTTGTAGACTTCGTTCCTTTTCAAATCATATATCATCTAGTTTTTATAAGTCCTGAACAATTATGAATCTGTCCTCCAAAACTCCAACCACTCTTCTGTCTCACAATTACCAACTTGGGGCGAGCCTGAACCCAACCAAGCCCAAACCCTGGCATATTCATTAGTTATCTAGTGAAAAGCAAAATAAGAATAAGATCGTGAGATTTTAAAATGGAAATTAACTTTAAAAATTTATTCCAAAGCACTCATTTTATACATAAGGAAATAAAACCCCTTAATTTTACAAATGGGGAAACAGAGATTCAGGACATTAAATTACTTTCTTGAGCTTATAAAGCTAGTAAACAACAAAGGCAAGTCTCCTATTTTTCAGTTCATTAATAGATATCTGTCTATGATGAATCAAAGTGTTGAGTTTTTATGAGCTTTTATTTTAAAGAATGTTTTCAGTCAATAAGCATTTATTAACACATGCCGAGCACTGTGGTAAGCACTGGGGATACAAAAAGAGGCAAAAGACAGTCCTGCCCTCAAGGTATGGACCTGTGGTCAATATGGTGGCTTGTGGACCTGTGGTCAACATGGTGGCTTATGGACCTGTGGTCAACATGGTGGCTTATGGACCTGTGGTCAACATGGTGGCTTATGGACCTGTGGTCAACATGGTGGCTTGTGGACCTGTGGTCAACATGGTGGCTTATGGACCTGTGGTCAACATGGTGGCTTGTGGACCTGTGGTCAACATAGTAGCTTCCTATGGAAGTCATCTCCATCCCATCTTCCTTCCTCTAATCAATATCAGGTTAAAAAAAAAGCCCACCCCTGTCAAATGAGCACTCTACATTTTCTCCAATAAAAGAGCTTTGTTTTTTAGATAAAAGGTGATTTTATTCTGGCAAATATGGGAGCTAGAAAGACATTTCATATCGTGGATTAAAGCTAGATGCATAGTCAGAAAACTCGTATTTGATTTTTCTGCTTCTTTACTTAGCTGTGAGATGACTTCTTTGAGACTCAGTTTTCTAATCTATAAGATGGGGCTAAATATATTTGTACCACCTCCCTCACAAGTCTGTTGTAAGGAAAAAGCATTGTAAATAGTAAAAGGCTATAGAATTGTGAGTTACGTACTGTAATGGACCTTTGCTTGAGAGTGATCAAGGCATTTTCCCCATACTATAATAAAATGATTATAACATTTATGCTGGTGCAAAGGAATGAATGAACCAGAATTTTCTCAAGGTTTTGAGAACCATATATAACTTCATCTGGGAAATTTGCACAACCTTGAAAAGGTTATGACTCTTCCATAGGGGAAGGAAGAGAAAGGTCCCTCTGCTTGTATAGAAGATACTATTGTCATGCCCTCATTTTTGGAAGAAAGTTTTGTGTTTTGGTTTTTTTTCCAGGAATCCAAAAGACAGACCCTGATACAATAGGGTGCGTGCAAGATTGATAAATTTGAAGTCAAGAGAGACTTGGGTTTAAATTCCAGTTCTGATATTTACTAGCTGTGTGACTAAGGCTATTACTTCATCTCTGAAACTTACTTTCATTATTTGCAAAATGTGGGTGATACTTGAAAATATCTCTTAATAGGATTGTTGTCAGAGTAGGATGAGATAATGTTTATAAAGTGCTTTGCAAATCATAAAATACATAAACACAAGGCATCTACATTGCACGAAAAGTTCATGTATAATAGCTAACATACATGCCAACTATTATTATTAACTCTAACAATTGGTAGGAATTATAGGAACATTGCTTTTCAGTCCAAAATGTAAGGAAGAACTTCCTAGCCATTTGATTTGTCTAGAAATGGATCTAGGTTTTTTCCTGGGGTAGGTAGTTCTCCCCTTTTGGAGATATTCAGACAGTTTAAATGATCACTTGTTTGGAATATTACATAGGAGTCACACTTGACATAGAGTTTGGTTTACATGACATTTAAAGTCCCTTCCAGGACTGAGGTTATATGTCTCCCCTTAGCTGACCAAATGTCTTTCAAAGTGCAAATTGCGAATTTCAGTATCCTCCATGAAGTTTCCTCTGAGTGCTCCAGCCCTCAATGATTTCCCTTTCCTTTGAATTTATCAAGAATTTATAGCATGTCATTTAATAATACACTATCTTGACTTGTCCTCTCATTCTTTTCTCTTGTCTTTTCTCTCCAACCAGACTGTATGTAACTTGAGGACATATATTGAAGATTTAGGGTTGAAAGGACTTCAAGGGTCTTCTGATATAGAACCATTCTGCAGACAAAACCAAGGTTTAGGGAGATGAGATGATCTGATGCCCCTTTCAGAGGAAATGAATAATGCCATCTAATTTTTCTGTATCTGCCACATTACTTGCCCCAGTGTTGATCATTTGGTCATTCTGGCCAATAATGAGTTATTCACTGATGAGTGTGTGAATGAAGCCATTTGTCAAATGAACAGCATATCCTTTTCAGCAATGGTAGGTTTAGTTAGATTACTGTTCCAAGAGGTTGATGTGAACAGGCATAGAAAGGAAGGCTATCAATGAATGGCATAAAGATGACCCCCTATAAAGTAGCAATGTGGTGGGATTATGTTGGGCTAGTTATGGAGGATTTTCAACAATCAAGAGTGCAAGATTCCAGATCAGGAGCTAAAAAATCCAAATAATTTACCCAAGGGTCAGCTAGGTGGCACAGGGAATACAGCACTGGCCCAGGAGTCAGGAGAACCTGAGTTCAAATCCAGCCTCAAGCACTTAATACTTAATAGCTGTGTGACCTTGGTTAAGTCAGTTAACCCCATTTGCCCTGCCTTCCCCCCTCCAAAAAGACAAAAGATAATAATTTGCCCAAGATAACACAAATAAATAAGTTACAGAACCTGAATTCCAATCTAGGTCCGTTGGATTGTGAACCCCTTTAGGGTAAGGATTGTCCTTTGCCATTCTTTGTATCCCCAGCACTTAGTACAATTCCTGGCACATAGTAGATTATTAATATATTTGTTATATTAAGATATGAATAAGTATTTATTGACTATCTGACCCTGATTCAAAATCCAATTTTATTTCCACTCTACCATGCTGCCAAGAAGGCAGAAAGCTCCCCCCAAAATATCCTGAACCCCCAAATACCAGAGAGTGAGAAACTAACCAGCTGCCACACAATCGTGGTTTACCTTTAAGACTCATCTACCTACTTTCACAGAGGGATTTGCATAAGCCATCTAGGTAATGAATCCCTTCTTCAAAGACCTCCATAGAAGTTGTCTCCCCACAATCGTTCTTAGTAATACTTTTCTGTCTTATATCTACCTGGCATCACTGTTACTGCAATATGATCCCATGTCCTTTTCTTTGTCTCCAGGAAAGATGGAGAACAGCTGGTCCTCACCCCCCACATACACACAGCCACACACAAAATCACCCTTCCGTTAATGGATATTACTGAAAAGACACGGTGCTTAGAAACATTGAGCGCTTGGACCTTTCATCCTGTCGTAAAACTCGATCCCCTTCAGTTAGGGGCTCTGCAGCTCGGATGCCAGATGAATCAGCCCCAACGGGCACCCGGAAGTCTGTAGGCAGCAAGAGATATTGCCTAAAACGCGGGGGTGGGTCTTGTTGCCTGTCTGTGTTGGTCACTGTGGCCGTAGTTAGAGGCTCACCCAAATGTCCTTCCATGAGCCTGCCACAGAAGGTGGAGTGATGAGTGACAAGGGAGTGGACAGCTTTCCTCTAAGTATGTATATAGCGGTATGGAAAGGTAGAAAAGTAAACTTGGAGTCAGGAGCCTGGGTTCAAATCCCAGATCCAACAGTTACTAGTGGCGTGAAAGCATTTTGTGAACCTCAAAATGTGATTTAAAAGGAAGTTCTTATGTGTGGAGCCATCCCTAGCGGGACGTCAGCCCATAACAAATCACGTCGTACACCCTTCGGCTCCCTACTTCCAGCATGTTTATACATGGCCAACGCCTATCAAATGAACGTCGTGTTCAACCTTGAATTGGAAAAAAGCAGTCACAAAAGGGCAAGCTACAGCTCGAGGAGGTCATCAAACAAGGGGAGCAGAAGGGTGGTTTATAAGCCGGCTGCATAAAGGTGAATCACAGGCCTTTTGTAGCATCATCTGGCTTTGCTCCCAAAGTGCCCCATGCCTGGAATGCCTTCTCCACCTTACAGCCTCCTCCGACCTACATCCCTTTCTTTATTTTGCCTTTTGAAATTCTACCCACACTTGAAAATCTATTTCAAATCATCCTCTTCCGCAAATTCTTCCATGATCTCTGACCTAACATAGCACTTGTTCTCACTTCTTTTATTACCTTATTAGCATGTAATACATTTTTATCTATTATAATTAATGTATGTTTAGTATCCTCTACTAGAGTGTAAGCTTCATGAGGGTCAGAACTGTCTTATTTAGACTTCGTATCTCTTCCAGTTCCTATCATGATGCTTCAGATAGTGTTGTTGTTGCTGTTATTGTTGAATTGTTTTAGTTCATCTCTATTGGCAAAGATACTCCAGTGGTTCGCCATTTTCTTTTCAAGCTCATTTTGCAGATGAAGAAACTGAGGCAAATAGGGTTAAGTGACTTGCCCAGGGTCACATAGCTAGTAAGTGTCTGAAGCTGAATTTGAACCCAGATCCTCCTGACTCCAGGCTGGAGCTCTATCCATTGTACTACCACCCCTAATCATTTTTTTTTTGTTGTGCAAGTGAATTGAATGACCCTCTTTCCGCATATGTATATAATATATGCAAATGTAATTTTCTTTAATCTTATTTCATTGAGGAAACTCCCATTCCAATGCAAATTAGCCCCTATTCCGTAACTTGTATCTTTATCTCTGTAACACCTTCCGAAGTGCTTTGTAAATAGTAGGTGTTTGGGATCATTGGATCATTCAGATCCAATGCAGATTATTACAGATGGGGGAACTTGAAGCAACCTGCCCTCAGTAGCAAGTGACAGAAGTGGAATTTGAATCTAGGTCCTCCAGCTCCAGAAGCTGTCTTCCCACTGTTACATCCTATTCATTAATTAACACATTAATGGGTTACCTCCTTTTTCCTCTTATGAATGACTCCTTGATTCACTACCCAGAAAGAGGGAACTGGAACGATCCTTAGACCGAAGAATAGTTTGACCTATGAGAGAAGAAGGAGGTGGAAGAAATATAAGGTACTAAGAGAGAGTCAAGAGAAACAGGACCTTCCACCCCAGGACCCTCACCTAGATCTGATCCCTGAAGAATAAGAAGCATCTTCAGCTGGGAAGGGAAGAGAGGAAGGTAAATTAATGCCAAAGAGGACTGACTGATCTTTATCTTCCTAGCTCTATGAAGCATGGGAAGGCCCATCTTTGGTGTTTTTACTGGCAAAGTACTAGGAAGAAGCAATTTCTGAGGTATAGTTCTCAAGAGCCTGACCAGCAGTTAGTTGTTGGTGAAAGAGGTCTAGTGAAAGAGGTCTAGTCATGTGGCCAGAGAGCTTCCAAGGATTCAAAACATCTGATCTACTGGCATCAGGTCATGAGTAGCCCCTCCCCCCATTTGGGCATTGGGTTTGAGGACACTAGGTGCTTGGGTAGGGGCTGTGGGCAGGGAAGAAAACATCTTTGAACAGGAAAAGGGTAGCGAGAAAAGAGAAGGGGTGGGGGGAATGAATACCAGTCTCAACAAACATCCAACTTTGGGTTTCAAGCTCTTTGGTTCCATAAAATTCAATAATGCACATACAACCACAGAACCTCTGAGTGGGAAGGAACTTTATTTGGGGGGGGGGGGGAAGGAACTTTAAAAGCAATTTAATTTAATCCACAATTTAATAAAGATCCTTTCCCAAGTGTCCCCCAACACGTTCATTCAACTTTCTTTTCAAATTTCATTCCACTAAAACCCCTAGACCTTTTTCAAAGTTTTCTTTTCTTCTCTTTTTGTAATATTTCCCAATTACAATTTTTTTTTTTGGCAAGGCAATTGGGGTTAAGCGATTTGCCCAGGGTCACACATCTAGTCAAGTGTCTGAGACTGGATTTGAACTCAAATCCTCCTGACTCCAGGTCCCGGGCTGGTTCTGGATCTACTCCACCATCTAGCTGCCCTGTCAAACAGTTTTCTAACCACGTCTCCTCCACGTTGCACTTGTTAAATTGATTTTATAGTGCACTCATTTTTAGTGAGTCTGAAGTCCACTTCTCTATGACTTCCAGCCATTGCTTCTGGTCCTTTCTTCCCTGGCCAAAAAAAGCAAGGCAGATTTCTCTTGTACTTGACAAACCATCACATGATTGAAGATGACTATAGGGCCTACACTTTAGTAATTTTTTTACTCCAAATTAAACATCCTTAGTTTCTTCAATCATTTCTCATTTGTAATGGTCTTAAGACCCATCATTATATTGGATCTATGCCTTTGACTTCATTAAAACTTGCCAACGTCCTTCCTAAAATGTGAAGGCCACAACTTAATGCAATAATGCTGCAGATGTGGTCTGATGAGCATTAACTAAACATGAAGCCTGCCTCTCTTCCTTTGTAGTTATGCCTAGATGTTTGTCTGCCGTATTGTATTATAAGGCCACACTAAACTTGCAGTCCACTAAAACCCCTAGACCTTTTTCAAAGTTTTCTTTTCTTCTCTTTTTGTCATATTTCCCAATGACAATTTTTTTTGGAAAGGCAATTGGGGTTAAATGACTTGCCCAGGATCACACAGCTAGACAAGTGTCTGAGACTTGGCTTTGAACTCAAATCCTCCTGACTCCAGGTCCCGGGCTGGTACTCTATCTACTCCACCACCTAGCTGCCCCTTCAAACAGTTTTCTGACCACGTCTCCTCCACGTTGCATTTGCTAAATTTACTTTCTGAAATTTGGTATTCGTTTCCATTTTCTAAGCAGTTCAGTCCCAGCTATCATTCATGTAGCTATCTCTCCCATCTATTTAATATGCATGCTCTCCCTGCCGTCTTCCAAGTCATTGAAATCCTTGGGCCGTACCACTAGAAATCTGCCTCCAAGTGGACATTAGCCCTTCTTTTTGCATAGTGGGAAAAATGTTGGATTTGAAATAAAAATACCTTGAGTCTGTTATTTACAAGGGTAATCTTGAGGAGGTATGACTTCTGTGTACCTGAATTTTCTCAGGCAGGTAGGTGGCATAGTGTAAGATACTGAGAGATAGTCAAGAAAAGCAAATAAAGTCCAGAGTCTGGATGACCTGAGTTCAAATCCTGCTCCAGACACTAGCTATGTGACCCTAAACAAGTCACTTAACCCTGTTTGCCTCAGTCTCCTCATCTGTAAAAAGGAGCTGGAGAAGAAAATAGAAAACCATTTCAGTGTCTTTGCCAAGAAAATCCCAAATGGAATTGTAAAGAGTTGGACATAACTGAAAAACAACTGAAAAATTTCCTTATCTATAAAATTAAAGGAGCAGACTAAATAATTTCTAAATCTATGATCCTGTGTCTACTTTTAGGTCTATTAATTTAGGCTTTTCCAGAATCTATTTATACTAACCCACATCTTTCCCTCTCATCCGGAGAGGTAGCATGAGACTCTTGCCAAATGCTTTTCTGAAATCTAAGTAAATGATAACTGTAACATTTCCTTTGAAAAAAAGGAAATAACGTTAGAGCAGCAAGAGCTGCTCTAGGTTAATCCATGTGGACCATGTGATCTCTGCTTCTTTTTCTAAATAGTCACTAACACCCCTTTAATAATGAATTCTGGGATTTTTCTAGGAAATTAAATTAAGCTCACTGGCCTATGTTTTGTAGACTCTCCTTTCATTTAAAAAAAAAATGGAGACAACATTCACCCTTCTCCTGTCCTATCCCTCCCATTATCCATAATTTTTCAAAGCTCGGTGACAGTGGCTAAAGTTATATTTAAGGCAGGGCCACCAGGACTTTGTCCAATAGTAGAACATTGCCTCAGGTGTGGAAATTTGCCTCAACATGAAAAATTTAGAGTATTGATGGGAAGGCATTCTATTCTCTCAAGGAAAATGCAAGGCAGGTGGGAGTCTGGTAGTGGGGTGGTGTTCAACAGATTTGGAGTTAGAATCTAAGTTAGATTCTCACAGGCTGGTGAGAACAGAGGCAAGATCAGATTCCTGCTGTGAAAACAACTTGATTGTTCTACAGGCATCTTGGGCAAAAGCAGAGGCCAGTGGACTTGAGCTCTGGTCCAACAAACTAGTTCCCACTGATGGCCCAAAGGTTGACTATAAGTCCAGCCCAGAAACCAGGGGCAGACCAGACAGGGTGCCTTCCTCCTCTTCTGTCATAAAAGGACTAAGGACAGCAGGAGCCCTAGAGGCAGGGGGCAGGAAAGAAAGCATCTCTTTTGCTGCTGGAAGGCTATTCTTTTCTGGGAACAAATCTGCCCTAATATTCCTAAGGAACATTTTTTGTAACCTAAAAGTTTGCTTTCTCTTGCTTCTTAAACTTTCCTAAGCCCTACTGATGGGGGTCCAAGTTGAAGGTGTTGTGGGCCAAAACAGGGGACAGGAGACATTTCAGAAATAACGGGTACCTATGGGGCCCTAATGTGGCAAGGAGAAGGGGATGCTTCCCAAAAGCGAGCTCTCTACCCTGTTATCACAGTCTGACTTGGGATATGGTGAAGGAGAGGAGGAGGTGGAAGAGGTTTGAAGGAGTATGAAAGGCAAGAGAGAGGAGGCGTACAGCCCCTAAGCCCCTGCTGAAGGATTCGGGCCTAGGAGGAATCCTGGGCAAATCGTCTCCTTTCCCGAAGATCTCGGTTTCCCCCTCTATTAAATCAAGAATTTGGCTTGATACTTAAGGTCTCTCCCAGATATAAAATGATATTTTGAGGGTTGAGGGGGAAGGGAATAGGGATTTATTTGAGCCCCCTTCCAACCTCTCAAAAACCATCTATTTATTTATTTTAAAGACTAGCTTTCTACCCCCACCCCAGTAATCTGGGCCTCATTTCTCAGAACCTAAATGTGAAGAAACAATTGACCTTAAGACATAGTTTTTGAGAATAAATAAATCTGAAGATGCAGTTAGCAAATGGCTTGATTACTTGATTCCCCTGGGGTGGAAGGGTAGGCAGTTTCATCCATTGCCTTGTGGTATCCTGTGTGGTGGGTGTGGGTGTGGATGTGTGTGTGTGTGTGTGTGTGTGTGTGTGTGTGTGTGTGTGTTCTCCAAGGGATGGTGCCTACCTCTCACCCCAACTGAGAATGTTTGCCTTGGGAGTACATTACAAAGCTTGCCCTAGATGCAAAAAGTCCTAGTTAGGCTCAATGATCAGATCCCCCATTTCTCTCAGCATCTTGGCATGGTAACCTCTTGACTAGACCTAATCAAGGACAGCTAAGTGCCCTCTTACTTTCTCCTTCCTTATCTTGAGTTTCAACTCTGTTTTAACCATTTCTACCCTGTCATTTCTAGGAGGAAAAAATATTTTTTAAAAGAATTGAACAACTTTGCCTTCTCTCTGGTATCTGTTATTATCATCCAACTCACTTTCTGCATTGTTCTGGTCTGATTCCTTCTTTGATCTTCTTTGTACTGGCACAATACTCGTAGGTACCTGTGCGAGTACACATGCGCGTGCACACACACACACACACACACACACACACACTCATACACTCTTTCTCTTGTCCTTGACATTCTTCTCCAGCCTCAACTAATTCTTTGTTTTAGTGATCCTTATACTACCCTTTCAAGACTATGCTGTCTGTATTTTATTATTCATCATGCATTGACTCTGTCTTCATATAATTTGAATGAGATTCAGAATTCCAGGGTATAACAGTTGGAGAGGTACTTATACTGATAGGGGAAGATCCAATGTGGGTTCAGGGCATGTGGTTCAGGGCAGGCCCCTAATCACAGCTGTGGTGTTAGTAGAACAATGGAAGACCCTACCATTAAAGTATGGGGGTTGGGTCCAGCTTTGCATTCTATGTTCCATAAGCCATGGCCTGGGAAGTAAACTATTAGTGCCAGTACTTATCAATAGCTGATGCTTTTAATGGAGAAACCTGCAATGGCTGGGAAGCAGAGCACCAAAAGACCAAAGACAGCCTAAGACAGGAGTCAGCAGCGAGAAAGTCAATGGAGCAGTTATGGAACAGAAATTCAATACAAGTTGGTAATTAGAGAGGGTGGAAACAAGGCAGGTCTCCAATAGGGTACCCAAACTGGTTAAACCCAGTGCATCTTTATAGGATTCTTACCTGGGAAAGAAAGATCAGACATTAGAAGGAGGGATTGGGTAACCTAGAGCTGGTGTGCAGTCTAAGGATTGATACAAATGCTAAATAATGGGGGAGGGGGGCGGAAAACCTGAAGAATCAGCTGGAGATGATACTGAGACTCCTCTTCCATGTGAAAAGGGTGACTCAGGGCATTCGGACTTTCCCAGCTTCTTCTAGCAATTCATCTTCTGTGCGTTTCTTTTAACTAATTGTCCTATAAGTTTACTCTGTATCACATTGGTTTATTTATGCATTGTCCCTTTCTCTCCTTATCAATATGTGTGTATAAATATATATGCACATACATACACACACATATATAAATACATATATGTTTATTGCATGTATGCACACGTGTATTTAGAGATATTCAAACAGAGGCCCAGAACAGTTAAGCGACTTGTCAAACATCACACAGCTAGTCAGACACAAAGCTGGGGTTTGAACTGAGTGCTAAATTCAGTATTCCTTTCACTGAACTGGACTGACTAATTTCTCATTAGAATTGTTTCTATTTATTTCTTCAGAAATTTGTCCTTGAGAGCTTTTAATCTTCTTGAACTGACTTTTCCTTTAAGAATTTAGGCCATCAAATACTTTTTATCCTAATTGAATAATTTACATTGACAGCACAGGTCACTTCCCACTTTTTTTTTTTTAGTTTACCAATTAGCACTAATTACCTATGCTTTAATCTTTCTAACATGGCAACCAATGTTGTTCATTATATTTGAACTGAATTTTATTGTCCTTTAATGCTGGCTTTTTATATTGTTGTGGTTACTGAAAATATTGTTATTTAGATTCTACTTTTTTTACTCTGTATCAGATCATATGACTTCATATTTCTCTGAATTCTTCATGTTCGTTTTCCTTACAGCACATTAATATTGAATTATATTCACATGACAAACACACCATAATTTATTCAGCCATGCTGCAGTCATTGGGCACATATTTTGTTTCTAGCTTTTTGATTGTTCAGATAATATTTGAATACTTATTCAAATAGTAACATCTTTGTATGCATGGTCTCTTCTGGCTGCCGTTAATATATTTAGGATATAAGCCCCTTAATGGAATCTCTAGATCCAATAAACATGAACAATTTAATATATTTTCTTGTATCGTTCCAAAAATTTTTTTTCTAGACAGGCTGAATATGTTATAAATGTCAGTTTGCAGCTCAACAACAATGAATTAAACTGACTATCTGCCCATAGGGCAGGTAGGTGGTACAGTGCATAGAGCACCAGCTTTGGAATCAAGAGGACCTGAGTTCAAATGAGGCCTCAGACATTTGCCAGCTGCGTAACTCTGGCCAAGTCACTTAACCCTGTTTGCTTTTGCTTAGTACAGAGATAATTTCTAATCATAATGTATAGCTTACATATTTTTAAATTTAATCTGCGTTATTTACATTTTCTATATAACTTTCTTAATATTAGGCAATCAACAAAACAATAAAACAAACCCTAATTTGCAAAGTTTTGAGGTGCAAAAGCTCACGTTGAAAAGTTCACAATGCATCAGCCAGGTGGCACAGTGAATAGAGCACCAGCCCTGGAGTCAGGAGGACCTGAGTTCAAATCCTGCCTCAGACACTTAACATTTTCTAGCCATGTGACCTTGGGCAAGTCACTTAACCCCAATTGCCCTGCCTTCCCCCCTCCAAAAAGAAAAAAGGAAAAGAAAAATTAACTATCAATTCTCATGAGTTGGTAAGAGTTTTCTCCAGAATACCCCTGGAAGATTCTCAAGGCCTCTGACAAAAGCATGCTTGAGAGGGCAGAGGAACACGAAAGCAAAAAAAGGAATGACCAATAAGTCACTTTCAAGAATATAGAGATAGTTGAAATTAGAAAAGATTTATTGCCCTCAATGTGCCTCTTGTGTTCTTAGTGACCAAGCTCCTGGGAACATCCCCAAAGATATACAAGATGAAAAATACAATCGCCAGCACCCTGGGAGAGTCAGCCAGGAATCCAATATCCCTGCAGGCACATTATTCCTCTTTGAGGAATACATTATTCGCTTTGTCCTTCAAAGACATTCAGATTTCCAATAGCAATACAACTGGCACAATGATTCAGTCAAGAAGCCCTGTTTGTCCTGGTTTTTATATTCTGATGATGTCTCAGTCCTTCCATGGGGTACTTTTCTCAGGACTAATAACAGAACATTTCCATCATCCCACCCTTATGCTAGAATGGCCTGCCTTCTCTGTTGCAAAAACAATGGAACACACACACATGGTTTCTCTCTTTGGCTTACATCTTCTTTCCCTCCTAAGGGTGAACTGAGCAGAAGTCATGTCTACTTTTATTGCTTATTTAGGCATGTTTAATGAGGAAGAGAGTATGAGAGGCCTGGGCTACAAGTAGCCTCTCAGTTAGCTTTTCTACTGTTCCCATGACTCAGAACTGGGCTTGGTTTCTGGGTTGGAATTATGGGAAAATGCAATCCAATGCTATCTTTCATTGTATGTGGTTGTCTGCATTTTCATGCCTAATGGTCAAGAGTAGATTTTCCATTTGTAAATACTATTTTAGATAAGATTTATATGTCTGAATTGAGCTAAACATTTTTTTTCTCAAAATAGTCCATGCACATTCTAATTTGGTGGATGTTATAAATAGCCTTTGTATTTTAAGAAGATTTGTGCATTTGTGCAGATTATTGGTATTCAGTGTTTACGGACAGCATCTTAATGTTACTTGTAGAAAGTCCTGATGGTTTTCAGGGGGTTGACTTGGAAGGGGGAGTTGGAGAACTTCCCCAGTACCTCCAGTTTGGTCTCCCAAACAGAAATAACGGTGGCACCTCAAACACTTTATCAGGCAAGTGGAATGGGAACGCTTTTTAGCTGTGGTCTTTTGAATGCCTCTTTGTCCCCCATTAACATCCCCACTAGACTGATTGTGTGGGTCAAAGGAAAGGCAACAAGAAAAGAGAGTTCCATGGACATTATTCATAAGAAGGGAAAAATAAAGACAAGTCAGGGAGTGGGGAGAAGGTTTACGAAGAGAACTTAGTTAAGGGGTATCTGTCTTGCATTTAGGCAAAGATTCAAATATTTTGGCATTTTATTAGTCCACTGAAGCTGTCACTTCAAATAATCCTTTTCCTAATTCTTTGAAGAGCATTAACCTGAGCGGTAAAATCCAAAACTATAATCTATTTTACAGTAACATTGGTATGGCAGCATGGCAGAGAGGCAAGGGCACTGATTTTATAGTTGGAAGATATAACTGAGTTTAAATGCCAACTCTGCAATTTACTGCCCATGTTACCCTGGACGAATCATTTAACCTCTCTAGGCCACAGCATCCTTGTCTGTGAAGTGAGGGAGTTCACTAGATAATCTCAAAGGTCCCTTCCATCTGTATGAGTCATAAAGTTCCACATGAAGGTCAGTTGAATACTCCTTGTTCATCATTGTCACTTCCCAGTTCACACTCTACTACCATTATTCAGCAGCCTCTCCTACTTTGAACTTCACTACATCTAAATTGGCCATTATCTACCAGCCCCAAGCATATTCTTCATTTCTTAGGGAGTTTAGTGTCTAACTCACCCCAATTTCTGCTTTCAAATGAAAAGACTTCAATTTACGTGCTGAAATTCTCTCAACTGCCCTAAACTCCCAGTTCCTTAATCTACCAGACTCCTTAGCTGTACTCCTACTCACCGTCTCAGTTATACGCACTTGGCAATGCCTTTGATATTACTGTTACCCACAAGCATTCTATTTCCATGATCTAGAACTATGTAATTCCTTTATCTGATCATAATATCCAATGGTTCAATCTCTCCCTATACCTTACTGCTCCTAAAGCTCTTTTTCATCCTCCTTCATGAATCTCCCTACCTTTTAGGACTTTCTCAAGACATCCCTTCTGCTCTGACTTCATTTAACGCTTTTCCCAATCACCACCTTTTAGTGAACTAGTTGAATTGGACGTTATCATCTATTCTCCCTTGTTCTCTGGTGGTATCATTATTTACACTTAGTTAAATCTCAAACCACACTCCCACGCCCACTTTTTCTCATAGCACTGCTGAATGGAGCTAGGCCAGAATCAAGCCACAAAATCGAGTTCACTGTGAATGTTACACTACCTAGTCCCAACTGTGCCCTCATTACATCAATGGAAAACCTTTTACTCCTCCTTAATTAAAGCTCTATCCCACTCACTACAGTGACTGTTCCAACCTTCTCTTTTCTCCTCAGATCTACCACAGTATCATCTCCGACCTACCCATTTATCTGAAGATATCATCTCATATTTATCAAGGAAAATTCAGGCCCTAAGACTGAGTTCCTACTTTGCCCCTCACCTCCATCTCACACCCCCTTGACATCATCTCTCATCATTTCCTCCTCCGCTCCTCATTGATGAAGAAATAGGCTTTTTCTTTACTGAGTTGAACCCCTCTACATGTATCCCTGCCTCTTTCTTCTGTCTTCTCCAATTGTCCCCACCATCACCTCCCCTTCTCTACAATCTTCAATGCTTCACTATCTCTGAGACCTCCCCTGCTGCCTACAAAAATGCCTCCCCCATCCTTAAAAACTCCTCTCTAGATCCTACCATACCCAACAGCTATCATCCTACATCTCTCCTTCTCTTCTTGGATATACTCTCTGAAAACACGACCTTTCCTCATTTCCTCCACTTTTCTTATTCTCACTATCTTCTCAACTTTCTGCAGTCTAGCTTTTGACCTCCTCCCTCAACTGACACCGCTCTCACCAAGTTACCAATGATCTCATATTCATCTTTCCTCAATCTTCATCCTTTCTGAACATTGATGTATTAAGCATTGTTTTTTCATAGACATTTTATTTTTATTTTTGTTTTCTTGTTTACATCATTCATTTTCATTACATTTTTGAATTACAAATTTTCTCCCTGTCTTGCCCCTACCCAACCCTAAAACAGCAATCCCACTGTAAAGCCCCTCCCCTGCTCTGCTCTCTTACTTTCTGATAGGGCAGGGAGGGTCTCCCTATCCCAGCCCCTGTATATCTTAATTCCTAGTTGCAGGTATTGCAGAACTTTAAATTCTAGATTCTTTCAATTCCTTCCTTGTCACCCA
>CM053597.1:151367259-151395385 GCA_028646575.1 Pseudocheirus occidentalis
AATAGCTTAGAATGGAAATTAGAAAGCCTTACTTGCAAAATAGAACAATCAGAATTCAATGATTCTGTGATACAACAAGAAATTCTAAGATACAAAAAGAAATATAACATAATCAAAAGACTTGGAAATATAGAAATGTATAACATCCACTATTTGAAGCAACTAACCTGGAAAACAGAACAAGGACAGATGATTTAAGCATGATTAGACTGCTTGAAAACTATTGACCAAACAAAAACAACAACAACAACAAAAACAGATACTATGTTTTGAGAAATCATGAAAGAAAACTGCTCAGATCTATAAGAATCAGAGGACAAAGCAGAAATTGAAAAATCCATTTATCACCTTCTGAAGAAAACCTCAACTGAAAACCACCCAAGAATGTTATAGCCAACATAAGGATCTTCTAAGTCAAGGAAAAAATACTATTAAGTTGCCAGGAAAAATTAAATGAAGGATTAATTAAATTCAATTAAGAATTGAATTCAAATAAGAAACCACTTAGGTTAACTGCAACCATGTAAAAGAGATAAAATCTTACAGTATTATATTCCAAAACAAAAAAGAAAAAGGCCCATAAACAATAATAACAAATCCTGGAAAACAATATAATCCAAAGGGTATAATAGACAGAGGATTGTACAGCCTTCTTGACAAAAGATCTATAGCTAGATAGACCCTTGAAGGGTTAACTCAGGAAACAACTAGAAAACTAAATGCCTTCATGTAATTAGAAGGGCCTAAATGATGGTAAAGTGCTTAGATTCTAATAGAGGAAGAAAAGATTAGTTATGAATCTCACTGTCTTCTGAGGTCATGAACAAATGATGAGCCTGGGAGAAATTTTATTCCATATTAAAGCCTTTGAGAGAATAAAGAAAAGACAGGGGGAAAAGAATACACTAGGGGAAAAATAGGAGAAGCTTAACTATTTTTGCATAAATGGTTTGTGTAAGAAGAAATCCTTTCTGAGTATATAGCAGAGGAGATTATTATTTAGACATGGGTTAGACTAGACAATCTCTAAGATTCCTTCCAAATGTGAAATTTGGCGAAATTGAAACTTAGAGAATTTATGTGACCTGACCATAGTAACAAAGATAATAAGTAATAGAGTTGAGACCAGGACTCAGGCCTTCTGATTCCTACTCTTATGTTCTTTCTATAAAATAAGAAATAGAATTTTTAAAAAATGTAATTCATAGGAAAATATGGGCATGGCATTTCAATTCAATAAGTCTTTATGTTAAGTACTTATTGAATGTCAGGCTCTTTTCTAAGCACTTGCATTACAAATAATACAACAAAAGACAGTTTCTGCCCTCAAGGAGCTTACAATCTAATGGGGAAGACAACACACCAAAGAAAGCTAAAAAGCTGGAGATAGAGCTACCAGGGATATGTTCTATGGATTTGAAACCAAGCAGAGCTGCTGATGGAAAAAGGAGAGTTACCTGGAAAATTCTGAAAGTTCTGAGCACTCTATAAAGGAAGGTTTGGGGAGGAGATTTTTGTTTCACCCTTTAGTCTTCCAATGAGAGGGGAGAGGTAACCAAGAGAGCTGAGAAGCACTGAATATCAAAAACTGAGTCAATCAGCACAATGATGAAATTTCAAGTGATTACTTAATCATAGAGGAGGCATGATATTTTGTGTTGTAGAGACCAAGCAGAGTTTGGATGATGTTGGTTGATCAGAAAAATAGGTTTATGTGAATTTGTGAGGACATTATGGAAAGGTGGTGATTACAAGGACCATGCTATGGAGTATAGTTGACATGACAAAGTGGTTCATGAATTTCAAGGGATCTGGATAAAGGCTTAGGGATGGGAGGAGGAAATTTCTACTGACTAGTAGGGGGGAAAACGAATATTGTTTATAATATGATAATTAATATTGTTTTTCTCTAAGACAGAAAAGGATCCTCATGCATTGGAGCAGATTATTTTTTAGTAAACTTTTATTATCTCTCTCCTATTACCCCCATTGAACAAAAATTAATAAAATAATCATAATAATTATGCATTATCCAGCAAAACAAATTCCCGTATTAGCTACACACAAAATCATATGTTTCTTTCTGAATTTTAAGATCATTAGGTCATTACCTCCCTGGCAGTAGGTGAGTAGCATGCTTCATTTTTGGTCTTCTGGAATTGTGGTTGATCATTGTATTGGTAAAAGTTCTAAAGTCTTTCAAAGTTGTTTTTCTTTATAATGTTATTGATGTAAAATTGTTATACTTCTCACTTTGCATCAGCTCATATAGGTCTTTCCATTTCATCTTTTCTTATGATAGAATTATTCCATTACATTCATATTCTCTAGTAGGTGGGCATCCCATTAGTTTTGAGTTTGGGGCTATTATGAAAAGACCTGCTATAATTTTGTACATATGGGTCATTTTCCTTTGTCTTTGATCTCTTCAGGGCATAGATTTAGGACCAGTTCTACTAGGAAATGGGAAAATGCAATAAGTGTTTTCTATTTGTCATCAACTCACCTCCCTCTACTGGTCAACTGGACCATGCAGACATGGAAACAAAGGACAATAGTGAAGAGAAGACAAGGTAGATAAAGAAGGTTTAGAGAAACCACTTCAAGTTCTTTGAGAGTAGAAAGATCATTGCTGGGCTCTGATACCAGGGAATCCCAAAAACAAGGATGCAGAGAAAGACAACTTCTCCTCCTTATTCTGCTCTACCCTTTCTCTTCCCATTATCTTCTCCAGAAGCCATGAGATTTTGAGAGTCACATCTCATTTTCTTCTGGTAGTCACTGGAGGCACAAGGCCAAGTTGACTTGGCAACCTCTGCTGAGTGCACCTGGAATGCACTAGGCACAACAAGAGGGAAGGGAAATGGAGGGAGGGAGAGAGTCCTCGGTGCCCTGATGGTAGAGTTGACTGTGTCTGGTGATTGTCAAAAGTATGCTGGAGGCCACAGGGGGAAAGTTCCTAGCTCAAGGGGAAGAAACAACAAGGAAGAAAATCTGTGGCAATAGTCCTCCTCCTTTTCTGGCTACTTGGGTTGGTTGATATTAATTATGATCAAGGTGGTTTCAGGTCTATGGCTCATGCTGAACAACAGTAAGAACTATTGAGGGGGGTGAGGATAGGTAGAAAGAAAGAAAGAAAGAAAGAAAGAAAGAAAGAAAGAAAGAAAGAAAGAAAGAAAGAAAGAAAGAAAGAAAGAAACAAAGAAACAAAGAAACAAAGAAACAAACAAAGAAAAAGAAAGAAAGAAAGAGAGGAAGGAAGGAAGGAAGCAAGAGGCAGGAAAGAAGGAAGGAAGGAAGAAAGAAGGAAAGAAAAGGAGAAAGATTTAGATACACGTATATATACATATATACATTTACAGTGTATATATACATGTACGTGTGTATATGCATATAAACATATATATGTATACAAATAATGTATATTAGTATTAGATTTGAATATTAAGTAATAAATAATATGAGTTATGAATATGAATAATATTGGGTTAAGAAAAGAGCTTCAGAGTTGACAGGGAAGTATCATATTTTTTCTACCTAGGTTTTTTGGTTAGCCATGTCCAGTAGCACAGATGTAAAAAGCTGGTCTTCCCACATTACAGATGGAGAATCTGAAGCCTAGCTAGGAGTAATGACAAGCCTAGGTAGGAGTAATGGCAAACCTAACTAGGAATGACAAGTCTATCTAGGAGTAATGACAAGTGTACAGTTACTTTGTGCCTTTGCCAGGGATTGAGCCCATGTCTCTCAAATTCCAGCCCTGTGGACACTCCTAGTGTGAAAGGTAACATCTTTCTGATTTCAAGAAAAGTCCAGGGAAGAATCTGTTGTATTTCATTTCCCTCTCTGGAGAGTTCCAAGATATACTGTAGAGCACTTGAGACTAAGCGTACCTGATTCTTAGCTCTTGATTCACAGCATGACCTCAATTAATCTCTGCGCACTCTAGTTTTACCTTTTAAACCCGTGAATTTTTAATTATTTGCTCCCTACTACCTCATAGATACATTTTGGGAAGATGTTTGGTCAATTAACTCTTCCTAAAATGGTTAAAGATCTCAGAACTGGGCATCATTCATAAAAGTGCAGATCATTTAACAATAATTCATCTAGAATGCTCCTTAACTAGCCAAAATGACAACATTCACAGGTTGCTCCTGAAATGCAAATCCATATGTTGTAACAAGGCGTGGGAGGCTCAGGGTAGTACATAGGAAGTTAAGGCCTGGGGATGACAAGATGAGGATGTCTCCAGGAGACCATGTGTGGGATGAGGGCCTCTGGCTGTGCTGCTTAGATCTGCACAGATGTCAGCTGCCCAGGTGGCCAGTAAGACATGCCCTCCCCCTCCAATTGTCAGTGTATGTTACTTATGTGAAGCCAGCATGCCAGCCATCAGCCTGGGGAGACCTATTAGGTTAGGGTAGGGGTTTAGGGAAGCTGGGATATTTTCCAGAATGGAAGAGTCTAAAAGATCCCAGAGTATCTGGTTATTAGATGCCCACACTCCAAGGAATACTGTGATTCCACAGGGCCTCTGGATACCAGTCACTGTAGTTGTGTGCCATTAACACCTCTTCTGCTAGCTGGACAAAGTTTCCTCTAAACACAGTTCACCCTTCAGTGGAGGACACAGGGCTTTACCTACCACAGATGCCCCAAAACATCCCACTGGACATCTTTTAGAATCATAACTTCCTAGATTTGAAAGGCATTTTGAAAGCTTTCTGACTAAGCACTCTTCAACAGAAGACTTCCTTTGATGGATGTCTCACTATGGTGTGGAGGTAACCCTTCTTTCTTTTTTGGAGCGGAAAAAACAGGGCAGTTGGGGTTATGTGACTTGCCCAAGGTTAGTTTGTGTGTGTGTGTGTGTGTGTGTGTGTCTGTGTGTGTGTGAAGCCTCTGAAGTTGGATTTGAACTCAGGTCCTCCTGACTCCAGGCTGGGGCTCTATTCACTGTGCCACCCTGTGACCCTTCTTTCTTAAGAGTTATGTTAATGGAGCACAAGATCTGATAAGTAAGCCATACCAAGGGGGAATAGCTTCATTTACAAGCCAGGCAATGGCCTAGACTTTGTGCCTTTCCTCCAAAGGCCAACCTGGTTAAATGCTGGGAGGCTTATTGCCAGATGCTCTGATCAAGACTTCAGAAGCATTTTATTAAGTGCTTGCAATGTGGTAGGCATCAAATAATGAACTTTATTAGATCAGTCAATGAGCATTTATTAGGCACCTATGATGTGCCTAACACTGCGTTAAACACTGGGGATACAAAAAAAGACAAAAAAACAAACTAATGAACCCTCCACTCCCACGTCTACAAACACGCACTAGCACCCGTGAACATGTGTATACACACACACACACACACACACACCAAAATAGCCCTAATTGTTAAGGAGTTCTCAGTCTAATGGGGGAAAGCCCATGCAAACAATTATGTATAAACAAGATATATAGAGAATAAATCAGTGATAGTCTCAGAGAGCAGGAACCAAGGCTAAGGAAGACTAAGAAAAATTTCTCATGGAAGTCTTTAGCTGCGAGTTTTTCTGTATGAAGCCTTTCCTAATCCAATCGCTACCTAATCTAATCCTCTCATTTTGCTGATGGAGAAACTGAGGCTCAGGGAAACGACTTGCCTAAAGTCATGTAGTTAGTGGCAGATGCAATATTGGAAAGGCTCCTGACTCACAGTCCAGTACTCTTTTCATAGATTTCCCTTCTTCTAGCTCATGGTCAAGTTGAACCTCTAATTGCTATAGGCATCCTATATGCTGCTTCAGAAATCAGAGCCCATCTGTAAGGCAGAGCATAATAAAAATGACTAGGGAAGGCCTGAGTGAACACATAGGGCAAGAATGATCCTTTCCTGTTGGACTGATACATCCCACTGGCCTTTAAGGGCCTTTAATGCTCCATTTCTCAGTAATTCCTATGGGACTAGGCTTAACATCAGTTTAGAATCTAGGCTTGCACAGACTCCTGGATCCTTTCCTGATAAGGACCCAAAAGTATACTTGGGATGTAGTCCTCAACACTCCAGGCAGTTTCTGTCTCTGTCATTCGTTTTATGACCTACTCCTCTTTTCAGAGGCCCTAGTGTTGGCTTTATTTTGTCTTTCCAGAATAACTTGGCAAACTTGGGCTCTGCAAGAGAGCAGGAGGTTGTGGTTGAAAAGACATGAAATTTTAGCCTGTTGAAACTTGGACTGTATCTCTTTTGTTGTTTGTTTTCATGAAAGAAGGAACTTTTTTAAAATTAAAAAAAAAACTTGATATTTCACAGTCCCTGGAATTTGAGACCCAGGCAAGTCTTACATACTACAGACTGGGAAACACCCTCAAATCCCCTGAGAGACTTTCAGTATAGAATAGTGAGCCTCCTATTTCTTTTATTCTGTGACCTTGCTTATCTCTCCCCTGACCACACATTCTCCCTAAAAAAATATGTCAAGAGAGAAGAAGCAATTTTAGAGATTTACATGGTGCCTTTGCTAAAATGACCTGAAGAATAAGCAAGTTGTCAGGCTGGGCCTTGTTGTGCCTAACGGTGAGTAAACAAAAGAGGAGAAAATGAGAAGAAGCTATTTTGAAGTTGGGTAGAGACAGGGAGCTGAGAAATAGCAAACAAGGTTGATTTGAGAGGACAAGAAATCCTGTGGCGTACAGGGGCTATGCAGATTAGAAGAAGAGATCATGGGGCGGCTAGGTGGCACAGTGAATAGAGCACTGGCCCTGGAGTCAGGAACCTGAGTTCAAATCTGGCCTCAGACACTTAACACAAAAATCTAGCCATGTGACCTTGGGCAAGTCACTTAACCCCAACTGCCCTCCAAAAAAAAAAAGAGATCATGCTGAGAAGGTCCCCAGAATCTTTATCATCCTTGACTTCTGCAGCTTTTGACACTATTGGCTCATGGTATTTAGCATGCAGGAGCTGAATTGAAGGTGTTGGATAATTGTTCAGGTCAGCCATTTTTCAGTCATGTCCAACTTTTCATGACCCATTTGGGGTTTCCTTGGCAAAGATATTGGAGTGGTTTATCATTTTCTCCTCCAGTTTATTTTTACAGATACTGAACTGAGGCAAATAAGGTTAAGTGATTTTCCTAGGACTACATGGTTAATAAGTGTTTGAGGCTGGATTTGAACTCATGAAGATGAGTGTTCTTGATTCCAAGTCTGGCACTCTATCTACTGTGCCACCTAGCTGCCCATGAAAGATAATGCATGGTTCAATCGATTAATTGTGGGAGTAACAATGTACAGGGAACCAAGAGAGTCTAGATCAGTAGAAACTATGATCTTGAGGCCAACATGTAGCCCTCAAGGTCCTCAAGTGTGGCCCTTTGACTGAATCCAAACTTCACAGAACAAATCCCATTAATAAAAAGATTTGTTTTGTAAAACCTGGACTCAGTCAAAATGCCACACACAAAGACTGAGAAGGCCACATATGGCCCCAAGACCCCAGGTTCCCCACCCCTGGTCTAGATCAAAGTTGGTGGAATGGTGTGACAAGAAGGGATGGAAAGACTGGAGATATTACTAAGGACAGAGAATGGAAGGTGGAAAGAGAGACAGAGACAGAAAGACAGAGAGAGATAAGCAAGGGACAGAAAAGGAGAGAGAGAAAAAATTGATCTAGGAGAGGAATTTTATGGTTCAAAATCCATAGACATTACACAGATGGAGATGATCATTTCTTTGAGAGCCTGGTGTGAAGAATCAGGTCATGGGAGGTGAAAAGACTAAGGAATTAGGTGGCCAGGGTATTAAAAAGAATATCAGTATGTATACCAAAATCTTCAAGTATAAGCCTAGGTTTGGGGATAAAGGGAAGATTGTGAGCCTGGGAGTGAACTCCTGGAGAAAGGTGAGAATAACCTGGAGCCAGTAGATCAGGACCACAAGGAGCTTAAACTGTTTGATCTAGACAAGGGCATGACCCTCAAAGGGAGAAGTTGTTGAGTGATGGTGATCAAAGATTGACTTGCTAGTGGGAGTGAAGAACAAGAAGTGTTTCTGCTTTTCTTCCTATCCCACCATATCTGGGGCATGAGACAAAGAGCAACCAAAGCCAGTAAGATCAGTTGAGGATGCAGTGATTTCTCAGGAGAATCAGGTTTCTGTGTGAACAAGGAGTTGGAAAAAATGTACAAAGAACACCTGGGGTAAAAGAGAAGCTTCTAGACTGGGAATTCCAGAGATCCCAGGTCACAAAAGAAAGGACCCATAGAGGTACAGGGTTGACCTGGATTGAGATGAAGAGGGGGAAAAGTTTACAGGTAAAGGGAGTTTTGGCCTTGAGGAAAGCCACTCAGTCACCAGCTATGAGAAACAAAGTTGACTTTACTAACCATAAAAATGGAGAAATGGGCAAGTACCAATTGATTGAAGCCTTCATCTTCCAGAGTCCTGTAATAATGGTGACTGGCATTACTGCAAGTGTTGAATCTCTATTAGGTAGCTTGGAACAGAGACGGTTGGGATTTTGCATCGGGGCTTGGGTCCCCAAGTACTGCACTAAAACTTTTGCATGACTACAATTCTACATGCTGTGATTGTGGGGAATGAGGCTTACCTAAAAAATGCCTAACATTTGGAGCGGCCAGTGTCCTAATTCTTTCTGCTGTAGGTATTAGGTCAGCTGGTATAGCAGATAGAGCAGGGAGTTCAAATCCTGCCTTGGACATTTATCAGCCATGTCACCATGAGGAAATAACTTAACCCTTTCAGTCTCAGTTTCTTCATCTGTGAAATTTGGATACTGTTATTACAGCACCCACCTCTGCATTGTTTTGAGGATCAAATGAAGTCATAGATCTAAATCAGCCTGTAAATCTTAAAACATCATATGAATGCTATTATTATTGTGTCTGATGCATTAGGTCTTTATCTGAAGTCAAGATAAATGTTTTCAAGTATTTGAAAGGCTGTTTTCTAGAAGAATGATTAGAATTTTTCTGTTTGGCATCACAGGGTGGAACTAGAGGGGAATTGCAGATAAATTTCTATTGGATATTGGGGAATTTTTTCCTAAAAATCAGAGCTGTCCAACAGTGAATTATACTTCCATAAGAAGGCGTGAGTTAGAGGCTGTGTGACTTTGTCAGACATAAACTGGAAGAGATGTCTTCTAAGGATGTTCTGTTCTGTGAAATTCCAAGTGGATTCTCCCTTTGGTGACTGTCAAGGAGTGTGTGTGTGTGTGTGTGTGTGTGTGTGTAAGAAAGAGAGACAGACAGACAGAGACAGACAGACAGAGACAGAGAGACAGAGAGAGAGAGATGAGAGTGGAGGGGTGAAGGAGGTGACAGTCCTTACCAGACATCTTTTTTTTTCCCCAGACATCTTTTTGAACATATAATCTATTCTGCCTCAGCACCCTAGGGCATAAATCTATACTCTGATTTCTATTTGCTTTTTATATTTGTGTAGGTGGTAAGTGGTCATGGAAATTTCTATTAGTCTACTTCCCCCCCCCAATTCCTCAATAAAACCAAGCACATCTTGAATTGCAGTGATAGGAAAATACAAACCACAGACTCTCAGAACATCCTCTGACTGGTGATCATCTAGCTTCTCTTTGAAGGCCTCTGAGTGACAGTCATTTTAATATCTCAGCTTTATATTTTCTTGGATGTAGGCTTCCCTCCCTCCCTTTGCCCCCACCTCTTCCTCTGACTGTATGACCTGGACCATGACTCTGACTCCTTCCATCTCCATCTCCCACCCACGGCTGCTAGATTTAGAAATCCTGTGGAGGCTCAATGGCTGACCCAGCAAGACCCAAGAGGCTGTTTGCAGTTCACTTTGCTCTCTCCCCTGAGACTCAGGAAAGCAAAGCAACTGGGAAGCACTGATTATCATGTTTTCTTTCTCCCCCATCCCTTGGAAGACCCAATGCCTGACCTCACAGGCTGAGACCCCGTTTTGCCCTCTTTCAGCCATGACCACACAGGAACCTGGCATGCCAGAAATGGATAGAATCACTTTGTCACAATCACTTACAGATCACTTTGTCACAATCCCCTTGTGGTAGATATTAGGAAACTGAGGGGTAGAAAGGTGAAATAACTTTTCCAAGGTCTCATATCTAGCAAGCTCTGTAACCTGACTTATGAATTGTAAAGCAAAAGCTCCTGGGTTTGAATTCTGCCTACAATACTTACTAATTGTGTGACCTTGGTCAAGACACTTAAGCTGTCTGGACCTCATCTTCCATATTAATAAAATGAAATACTTATTGAAGACTAGATACTGTCTAAAGTTTTTTCATCTCTAAATCTCTAACCCTGTGAATTTTTTGTCAAAATAACTGTTTACATGTGATAGAGAATAGAGTCTTCCAGTATGAAAAATAAAAAGTAATATTAATATTACCTTGTGGAAAGTAACATTAATAAGTATTCCTTGCTATATTTCTCCACATTTCCCACCTTCAATCATAGTATTGCATAGTGGCATGCAATTAGTATCTGAAGCAATTACCTAGTTCACTTTCCTCCAGTCTTGGTTTTGCAATGGCCTCAATACTGATAATTAATGAAGGAGAAGAAAAACCATTCCAAAATAAAAATTACGAGTAAGAAGAATTTTCTTGCCTCACAAATTGCTTTTTCCCCAACTTCTAGCCTCTCTCTCCCTCATCCCTAAGAAATACAATCTTGGGACCCCAAAGTTCTACAATAACATCGTTTGCCTCAAAGCAACTCCTCCTACCCCAAATAATTCCTTCCTTTTCCCCATTTAAAATCTCAATTCTTGTATAATGAACCACTATCTCAGTCAGATATCATGAGCAAAATATCTGATTAAATTAAAACCCATTAAAGAGGTGCCCACCCTAGTGTAGTCTACATTTTAAAGAGCATTCTTTAACCCAAAGAAGTCTCTGAAAATTTTGTCTACCTTTCCAAATGTAGCTCTTAGTTCAGATCTCCACACACATCAACCAAACTGGATCATTTGTTCTTCCCTGAACAAAATTTTCCATGTGATCCCAGCTTGATGCCTTTACTTTCTTTGTTCCTCCTACCAGGAATGACCTAAAGAGGCATATAAAAAGATCTTTACATGTAGATAAATATATACACATATATCTGTATATATATATATATATATATAGTAGACATACATATGCACATACATAATATAGACATGTTTATATATAATTCCATTTAATCTTTAGATCCCTATTCCAATACTTTAATGAATTATACAGTGTTTTTGCTTAGAATTTTCTTAAAAGAATATTGCAATTAACTCCTTTAATATGTAAACATGAGTAGAAGTTCACATTTCTTTTTTTTTATTCAAAGATAAGGGAATGTTCAGCATTCATAATGCCCATACATGTCTGAAACTGGTTACCTTCTGACAATGTACTGCCATTTGGATATTTCAGAAGCCAAAGAAAATCATTGAATTTTTAAAAGTACCCTAAAATTATTTTAAATGCAAAAATTGTGTAAGTTTTGCTTCAAAGGTTACTTTTCTCCATAGTTACAGTACTTAAAAAACAGAGCTCCAATTGATTTTTATAAATCACTTAAATCTAAAAGTACACCCTACTTTTCTATAGTCCCAGGAGGAAAGCAATTAACCTATCTAGTATTTCAGCTTATGCATGCCCTATTTCCACTTACTAAAACCTATCCATCCCTCCAGGTTCCTCTCAAAGACCAGCTCCTTCATGAAGCTTTCTCTGAATTATTTTTTCCCCACTAGGTCTTCATAATGATAGCAACATTTGATAACAACAACAAAACAGTGACAACAATAGTAATAGATAGCATCATTTATATAGTGCTTTAAGGTTTACAAAAAGTTTTATAATATGTTATCTCAGCTTATCATCACAACAACCCAGTGGGAGGTGCTGTTTGTCCTTCCTTCTCAAAGAGGACCATGAATGACATCAGGGAGGAGATTCCACGACATGCCAGTGAATTGGATTTAAGTGAGGGAGGGCTGTGCAAGTGACCAGCCTCACTTTCTCCTCCAGAGTTATCTGGGTCCAGTGATCAGGACAACTGGAGATGCCTCAGGAAGATGCTATTATAATCCCCACTTTATAAATGAGGAAATTCAAGCTAAGAGAATTTGTGATTTGTTCACAAATCACAAAAGTGATTTGCTCAGGGTTACAGAGTTTGTGTCTGAAACGCAGAATTTGAACTCAGGTTTTTCTGAGTCCAGTGCTCCATCCATTGAATTAGCTGCCTTGTACAGTACTTTACTTATATCTGCTTTTTGCAGTTCCTGTATCCTATTTTGCACAATGGTTAGGTGTGTAGCTGTCAACCCCCATACTAGAATACAAGGTTCATGAGATGCTATAATCTTTGCTCTTCCCTCATTGCTTAGCACAACGACTTCCTTGTATGTAGTACATACTTACTACATTTTGGCAAATTATTTAATTGAATTACAGGAATTTCAGGCAATTTGATCATCTGATAGTTCATCATTGTATGAAGATGACACTGAGATCTCAAGGGCTGTACCTGATAGACGAAGTCAGTCAATCAACAAGTATTTATTAAATACTTGTTTGTGCCAGGTACCGAGCTAAGCATTGTAAATACAAATACAAACAAAAAGAAAGACATTCTCTGTTCTAAAGGGAAAATAACACGCAAAAGGAAGCTGAAAAGGGGAGGAGGCTCTCAGGGATGGAGTGGAAGTCAATATCCCACAGGGAATAAATGGAAAAGTCCAGAGGAATAGAGTTCACTGGGAAATGTCTCTGCTGGAACTGTTCATCCTTGAAGACTAGCCTTGCTGATTTGAGAGGTTCAGTCCTTGAATGTTTGTTCCCTGTTCGTTGATGAGGTTTTTCATCCATAGCTACTTTGGAAACAATCTACCAAGGAGTTAGAATCTGGTATCACCTGTCCTTGAGATGATGAAGTATGTATTGTTCAGGAGAAAAACATCAGGCCATGGCAGAGAGGGGATCTGAGGTCCTGATAGGCAACTATTTACTCTGCTTACAAGCAGGAGCAACCCTATACATAAGCAAGAGATGTTCATGCATCTGCAATTTGTCATTGGGATCATGAAATATAGACTTTCTAAAGCCTTGTCAACTCATGATTCATTCCTTTTTGGGGAGAGGATAATGGAGAAGATAGCATGACCAGGAATTGGAGGGAAGAATAGAGATGAATGAAATCTGGGAGAGATGTGTTTGCTGGAGAGGAAACCAAGCCACAGACTTAGTAAGGGGGGGGGAGCATTCTATTTAGTTATTCCTCCTCCATACTCTGTCCTTCAACCATGTGTGCTTCAGCTCAGGGTTTCTCTGTTATTTTGGAGCAGGAAATTATTGTCCTGTAACACAAGACTATAATAAATAGCTTTGTGTCATAAGACTAAAACCTTCCTAAGCAGCTTTGCATTTGGAAAACATTAAGGCATTTGCAAGTTGCTGCCCAGAATATATTTGGTATCATTTTGCCTTCCACCCTCTACCAGTCCCCTCACCTGCCAAACTTCTTTTGCCTCTGTGAAAGGCACCCTGCACAAGAAAATATACATTTTAGAGCAAACAACTCCAAGCAGACCAACAATTCCAGTGGACTATTAATGATTTACCTCTATTTCATTTTCAAAACCTTGTAGGGCAACATCAGTCCCCCAAATAAGGATATATTAAAATATGGCATCACGGAAATGAGATCTGTAAGGGTCCAGACCTTAGAGAGGATCTAATCCAGACCCATCATTTTGTAGGTTTAAAGCTGGAAGGAATCCTAGAGATCATCTAGTTCAAATCTTCATTTTACAGATGAGGAAACTGAGACCCAGAGGGCATAAGGGATGTACCTAAGGTTATATAAGGAGGGTTATAAAACTCTAAATTAACATCCTTTCCCTCTATTCCACACTTCTTCTACAAATTTGAACCTAGTTAGAAATATGCCTTGCTATTTACTTAGCAACTACACTGTTGTTGTTCCTGTTGTTGAGTTGTATTCTACTCTTCATGACCCCATTTGGGGTTTTCTTGACAGAGATACTGGAGTGCTTTGCCATTTCTTCCTCCAGCTCATTTTACAGATGAGAAAACTGAGACAAATAGGGCTAAGTGACTTACCCAGGGTCACACAGCTACTAAGTGTCTGAAGCCAGATTTGAACTCAGCAAGATGAATCTTCCTGACTCTAGGCCCAGAATTCTATCGGCTGTGTCATCTAGTTGCCACCAGCAACTATCTTAAATAGAGGAAAGAAACTTGTCCATCATAAACCAATATTGAGAGGCTCAGCCAGAATCAAGCTGTATAGGGTGCTATGAGATCCCAGAGAGACTTGGAGGAATTTGGGGAAAGAGAAATTGTTGAGGGGAACATTAGGGTACAAAGTGAGAGGGTCTTCCAGTTGAGATAGAAGGACAATGAAGTTTCCAAAGCTGAGATGAAGAAAGGGGATGCATTTGGTGAAATCTGGTATCACCTGTACCTCAGGTTGTATTATTCTGATCCCATTCTTGCTTTGTATTTTCTAATTGGTCAAGATGAGAGCTGAACAGCCAGTCATGTGAAGGGAATGTGAATGTGAAGAGAACATTTCACCACTTACCGTGAGTGTTCCTGACTGAAGGAGAGTGAGCTTTGGATCATAGCATAGAATAGTGGTCCTCAACCTTCCTAATGCTGCAACCCTTTAATACAGTTCCTCATGTTGTGGTGACCCCCAACCATAAAATTATTTTCATTGCTACTTCATAACTGTAATTTTGCTACTGTTATAAATTGTAATATAGATATCGGATGTGCAAGATGTATTTTTATTTTTGCAAATTGAACATAACCCACAGGTTGAGAACTGCTGGCATAGAACAATGAGTACAGCACAGGTAGAAGGAGAGGGGAAATTATTTCCTGAGATAGAAACTCTTAGTTCCTTTGAGGTATATGACAAGCCTGGATACTTCATGATTGGGAGGAATTACGGGCCAAGCTCTGTCTAGGGAAATTGATACTGGGTAAAAATAAAAATTACAAGTTAATTGCATTCTGTTGGTGGAGCTGTGAGCTGATCCAACCATTCTGAAGAGTAATTTGGAACTATGCCCAAATGGCTATAAAACTATGCATACCCTTTGATCCAGCAAGACTACTTTCTAGGTCTATATTCCAGAGAGATCAAAAAAGGGGAAAGAACCTATTTGTACAAAAACATTTACAGCAGCTCTTTTTGTGGTGACTAAGAATTGGAAATCAAAAGGATGACCACTGCTTGAGGAATGGCAAAGCAAGATGTTGTGTATGATTGTGATGAAATACTATGCTTTACAAAATGGCAAACAGGATAATTTCAGAAAAAATAAGCTAGACTTACACAAACTAATTCAAAGTGAAGTTAGCAGAACTAGGAGAAAGATGTACACAGAAACAACAATATTGTGTGATGAATTGTGAATGGTTTAACTATTCTTAGCAATACAATGCTCTAAGACAATCGCAAAATTATAATGATGAAGTGTACTATCCACTTCCAGAGAAAGAACTGATATTGCCTGAATATACACTAAAGAACGCTGTTTTCATTTTTCCTTTCATTCCTTTTCTTTTATTTGAGATTTCTTGTACAAAATGACTAATGTGTAAACGTTTTATACTATTTCGCCTGTTTAACCTGTATCTGATTGCTTACCATCTTACCATCTCGGTAAGGGGGAGAGGAGGGAAGGATAGAATATGGAACTGAAAACATTATAAAAAACAAATGTCAGAGGATTCTGGGAAGATGGTAGAGTAGGTCAGAAGACTACTAGCTCTCCATATTTTTCCTACAAACAAGACAAAATAGGGCCTCAGGGTGAATGTAAAGCAGTAAAAATAAACAAGAGTTGGGACAGAACAGTGGTCCTCTTAAGACAACCAGGAGAAGAGCCAAAGAAAAGTTCTAGGACTGAGGTTTGCTCCCTGTGAAGTGTAAACTCCAGGTTAGTTCTGCTGAAACAGCAAGCAGTGGGCCCTGGGGCTAGCTGGGTTGGGAGGTAGCCTCAGCCCCAGCCACAGGAATTTTTACCTCCCAGTGTGAAGAGTTAGGCATCTAAGCAGGAGAAGACTGAGGGAACCTCTGCTGATAAGGGACACCAGGCGGCTGTGCTGCTGAGTTGGGCCCTGGGAGAGAAGGAACCAGCACACACCCCAGTGAATGCAGAAACAGTAGAGTGGGGACAAGGCTGGCTGTGGGCACTTACAGGAGGGTGGAGTTCTTAGTTTCAGTTATAAGGCAGAGTGGAGAACTGAAGGAGAATATAAGGCTAGAGGCATCATCTCCATACCCTAAGACTAGACGTGATTACAATAATAAGTCGCTATAAATTTTTTTAAAAATGATAAGACAAAGGAGAAAGAACCCAGCCATAGAAAGTTTTTATGAGAATAGAGAAGACATGGATTCATCTTCAGAGAAGGATACTGAAGAAAAAAAACAAAAAAACCCTCTCCTACCCCAAAAAGAGTAGCATGAAGTGGTAACCTGCCCCAAAAGAATCCATAGAAGAACTTTAAAAAACAAATAAGAGAGATTGACCAAAAAATTTCAAAATTAAAACAATCCAAGAAAAACAAGATTATGAAAAGGAAGTCAACCAACTAGGAAAGGAGTTCAAGAAACTTAAGGAAGAAAACAACTCCTTGAAAATTAGAATTGGGCAAGGGGAAGCTGGTGAAGAGCTAAGAGACAAATAAATGCTAAAACAAAATATAAAGAATGAAAAAAATAGAAGAGAATGTGAAACATCTCATAAGAAAAGCAACTGATCTGGAGAACAGATCAAGAAGAGGAAACACAAGAATAATTGGACTACCTGAAAGCTACAACCAAAAAAAGAATCTTGATGCAATAATACAAGAAAAAAATAGAGAAAATTGTCCTGAAGTGTTAGGGCAAGAAGGGAAAGTAGAAATGGAAAAAATCCACCACTCACCACGTGAAAGAGATTCTATGAGCAAAACCTATAGAGATGTCATAGTCAAATTCTGAAACCCCCAGATAGAGGAGAAAATATGAGTAATAAGGAAAACACAATTGTAATGTGTTGGGGCCACAATTAAAATCACATAAGACCTAGCAGCCGTAACACTAAAAGACTGCAGGTCTTGGAACACTATGTATCTAAAAGCAAAACAAGTGGGATGATGGCTGAAAATATCATGCCCAGGAAAGTTAAGCATAATTCTCTAAATGATAAAAAAATTAATATTAAATTAATTGCCAGACTTTCAAGATTTTGTTGCAAAAAATTTGAACTCAACAGAAAATTTGACATACAAGGTCTACATCAAAGACTAATAAAAAGGGACCCAATAAGGACAGACTGTTTACTTTTTATGTTAGGAAATGTAAAGTGCACTTCTAAGATTGTTGTTAGTAATTGGGTAGTTCAGAAGAAAGACTGAGGTAGACCTCAATATGATGTGATTTTTAAAAGTAGCCATCTGGGAAAATATAGAAAGAGTCATACAAATGAAGTACAAATGGAAGAATTGACACAGACAAATTAGATGGGAGAGGAAGGTCTGCTAGTTCTGGACCCCTGCTCTCATCAGGAATGGGTTAAATCAGGGAAATACATATATACATGCATATGTATGTATGTATGTATGTATGTATGAGCATAAAAAATTCTCAATTCAGAAAGAAATAATAGGCTAAGGGGATAGGCAGGGGGGCAGGATAAGGAAGGGATCTTTAGTGGGAACCTTACTCATATCAAATCTGAGTTAAAGGGAGAACAATATACACATTTAGAAAGGAATGAAACTCTTGTAAAGTTATATGA
The DNA here is from genome assembly GCA_028646575.1 of Pseudocheirus occidentalis. Lineage (NCBI taxonomy): Eukaryota > Metazoa > Chordata > Mammalia > Diprotodontia > Pseudocheiridae > Pseudocheirus > Pseudocheirus occidentalis. The sequence continues at coordinate 151,385,074 of CM053597.1, forward strand.
AAAGAGGATGAGGGAATAGGATGAGGAGGGTATAGAATGATATTTATATTAACAGGAATGGGAGGATAAAGGAAGGATCCTTGGAGGGTGGTGGTGGTCAAGTAATAGGAGGGCAAGATAGCAGGTAGAATTAATGTAGAGGAGTTAGGAGGGACAGGAAATAAAAGATGCACACAAACATAAAATAAAGGTCAAAAATATAATTTATTAGGAAAAAAGATAGGTAATAATCATAATCTTAGGCCAGTGGTTCTCAACCTGTGGGAAAGACCACCAGAAAACACATATTTCCTATGGTCTTAGGAACAGAGACACCACTCTTCTATCTATCTCCAAGAGGGTCTGCCCACATGCAGATATGTCCACATACACGTATTAAAGGGTTGCAGCATTAGGAAGGTTGAGAACTACTGATCTTAGGCAAAGCTAAAGCTAAAATTGATTTATTCAAAATAGAAAAAACAGGGAAACTATTATGTCAGCCATATTATACACATACACATACCTATGAGTATGTATATTTTGTATGTATATGTACACATGTGTATATATATGTACATGTATATATTTCTGAATTTATGCATATCATTTTTATCTTACAAATAATGAAATCCCAGAATTTGAGAGTTGGAAACAAAGCTAGCAAATATCTAATCTAACCTTTACATAAAAGAAATCCCCTCTATAACACACTCAACAAATTATCATGTATCTTCTTTGTGAAGAACTCCAAGGAGGGGGACCCATTGTCTTTCTAAATCACCCCATTTTTTTTTTGCTTTTTGGAGGGCAGTTGGGGTTAAGTGACTTGTCCAAGGTCACACGGCTGGTTTTTTTGTGTTAAGTGTCTGAGGCCGGATTTGAACTCAGGTCCTCCTGACTCCAGGGCCGGTGGTCTATTCACTGTGCCACCTAGCCACCTCTAAATCACCCCATTTTACGGCAGGACGATTCTAATTATTAGGAACTCTTCCTGACATCAAGCCTAAATTTACTTGCTTACTTGCTGTTTCTAGTTTTGTCCTTTGGGGTCAAATACAAGTTTAATTTCTTCAGATAATGATAATATTCTATCCTCCACATAATATTCTTTCAAATACTTAAAGACAGCTATGATTTCCACCTTGAGTCTTCTCTTCTCCAAGCTCAGTTCCTTCAACCAATTCCCATATGACATGAACTCAATGTCATCATCATCCTGGTTGCCCTCCTTTTAATACTCTCCAGCTTATGATTGTATTTCTTAAACCATGGAACCAAGAACTGAACACAACACTCCAGAGATCTGATGACGGTAGAGTGCAGTCAGCCCATCATATCACATTCTTAAGATCAAAAATCATGTTAGCCTTTGTGTCTGCCAAATCACACTTCTGGTTCCTTGAGCTTATAGTTCATTAAAAATTTTATATACTTTTCAGAAAAAAGTAGCATCCTGATTATCCATGTCTCCCCATTTTATGTTTATAAAAATTATTTTTGTAGCAAAATGGGAAAATGTACATTTATTCCTATTGGATTTAAATTGATTAGATTCAACTTAATGTTTTAAACTAGCAAATTGATTTTTGGATCCTTATTGTCATCCACTGTGTTACCTATCCCTCCCAGATTTGTGTTATTTACAAACTTGAAGAGAATCACACTTGTACCTTTATGTGTCACTGAAAAAATATGTTAAATAGCTCAGGAACAAGCAGAGATCCTTGGAGCACTCCACTGTGGACCTGCTGCAACAGACATTAATAGCTATAACTTAAGCTTGTTCATTCAACCAGTTCTGAATCCATTTGATTGCCTTATTACCTAATCCATATCTGTCCACCTTCTCCCCAGCAATAGAGATATTTTGTCATAAATCTAAGTAACATATATCTATAGCATTCCCTTTAATTACTTAAGTAATCCTGTCAAAAAAGAGAAACTAATTCAATACATTCTCAGCTCCATTGCATCTTTAAATAGAAAGACCAGAATATTTCCCATCTATGTAGAATGGCATAGCAAATGTCATTTTTAATCCATTCTAAGCTTAGGAAGATCAATCATTTCTTTCATTTTATTTTTGCTGTCAGATAAATATAATAAAGACGAGAATTTATCATAGAAAAACAACTAAGACTGGGGCAGAGACTCTTACTCCCTTTACATAATCCTTTCGTTTCTTGCATCTAGTTTCATTAGTGTGACAACTATGAGCACTGAGAGGCACTTGTTCCCATCTGCCACCAGCTTCTTAGTGATTTTATTGGGAGGATTCCTCCAAATTGATTGACTGACCATCGGGGATTTGTGAGTAGCAAAAAATAATTTCCTAACTCTGAAGCAAATAGTCGACTGGAGACTTTGAGTTAGATTAGCATTGAGGGGGTCAAAAGCATAGCCTTAACCTTGGCTTGAAGACTTCTGACTTGGCTTGAAGAACTTTGCCTCTGCCTAAGAGGTATAGTGATCATGTTCAAAGTTGTCATAGCCTTGGGCTAGAAAAGCTAATATGTCTTTAGAGTGCCATATTCAGAGACAGACATATTCAACCATTGTACCCCCAGAAAATTATAGCAGAAAACAGAACAGCTAGGGACTAGTGGAATTGCCTATCACAGATGATCCAGCACTGAATGAGGAATTGGTGATAAAATGACTACTAGAGATCAAGCCATGTCCAGCTTCTAGTAAAGGCCTAATAACCAAAAGAGGGCAGCAGAGAGCAAGACACTGAGATTACCAGAGAAGCTGTGCTTTCTCAGTTTTGCAGTATCAGAGATGTCCATTCATTGTGCTAGCCATGTATGTTCTCTGTGCAAGAGAGCCCCTCTATTTATGCCAATCAATAGACATTTATTAACTCCCTGGTATATTGCTAAGCACTAAGGGTGAAAAAAGACAATAGTCCCTGCCCTCAAGGACCTCCCAATCTAGTATTATATACAGGATAAATGGTAAATAATTAACAGAGAGAAGGTACTAGAATTAAGAAGGCCTGAGGAAAAGTTTCCTGTAAAAATGGGATTTTAAAGTCAAGAAAGCCAGGAGACAGATTTAAAGAGGGATATTGTAAGTAGGATATTATAAGGGATGCCAAAGGGAGAGGTGAAAATCCAATAAATTATGCTCAGATAAGGGGATTTCAGAATTTCTTTAAATTAAATTTTATGCTTATTTTTAGTTTACATCATTCATTTCTGCAAGATTTTGAGTTATAAATTTTCTCCCCGTCTGTCCCCTACCCACCACCCCAAAACAGCGATCTTACTGTATACCCCCTCCACCAATCTGATCTCCCCTATATCCTCCCCCATCCCTCCTCCCACTTTCTGGTCGGGCAGGATGGATCTTCATATCCCAGTGCCTGTATATCTTATTACCCAGTTGCATGTAGAAAATAATAATAATAATAAGGTTTTTTTTTAAAATTTGATTTTACAACTTTGAATTCCAGTTTCTTTCCCTTTCTCCCTCATCATCCACCCTGACTGGGAAGATAAGCAATTCAATATAGGTTATTCATATGTAGTTATGCAAAATATAGACTGACTATATTTCCCTCCATCATATCCTGCCCCGCCCCACTTGTTCTATTCTCTACTTTGACTCTGTCCCTTTTCAAAAGTGTGTTCTTCTAATGATCCCCCACCCCAACCTGCCCTCCCTTCCATCATTCTCCTTCTCATCCCCTTCCCCCCTACTCTCCTATAGGGCAAGATACCCAATCTAGCGTGCATTTCATTTCCTCCCTAAGACAAATTCCATGAGAGCAAGGTTGACCCATTCCCTTTTGTCTTCCTGTTCTTCCCCTCCGTTGTAACAGTTATCCCTTGCCTCTTCTATAGGAGATAATTTACCCCAGTCTGTCTCTCCCCATCTTGTCTCATTATATTCCTCTCATGTCTCAATTTCACCTTTTAAATATCATCCCTTCCTATTCAATTGATCCTGTGCCCTCTGTCTATGTACACATATATACACACACTCAGATATGTATTCATATGCCCATATACTCTCCTATATAGTAATATATGTTATGTGTATGTATGTATATATGTGTATATGTGTGTGTGTGTATGTGTATGTGTGTGTGTGTATGTTCCCTTCAACTATTCTCGTACTGAGAAAAGTTTCATAAATTACAATTAGCCTTTTTCCATGGGGTTCTACATTGATAAGTTCCTTATGATTCCTTTTCCCTGTTTACCTTCTCATGTTTTTCTTGCTTCTTGTGTTTGAGTATCAAATTTTGTATTCAACTCTGTTTTTTTCATCAAGAGTGCTTGAAAGTTCTCTATTTCTTGGAATGATGGTATTTTCCCTTGAAACATTATACTCAGTTTTTCTGGACAGGTGATTCTTGGTTCTAATCCTAGTTCCTTTGACCTCCAGAATATAATATTCCAAGCCCTTTGATACCTTAATGTAGAAGCTCCTAGATCCTCTGTTATCCTGATTGTGTTTCCACAATATTCAAATTATTTCTTCCTGGTTGCTTGTAATCTTTTCTCCTTGATCTGGGAAATCCAGAACCTGGCAATAACATTCCTAGTTTTCTTTTGGAGATCTTTTTCAAGAAGTAATCAATGAATTCTTTTAAGTTCTATTTTGCCCTCTGGTTCTAAAATATCAGGACAATTTTCCTTGAGAATGTCTTGAAGGCTGATTTCTAGGTTCTTTTTTTGATAACGGCTTTCAGGCAGTCCAATAATTTTTAAATGATCTCTCCTGGATCTCTTTTCCAGATCAGTGGTTTTTCCAGTGAGATGTTTCACGTTGTCTTCTACTTTTTCATTTGTTTGGATCTGTTTAATAGTATGTAACCATAACACTATTTGGTAGTATAGAGGAATTATTCTCTTCAGAAAGCTTTTGAAATTCCTTTCCCATCTGGCAAATTTGGCTTTTTAAGGCCTTCTCCTCAAATATCAGTGTTATTTTCTTCAGTCAGGTTATTGAGTCTGTTTTCATGATTTTTTTTTTGCATCATTCTCATTTCTCTTCCTAATTTTTCTTTCACTTCTCTTACTTGGTTTTCAAAATCCTTCTTGACAGAGTGGCTAGGTGTTGCAGTGAATAGAGTACTGGCCCTGGAGTCAGGAGGACCTGAGTTCAAATCTGGCCTCAGATACTTGACACACTAACAAGTCGTGTGACTTTGGGCAAATCACTTAACCCCAATTGCCCTCCAAAAAGCAAAAAAAAAATCAATCTTTCTTGAGTTCCTCCATGGCCTGTAACCAGTTGATATTTTCTCTGAAGCTTTTGCTGCAGAAATTCTGACTTTTTTGTCTCCCTCCCATTCCATGCTTTTACCCTTTTTGTCCCCCAAAAAGGAATCTAAAGTTGGATTGCTGTGCTTGCTTTGTTTCCTTTGCTTGCTCATGTTGCCACTCAATTATTTGACTTTTGAGCTCTTTGCCACAATAGAACTTTGCTTCCAAAGGGGAAAGCTTTGTCCCAAATTGCTTGGATTTCCACAGCTGCCAGAGCTATTAGGAAGGTGCTGTCTCTGCAGCCCCCACAAACTCTGCCTCACTGGTCCCACACCTCAGGACCACCACCCAAGACTGCAATCCAGATACAGACAGGTTAAAACAAGAGCAATTACTCTCTGAATGGCTGCTTGGCTCCCCTATGATCTGCAGGCCAGGACTTCTGAAGCAGCCATGTGGAGGCAGCTGCAGGGCACCACACCTTTGCCACTTCTAGCTCCACGGGCTGGGGCCAGACCTACTCCTCTTTCCTCCCCAGTTCCAACAGAGTTCTACACTGACATCTCACTTTTTCTTTGGAAGCAAACTCATGACTTGTTCAAGGTCACACAGTATCAGAGGTTAGATTTGAACTCAGGACTTCCTTGACTCCAGGTCCATAGTTCTATCCACTATAGTCACCTAGCTTCCTTTCTTTTTCCATTAGAATGTAAGCTGCTTGAGGGCAGAGACTATCATTTGCCTCTTTTTGCATCCCCTTGTACATAAAACAGTGCCTGTCACATAGCAGGCACATAATAAATGTTTGTTGATTGATTAAGGCAGACAGAGGTTAAGTGACTTACCCAGGCTAACACAGCTATTAAGTATAAGAGACTGAATTTGAACCCAGGTCTTCTTGATACCAAGTACAGTGCTCTTATTGTATAGCACTTGACAAATCTTAAAATATAATGACATAAAATGATATGATTATTAAAGAAATAAAGAAATTTGAAAGAAAAAACGCATGAAAAAAGTGGATATATTTTTTAAAAAGACAATGAAATTAAATTAAGCTAAAAGAAAAGAAAGAAAAACCACTTAATCTATTCCTTTCTATGTGGTAGGTATGGTTCTGATCTCTAAATTGTGGAAGTTTAAGGCAGAGAATGAGAACTCTGAACTGACAACCAAATGATCATTGATATAAAGATATTATAATTTTGGTGTATTCGTTTGTAGGTTTTCTAATTTTTAATAGGAAATTCAGTTCATTGATCATCCCTTCTGCTAATATAAACATTTGGGAAATAAGTTTTTCTTTCAGAAGCAGAAGCTGAATTCTGATGTTTTTATGTTGTTTGGTTATTATTATATTTTTTGTACAACTTGGTCTTTGACAAAATCATTATTTTTAAAAATCATTTGTGCCTTTTATATCACTGGCGTTTCCTGATAGTTCTCCTTCCTTCTAGAACCTTCCCCTGTTGCAAAGAGAAAAAGTTAGGGAAAAAACCAACAGAATAACAACAGTATCTGACAGTATTACTGTGTCTGGCATACATATACATGGAGTTCAACATCTGAGACACTGTTCTCTTTGAAAGTGCATTAGTTGCTACATTGGTTATCTCCCCTTCTATTTATTTGAAGGTATTTTTTCTCATTCTTTCAGAGTTTAGGAGTAGGAAATTGATGACTTTTTTGAGGTCTTGGTTGTTTTGTGAACTCTCATCCAATTGTCTTATTATAATTCTCAAATTCTTCATTTTCAAAGTGAGGAAGTTAAGAAGGAAAATAACTCCCTTTTTATCTGTTAATCTCCTTTTAAAGGATGTTGATGGTGCAGGTGTTAGTGTTACTGGTAGCAAAGCTCTGGGTGCCCAACAAAAGGAGGTACAAGTAATGCTTTGCAAACCTACTGTAACGAATTTCCTCCAAACTCCCACGTACATATGTCACTAGAATAAGGACAAAGTTCAGGACAACTTCTTTCTTACCAAAGCCTGGAGAGAGGGATGGAGCAAAGATAACCAGATTTGGAAAATGTCATTCTACAAAGAGATAGACTCAAGACTGACCAAACTTGTAAAGTGTTAGTCTGCAGAATAGTCAGGCCTCACAGACAGTATTAACTCAAATTGTATTGTGGCTGTTGGGAACAGGAGGGGTGACAGAAGGGAGCCCTGTGGGGTGTAAATGCTTTGGCCCTAAGCCCTCTTGCACAGTAAGGGCCCTATCTTCATCTCTCCATTGTGATGGATGGAGTGTGGAAGCTGTGTGGGGAGGGAAGGGAACTTGTTCTTTCTGGAAGAAAGGAGAAAATTTTCAGCACTGATTTCTGGATCCAACCATCTATTTGACCCTGCAAGGAAGAAAAGAAAAGAATAGAAAACAAAAGGAGAGAAGACAAGATGAGAGAAGAGAAGAGAAGAGAAGAGAAGAGAAGAGAAGAGAAGAGAAGAGAAGAGAAGAGAAGAGAAGAGAAGAGAAGAGAAGAGAGAAAAAATGGAGAACATAGGAATGCTTCCCTCAGGACATTTTTGCTCCTAGCACTAGACCATTGGAAACTGGGGGGAATTAGGAATAAATGACATCCTGGTCTTCCTGTGGGTGAATTTGTTAAGGAGGCAAAATATATCTCCTCTACCTCCCACTCTACCTTTGGCTCTCTATTCTGCCCTCTCAGTGTGTCCTCCTCTTCCTTACCCCTTTCATTCTTTAAATATTATGAACTATATGCTTTTAATAATAGCTGGTAATAAATCTCTGGGTGGTGTCAGATGCTAATGTTCCCAGATTATCTGAATGGGAGCAACTAGAGAAATGAGACATCTTCCAAAGCATGGCTGGTTCCTTAGTAAAATGTAAATACCTGTGAAATTAGAGTTATGTACAAATTCAGAAATAATATACAAGTGGTTCAAGTCCAAATAAAAAGAAAACTACTCCAGACCTTGAGGTCAATGAGAAAAATCAAAGCCCAGAGAGTAGTACCTGCCCAAGATCATCCCACCAATTAGTGACTGAACCAGAGAACTGGAATTATTCTGTGCACTGAGTCATCTGTGTTGATGGAGTACTCACAATAATGTAACCACACTGAAAACTCCAGCAAGACAGAGGGTGTAAGCTATAGGGAGGTAGATTTTAGTTTAATACAGAAAAAAACCCTTCCAAACAATTCAAGTTTCTTAAAAATAAAATAGACCATCTTATGACTAGACCACCTTTTGTTAGGCATGTGCCAAGAAGAGATTTATGTTTCAGAGAATTCTATAATGGGAACTAGAAAGGTCTTTAGGAACTCAAATAATATTTCACCTGTCTTCCGAAGTTGAGATTCTAGGATTACATGAATATAAACCCCTTGATTTCCCCACAACACTCTTTCCACTATAACATGTTACCATTTTGGAGGTTAGAAAACTCTGTCAGCATTTATTGAATGTTTAGTCCCTGTGGATCATGGTGGGTGACAGAATGGAAACATAAGTCTCTATTCTTAAACTAGCAAATATAATTCAGAAAGACAGAAGCAGAAACATAATTATGATAGGGAAGCTGGGCTTTTGACCTAAGGTGTCAATATCTGGGACTGAAGGAAGGCATGTTTTCTCTCTTTAGTGCTCCTCTGGTTTACCATTGCTGTGCTTAGCAATTTTCTGCCAGCCTGTGTGCCATGAATCATGGCCAACTCCACTGCCATGTCTAGACTCACACCCCAGGGTCACTTTATCATGGCACCCTTCTCCAAGAGCCCATATTATTGGTACTCATACACAGAGACACACAGATGCACCAACCACCTTCCTCAGTTCAACATGGACTGTCCTTGGCTCTGTTCCCTTTATTTCTTCCCTTTCCTCATTCAAACCCAGCTCATCAGAATTTGTCTTGAGTATAAGAATTCCTAATCATGGCTATAGAAAGAAGTGTACTAGCTATAAAGCCAGAGGTCAGTAACACACTCTGAATTCATAAACATAGATTATATAGAGTAGATGACCTGACCTCCCCCTCACCCCCACCTCCTATAGTATCAGCCGTTATGTTAAAAGGATGGCCGGAATTCCAAATATCCATTTGGTAGTAGGACCTCACATAACCTAAACTATAAGCTCCTTTTTTTAATGGGAGAAGGAATTGTGGGAGGATTAGCAGATGGATATGAGGCATCATTGCATGAAGAAATATGAGAATCCATTATGTAGATGCAATTTAATTTAGTAAAAAAAATTCAAGTACTGACTCTATGCAAGTCATTGTGTTAGTAGCTAGATGTGCAAAAATGAAAAATGACCCAATCTTTGCCCTTAAATAGTTTCCAATCTACTGGGGAGGATATGTCACAAAGAAATCAATAATTATTTAATTTAATTCTGTTCCTTTCAATTAAAAATATTTATTAAATATATTGGAGTAGAAAGATCATTGGACATAGAGTCAGGAGACTGGTTCGAATCCTACATTAGACATCTACTAGCTATAAAACAATGGGCAAACCATTGATCTTACTTAGAGCTTAAGTTCCCTCATCTGTAAGCTGTAGATAATAATATTTACAGTAACGTCACAGAGACATTGCAAGGAAAATGCTTTGAAAATCTTAAAACATCATATAAATATGAAGAACTATTACAAGACATTATATAGAGTGTCCAAAAGTTATTAGTGAAGGCTTTCATACTAAAGTGTAAATTATTACAGCTACTGATAAATAAACTGTTCTAGTAAATCTTTAAAACTACACAAAGAAATTATTTTTTTCCTTAAGATTTTGGACCTCTTTTTCCAATTGGTTAGCTTTCTTTTCATAATTGTCTTTTCCCTTAAATTTTCCCTGATCTCTCAAATTTGATTTTTGAATTCCTTTTTAAGTTCTTCTAAGAGCCTTTTTGAACCTGTGACCATTTGATGTTACTCTTTGAGGGAGGGGTGACTTTTCTTTTTAACTCATTTTTATTGTATTTTATTTCATTTTAATGATAGTCATCTCTGGGGTGGGGGAGAGAAGAGAGAGGAAAGAAAAAAAAGAAATTTACATGACAACTTTATTTTATATTTAGAGCTCAGGTGCTGACTTTTCCCCCAAACTAAGTGAATTATACATACATACATACATACAA
>CM053597.1:151395885-151418349 GCA_028646575.1 Pseudocheirus occidentalis
AATGTTTCAGGAGAAAATATGGTCATTCAATTAGGTGGAGGACTTTCAAGCATTCTTGATGAAAAAACCAGAACTGAATAGAAAATTTGACATTCAAACACAAGAAGTATGAGAAGGTAAACATGGAAAAGAAATCATAAGGAACTTATCAAAGTTGAACTATTTACATGCCAATATGAAAAAAATATATACGTGTGTGTGTATATATGTATACATACACATATGTCTATATAAGTGGGTAAAATTCATATGAATACATATGTGAGTGTGTGTATGTACGTGTACATAGAGAGAGGGCACAGGATCAATTGACTAGGAAGGGATGATATTTTAAAAGGTGAAATTAAGAGGTGGGAAAGGAATAGAATGAGAGGAGAGATAGAATGGGGTTAATCATCTCATATAGAAGAGGCAAGGGATAACTGTCACAATGGAGTGGAAGAATAGGAAGGCAAAAGGGTATGGGTCAACCTTACTCTCCTTGATTTTGGCTTAGGGAAGGAATGACATACACTCTAAATTGGATATCTTGCCCTACAAGAGAGTAGGGGGAATGGGGATGAGAGGGAGGATGATGGAGGAGAGTGCAGGGTTGGGTGGAGGGTTGTTAGAAGCACACATTTATGTAAAAGGACAGGGACAGAGAATAGAACAAGTGGGTGGTGGGATAGGGAGGATGGAAATATAGTCAGTTTTTCACAATATGTCCATTGTGGAGATGTTCTGCGTAACTACACATGTACGGTCTGCATTGAGTTGCTCGTCTTTCCAGTGGGGGTGGGTGACAAGGGAGGAAGGGAAAGAATCCAGAATTTAAAGTTCTATAATCAAATGTTAAATATGTACGTGTGTGTGTATTTATATTTATGTATATAACTATTTTTTATTATTATTATTCACATGCAACTGGGAATTAAGATATACAGGCACTGGGGTAGGGAGATCCATCTTTCCCTACCAGAAAGTTAGAGGGGTAATGGAGGAGGACGTAGGAGAGAGCAGATTGGGGGAGGGAGTATACAGTGGGATCTCTGTTTTGGGGTGATGGGTAGCAGAAAGATGGGCAGAAAATTTGTAACTCAAAATTTCATGGAAATGAATGATGTAAACTAAAAATAAACAAAAGTTAATTTTTTTAAAAAAGAAAAAAATAATTATGAGGAAACTGTGATGGGAGAAAATATCCACTGGGAAAATTGTGGGACTCAATAGAGTCAGATGGAACAGGGAAGCAAGATTTAAATCAGTACCACCTCACTGTCACCATTCCTGAAAATTCAGGACAATTCTGTGTTCATTTTTCCACTGAAGAGAATGAAAAGAGGACTGGAAAGGAGACCTGAGTTCAAATCTTAACTCTTCACTTGTTATCTCTGTGACTCCGGGTCACTTAACTCTCAGCACCTCAGTCTCCTCCATAAAATGGAGATAATATTACTTGTTTTAGAGGGTCTTTGTGAGGAAAGAGATGTATTGACCATGAAGTGCTATGGGAACTTAAAACCACACATTTTGTTTATTCTCTCTGAGCCAAAGCTTGTCTGTTTGCTATGATCACACTCAGAACCGTAGCATGCCAAAGTTCCAAAGCATGGAACTGACCTTGGATGTTAAACAGTTCAACTTCCTCATTTTACAGATAAAAAAAACAGACCCTGGGGGCAAAGGGGTTGACTTGGTCAAAGTTGTATAGGTAGTAGAAAAGTTAAAAAAAACAAAACAGATTTTCCTAAGAAGGAAAATAATATTCTCATCCTTGAAGGTTCTAGAAAGCTAGTTCTCAGTGCCATGCTGAATATCTGGGACTTTTCAGACCCATTCTCTACCCATAATATCTCTTTGCTTGATAGTAAAGCAAGGCATTTGCCCCCGACTCTCATTCCTGAGTCTCATGCTCCTTGTCCTGTTAATTACCCTTGCTATTCTTTGCTCGGGAAGAATTCAGATTATGTGACAGTTATTTGTAGGGAGCTTTGTCTCCCAAATATAAAGCCTTATGAAGCTCAAAAAAAAAACCTTGCCAACACAGACATCACCACACCAGATTATTAATATCTGAGATTAATAACCTTGTGCTACCACTTACATACCCCAATGTCTCTCCATGAAGAAAAGTGGCTTTGGGTGATTAAGGTTTTACCAACAGAATAGAAATTCAGACAACTTTTACAAAATTAGAAAACCTTTGATGGACCATCTAGGCATCTGTCATCAAAGATGTAGCCTAATGAAGTTGACAGATGCTCGTCACCTGAACTTTGATCACCTAGTGATGAGATATTTTGGCCAAAGAAACTCAGTATGAATATAGGAGAGACAATGTGGCATACTGGAAAAAACTACTTGCTCTAAATCCAGAAGACCTGGGTTGAATTCCCAACTCTGACAATTACCACTTGCATAGTGCTGACTAAAGTTCCTTGGAATACTGCACTAGAGTCTTCCATCTTAGGTGAAGTTGGACCATTAATCACTATTCTTTGGGTTAGCCATTAAACGACTTCTAAATCCATTTAACTAGTTTCTCCTAACAATAACAACACCACCAAAACCTAGAATTTATATAGTGCTCTATGGTTCACAAAGTACTTTATAAATATTACCTCATTTAATCTTCACAATAACTCTGGGAGACAGGTGCTATTATTATTATTCCCATTTTACAGGTGATGAAAATGGAGTAAATAAAGTTTAAGTGACTTGCTCAGGGCCTGAGGCTGGATTTGAACTCAAGACTCCAAATCCAGTGGTTTATGCACTGTTCTACCTAGTTGCCTTTAATACTTCTTCTGTGCAGTTGCAAAATTGTTATTTCTAAAATACGGTTCTACTCTAGGTCCTTCCATCTTATTCAGAGGCATAGTATGATAGTCTTTGTGAAATATTTTACTAGAATTTAAGCACATTATAGATTTAGTAGCAGGCTTTTGATCTACAACTCTAGTTATTCCGTTTGAGAAAAAAGAGAGAGGGAGAAACAAGGTCAGTCTGGTATGACCTACTCTTGTCTGTTTTTCGTAAAAGCTAATTAGCTCTTAGTTATTTCTGATTCTTTTTCTAGATGTTTGCAAGATCCCTGTGGGGCAGTTGTATGAGACTCTCAGTCGTTGATTTTACAGTGGGATGACAATAATGGCGCAACAATCCCTGTGACAAATGTCTACTATCAAGACAGCAAAATGTATGGCACTAACAAAATAGGGAAGGGGCCTAATCTAGTCTATTTGCCAGAATTCATGAAGATTCTATGAAATCTCAATAAGGTCTAGTCAGCTGTAACACTGCTCCAGAAAGGCCAAATCTAGGACATAGGCAAGAACCTAAAAATGCTGGCTGGAGGTCAGTGTACCCTTGGTGCTATCTGTGGTCATCATATTGCCCCTGACTTCCTAGTTAGTCCTCAAAAGAGTAGGTGAATGCCTTAAGAGGGACCAGGCTCCTGGAAGGATTGCTGTTGATTTCTTTCAAACATGGTGTAAGTTCCTTGAAATTGGAAGGACATAGAAAAAAAAATTTTTTTAAGGAAAAGAAAAGCTGCTAAGCACTGCTATTAAGTAAAAATGTTGTGGCCAGGATAATTTTCAGGAGTATTGAAGAATTATTGAAGACTGGAGAGAAAAGCAATTTTTACTGATGAAATTTATTCTTTTTATTTAGCAATATCCAAATCATTGCCAAAAAATGCAGATGAGCCTGTAATATTTTGGTTTTTTCACCAAACTGGTAAACACATACCTAAAAATGCTTGGGATTTTGTTTTAAACTGCCAGTGAGCCTGGAAGACATTTCATTTAAGGAGACGATGAATTTACATAACTACATTGACATACTGAAATTCTTATAGAATCCTAGAAGTTTCCAAAAGGAGATAAATACTTGAACCATATTGCCACATATTCTCAAAATAAGAAATTTATGGAAAAGATGTAGATAAGCATATTTCAATTACATAAGAACTTATTTAAATTAAACCCCATTGAAATCATCAAGGCTATAACCAAAGCTAGAGTTGAAAAAATGAACTTGTCTTCAAAGAAATTGTTAAAAATCCAATGTGACAAAAGTGTGGTTTGTAAATGAAGAATTAAATAATGTGTCAAAATGTTGTGAACTTAATGCCACGTGATCTAAGATGATTGTAGCAAAAGGATCTATTACATATTAAGAGTTTTTGTAAAAGATGTCAAAAATGGATAAAGTTTACTACATCAAATTAAGTTATTTTACGTTGTTCAGTTAATTTAGACATCATAAATATTAGCTATGTTATTTACTGTTATTATTAAATGTAAACTGTTCTAAGGCAGGGGCTACTTTATTTGTTCAGGTATCCACAATATCTAGCACAGTGACTTTATATCACAATGCTTTAAGCATATAGTAGATGTTTTAAAATATTGTTTGACAGTAGGTATTTTAAAATGTTGGTCAATTCCTATTGAATTAAAATAACACTAGAGAAAAAAGGAACGCTGGCTTTGCCATTCCTGAATTTTAACTTTTTGTTCTCTCTATCTCTGTCTCTTTGCTCTGTCTCTGTCTCTTTCTCTCTCCCTCTCTCTGTCTTTCTGTCTCTCTCTCTCTCCAAAAAAAAAGCAATTGCATACCCACTCTTTGTCACTAACTCTGCCAGGTACTGCAGATATATAAATATCAATAGAAGAACTCCTTCTGTGGAAACTCCCTTTTTCATGCTTTTCAGTGTTTTTCTGCAATTTATAACCTTAGAAAGTTCCTGGGGGACATTGAAAGATTGATTGATTCACTCATGGCCTCATGTTTAGTATACACTTTTTGAGGACCTTCACCATTGAATTCATAAATTATTTTTTGCTTAGCTTTCTTGATGGGATTTGGGGAGGAGTGAGATTTGAGGGGAGCAGGTGCCTTATTTTATCCATGCAGGAAAGTTCAAGTTAGAAATTTCTTCTGCCAGTGCAGATGGGCACCTTCTTTAAAACCTATACTCTTGGACAGTTGCATGTGGGTACTGAATTTAAGAGAATTGATTAGGGTCATATGGTTATTAAGTGTTGGAGGTGGAACTTGGACTTAAATTTGCTTGATCTGAGAGTCAAAACGACTTTTCTATTCATTATGGCACCTCTCACTTATTTCTGTTAGATTTTTCAAATCTGAAAGAGGTATATTAAAGTTAATTCAAATTATTATTTTGCTAACTAGGTATTTTGAAATTCAGGCAGATTTTCTGTTAAGGATTTTGATGCTATGACATTCGGGATATCTGAGTTTGTTACTTTTTTTTAACTCTGCTTATGTGTTTTTTAAGAAAAATGTTTTAAAATAACTATCCTATTGAAGTTCCATTTTCTTTCACATAGTATAAGGCTCAGTTTTCCAGGAGAAACTAACTTTGGAGGTGATATATTTCCTGTTGCATCTTGATAAGTAATATTTTCAGTCTTTAATTTTTCACCTTGGAAAATTAATGAATCTACTAAGATTCAGAGTCATCCATTGACAAATGATTTGTCTCCTGGATGTTTGCAAAACTCTTTAATTCAGAAATGCTGGAACTTGCTGACTATGTTTCTGAGTGAGTTAAATGGGCCTAGCAGTCAGACTTGAACCAAAAACTTCCTGACTGAGGCTAAGTTTCTATCCATTACACTCATGATTCTCTTCCTTCATAGTATATCTTTCTTCTATTAGCACATCTTTCAAAATTTATCCATTCCTTCAAGTTCACTGCCAATTTTTTGATTGGCCTTTCTTTGGGAAGATTTATTTCCTGTCTTGTTTTTTTGTAATTGTTTCTTTACTTTATTTTGCATATCTCTTTGTTATCTTGGGATGAAAAAGGGGAAAGTTGGGATTAGGCATTTGCTAAGACATCTTGGCAGAAATTTTTTTTCTTGTCATGTTTCTTCTAATTTGGTGTTGATTTTGATATTTAACAAATCTATGGTCTGAAGTATATATATAGAAAATGGTTTCAGAAATGCCTCCTCCACAAGACAAAGTTAAATAATCTGATTAATTCCATTTTCCAAAAAGGGAATTCATTCAGAACATTCAATGAGAAGAATGCCTCTCATGTTTTAAGGCAGTGGAGACAGAAAGACAAAAATGAAACAATTCCTGTCTTTAAGGGGATTCTTTTGGGGGATGAGAGGACTTAGGGATGAGAAAATTCAAGGTAGTTTGAGGAAAGGAAACTTTAAAAAGTTGTGGGACATTTTTTGTTATTCAGTCATTTTCAGTCATGTCCAATTCTTCGTAACCCATTTGGAGTTTTCTTGGCAAAGATATTGGAGTGATTTTCCATTTCCTTCTCCAGCTCATTTTATAGGGGAGGAAACTGAGGCAAGGAGAGTTAAGTGACTTGCCCAGGGTCACACAGCTAGTAAGTATCTGAGTCCAGATTTGAACTAATGAAGTTGGATCTTCCTGACTCTAGGCCTGTCACTTTATCCACCACACCTCCTACCGGCCCGTGGGAAATTTGGGAAAGGCTTTATGGAAGAGACGGCCCCTGAGTTAAGCCCTTAAGGAGGAGAGAGATTCTGAAAAGTAAAAATGAAATAATATTCCAGATTATTGTAAAACAGGAGAATATAGATGAAATGTCGACTTCATAGAACAGCTTGACTGGAAATAATAACATGATATAAAACAGGAGAGGTACTTGTGAGCCAAACTGTGGAGGAAATTGAATGCTCAGATGAGGCATTTGTGTTTTACTCCAGGATAAGTAAGTAGTCACTGCAGGTCTGTGGGCAAGAAACTTAATGCGCACAGATTCATGTCTTAGGAAGACTATTTTGATAACGTTGTAGAGGTTGGATTAAAGGAAAGAGGAACTGGAAAGAAGAAGACAAATTAGGAGGTTATTATAGTACTCTCAGTCAAAGATCTCAAAATTTTTTTTTCCCCTCATACCCTCATTAACAAAACATTTTAAGCACACATCTCCAAATATACATTTTGTTTACTTATTTATACAATACTAATTATAAATGTTGTAATAGTCATACAAAAATAAAAAGCACGAGATAAAGATTAAATAATGTTTGTTCCTAGAGTCAAAATGGAGCTACTAGTTTATTGAGTACGGTAGGGACATAGGGCAGCATAGGCAGAGTGCTGGCAGAGGAGTCAGGAAGACCTGAGTTCAATTCCAGTCTCATACATCTACAAGCAGTGTGACCCTGGACAAATCACTTAACCCTCTTTGCCTCAGTTTCTTCATCTGTAAAAGGAGGTGGAGAAGGAAATAGTAAACCACTCTAGTATCTTTGAATCAGACACAACTGAAATGACTAAATGATAAAGCTAAATATTTGCTTTAGGAAAATTTCTTAGGCAGTGATTTTTGGACTAGAGTTGGGATGTCTTGAAGTAAGTAGGCCAATTAGAAAGCTATTGAAACAGTCCAAGCTGAGCTAATCAACCAAGGCCTGGATTAGATCATACCTATGTTAGTAGAGAGAGAACAGATACTAGAGAAGTTATATGTAGAAATAATAATATTTGGTACCTGATTTGGAGTGAGTGAGCTGTTGAGAATGATAACACAAGTTTCAAACCTAGGTTACTGGAAGAATGGCAGCTCCCTTGAAATAAATAGGAAATGGAAGACAGTTTATGGAGAAATATAATGTGATGAGATTTGATCATAACCCTTCTGTGGAAGCTTATCCTGTGCAATTCATAGAAATATTCACTTTCGGTTTAGCAGAACCAGATATTGTATTATATTATTATCAAAATTATCTGGTACTAGCAAAGAAATAAAAAGGTAGATCAATGGAATAGAGTAGACATATAATTTTTAGCAGCAAATAAATACCATAACTTTATATCTGATAAATGTAAAGACTTAAGATTTTGGGATAAGAATTCATTATTTTGCACAAATTGTTGGGAAAACTGGAACGCAGTATGGCAGAAACCAGAGATAAACCACTAACTTTCACTGTTTACCAAGATAAGGTCAAAGTGGATATATTACTTAGATATAAAGAGCGATATTACAAGAAAATTAGAAGAACGTGGAGCATATTACTTAGCAGACTTATGGATAGGTGAATAAACAAGGAATGGAGAGCAAAGTTAGGTGTAAAATAGATAATTTTGATTACATTAAATTAAAATTTGCATTAAATTGCATTAAATAAAAATATACAAGTAAAACAAATACAGCCAAGTTTTAAAAAAGCAGAAAATTAGAAGGGAGGGACAATTTTATAAAGTTCTCAGATGGGGCAGCTAGGTTGCTTGGTGAATAGAGCGCCAGTCCTAGAGTCAGGAGGACCTGAGTTCAAACTATGGTCTCAGACACTGAACACTTACTAGTTGTGTGACCTTGGACAAGTTGCTTACCCCCAATTGCCCTGCATTCCTCCCCCCAAAAAGGAAAAAAAAACAAAAAAATAAAAAAGTGTCTCAGATAAAGATCTCACATCTCAAATATAAGAACTTTGTCGAATCTATAAAAATATGAGTTATTCCTCAGTTGATAAGTGATCAAAGGATATGAACAGGTGTATTTCCAATCAAGAAATCAAAATAATTTATAGTAAAAATTGCTCTAAATTATTATTGATGAGAGAAATGCAGATTAAAACAACTTTGAGATATTTTATATCTATCATATTGGCTAAAATGATTAAAGGGGAAAGTATCAAATGTTGGAGTGGATGTGTAAAAATTGGAATACTAACTTATTGTTGGTGGCATTGTGAACTGATCTAACCATTTTGGAAAGCAATTTGGAATTATGCCCTTTGATCCAACAATGCCACTACTAGGTCTATTTCTTTTTTTTTTTTTTTTTTTGGAGGGCAGTTGGGGTTAAGTGACTTGCCCGAGGTCAGACGGCTAGTTTTTTTGTGTTAAGTGTCTGAGGCCGGATTTGAACTCAGGTACTCCTGACTCCAGGGCCGGTGCTGTAGTCACTGCGCCACCTAGCCACCCACTGCACCACCTACCCGCCCTACTAGGTCTATTTCTAAAGACAATTAAGGAAAAGGAAAAGAACCTATATGTTCTAAAATATTGATAACAGCTCTCTTTGTGGTGGCAAAGAACTGGACATTAAAGAGATGCCCATCAATGGGGAAATAGATGAACAAGTTGTGGTATTTCACTGTGATGGAACATTATGATTCTATAAGAAATGATGCACTTAATGATATTAGATAATCATGGAAAGATTTGCATGAAATAATGAAGAATGAAGTGAGCTGAACCATGATGACATTTTATACAGTAACTGCATTATTGTTTTAGAGAATAACGTTGATGTAACTGGGAAATAAGATATACAGACATTAGGGCATAGAAATCCATCTTGCCCTAATAGAAAGTTAGAGGGGTGATGGGTAAAGATATAACAGAAAATGGATTGGGAGAAGGTGTATTCAGTAGGCTTGCTATTTTGGGGTGGAGAGAAGGGGAAAGACAGGGAGAAAAATTGAAACTTAAAATCTTGTGGAAATGAATGTTGAAAACTAAAAATAAATAAATTTAAAAAAATAAATGACCCTCTAGAACAGTTTAAAAAATAATAACTTTGAGCAAATAAGTAATTTTGACTATTATAAATATCCAGATTCCCTATAAAGGACATGTGAAGAAAGATACTATCTGAATCCAGAGGAGAGAAAAGGGGAAAAAAGAAATATATACAATAACTTTTTTACATATTTAAAAGGAATAGCAAATTATACACAATAGATGTGAAGATTCATGTGCATTCATCTTTTTTATAATGCTATGTTATAGAAATATTTGTTTCATTCAAAAATTAAAAATAAAAGAAATTTTTTGAAAATACTCATCTCTGGCCATTCACCAGATTGTAGAGCTCACTGGTTTCAGGGACTGCTGATATAGTTAGAAGGTAATCTGGCAAACAGGGTGTATCAGCAAGCAACCTAGCATACCCAGGTTGGCTGCTAGCACAGGTTCTTAGATCTGCTTTTCTAAAGGAAAGCAACTCAAAATGAGTTAACAGTCTCACTTTAATCAATCAATCATATATCATTTACCTAGTTCAGGGGAAAAAGTCAGCACCCTGAACTTCAAAGAATACAAACACAAGTTACAAGCACAAGTTACAAGCAGACCAAGAAACAGATCAGCAGACGGGCTTCCAATCATCTGGCCATTACATCCATAACTATTCAGTCACCAGAAAAGGAAGCATCAACATCTGGGTTTTTCAAAGCCGGGGAACTCAACCACTTCTCAGAGTCTCATCTGGCCATATCACACAACTTTTTTCAAAGTGAGCCCCAAAGCAAAACCTCATATCAGGGTGTATATATAGACTTCTCCTGGGTCAGAGAATATCACAGCCCTCTTGACCAATCACAAAGCAACAAGGCATTCCCGAAAAACAAGCCTCCTGGAAAGGTTCCATGTGACCACATTCAGCCTATTAAAGGCAGGCAGAGTATACTTTCAAATCAGGGAAGATTCTCAAAGCCATTTAAGCCACTTAAGCAAAGGATCTAGGGGCAGGGAAGATCTTCATATTCCTGTAACACAGGGTGTGAGTAGAGTAGAGCTGGGCATGCAGTGGGGAGGAAGATAAATGGAAGATTTTGCTTGAGCAGCTATTGAAAAAGTTACATGGATCATGGTGAGGTAATAAATGCCCTGAGGTGCTAATACTGGTTGGGTAAGAAGGGATTGTGAGCTTTCACAGCCATAGGGGTGAAAAATAAAGATCCAGAGGGGCTGAAGAAGGAACATGTTAGGTAATGGGTGAAAAGTGTGGTTGTTGTTTGTCCTTCATATTTGAAGAGGACTAATGACATCAGAGGGCCATGTCTTGACTTTAATGTGAATTGGATTTAAGTCAGGCAGAGCTGCACAAAGTCATCAGCCTCACTTTCTCTTCCAGAGTTGACAAAGCCCAGTAGCAAGATAACAGTCCAGACAATTAGCAATGGTCCAGGATGCAACAGATGACCTTGGTGTCTTCGGTGTCTAACTAAGCTCTAAGCACTCCACAGCTCCTGCTTTAGTTGCCTTAATGGCCATTGGAATAAATTGTTCTCATCCACTAATTCCATAAGAGGAGTCTTGGGGATAGACACCCCTAACTCAGCAACAAGTTTGAAACCTGTAGGTTACCCTCAACCTGGTTTAGCCTATCTGCCAAGACAGTCTTGCTAGTGTGTGACTACATGCTACAGCTTCTTGGAGATACAAGTTAGGTGAAAGATGGATCTCAAAATGGATGAGCAGTCCTGGGCAGGGCTAAGCAAGCCCTCACCAGAGGTGCTAGACCTCCTTAAGCACTTCACACACCTCAAAGAGGGTGGCATGAATCTATTGGAGGAGAGAAAATGCAGGGAGGATGTTATTTGACCTACTGACTGGGGACATGCCATCACCCCATAAGAAGCTTTGGCCTTCACTTTGGTCTAAATAAGTGATGAGAACTTAACTAGTATGACCTACCTAGATGAAACAAGTATGGCTCAAATTAAGCAAGCTCTCAGATGACTAGATTTATTCCAATACTCTATGTGCAACTATGCAGCAAAAATTACATTTTTGGTATCAAAGAACCAACCCCAGACCAAGAATCAGGATATCTGAACATAAAACTTTTTTTACTAACAATCTGTAGACCATTGGGTTAATCTGTTTGCTTTTCTTTAAGCCTCTTCATTTGTAAAATCACTTCATGACTTTTAAAGACCATTCCAGGTCAATATTTTATGAATATCTAAGAGGATACTAGAACTACATGGCTGAAGTGACATTTCTACTCTAAGTCAGTTTAGCAACTATGACTAATTCCTGGAGCAGATGTTATCCCAAGACAGGTGGATAAGCAAAGTAGAAAATAATGTTATGATTCTTTGATAATACTGAAAATTTTAATGGCTCAGGACACCTCACTCTTAACGATAGAAATATAAAGGAATAAGGGAATGGACAATTGTTAAAAGTGGGAGTGAAGGCTTTCTTTAATTTTTTATTTGGCCCTTTCCTTATTTATTTGTAAAAAGGGCAAGACTCCTCATTTGTCTTACTTGTTTGCAAATTACTCTATAACTCTTACTGCCTTCACCAATAACTTTAGTCCTAGTCCAAGAATCTTGACATCATAGCACTGAGCTATGAAACTCCATTAGTTAAATTGCAATCCCCCCCTCAGCTCCCAGGTTCTAACTCTATAATTAGAGCTGGGAGAGGCTGGGGCCAGACCCTTGTGATATAAAAAGATTTTATTAAAGGCAAAAGGGGTGGCAACAGTAATTCTCACCCTATTATATTCCTTTTGATTACTTACAACAATAGCCACTGATTGTGAATAAATATAGAACCTGGAATCCAGTGAGGTCAGGCTAGAGTTCTGGAAGCTGATGATGTCAAACTGGAATCTGTGGACACAATGAGGCAATGCCTCAGCTGCTCCTGCATTCCTGACCTACCACTGTCTCCTTTCTTCCTCTCTCCCTTACCATCACCACCACTAGGTGCCCAAAGGAATGGATTTGGGTGAGAATTCTCACCTTCATCTTATGACCATTTGTTCTCTCTCTGTTCTCCCCTCCCCTCTCCTCTGGTCAGTTCCAGAGAGGACAACTCATCTCCTCTCCTCCTCCTCTTCTTCTTCCTCCTTCCCCTCCTCATTGTCCTTTTCTTCTTCTTCTTCTTCTTCTTCTTCTTCTTCTTCTTCTTCTTCTTCTTCTTCTTCTTCTTCTTCTTCTCTCACTCATGCATGCACACACACACACACACACATCCAACAGCCTTGGCCTTTCAGACCAGGCAGAAACAGAAACAGAACACCAGGCAGTTCCCCATCCTGAAATCTATGACTAAGGGAGACTGGTGAGGTGAAATCTCAAGCAGCAAGGTGTGTGTGTGTGTGTGTGTGTGTGTCTGTGTCTGTGTCTGTGTCTGTGTGTCTGTGTCTTTGTGTCTGTGTGTGCTTAATTACAGGCATTTAAATACTCAGGTAATAGGGGAACTGTGGAAGAAAACATATTCAGAGGATTTGGAAGTCTTTATCTCCTTCCTCTGGCTCACTTCAAGAGGGTATAATTGGCATCTGTATCTAAGGATGTTCTTTTATTCTATTAAAGAACTCACATTAATAATTGAATCTTATTTCTCAAAAAATACTTGTGCTGGGGGTGCTGGACAGCTCTGGGAGTCATACAAGAAAGGGACCTTTCCTAGTACAAGACTGGGATCCCAACTCCCTGGGCCACCAGTAGAGAGTTTTCTTTCTTTAATTGAGGCATAATCTTGAGACATTTCATGCATTTCATTACTGCACTTCCAAGGGCAAAATAACTATGAACTTGAAATTCTAAATTTGTCCCACTGGAGCATAAGCCTAACTTGCTGGTGACTCCCAAGGTGATATATATTCTATATTACATATATAAAACTATATTCATATATCACATTATGTACAATTACATATTATATTAAACTATATTAATATAATATGTGCTAGCATCTCCCAAGCTGATATTTTATGACCTAGTTGCGATATATATATGTATATATACATATATATATATATATATACATATATATACACACACACACACACACACACATATGGGTGTATACATAATGATCTAGACTAAATTCTATTTTTTAAAAGATTCTGTGGAATATCAAACGTATAGTTAAGATTCCCATTCAATAACCACAAAATGTCCACAATATTTTTCTATTATATTCCTATCCTTAACTTGTTTATATTTCTATTAGAGTTGCTAAAATTGGGGGAAAAATTATGTTGAAATGACCAAAAATGATAGCCTTATTATTTAGGTCTTCCAGTAATTTCGCATTCAGTGACTCATTATCTATGGTGCCTTTAAATATTATGTATTTTCATTGTTTGTCTCTCTCAACTTTATCTAATTTAACTATTTCTGTGTATGAGATTATGTTTATTACTCTTCTTTTTTTTTGTATGCTGTGGTTTAGCTTCAGGTGAGGCATAATTAATTGTGTTTTGACTCTTCATTTTAACCTTGTGTGAATCTTTTAGTTCTAAGTGTTTTTCTTACACATATTAAAAGAGATCTGTGATCTCTTAGTTAATAGCCTATCCTAGGGGTGGGGAATCTGCAGCATTGAGGCCCCATGTGGCCTTCTAGGTCATTGGGTGCAGTCTTTTGACTGAGTCTAAATTTTACAGAACAATTCCTTTATTAAGAGGATTTATTCTGTGAAATTTGGGTTCAGTCAAAGGGCAGGACTTGAGGCCACAGTTACCTCTGGCCTATCCAGTGCTTGGTGGTCCTGAACTCTTATTTATGCTCTTCCATAAATTTGCTATAGAATAACCACCCAATATATTAGAAACCCTCTTTGCTTTCCCTTGAGGTTTCAAGGGTATTTAAAGAACATGTGAGTTATCCTACTCTCTGGTCACATGAGTAGACTACCTTTCTTTTTTTTCATACATTTCCTGCTTTTCTTCCATAATTCCTTGTCTTTCACATGTTGCATCCTACTCACACCCACCATACACCTCTCCATTCCCTCCTCCTTAGTTAATCCTCAATTTCAATTCTTCAGAGAGAGGAGTGTTCCATGATTCATAGCTATATAAGTGGAATGACATTGGTATTAAAAAGATAGGTCTTTGTTTTAAGGAGAATCCTAGGGTCATTAAAATAGCATTACAATTTCAAACAGATAAACAAAGCCACTCCTTTCCTCTTACTCAGTTGAGTTCAGTTTAGCATTTATATATGATATGTGCCATATGGGATCAACTCTATACATACAAGTAGATATCATGGTCTAGAGAAAAATAATAACATCATTAAGAACAATAAGAACACCAATGATAACTAGCATTTGTATAATATTTTAAAATTCACAAAATACTTTACAACTATCTCATTTTATCGTCACAAAAAACCTGGGAGGTAAGTGCTATTATTATCCCTATTTTATAGATAAGGGAACTCAGGAAGACAGAAATTGATTTGTCCTGTCATACAGCTAGTAATTGTCTGCTTGTTCTCTTTGTGGATACTTAGGTCAAACTCTGTTGAATTCTCATGTAGGAGCCTATGAATGTCCTATGGCTTAATTTAATTAACAAAATGTCATCTATAAACAGGAACATCTAGAAGACCTCACCATCTATAGGAAATATTTCTTCCATTTAGGTTCCATGGTAGATAATGCTGGCCAGCACATCCCTTTCTGTTTTAAGTTCCTCTTGTGATTAATGACCTGAGAGTTGCTGTACAACATTATCTCTGTTCAATTCAATTCAACAAACAGTTCCTTTTGAAGACTTATATAAGTTGCACATGTATATGGAAGATATCTTAGCAAAGGTGCTTTTTTTCTACCATTCCTTTATTTCCCAGGAGTGCCTCTGTTTGGTTTTTAGACTGGGGAGCACTTGTTGATTCCTCTGTATCTACAAACAGGCTTCTTGTATTTGGAACAATAGTGGTAAGATCAGTTAAGTACAGCTGCTTATTATTGCTATAAAGAAAAAAAAATGACATGAGAAAGGTTATATAAGAATCAGAGTGTTGTAACTGAAAAATATAATCTATATACATAAAGCTCACATTTTTATTCAATATCATACCAAAACTGTCAGAAGAAATCCAGGTGAGTCTACAGAATTTGAGCTCTTGACCTGAATGAATATAAAATTGCCATCACTCAAAATATTTTGGGAATATTTTATTTCTATTGGGCTTGGAAGACTTTTTGCATTTGAAGGAGCAGTGAACTCTGATAAATATATTTATATACTTAGAAGCAGAATTATTCTAAAATTCCAGAAATACTCAAGAGGGGATGAAAACCACAGCAGAGCCTTAAACCATGGCACATGTCACAAAAGGTTAAGAAATTTATCCAAGAGATGGAGATCAACATGTTTCATTGGCCTTAGAATGTACCTAATTTAAACCTTATTGAAAAATCTATAGGCTGTAAGACTAGACTTCAAAAAAATGGATTGTTCCTCAAGTGTACACTTACTCAATATGTGGTTTCGTAATGAAAAATTGAATATATTTCAAATCCTTATGAATTTGATACCAAATCACATAAGGCAAGTAATTGTATCAAAAGGAGTAATATATCACATTTCTTAAGTTTTAAGAGATGCAAAAAGTTACAAGGTTTTTTTTTATAGGTTAATACATTTAATTATTTTACTGTATCTTTCTTAATTTGCCTGTTATAGTACTTTATGGCAGTCACCATACTGGGTACTAGAGATGTACAATCAAATAGTCCCTGTCCTCAAGGAGAAAAAGCTAGGTAATGCAGTGGATAAAGTGCTGGTCCTAGAGTCAGGAAGATTCATCTTTCCAAGTTCAAATCTTGCCTCAAACACTTACTAAGCATATAACCATAGGCAAGTTATTTAATTGTATTTGCCTCAGTTCCTCATCTGTAAAATGAGCTGGAGAAGGAAATGAAACCACAGTGCTGTGTGAAAAGAGTTTTTTAATTGTGTTCATATAATCCCTGAGTTTGCTTTGGTAAGCAAATTCCCAAGTGTTTTATATTGCATGCAACAGTTATTCTAAACGGAATTTCTTCTTCAATCCCTTCCTGCTAGGCTTTGTCAGTAGTATAGAAATGATAATGATTTATGTGGGTTTATTTTTTATATACTGCAGCTTTTTCCGAATTTGTTGTTTCAACAATTTTTTTAGTTGATTGTCTAGGGTTCTGTAAGTATATGAGCATATAATAAATAAAGTGTGGTGGTTTTGTTTCCTTGGGTATTTTTATTCCTTCAATTTCCTTTTCTAGTCCTGATGCTGTAACTAGCATTTCTAATACAATACAGAATAATGGTAGAGACAATGGACATCCTTACTTCACTTATGATATTTTTGGAAAAGCTTCAATTTTATCCTTGTTACAGATAATATTTGTTCTTCATTTTTTATAGACATTACTTATCATCTTAAGAAAGCTTCCATTGGTTCCTATGCCTTCTAGTATTTTTAATAGGAATTGGATTTACAATTTTATTGAAGACTATTTATATATCTATTAATATAATCATTTTTGTTGTTATTGATATGGTCAGTTATGCTGATAGCTCTCGTAAAATTGAACTAGCCCTCCATTCCTGGTATAAATCTTACCTTGTCATAGCGTATGATCTTTTGTGCTATATTGCTGTAATCTCCTTGTTAATATTTTATTTAAAATTTTGGCATTTATGGTTATTAAGAAAGCTGACCTATGGTTTTCTCTCTCTATTTTTTGCTCTTCCTGGTTTAAGTATCAAAATCACATTTGGAATTTGGTAGGACTCCTTTTTGTGTATTTTTTTCAAATAGTTTATATAGTATTAGAATTAATTGATTTTTAAATCTTTTATAGAATTCAGTTTGGTAGAATTCAAGCTCAATTATGGCCATTTAGTTCTTTTAGATAGGGCTTTTGAAATATTCTATTTACTCTTCTGTTAATCTGGGCAGTTACATTTTTGTAAATGTCCATCCATTTCACCTAGATTGTCAGTTTTACTGGCTTGTAATTAATTGGGCAAAATAGTTCCTAATAATTGCTTTAATTTCATCTTTAATAGTGGTGTAGTTATCCTTTTTATTTTTGATACTAGTAATTTGATTTTCTTCTGTCTTTTGAAAAATAAATTAACCAATTATTTATCTAATTTATTGTGAGGATATTTTTCATAGAAAAAATCTCCTAGTTTTATTTTAGTCCAATGTTTTTACTTTCAATCTTATTAATCTCACCTTTGATTTTCAGGATTTCCATTTTGGTGTTTACTGGGGATTTAAAATTTTTTTCCAGTGATTTTTTTTAGTTGTAAGCTCAATTCACATATCTACTGTTTCTCTCTTTTATTGATATAAGCATGTATGCATTAAAATTTTTTTCCCATAAGTATTGTTTTGGCTGCATCTCACAAATTTTGGAATGTTGTATCATTGTTGTCATTCTCTTTAATAAAATTGATTGTTTTTATAAAGTTCTTTGACTCACTCATTCTTTAGGATTGAATTATTTAGTCTCCAAATAACTTTTAATCTTTGCTTCCATGGCCTTAAATGTTTATTGCATCGTGGCCTGGAAAAAAAATTTAATATTTCTGTTTTTCTGTGTTTGGTTGTGATTTTTGGTGCCCTAATACATGATCAGTTTTTGCAAAGGTGTCATGTACAGCTGAGAGAAAGGCATACTCCTTTCTATTACCTATCAGTTTCCTCCAAGGTCTGTCTTATCTACCTTTTCTAAGATTCTATTCATTTCTTTTATTTCTTTCTTCCTGATTTTGTAGTTAGATTTATCTAGCTCTAAGAAGAGAAAGCTGAGATCTTTCATTAGTATAGTTCTACTGTCTATTCAGTCCCACATTTCATTTAACTTTTCCTTTAAGAATTTGGATGCTATGTCATTTGGTGCATACATGTTTAATATTGATATTACTTCATTGTCTATGGTTCCTTTTAGCAAAATGTAGTTTCCCTACTTATCTCTTTTATATAAGGTCTCTTTTTGCCTTTGCTTTGTCTAAGATCATGATTATTACTCCTACTTTTTTTTACTTCAGCTGAAGCATAATAGATTCTGCTTTAGCATCTTATTTTAATTCTCTATGTATCATTCTGTTTTATGCTTATTTCTTGTAAATATGGATTCTGGTTTATAATCCATTCAGATATACACTTCTGTTTCATAGGTGAAGTTGTTCCATTCACTTTCACAGTTATGATTATTAATTTTGCATTTCACTCCATCCTATTGTCTTGTTTTCATCCTTCTCTATTTTTATCCTGTCCCTCCTCAGGAGCCTATTTTGCTTCTGACCACGGTCTTCTTTTATGTGTATGTGTGTATGTATATTTTATGTATATGTGTGTATGTGTATATGTCTATTTCTCTTTATGAACATGTGAGTGAAGTTCAAACATTTCCAACACCACCCTTCAAACCATTTTCCTCTCCACTGAAAAAGTTCTTCCTTGTGTGCTTCTTTTATGAGAAATAATTTACCATTCTTGCTCCCCTTTCTCCCTTCTTCCTACGGATCCCTCTCATCTGTCTATTCTTTTTTGTTTGTTTGTTTGTTTGTTTTTGCATCATCCCAACATAATCAACTCACTCCCACATCATCTTCTATGTAGAATACTTTGAGCTGTCCTAATAATGATAAAGTTCTTAGGAGTTACATTTATCATCTTCCCTCAGAGTATACAATTTAATCATATTGAATCCCTTATAATTTCTCTTTCATGTTTAACTTCTTACATGTTTCTTAAGTCTTGTATTTGAAAGTCAAATTTTCTATTCAGCTCCAGTCTTTTCTTTAAGAATGATTGAAAGTCCTCTATTTCATTATATCTGTTTTTTTCCCTTGAAGAATTATACTCAATTTTTCTGGGTAGGTTATTCTTGGTTGTAATCCCAGTTCTTTTGCCTTCTGGAATATTGCAAGAATCACCCCTTTAACATTTTTGCTTCACCCCTTTAACATTTTTGCTGCTAAATCTTGTGTCAACCTCACTTTGGCTCCAAGATATTTGAATGATTTTTTTCTTGCCACTTGAAGTATTTTCTCTTTTACTTGGAAACTCTAGAATTTGGCCATAATATTCCTGGGAGTTTTCATTTGGGGATCTCTTTCAGGTGGTGATTGGCATATTCTTCCAGTTTTTACTTTACCCTCTGGTTCTAAGATATTGAGTCAGTTTTCCTTGATAATTTTTTTTGAAATATGATGTCTAGGATCTTTTTTGGATCATGGCTTTCAAGTAATACAATAATTCTTCAATTATCTTCAATTACTCTATTTTCCAAGTCATTCGTTCTTCCCATGAGATATTTCTATTTTCTTTTTTTTTTAAATTCTTTTGACTTTGTATAATTTTGTTTTTTTTTGTCATAAACATATGGTCTTATTTTTTAAATTAAATTTATTTTTAATTTATAGAATAAAACATTTTCATAATAGCATAATAAAAAAACATAATTGTGCATGAAACTGTAAATCTATTATGTACAACTTGTTATTCTTTTAAAATATATAATAAAGTCATCATTTAATTTTTCCCTTATTTTCTTCCCCCCCACCCTGCCCTATAGATGGTTACCATTAGACACACACACATATGTAGATAGATAGATAGATAGACAGATAGATAGATAGGTAGACAGATACATATAGATACACACATTCACATACACACAAATATATATAATATATATACATATATAATTATTCTACACATTTTTATCAGTTCTTTCTCTGGATACAGATAATATCTTTCTTCTTATGTCCTTTATGTTTAATTGTTTCCTGATTTCTCATGGAGTCATTTGCTTCCATTTGCTGGATTCTAATTTTTAAAGAATTTTTTCCTTCACTGACTTTTTGTACCCTTTTTGCCATTTGACCAATTCTGCTTTTTAAGGAGACCTTCTCTTTAAATTTTTTTGTACCTCTTTTTTAATTTGAATAATTGTAGTTTTTAAGGTATTGTTTTCTTTGGTATTTTTGTACCTCTTAAAAGAGGTACAAGAAGCAACAAGGTGTTAATTGTCTTTTTATAATCTTCTTCTTTGCTTTCATTTATTTACCAGATTTTTTTCTCAACCACTCTTATTTGATTTTGAAAATAAAATTTTAGTTCTTCCAGGAATTCTTGTTGGGTGTGTTTCAAATTTACCTTTTTCTTTGATGCTTTGCTCATAGCTATTTTGACTTAATTGTTTTCTTCTGAATTTGTGTCTTGCTCTTCCCTGTCACCATAGTAGTTTCATGGTCAGGTTCTTTCTTTCTTATTTATTCATTTTCCCATCCTATTTCTTGATTTGGAACTTTGTGTTAATGTCAGGCTCTGTTCCATATATGGTGGGAAGAGGCTCTCTCAAGCTTCAGACTTTTTCACACTACTGTTTTCAGAACTAGTAAAGGAAGTTCTGGGTACTTTCAAGGCAGTATGATCTGGGCAAAGGTGTTGTCTCTGTTCTCTTGGTCTGAATTTTGATACTTACCCATTAAGAGCCACTGATCCCTTAGGATTACAATTGATAGTGCTCCTCAGGGCTCCTCCCTTGGGACCAGAAGTGATACTACCCTTCAGGGTCCCTGAGCCATTGGGGCTAGAAGTAATACTGCTTCTCAGGGCTTCTATTCACTCTTAACTGAAAATGCTACTCTCTGTCCTTGAATTGAGATCCAGAAGTGAATATAGACAATGGAGTTGCCAAAAAATGTCAATTTCTGCATCCAGTGCTAACACACTGTAATCTCTTTCTGACCAGTTGCCAAGTCCCCTTATATCTCTGGCTTGAGAATGCTTAAAGCTTCTGCTGCTTCTGTCACCAGCACTTAGTCCTGCCACCAGTGTTTCATCTATGCAGGCTCTAAGCCAGCCTCCTCCCCTGTCACAGAGCTCTCTTTCAGATCTCCTATGTTGTCTTGGAATGGAAGAATGTCTCAGTCTGACCTTTTGTTGGCTCTGCCACTTCAGACTTCTATTGAAGGTGTTATTTTAAAGTTGTTTGGAGAGAGCTCAGCTGAGTGCTTCTCTACTCCATCGTCTTGGCTGTGCCCTCAGTTCAATATCTGTTTAGAAAAAGATTAGGCTAATTTGCATGAGGTAACTATTGTTCCTACAACAATTGGGAAGCTGGGAAACTAAGGCAAAGGTTTATGTCAAACTATGCCCCACCCACCAGCCAAATCTGGCTGGCCACCTGTTTTTGTCTGTTCTGTGAGCTAAGAATGGTTTTTAAATTAACAAGCCTCCAGATCATAGTTTTCCAACCACAATCTATGAAATAATCAGAGATATTGCAACAAAGCTTATTTCTGCACTGACCAGTCCTCAGCCACCAGACTAAGTGTCCAAAGGACCAGGCAGGTCAGAGCTGAATGTATGTGTTCAACTCATGACATAGCTCATGATTGTATTCTATTGCCACCATCTTGAGATATACATAGAGAGCAGATGCAACACTTAGTCTATGCTCCAGACTGTCCATCTTGTTAAACTGTTGTCTATGTCCTCCCACAATTTTCCCATAAGTGTGTGATGATCAAAGGAATAGGTAAATATCCATAAGGAAATCAGGTTCTTACCAGTCTCTTAGTCATCCCCAGCTTTCCCTGCCCTTCTCTATAGCTGTCCTTCAGGGTGCCCATTCTCCTTTCTCACTACCTAACAACAAATAAAACATTTTAAAATGTTTCATTATTTCAAA
Organism: Pseudocheirus occidentalis; assembly: GCA_028646575.1. Lineage (NCBI taxonomy): Eukaryota > Metazoa > Chordata > Mammalia > Diprotodontia > Pseudocheiridae > Pseudocheirus > Pseudocheirus occidentalis. The sequence goes on from CM053597.1 coordinate 151,418,089, forward strand.
AACATTCTGCAGTGAAATTTATGGTTCATTATCATTTGGATTCTGATGGAAGTCACAGACTTCCTTGCTCCTAGTTTCTCTAGGGCAATTTTTCTTTCCTAGATAATGTATGTCTTTTCATTAAATTTTCACCACTCCTTACCAAGCAAATTCAGTCTTTTCCTGACTGCTATCTGCTATCCTTAGCTTCTCTCTCTCTCTCTCTCTCTCTCTCTCTCTCTCTCTCTCTCTCTCTCTCTCTCTCTCTCTCTCTCTCTCTCT
>CM053597.1:151418849-151435925 GCA_028646575.1 Pseudocheirus occidentalis
GTTCCAAACTTCAGGAAGTTGACATCATCTAAGCTTGCCCTGGTGAGCTTCTCATTGTGTTTTAAAAATTCACTTTTAAAGAATAAACCTGCCCAATACTGCCCTTATTTTATGATTTCTGTCCAGAGGGGGTTTATATAGGTTTTAAATAAACTTAATGTGCATGTCTCATAAAAAAAATCGCATATTTCCAGCGATCAAAACAATTTATAGTCACATACAAATGGTCTAAAATGATAGAAGGGGAAGGTAACAAATGTTGGAGAGGATGTGAAAAAATTGGGATTCTCATTGGTGGAATTATGAAATTATCCAAAGATTTTGGGGAACAATTTGGAATTATGCCCATGTAAGACTGTCTAAGTTTTTCTGAAAACATCCTGCTCATTATTTCTTGCTATGCTCAGATTCTTTTTATATTACTTTTTGCTCATTTTCTCATCAAATATTGTTGAATCACAGTCAGGATCACACAGTGTTCAACAGCTTCTACCCTAAAGTATCAGAGGGCTTAGAAAATGACATTCTAGAGGTGAAAGAACTAGGATTACAACTGAATGGAATCATCCATGGGGGAAATGGATATTTAGTGAAATAGAGAACCTTCAAGAATTCCAAATGACAAGACCAGAGTTGAATAGAAACTTTTACTTTCAAATACAAAGTTCAAGAGAAGCTTAAAACATAAACAGGAAAGAGAAATCATAAGGTATTCAATAAGATTAAACTGTTTATATTCTATATGGGAAGAATCTTACACACAAAATTTCTAGGAACTTTATCATTATTAGGGAAGTTAGAAACAGTTTAAGCAGGGCTTAGGTGTGAGATAACTGCAATAGGATATCTCTTTTTTTCCAGAATTTATTTATTTATTTTTAGTTTTCAACATTCATTTCCCCAAGATTTTGAAGGAGACAGATAGACAGACAGACACTCACTCATTTTTTGGCCTTTTTCCTTTCTTCTAAATTTGAGCTCTGCTCCCAGGGTGTAAAGGACTCTGTCTTATGCATATTGTGTCAGTATCTGCAGGTCTTGGCTATTTATTTGGACCTGCACTGATGTTACCCTGAGGCCCATGGGGACTCCTGTGTCTAGTGCTGTGTTGAGAGGGTCACTGGTGGGATGGTTGATACTCCTGGTGGCCGTAGGGGTCTGTTAACTTTACCTGATGCTGAACTGGAGTCAATAGTGGTCATGTCTGGCAGGTTCTGAGGCCAGGTGGGGTTTTTCTGTGGTTCCCTGGGGCTACATAAAAGTATTTTGAATTCTGCCCTCTGGAGAATGCCTATTTGCCCTGGGCTGCACTGAAGCACATGGTTGATGCACATCCACCCTGGTTTTCACTGAAACATTTGGAAGTCCATCTGCTAGGAGATCTCTGCCCACCCAGGACTACAGTAAAGCATGTGGTGGTCCTCACAGCTGGAGTCTGCTGGTTCCCTTAGCTATGCTAAGGCATATAGGGGTCCTGGTGTTGTCATTTGCCTGATCTAACACATTGAGGCTCAGGATCTCCTGCTGGTTTGCTGAGTGGAGCTTGCTAGGTTGCCTCCTGTCCTGGAATACATTCCACTTTTATCTGAGAGAGACGGACATTTCTTGCCTATTCTTCCAAGTCCCCAGGGTTAAAAGACTGTTCTGCCTCATATTTCTGCTGGCTCTGTTATTCTAGGATTTGTTTTAGGGTGCTATTTTATGTTGTTTGGAGGTGAATATGGGAGAACTACAACTGCTCACTGCTTACTCTGCCATCTTGCCTCCTGGAAGTCTTAATTCCTTCCATTTCTTTTTCTTCTCTTATTGTTAAAGCTAACATTTCTAGCACAATATGAAGTAATAGTGGTGACAATGAACATACTAGTTTCACTGCCACTCTTCTTGGAAAGCTGCTAGCTTATCCCCATTACTGATAATGCTTGCTGATGATTTTAGATAGATACTATTATTATTTTAAGGAAAACTCCATTTATTCTGTGCTCTCTAGTGTTTTTAATAGGAATAGGTGCAGTATTTTGTGAAAAGCTTTTTCTGCATTTGAAATAATATGATTTCTGTTGGTTTTGTTATTGATATGGTCAATTATTCTGATAGCTTTCCTCATATTGAACTAGTTCTCCATTTTTGGTATAAATCCCATCTGATCATGGTATGTTATCCTCATGATAAATTTCTGTAATCTCTTTGCCTTAATGTTTTACTTAAAATATTTGCATCAATATTCATTAGGGAAATTGGGCTATAATTTTCTTTCTCTTTTTTGGCTCTTTCTGGTTTAGGTATCAGCACCATATTTGTGTCAAAAGGAATTTGGTTGGACTGCTTTGTCTATTTTTCCAAATATTTTATATAGTATTGGAACTAATTGTTCTTTAAATGTTTGGTAGAATTTCCTTGTAAATCCATCTGACCCTGGAGGTATTTTCATAGTGAGTTAATTAATGACTTGTTCAATTCCTCCCCCTCCCCGCCCATGGTGTTGTTTAAGTATTTTTATTTAACTTCATGTTAATTTGGGAAGTTTATATTTTTGTAAATATTCACTTAGATTGTCAGATTTATTGCATACAGTTGGAAAAAATAGTTCCTAATTATTGCTTTGATTTCCTCTTCATTGGTGGTGATTTCACCTCTTTCATTTTTGACACTATTAATTTGGTTTTCTTCTTTTTTTAAGTCAAATTAAGCAAAAGTTTATCTATTTTATTTTTTTCACAAAACCAGTTCTTAGTTTTATTTATTAGTTCAACAGTTTTCTTAATTTCAATTATATTAATCACTCCTTTGAATTTCAGAATTTCTAATTTGGTATTTAATTGGGGATTTAAAATTTTTTCCCAGCTCTTATAGTTGCATGTCCAATTCATTTATCTGATCCTTCTCTATTTTATTCATGTAAATATTTAGAGATATAAAATTTCCCCTAAGACCTGCTTTGACCATATCCCATAAATTTTGGTATGTCATCTCATTATTGTCATTCTTTTTGATGAAATTATTGATTGCACCTATGATTTTTTGTTTGACCACCTCATTCTTTAGGATTGGATTAGTTTCCAATTAATTTTTAGTCTCTTTCAGTGGCATTTTTTACATGTAATCATTATTACATCATGAGTTAAAAAGCATGCATTTAACATTTCTGCTTTTCTGTATTTGATTATGAGGTTTTGATGCCCTAACACATGATCAGATTTTGTGTAGGTGTCACTTACTGCTGAGACAAAAAAGTATATTATTTTGTATCCCCATCCTATTTTCTCCAGTAGTCTAACATATTAATCTTTTCTGAAATTTTATTCACCTCTTTAACTTCTTTCTTGTTTATTTTGTGATTAGATTTATCTAGTTCTGAGGGGGGGAGGTTGAGGTCCCCCACTAGTTGAGTTTTGCTGAATATATTTTTTCCTGTAATTCACTTAACCTCTCCTCTAAGAATCTGGATGCTACACTACTTGGTGCATATATGTTTAGTATTGATATTGCTTCATTGTCTGTGTCACCTTTTAGCAAAATATAGTTTCCTTCCTTATCTTTTGTAATTAGGCCAGTTTTTGCTTTTACTTTTTATGAGATAAGAATTGCTGCTATCTCTGCTTTTTTTTTTGCTTCAGTTGAAGCACAATATATTCTGCTCCAAACTTTCACCTTTACTCTGTGTGTATTCTTCTGCTTCAAATGTATTTCTTGTAATCAACATATTGTACGACTCTGGTTTTTAATCCACTCTTTTATTGGCTTCTGTTTTATAGGAGAGTTCCTCTCATTCTCATTCAGTTATAATTACTAACTGTGTATTTCCTTCCATTCTATTTTTCTCTGTCTTTATACTTTTCTCTCTCCTTTCACCTTGTTCCTCCTCACCAGTGTTTTGCTTCTGATTACTTCTTCCCTCAGTCTTCCCTTCCTTCTATCACTACCCCCACCCCTTTTCTTTCCATTTTACATTCTACTTCTCTACAGGGGAAGATCCTTGAGCCAAATCAGATGAGAGAAAAGTTCAAACAATGTTCACCTGCTCCCTTCTTTCAATCTACTGTAATAGGTGTTTTGTACTTCTTCATGTGATATAATTTACCCTATTCTGCTTCCTCCTTTCCTCTTCTCCTAGTATAATCCTTTTTTAACTCCTTAACTTTTGTTATGTCAAAACACCAAAGTAAACTTATACCCATCCCTCTGTCTATGTATACTCTTTAACTGCCCTAGTAGAGACACAGTTCTCAAGAGTTACAGGCATCATCTTCCTGTTGAATAATATGATTTTTTCCCCCTTCTTATTTACCTTTTTATGCTTCTCTTGAGTCTCATCAGTAAAGTTTGAAAGCCCACTATGTCATTGAATATTCATATTTTCTCCTGAACGATTATGCTCAGTTTTGTTGGATAGTTGATTCTTGGTTGTAATCCAAGCTCCTTTGTCTTTTAGAATATCATATTCTATGCCCCCAATCCTTTGATGTTTAAACTGCTAAATCCTGTGTAATCCTGGCTGTGGCTCTTTGATATTTGAATTTTTTCTTTCTTGACCTGGCAAGTCTGGAATTTGACTATAGTATTTCTTGGAGTTTTCATTTTGGGATCTCATTCAGGATGTGATTAGTGGATTTCTTTCAATAACTATTTTATCCTCTGGTTCTAGGCTATCAAGACAGTTTTCCTTGATAATTTCTTGAAACATGCTGTCTAGACTCTTTTTAAAATTGTGGCTTTTGGCTAGTCCAATAATTCTTAAATTATCTCTCCTGACTATTTTCCAGGTCAGTAATTTTTTTCCAGTGAGGCATTTTACATTTTCTTCTATTTTTTCATTTAAAAAATTTTTTGTTTGACTGACTCTTGATGTCCCACAGAGTTATTAGCTTCTACTTGCCCAATTCTAATTCTTAAGAAATTATTTTCTTCAGTTAGCTTTTGTTCCTCCTTTTCCATTTGACCAATTCTACTTTTATTGAGGTTTTAAATTTATTTATTTGTTTTTAGTTGTCAGCATTCATTTCCATAAGATTTTGAGTTATATTTTTTTCTCCCCATCTTTACCCTACCCCCACCCCAAAATAGCAAGCCTACTGAATACCCCTTTCCCCAATCTGTTCTCTCTCATATCCACCCCAATCACCCCCCCCTAACTTTCTAGTAGGGCAAGATGGTTTGCTATACCCCATTGCGTATATATCTTATTTCCCAGATGCATGTAAAAAGCAATTTTTTTAAACATTTATTTTTTAAAACTTTGAGTTTCAGATTTCCCCCCCTTCTTCCCTCCTCACCTGCCCCCACTAGGAAGATAAACAATTCAATATAGGTTGTAAATCATTTCCATAATAGTTATATTGTGAAAGACTAACTATATTTCCCCCCACTTACTCTATTTTCTCTTTTGACCCTATCCCTTTTCAAAAATGTTTGCTTCTAACTACCTTCTCCTCCAATCTGCCCTCCCTTCTCTCATCCTCCCTCTTATCTTCTACCCCCCTATTTTCCTGTAGGGTAAGATACTCAATTGAGTGTGTATGTTATTCTGTCTTTAAGCCAAATTCAATGAGAATCCATTTGTCCCATTCCCTTTCACTTTCCTGCTCTTCCCCTCCATTGTAACAGTTTTCTCTTGCCTCTTTTATATGAAATAATATTTCCTAGTCTATCTCTCTGTTTCTCTTTCTCCCATTAAATTCCACTTTCACCTCTTAAGTTTATTTTTTAGATATCATCCCTTCGTATTCAACTCATCCTGGGCCCTCTGTCTATGTATACATGAACATACATATGCCGACACTCATATATATACTTATTTACATATACACCCTCCTATACATACACATATATGTGTGTATACATATATATGTATGTATGCATACACATATACATATACACACACATATTCCCTTGAACTATCCTCATACTGAGAAAAGTCTTATGAGTCACAATAATCATTTTTTCCATGTAGGAATATAAATAGTTCAACTTTAATAAGTTCCTTATGATTTCTTTTTCCCATTTACCTTCTCATGCTTCTCTTGCTTCTTGTATTTGAAAGTCAAATTTTCTGTTCAGCTCTGGTTTTTTCATCAAGAATGCTTGAAAATCCTCTTATGTCATTCAATGACCATATATCCACCTGTAGCATTTTACTCAGTTTTTCTGGGAAGGTGATTCTTGGTTTTAGTCCTAGCTCCTTTGACCTCCAGAATATCCTATTCCAAGCTCTTTGATCTCTTAATGTAAAAGCTGCTAGGTCTTGTGTTATCTTGATTGTGTTTTCCAGTACTCAAATTGTTTCATCCTGATTGTTTGCAGTATTTTCTCCTTGAATTTGTCTATAATATTCCTAGGTGTTTTCTTTTTGGGATCTTTTTCAAGAGGCAATTGGTGAATTCTTTCCACTTCTTTTTTTCCCTCCAGTTCTAAAATATCAGGGCAATTTCACTTGATAATCTCTTGAAAGATGGTGTTTAGGCTCTTTTTTTGATATTGGGTTTCAGGTAGTCCAATACTTTTTAAATGATCTCTCCTGGATCTATTTTCCAGGTCAGTGGTTTTTCCAATGAGATATTTCACATTGCCTTCTATTTTTTCATTTGTTTGGATCCGTTTTATAGTATCTTGATTTCTCGTAAGAATTATGAGAAATTTCTTGATCTAATTTTGAAGGAATTATTCTCCTCAGTGAGTTTTTGACATTCCTTCTCTGTCTCTCAAGTTTGCCTTTTAAAGGTATTCTTCACCTCATTGGCTTTTTGGGTCACTTTTGCCATTTGAGTTCATCTATTTTTTAAGGTGTTATTTTCTTCAGTGTATTTTTGGGTCTTCTTTAGTAGGCTGTTGACTCACTTTTCATGATTTTCTTGCATCATTCTCATTTCTCTTCCCAATTTTTCCTCAACTTCTCTTACTTGATTTTCAAAATCCTTCTTGAGCTCCTCCATGGCCTGTAACCAATTCAAATTTTCCTTGGAGTTATGACTTTTCTGCCTTTCTCCCACTGCATGCCTTGATCCTTTTTGTCCCCAAAAAAGGATTGTATGGTCTGTTTGTGCTTCCTCTGCTTGCTCTTTGCTATGGTAGAACTTGCTCAAATACTTGGCTTTTGAGGTCTTTGCTATTGTAGAACTCTGCTTCCAGAATAAAGAGAGCTATGTCCCAAATTGGTGGGGGTTTTGTAGCTGCCAGAGCTATAAGCTGGTTGCCCTCTCTATAGCCCTCACAAGCTCTGGCTCACTGGTCACACACCCCAGGACCACTGCCCAAGACTGCAAGCCATATCCAAGCAGGTTAAAGCAAAAGCAATTACCCTCTGAATGGTCTCTTGTTCTGCCTACCATCTGAGGCAGCCAGGCTGCAGCCACTGGAGCCACCCCATCTCTGCTGCTTCTCACCCCAGGGGCAGCTTGGCTGGACCATGCTTTTCATTTCCTCCTTTTCCAACAGTGTTCTGCACTGACCTTTTCCTTTGTCTTTTGTGTTTATGGGTTGAGAAGTCTGAAGACTGCTACAGCTACTGATGTGATAGACCCTTCCTATCTGCCTGCTAGGCTTCCTTCAGCAGGAGATTTGTTTCTCTCTGTGACTTTGTGGGTTCTGTAGCTCTAAAGCTTGTTTAGAGTCATTTTTTTACATGTATTGGAAGTGATTGGAGCGGGAGCCAAGTTTGTGCTTCTGCTCCACCATCTTGGCTCTGCCCTGTGAACTACATCATCTTTAAGGGGCCTTTAAACGAAATCTTTTGACCTGACTTTGTCATGCCAGGCTTTAAGTAAACTATGGGGATGCAGGTCAGATTGAGAGATGCCAGCATTAATCATATCTCAAATTTTTGTGTTTACTTAGAATTTAGCAGGTGCATTCTTTTCAACAGACATATGATAAAAGTTTGTTGTCATTGAGTTATTTCAGTTCTCTCTAACTCTTTGTGACCATTTTTTGAGGTTTTCTTGAAAAGGACACTGGAGTAGTTTGCCATTTTCTTCTCTAGCTTCTTTTGCAGATGAAGAAACCAAGGCAAGCCAGGTAAAAGGACTTGCCCAGGGTCACGCAGCTAGTAAATGTTAGAGCCCAGATTCAAACTCGGGTTTTCTTGCCTCACATCCTAGCACTGTATCATTTAGCTGCCTGACACAGAGTAGGGAACATTATTACAGATGAAGACACAGGCTCATAGTTGAGAAATGAATTACCCATGGTCACAGTGTTAAGGCTGAGTTTCAAACACAGATTTCCTAATCACAAATGCAATGCCGAGAATCTCTTAATGTACAAAGTAGAAGATAGCTTGGAAATCATCTAATCTAGTCCCCTCATTTTACATGAGGGAACTGAAGCTTAGAGATGTGAATTCACTTGCCCAAGATTATACAGGTAATAGCAATAGATATCCTACAAATCCAGATCTCTTACTCCAGTTCCTACATTCTTCCCCCCCATCCCCTCCCCCTGTCTTAGAAGTATTTTATTTTTTTCTAATTACATGTAAATATAGTTTTCAAAATTTACTCTTATAAGATTTTTGAGTTCCAAATTTTTTTCTTCCTCTTCCCTGCCCTAAGATTGTAAGCAATCTGATACAGGTTATACATGTACTGTCATATTAAACGTATTTCCACATTAGTCCAAATTATTTCTGTTTTAATGCAAATAGATAGTGGAGTAAAGTAAAAATTAAGGAATTCAGACAACAACCAGAAGAGATATTGTATTTGAAGTGAAAGGAGGTGGTTTTCCTCTTTTGAAAACCAAATAAGAGGAAATCAACTGACATTGAAATCAGACACATTAAAGGAATTGGATAGAGAGTATGTCTCAGGATAACCTGAGTTTGAATCCTACCTTACTTGCCTCCTTACTAGATACGTGACCCTGGGAAAGTCCCTTAACCTCTCTGAACCTCAATTTCCTCATTTATAAAATAGCCTTAATAATAACACGTGACTCACAAGTTTGTTGTGAGAATCAGATGAAGTTAAGATACGTAAAGCACTTTGTAAAAACCTTAAAAAGCACAGCATATATTCTATTATCATCATTTATTATTATTATTATTATTATTATTATTATTATTATTACAGTAAGTGATGGCAAGAACTAACAATTATCATTGGGCAGGACTATGAATTTTTATTTTCAAAAGGGTTATTTTGGGGGGCTCTCAGTACAGATTAATTAAAAGTATTAAGAATAAAATTTTAAAAAAGTTTTAGGCTCTTTTGCTTATTTTAATAGTCTATTAATAGACAATTAATTAATTGACTATTAAATTAATGGACTATTTCAATAGTCTTCTCCATGGTAGTCTGGTCTTTAATGTCCCCACTCTAATCCATATTTCACAGTTGCCAAAATAATTTACCCAACACACAGATAAGAACACAAAATTCCAGCAGCTGCCCACTGCCTAGAGAATAAAAACCAAATTTCTTAGTCTCACCCAATCTGGCTACTTACTCCCTTTCATCCATTCTACATTCCAGCCATATTGGTCTGCTATCTCTGCTTTGATCTCCTTCTGTCCTCTCTTGCTTCTGGGCATTCACACAGGCTGCCTCCCTCTGCCTGGAATCTACTTCTTACATTTGCTCCTTTCCACCAAGACTCAGCTCATGTGATCCTTCTTCATTGAAACCTTTTTTGACCCCTCCCAAAATAAAATAAATTTGTCTTCTCTCAAATTTTCTTACTCTTGATTCTCAATACGTTTCTAGCTTGTAATGTTTGCCTTTGTTTTTGGCTCATTTTCTCTATTTAAAAAAATAGAGCTCTTGGCATGCACAATGTCTCTCACAATAAATGTTTTGCTGTTTTAAAAAATTAGTTAAAGGTTTCTTCCAGTTCTTAAGGTCTATGATTCTCCTACTGGTGAATGAACTTAATGTGGAGCAAATTAGCAAAAGCACGCTTCACACTGAGAAAACTCTTGCCCCTACTCCTTGAACCATCTCTTTCTAAATTGAGAATTTTCTTCCATGATTGTACCAGTCTCTCAGCAAAGCAAAGCTTCTATGGGAAGGATAGGGGTAAAGGGACCTCTGTATTTTGTTCATTCCTTCTTGGACTATATGTGCTCCTCACTCTCTCTGACTGTCTCTTTCTCTGTGTCTCTGACTCTCATCTCCAGGAAAAGATGTTCTAAAACAGCCAGTTCCCTTTTCTCATAAATGCTCACAAAGGTCTCATTCTCCAAAAATTCTTCTAAGAACAAATCGTTTCAGGGCCTCCTTCAAAATATGAGGAGCTCCTACTGTTTGGCATTGTTTATATTTCATTTGATTTAAAACTCTCAATTCCTTGGAGCAGATAGTGGGTTTGGCAAAGTTTCAGTGCTGGTATGTTTACAAGCAAAGTCTCATCTTGCAGCATACTAAATTGCTCTTAACTATCTCTCTGTGGTTGTCTTGCTAATTGTTATGTGCCCAGCTAATTATTTCCAACTAGCACTTCATTGTTTGCTCAGTGTCTTCTCTAGCATTAAAGAAAGAATGGAACACATTAAGTAGTGGAATCTATAACCCAGGGAGTTTGCATCTCTTTCCATAAAGAGCTTTGGGAATAGAATATGAGGAGCTACCAGCTGACTAGGATCATCTCCTATGAAATGAGAATTCATTTCCCCTTTAATGACACTAAACACGCATCTATTTCTACTGTTCATTTGATAAATATTTATTTGCTGTTGTTTTTGTTGTTTGTTTCAGTCAAGTACAACACTTTTTGACCCCATTTGGGGTTTTCTTTGCAAAGATAGTGGAAAACTTTGCCATTTTCATCTCTAGCTCATTTTTACAGATGAGGAAACTGAGGCAAAAGTTAAGTGACTTGACCAGGGTCACACATGCTCAGTCTAGGAATAAACAGTACTTGTTAGAGGACCAGGAAGGTTTTCATTACCTTTATTTTACACTTATTCTTTCCTGAATAAGGAAAAAGACATCTTCAAAAGACTACAGGGAATCAGACAAATGCAAGACCTTTTATGCTGCTTCCATTCCAGTCTCCTTCCTTGTTTCCCCCTTCAGAATCTGGATTGGTCCCAGCTCTTCTGGGATACAATTGTTCTGACCTGCCCATTACACATATATTCCCTCTGCCTACCAACATGAGCTCCATGCATCCCATGATCAGATAATGAGGCTCTAATTCTATGTGGGGTATGTCAGTTATTATGCATATGGCTAGTTAAGTATCAATGTTAATGAAAAGTTGGTGACCATACTTTGACCCCCAGCCAGTTTGAGCCAGGTTAGTCCAGGCCCCTTCCAGGAGGAAACTTACAGATTTATTCTAGCTGTTTTGATTGGATAGGGTGCTCTGTCCTTCCTCCCTTATCCAGATGTACAGGTTCCTCCATATTCTGTGCAACATCCATTGTTCCTGTGAGCATTTCTCATACCACTTAAGCTCTCTGTGCCTCAGTTTCCTTAACTAGAAAGTGAAGGAGTTGGACTCAGTGGTTTCTCAAAGTGAACCTTTCCAGCTTAAAATCTTTGATCCTACGGTTATCTGAAGCTCAGCGAGATAATCACAAGTGTATTTACCACCAAATGATTTTTTTTTTGCTAAAGCAATTCATGAAGTATGAAAGGGTTGCTATTTCCATTGGTGTAAGTATACTCATATAAACCATAGCTCTTGAAGTAATGAAATATGGAACATATGTTCATTAGAGTAGTAAACTCAGTGAGATCAGACAGAGACACTTCCCACTTTATGCATTATTATTAACGGTTCAAAGAATCATTTGGGGATTTGTTGTATATTAGGAGGAGGAAGAGTGCTGTTGACAAGTTTGGTGCAGGCATCTTGGAGAAGATGAGATTAGGTGTCATCAGTGAAGACCATGCTTGGTTTGGATGCAGAATCTTCCCTTGCTTCATCTGTAAAATCAGGGAGTTGGACTTCTCCAAAGCCTTGCCCTTTGGATGAACTATGAAGATGAGAATGCATATGGTAGAGTGGTTCAGATTTAAGTAGTTCTAGGATAGGATAAATTGGTAATGTGGAAATGAGAGAAGAGATCTTTACTGGATAGAAGAAAGTTATAAGAATCTCTTTGCTGAGTGAGATCTGTATCTGATACCATCATTGAACATTCACATTTCCATAATTAATTAGATGAATGCCCAGTTGGGTTTCAAATTGTAATTATTTAATCCTATAGCTAAAAGGACCTTGAACAGGTCATTTTGTTCATCCCTCTGCCTCCAGGAAAGAGTATGCACGTACCTAGCCAATTGAGGCGAGGAACTTCTTCTACTCTTAGATATCACCCAAAAAAGGACATTTTATAATTTCCTTGACTGTGTAGTCTGATGCTTAGAACTAATGTAAGATCAAAGTATTTTGAGCTGCAAGGGGCTTTAGGAAGCATCCAGTAAAAATCCCTCATTTTATATCAGTCTGCTCTGAAAGGGAAATTTTAGAGAAAGCACAGCTCCTTCTATTATAGAGCGTACAGGTAAATACTTAATTCAGGTTCTGTCTTCTTCTAGCTCAAAATCCACCTCTTCCTGCCGTTTTCCATGATTACTAATCTAGGCAAAAGTGATTTCTTCCTTCCTTGGTTGCCTTTAAGACATTTCTTTCCTTCCCTCTTCCATGATTACTAATCTAGAAAAAAGTGATTTCTCCCTTCCTTGGTTGCCTTTAAGACATTTCTCTTAAAGGATGTTTTAATGATGCCTTTTGTCCTCATGTCACTTTTTGTTTTCATCCTTTCTTCTCCACTTCAGATTGACCATATCAGTGACAAAGAAAAACAATCACATGAAAATATCTGATGCAAAGATCATGTCTAACTGTGGGGAGCCAGTTATGGGGAGCTCTGCCATCCCGCAGCAGGGCTGAGAAAGAATTACATACCCAGAGGCTGTGAGTGGATGTATAAAAAGAAAAGGGACTCCTGGAATGGTAGAAAATAGAGAGCTAATGTTTATTCTTCCAGGCACAAACTTTATAGAGCCAAAATCTCATTCCTAACTATTTTCCCCTGTGGACATTGCACACTTCTTTATTCCCAGGCCTTGGGTGTATATGCCATGCTTATCTCTAGAATATAATCCTCCCACCTGTGTGTTTGAGCTCTTTCCTGGGGGATAGGGAGCCAGTCCAGGCCCATCAGCATGTTCTTTACCTGAGAGGGCTTGTTCAGCCATCAGGGTCAGAATCCCACTGGCCCTGTATATATCTAACAATATATACGATATCTGCCCATGTAGGTTCTTCCTTCTCTGCCATGAGTAAGGAGATGTGTTTCATTTTCTGCTCTTCTCTAAGACCCTCATAGCTTTTTTTCTGTAATTTAGAGCTGTTATCACTCTACACACACATATTTTTAAAACTCTGATTATTTTCTCCTCAAGTTTTACCACAATTATATTGTATTTATCATTTCATATTCCTTTATATTTACATGTCATACCTTCAGTTTACTCACTTTCCTTGCCTAATTCCAAATTGGAATCCAGAACAATTGACACATTTCCCATACTGCTCAATTGTCACTTATCACATCTTCTATTATTTGTTTGTCTTTTTTAAAATGTGTATCTTGTCTTTTCAAAGGGTACTCTCAGAGGACAGAAAGACATCTCAAGTTTCTTTAGACCGTGCCTTCTCTTCCTTTGTTTTTTCATCCCTTTGTTTATCTTCTGGACCTCCCTTCTTCCTTTCCTCTCTTTATCTCTCTCTTCTTCCTCTGCATATTCCTCCCCCTTCCTCCCTTTTCCTCCCCTCCTTATTTCAACCAATATTTGTTGAATATCCTCCTTTTAAGCTGAAGACTATGCTAGGTGTGAGTAGATGGAGAATCTTCCTCACCATGCCACATTCCTCTTTACTTGTGTGAGTCCTTAATAAATACTCATTGACTGACAATCATTATAGTTTAATTAATAAGCATTTATTGACTGCCTATTGTGTGCTAGACCTTTTACTAGGCACTTATGAGTGCATTACAACTGGTCATTTTTCCTAAAGTCCAACAAATATTCTTTTCACTCTACTAAAAACCATCATGTCCTACTCAGAGAAGAGTGAGTACAGCTGGTCACCTTCCCTCTAATGGTAATTCCCAAAGACTTAAGTGGAGTGACTCTTGCAATAGACTAAGAAAATGTTACCAAAGCTTGCCTATTCAACTCAGGGCTAAGATGTTTGGGGACTATCTTTTTCTAGTTCCTCAGGACAACCACTTGGTTCCTCCTACCTTATTGCCATTATTTTCCTGGCTGTGAACATTAATGACAAGGTTGGATCCTGCTTATTCTCAGATGTGTTAATCATCTCCTAGTATTTTTCCAGAATTTTATAAATTTGTCCAAAACCACACCACACATTTTGGTCTCCAGACTTTGTGTTTTTTATTCTTTTTGAAAGCATTGTGTATTTTTCTGTGGATGAGGGAAGGGGGCAGGCAGGAATTTAGTCCATATGTTTCTAATGTATTTGGACTGAAATCATAAGAAGCTGTTGCTGGGCAAGAGCTGTTGGATGTTCTAGAAGCCACTTTTACAAGCTACACCCCCACACCGACCCTTACACCAGCTTCTTTCTCCTCTTCCAAAGCAGTATCTCACTAGATTTATACTAGTTTGTATGTGCTTCTTCCACTTTCCCCAACCCCATACTTACTGCCCTTGCACCCTACTTCCCAACACCTCCCACTTATCAGAATAGTTTTGCAAGGTAGAAGAGGAAGAAAACCCTCATTTGCCTATGAGAACTGACAGATCAATTTTCCTGCCCTCAACTTTAGAGCCACACCCAGAAATCTTTCCTTTGGTTCATCTGAAATGCCAAGCCCCTTCATTAGGGCCCCATGCTTCTAGCTAAAGATGCTTGACTCCAATGGCTTGACTTTGGCCAAATGTTAAACTCACTTGAGAATTTATTTCTGATTTTTTAAAAGAGTTCTAACTTTTCTTATTTCTCATGAATTTCTATTTCATATACAATGAATTGCATGTGCTGTTTAAAAAAAAAGTTGGAGAAAGAACCTGAAGACCAATTCTGAAGTGAATTTCAGAAACTTTCAGTCAGTTACTTTGGGGCCTACCAAATACTAGGGAAATTCTCTTTAAAACATCAGAGTAGTATGCTAAGTTCCTTAAAGCCTTCTAGTGAGGAAAAACCCACTAATTTATAATTCATTTCACTTTGTATAGTTCCAACTTGGTTGATTGCAAAGACCCAGGCTAGGGGTTTTAAATGATTTCTCAACTCAGGATTAAGGACAGAAAAAAAGAGACAAAAACGACCCCCCCCAAATCTCAAAGTTGGAAGGCAAGGGGACTTAACAGAGCGTCTAGTCCAATCCATAGAAAACCTTCTTTGCATTGTTATCAGTAAGTAGCCATCTAGTTCTAATTTTAAATTAATTTATCAAGTCTATATTTGCCTTTCTAAATCTTTGGCACTTCTGCTTTCTAGACCTTTCCTAGATTCGTGGTAACTGCCTTGCTCTCCCTGCATTAAGTGACTTTTCCCTTCACTTAATTTCATAGCTCTTACTTGTGATAGTGACTGATTGCTGAAATGGTAATTGATTGTCATAGCCTCAGTCTCCATCTGATCTCTCCAATCCTATCTACTTCTTTTCAATTTTTGATTTCAAGAGATTGTGCTATTGCAGAACTGAGCTGGGCAGGAGGCACCAGTGGAGTCCCTTTTGTGGGAAGTATCTACAACTTGTGCTGTTGTGAGAGCAGTTGCATAGAATGGGAACAATTGATTGCAGTTGGGAAGGGGGGGAGGGTAAAAAAATTGCTGTAATGTTAATGGGATTTAAGAGCTTCTCTACCCATTAATAGGCCTCAAGTGGAGCCTATTAAGGGAAGGTTGCTTAGGGGAGGCTTGCTTGTAAGAAGGCTTTCACACCTTTTGCTAGTTTCCAATTAGGCACTGAATAATGAGGGTTGTGATGCCTTCTGGCTCTAATAAGTGTATATATACACTGTGTTGGTGTTTTGCTTTGGGTGCTCATTTATGAGAAGGATATTGTGATTCCCTGGTCGAGATTCTAAAGTGGCTGTATTTCAGAGCTCCCTGACTGCTCAGATGTAAAGGTTCTCTCCATGTATGTAAAGTATATAGTTGATTCAAGAAGTCAGTACTCTGTTGGTCTGTATTTCTCTGCTTATATTTTCTCTGAAGTTCATGGTGCTGACTTTTCCCTTGAATGTGTGAATGTAATTAAAAAAAGATTGCTGACCCCTTAAACAGCAATCTTTCTTAGTAAAGCATATCTAAGAACCTGTACTAGTAACCATCCTGGGTATGCCAGTGTGGTTGCCCCTACAATTGCTTGTATACCTGGTGCTAGGAAGTCTAGCACATGTAGGAGAGTAAGTGGTTATAGTGAATGTGTTTCAATGTAAGAGCAAGTAGCATGGAAAGATTGTAATCTATGCCACCAGGGTCCTTGTCTTTGATCCCATTTCCCTTGAGTGCTCATCCTGATGTTTAATGGTGTTTTGTTACTTGAACATAGCTCCCACCCCTCACACAGCATTTGCCAATAAAGAACAAGCAAGAAATGACAAGGGCTGGAAGTTCAGTCTATTTCGTATAGCACATTTGAATCATGGGAACAGGTAAGCTTACTCTAAGTTCATTTCTAAAGCAAATCTGGGCATGGGGTTGGGGAGAGGAACTATGCAGCCTTACTCTTGGTCTCTTCACTGATGGAACTATGACAATTATTAGACTCTTTGCCGCCTTTCTGGACTCTGAATCCTAATCTCTCTGAACAAGTCTTGTCTTGCTGATGTCAATGTCCTGATGTCGGAACTCCAGTCCATTGTATTCAATATATATTTGTAATAGTAATGAAATTTGAAGATCCCTTTGCATTGGTAAGATAACAGGTACATAGAACTTAGTTTCAAATTAATTATATCAAGCCTCTGTTAAGAAACAGAAGGTATGAACCCCTGTTTCTGACATAACAGGAAGGGATTGAACAGGGGAGGAGCTAATACTATATATAAGGAAAAACCCCAGTTGGGAGAGTAAGAATTTCTTGGGGTAAGCATCATTGAAGCAGAGTTTCCTGGGGGAAGAGGGAGTGAGAGAGAGAGAGAGAGA
>CM053597.1:151436425-151477214 GCA_028646575.1 Pseudocheirus occidentalis
GGGACAGGGTAGAGAACAAAACAAGGTGGGGTGCAGGATAGGAAGGAGGGACATACTATCAGCCTCTCACAATTTGTCCACCATGGAGATGTCCTGTGTAATTATACAGGTACAGCCTGTATTGAATTGCTGCTCCTCCCAGTGGGAATCGGTGACAGAGGAGGAATTGCAAGAATCTAGTACTTAAAGGTATACAATCAAATGCAACTGGGAAATAATACATACAGGGACGGGGGCAGGGAGCCCCTCCCTGCCCTGCTAGAAAGCTAGAGGGGTGTTGGAAGAGGGCATAAAAGGGAACAGATTGTGGGAGGGGCCTTACAATGGGATCAATGTTCTGGGCTGGGGGGTAGGGGCAAAAAGGGGAGAAAATTTGTAACTCAAAACCTTGTGGAAATGAATGATGTAACCAAGAAAATAAATTAAAATTTTAAAAAAGCATACATGTTTATATTATTTATCATTATATAGTGCTGTGCAAGCATGGTGGAAATGTTTTAAACCATAATCATGAGAATTCATATTTAATACATAGGAACAAAATATTGTTATGGCTATGGATCCTGGGAAACTGAACTCTAAGAAATAATAATAATAATCCACTTTACACACACTAAAATCCATCTTACTTATACTGAAACCACCTTACTTATAGGCACCTAAGTAGCTTTAGCTACATTGCTGCTTAGAACACCAGAAATCAAGAGAGATTCAGCTTCACCCAGTAACCAGAAACCAAGGCTGATTCACCACTTCAGATTCAACTCTTCCATCATTTTCAAAACCTACCTGGAGGGGTGGCCAGGTGTCACAGTAAATAGAGCACTGGCCCTGCAGTCAAGAGGACCTGAATTCAAATCCAGTCTTAGACACTTAACACTTACTGGCTGTGTGACCTTGGGCAAGTCACTTAAGCCCAATTGCCCTGCCCTCCCCCCTCCAAAAAGGAAAAAAAAAAAACCTACTTAGAACTGTCTCTGAAACCTCTATTCTGTCAATCTCAGATCTGAATACAGAATTAAAAAAATATTTGGCCATGTTTGAATATAATGGAAAATTTACCTTAAAGTTTTTATTTACAAATTCAGAATTGCTGTATTACATCCGATTTATGGTCCACTCAGCTCAGCATTTCCACATCTCTGTGTCTGACAAGGCAAAAGTATCTCCTTCTTGACTTCTATTTCTTTTCCCAGTATCATTTAGTTTTTTACATTTTATGTTGTATTGTGAGCTCATGGTGAGCTTGTTACTCATCATAACTTGCAGGCATTCCTCTGCCAATCTCTTATTTTGAGTTTGTGAAGTTTGATTTATTTCCTAAGGTGAATGAACTACCTTGAATTCATTGCTATGAAATAATAAAAAAATAACAGTTATTCATGTGATAAATTATATATATATATATATTATATATATATACACATAACATCTACTCTTACAATTATTGTTTCATAGTAATGAATTATACATGTGTGTGTTGGGACTGAACTTGTGATTTCATTGGTATAGCGAACTCCCAATAAGGAAAATCTAGCAATTCAGAACAGGGTCTTGCCATTTATAGTCTTAGACAGTTGAGTGGGGGCACTGAAAGTTAAATAACTTCCTGAGGATCACATGGCTCCTACCTGTTAGAGGCAAGACTTGACCATAGGTCTTTCTGACTCCAAAGCCACTTTTTAGTGTACTATGTTCCTCTCCATATTTATACAGCACTGTTAAATTTATAAAATGAATTCCTTGCAACAGTCTTCTGAAATAATTATTATCATTTATATTTTACAGATGAATAAACTAGTTTCATAATGTTTTAGTTCAGGATGGCATATGACTAATAAGTGCCAAAAATAGAATGTAAAATTCAATGTAATTGATGAGGATAAAATGTTAGTGTAAAGTTTAAGTAGAGAGTTATGACACCAGGATTCTAGTCTTAGTTCAGCCACTGATTGGTTTTGTGAATTTGACCCTGTGACTCTACACTTCTGTTTAATTATGCATGAATGGAATCAAGGTTATGGGTTAATTTCAGTCAAGGTATTTCATGGTCATAGTTGAAGAGAAAGACTACTGGCTACATCTTGTAATGATAGTCAATTCATTTAATCTCTCTGCCCTCAGTTTTCTCAATTATAAAATTATGAGGTTAGAGTAGATGATCTCTAAATTCCTGTTTAACTAAAAAAAACCTATGAGTTCATGATTTTTAAATGACCTTGGTCCACTTTCTAATATGTGGGGTTGGGGTTGGTCTTTCAGAAGACCATGTGAAGCAGACCAGTTGGCATAGTCTAAACATCTCCATTCCTAAAAGATAAATAAATAAAATAGCTCCAAGCTCTTGTTTTACTAGTGGGTCATCAGAATTATGTTGCTATCCAAAGAATAGTCTATTTTAAAAATAAAAATAATGACACTTACATTGTCTACTTCCCAGGGCTATTGTGAAGATAAAACAAGACCATACATGTCAAAGCTCTTTAGCAATGAAAGCACTATCATGTTTGATGATGATGATGATGATGATGATGATGATGGTGATGATGATGATAACTCTCAGCAGACTGTAGTAGTTACTGAGTTAAGCATCAGTGGAGGTCTTCAAATAGAGGCTTGATGACCATTTGTTAGAAATATTGAAGACAAGATTCTTGCTCATTTACAGGTTATGATAAATGATCTTTGAGATCCATTAGTGAAATGGATCAGAGTGACTGAGAATCCATTCTTTATGGTGTCTCCATATTCTCTTACCAAGTTATTCATTCACTCATTTCTTCCCATAGAAATAAATATTATTATAAATTTATAAGATGGTTGCTTTATAGTGCATGCCAGATGTTATTCCAGCACTGTAGGATTCTGATAATTCTGTAGAATTATAATAGTGGCTTTGACATCAGATCTCATCTTCCTAGAAACTCATCCCTGGTTTTACTCACTTTGGTAAATCTGTTCAATGTTCTTTCAAACAGACTATGGAGAAGAAAAGAAAACTATGCTTGGTCTAGGAACAGTGCTTATAGATGCTTTTATATGTTGTCTCCTTTAGTTGATCCTGACTCATCAAAAAACAACTTTCTAGGAGAGATTCTCCCACAGCTGGACACTTGCCCAAGACATATTGTCTAAACAATTTTTCTAAGTAAATAAAACAGAAGGCAATTCAAAGCTCTTCGAAGTAGAGCATATATCAGAATTTTAGAACTGGATGGTACCTTAGAGATCTAAAGTATCATGAATTTTGAGTTTTTACTTGTCATCTAGTCCAAAAAGGAAACTGAAGCCCAGGATTGTGAAATGGTGTGTTCTCAAAGTCAAATAGCAGGGGCAGGACCAGAAGCTATTTCTCCTGACTGTTCAGTGCTCCTTCTACAAAAACACAGTTATTTTGAGACTTAGCCTAGAAAAAAATCATTCAACTAAATGTTTGAAGGTTTCAATCATCCTTCCTTGGCAGTGGTCCTTTGTCTCTCCCCCTCCCCCATAAGGACCAGAATCCTGAAGAAAAAGAACTCTCCCAGTGCATTGCCTAGAAGTGTGGCCTTCCTTCCGGAGCTTCAACAGATGACACCCAAATGTAATTGTTACCCAGATTCCCTGAATGCCTAAGGACAGATGGAGAGTCTGAAGAGGACTCCTTCATGGAATTTTTGGAAAAATGTATTAAAGGAGGGGAGTAAAATGCATCTAAACAGGTTAGCTAGAAACACCAAAAGCTGACAACCTTCTCTGGCCTTAAAAAGGAAAGAACTTGGTGTGTTTGGGGATAGTCCATTATGATTTGGAATAAAATAAAATAAGCCTCCTACTCATGCCCTGATCCCCCACTAACCCCCCTTGCCTGACTCCTTCCAATCGCCAGTTTTAAATTTCATCTATCATTCGAGACCATATGTGGAAATTCTGATCACTGACATTTTTATTTTTATCTCCCAGACTGAAAAAGCTTGTCTCTTTTCCAAGTGGTCTTATTAAAGAGGCAGAAGTTGACTCCAAATGTGCTGCAGGCAGAATGGTGACAAGCAGAAAGAGGGAGCTCTGGGAGGGAGAGGGAGAGAGTTGGACAGCAAGTTTTGACATGTACCCCAGTCTCCAATGGAAGGTGTTTTGCTCATTCACAAAGTCTCTGCTATCTCTGTCCTCCTCCTGTGCACTGTGCATGCCTTTGGCTTAGGCAGTCTGTCCCATCCATTCCCCTCCAACCATGGGATTGCTCTTTTACAATGGAGGACTTCAGGGCAAATTAGAGAAATGACTTCATGAAGCTAGTTCTTGTTTTCAGAGATCTCACTTGATCTTTTTGGCATTACATATCCTAGTCATTTTCCATCTATAGATCTATTTCTGAGAAATCAGAAAAGAACATGGTGATCACTAAGGGCATGTGTGCATTATATCAGATCAAATCTAGTTCCCTAATTTTACTTACTTGAGGTGGGTGCTATAGAGAAAGAGGGATGCCACAAATTGACAGTGGTATAATTTCATTAGGATGTTTGATAACATCATATCATATCCCTATGGGCAAAAAAAATGAAATATGGTTTGTATGATAGTTCAGTTAGGGGAACTTCTGGCTGGTTGAACAACTATGATCAAATAATGTCATTTAAGGGATATTAATTTGAAGGGAAGTACCTAGCTCAAGGTATGAGACTGATTCTTGTTCCTGTTTCATTTATATGGTAATCAAATTTATGTATAACACAAAGCTAGGAGGGATAACTATTAGATTAGAAGTCAGAATCTTGATTCAAAAAAGTGGTTGACAGGCTCCAGTGACAAACTAAAACAATTGTGAAGTTGGAAACATCCTATTGTTACACAGCACTTGCAAAAGCCTGATTATTTACTACTATTCTGTAAGGGTCTTAAAAAGAAGAGTGGACACAATTATCCAAAATGCCCTGGATTTGTGATTAGATGAATTTCAATGATTTGGCATAGAAGGAAGAGTAGGCATATAGTTGGTTGTTATTAATGTCCTCTCAGTTGCCTTTTTTTTAGTATTAACAAAGTCCAAGATCTTTTCTAGACATTATCTTCCTTTTCATCAGGTTTCTTATATATCAGTCCCTAAATGCCCTCACAATTGTGCTGCCTTCAGCAGGGACTTCCTTTATATACACTTGGACTAATAGAGCTACCTTTCCTGTCTTTGCTCATCTTATTCCCACTTTTACATTCCCCATAAGCACATTGGGCACAGTAGTGTCAGAGTCCAAGTGTAGAGGTTTCATTACACTGGATGGAGAAAAGAGTTTGTTATAATAATTTTTTTTTTTACAAATCTTTTCCATGTTTTTTCATTGTTAGCGTTCCTTCCATTTTCATCTATAAATACCCTTGGAAGGACTTGCTTAGTTGAACTTCTTGACAAGATTTCTTTGAATTAGTTTTATCCTCTACTGTTTACCTCTGCTGTGTGAGATGCCAATAATTGTTCACCATTCTTCTTCATGAAATTTTCAAAACAAATTTGTGCAGGCAGAGGCAAGATGGAATACAGAGAGCAATCCAGTTGAACTCTCCCAAAATTCTCCTCCAACCAACTGTAAAATAACTCCTCAAATCAAATTTTATAGCAACAGGGACATCAAAAGTGACATACTTTTTTCCAGAATAAGAAAACTTGAGAGATTGGAAGAAGTTTATGACAATCTGGTGGGGCCCAGCCCAGCACTCGCAGAACCAGTGGTGGGCCTTGTTGGTGGCTGCAACAGTAGCAGCAGGAGCAATCATTTCAGGAACAATTAGTTCAGAAATGGCAAAGGGAGGGGAATGTCAGATACTGATCACAAAGGTTACAGGAGACCCTTTGCTGGCACTGGGTCCTGAGGGGCAACTCTACTGCAGTTGTAGGTTGCAGTTCCAGGGCAGTGCTAACACTTACAGGGCAAGTGAACAGTGGGGAAAGACCAGAGTGCAGACAAGGAAAACAGTGACCATACTTTCTCTGGATCACACCACCTTAGAAACACCAAAAATATGGTAGGACTTCTCGCCGCCCCCCCCCCAATTAGCTCTGAAAACAGCAGCACACAAAAGCCTGAAGCTTGGGACATTACCTGTCTGCCTTTAGGTGAGCAGAGCCAATCTTTACCATAAAATTCAAAGTTAAAAAATAGACTGGAAAATGACCAAACAACAACAAAAAAATAACTTGACAATAAAAAGCTACTGTGATAGCAGGCAGGACCAAAACATAGACTTAGAAGACAACAATATGAAAACAACTGCAAGTAAGACTCCCAAAGAAAAATGCTAATTGGACCCATGCCCAGCAAGAATTCCTGGAAAAGTTAAAGAAAGACATAAAGGTGGTACAAAAATTGGGAAAAGAAATCAGAGTGGCACAAGAAAATTATGAAAAGAGAAATAATAATTTGGTAAAGGGGGCACAAAAATACTGAAGAAAATAGCACCTTGAAAAACAGAATTGATCTAATGGTCAAAGAGGTACAAAAATTCACTGAGGAAAAGAACTCCTTAAAAAGCATAATGGGTCAAGTGGGGGAGGGAGGTTGAGGGAAAAGAGGTATAAAGCTCACTGAAGAAAATAATTCCTTAAAAATTACCATTGGGAAAATGGAAGCTAATGACTCTATGAAATATCAAGAAAAAGTAAAACAAAGTTAAAAGAATGAAAAATAGAAGAAAATGTGAAATATCTCTTCAAAACCTAATGATTTAGAAAACTGATTGAGGTAAGATAATTTAAGAATTATTGGATTACTTGAAAGCCATGATCAGAGAAAGTGCCTGGACATATATTTCAAGAAATTATCAAGGAAAACTGTCCCAATAGCTGAGAATCAGAGTGTAAAATCAAAATGGAAAGAATCCACTGATCACCACCCAAAAGAGACCATCACTCCCAGGAACACCACAGCCAAATTCCAGAACTCCAAGATCAAAGAGAAAATTTTTCAAGCAACCAGAAAGAAACAATTTGAATATCATGGAGCTGCAGTCAGGATGATACAAGCTTAGTGGCTCTCATCTAGATTTCCAGGACTATCACTCCCTGAAGCTACTTCCTCTCAGAACTGACAAGCTTGCTTTTTACAGGTAATCCGAAGAGTAACTAACTACACTTTGTAGTCTACCTCTCTAATATTGTCAGAGAGAACTTTAGATTTCATGCAGAAGTAACAGGGTATAGACACATACTAACCTTTCATTTAACCTTTCATTTTATTTTTTAAAGTTCACAAAGATTAGGTTAAGAACTTTTTCTTCATGTTATCTATATTGGAACAAAGTTTTATTTCTCTCCCTTCCTTTTCACTTTAAAGCCCTTTTAGTTAGTTTTGTAAGATAGCAGGCAAAAATATTCTTATCATTTTTGATAGGTATACTCCATCCCTGGCCAGGAACCAGACATTCCTAGCTGTAGTTGGGAAATCAAATACCATTCACAGATACCATTTTATCCAATTAAACCACTTCCAAAATTTACTTTTATTTTGTGACTCCCTTGATTTTGATGAATAATAGTGAACAAAATACCACCAATGCCTTTAACACCTTTTTTTGTCCAGTACTTTACAATTTTTAGCAAAACTTTCTAGGTTCCTTCTGACAGTATCATTTGTATCTGTGTGAATCAACAGACATGGGTAATATTCATCTGCATGGACAAGTCATGGTAGGTTTTCTGTTATGTCTTAGATACATATCTCAAGAGGACTACAGCTCTTTCTCTTGTTATTGGGTTGAAAAATAACTGTTTCAATAGCCTTCAGCAGAGCCACCAACTGTAGCTATTTGTCTCTTTCTCCTCTGACCGGTATTCTATCATCTTTCACCTGATAGCTCCTGTGGGTACGCATCATCATTTCTTAGAATACAAACAGCTGTTTCTTTAGCACATTGAGTTCCTTCTTCTTTTGGAAGAGTTTCATCTTTGTTTCTTAGTTACAAATGTTCAGTCATCCTTCCCCCCTTTCTTTAACATGTGCAGCATTCTCATACTGGAAGTCAAGTCACTTAAGGGCAGGTTGCTCAATGTATCTCAGTTTCTTCAACTGTAGAATGGAAATAAAAATAGTTAATTAAGTCCTTACTATATGCAAAGCACTATCATAAATACTCTTCGTTTTTCAGGGCTAATATAGCTAAACTCCTTGAGAAACTCATCTACGATTGGTGCCTATACTACCCTTCTTCTCGTTCTCTTCTTAATTTTCTGTGATTTGAATTCTGACTTCATCATCCAAGTCAAACTGCTCCCTTCTTTCTTTGTAACCTGGATTTTGCATAATGCCTAGAAGTGCTTAACAAATGTTTTGTTGTCTAAGCACTAAGGATACAAATAGAACAACAAGATGATGTCCTTTTTCAAGGACCTCACATTCTAATTAGCGGAGATAACATATGTATTAGATTTTGACTGCATAGGAGATGGGAAGGCCCCATGAGTGCAGTGGCAAAGCAAATAATAATACATCTCTAGGGTCATTTCCATTAATAATCAAATTGTTTTCTGATGTTAAATCATTTGACGGTATCAGATACAGGCATATCTTGTTTTATTGTGCTTCATTTTATTGTGTTTTGCAAATAATTGTTTGGGGGCTTTTTGCTCTTTTTGGAAAGGGAAAGCAGCACAATTGGGGTTAAATTTATTTTGTTTTTACAAAGTTTGTTACAACCCCATGTTAAGAGAATCTCTCAGCATAGTTTTTCCAATAGTATATGCTCACATTTTATCTCTATGTAACATTTTGATAATTCTCAAAATACTTCAGACTTTTTCATGATTGTTATTTCTATTATGGAGATCTGTGATCTTTGATGTTATCAACAGCACATGTTCACATTGTGTCTCTGTGTCACATCTTTTGAAGTTCTCACAATATGTCTAATTATTATTCCATCTGTTATGGTGGTCTGTGATCAGTTATCTTTGTTGTTACTATTTTCATTGTTTGGGGGCACTGTGAATGGCACCTATGTTAGACAGCAAACTAATCAATAAATATTGTGTATATACTGACTGCTCCACCAACAGCCCATTACCTCATCTCTTTCCCTCTCGTCAGGCCTCTCTGTTTCCTGCAACACAATAATATTAAAATCAAACCAATTGATAACCCTAAGATGGCATCTAAGTGTTCAAGTAAAAGTAAAAGTCAATCGATGCTACAAACTTCATTGTTGTCATATTTTAAGAAATTGCCACAGCTGCCGCATCCTTCAGCAATCAACACTCTGATCAGTCAGTAGCCATTAACACAGAGGCAAGACCCTCCACCAACAAAAAGATAATGGCTCACTGAAGGCTCAGATTGATGGTTAGCATTTTTTTAGCAATAAAATATTTTTAATTATGGTACGCACTTTTTTAGCAATGAAATATTTAAAATTATTGCATGTATATTTTTAGACACATACAATAAGTGTGTAATACTATTTCATAGTTAATAGACAACAGTATGGTGTAAACAAAACTTTTATATGCATTGGAAAACCAAAAAAATTCATGTTACTTACTTTGCTGAGATATTCATTTTATTGCAGTGATCTGGAACCAAACCCACAATATCTCCAAGGTATTCCTATATTTGGTGGTAAGAATTTTCTTCCAGTTCTTCAGAAGCTGTGACTGCCTAGAAGGCTAAAGCTGAAGCACCTGCACAGGCAGTTACAGGCTCTAATGTCCACAAGAATTGCTTCCCTGGACTGGGGAGTGAGGGTGGGAGTGGGAGGCAATTGAGAAGCAGAGTCCCTGGTCAAGGAGGAAGTACTGTTTGTGGAGCTGTGGTCCTCAGGCTCCTGGGCTGTCTCCATCAGTCTGAGGGGAAGGAATGACGGTGGTCTGTCTCACCTAGCATACATTATCTCCTTTCTCTCCCTTATGAGGTCTTACTGGCAGTTTGGTTAGGCTAGCAGTTTGCTCCCTCTTGGTGTTAGCGATGGTGGGGATATTATACCGCTTCTCCATGGTGGGTGCTTCCCTGGATGATGGCTTTTCAGTCATCCTGGAAGGAGGATTAGTGATCTGGGGGATCTCTGCTGTTTCTGAGACCTTTGGGCTATGGCTGGTGTTTGGTCTTAGTGGTGGATGGGGATCATGGGCTCCTTCTCCACAAGGAATTGTGGACAGAGCATTAGTCACTTAAAGTCAGTCCACAGTGGCATTAATTGTACTACATTTACTCAAAACATTTCCATGAAATAGTGTTCCGTATCTTTCATATAGCAGACACTAAATATCTACTGAGTTGAATTGGGAACTAGACTCACTAAGTTCCTGTGTCCTACTTAGCTATATTTCAGTGAGAGAGAAATGTACATTTGAAGCCAAAGCACTTTCCATTTGGAAGAGATCCTGATATGACAAAAAAAAGTATGCTTAGAGTGAAATTTGGGTCCTTGGTTCAGTGCCAGTTAATGAATTTGGACCTTTGGGCTATGGATCCTCCCCCTCATTACATTGTACTTCCTTTGTATATATTTTGATTTTACTTATATGTTACATGTTGTTTTGCCTGATGAAATGTAAGCTCCTTGAAGGCAGGGGCTGTTTCATTTTTGTCTTTGGATCTCCTGTGCTTAGCACTGTATCTGGTACATAATGGACACCTATTAAATGCTGGTTAATTGATTCCTTTTTCATCCCAGAGAACTGCTATATCACTGCTTCGCAGGTTTCCTCAATCCCAGAATTTTCACTCTCCATCTTAGAACCTTATTAATGAAGCCACACCTAGCTTTTTTTTCCATTTTTGCACTAAAATTTTACCTCCATTTCTCTATTACTACTTTATCATAAAAATTAATGTCATCTTCAAATTATTTTTTCTCTTTCAGTTTGCTGTTTCTCATCCCCCCTGATTGTTTTCTCTTCTTATTAAATCCTATACCTTTTCTGACCTGTTTCTCTTCTCTACAACCTTCTGCTAAGGGAGATGGAACTAGACAACAGGTCTGGGATAATACAACAACAATCTCAAATTGTTTTGACTGACTTGATGCTGAGCCAGTCAACCTGTCAAATCTGGATAGGGATGAGTAGGAAGAGTCTCCTCCTCCTAAATTTTTACATATGCCGTAACTATTTCTGGTATTCCTGTAGAACAAAATAGCTGTGAGGATCCTATATAGACCAAATATAATATCTGGGGACAATATTTTTTTCTTAGATACATGTTAATGAAATGATTTTGTTAAGTCTTTTGTCCCTTTAATAAATTCCTTCATCCCAGTCCTGAAGTCTCAATGTGAAAAGTTAATATTTCATATAATAATAAACAATGGCTTTATTTTTCTAGTAAACTCGTTGTCCTCTACTGTGGGCTGATGAAAAGAATATGGGTGTAATACTATGGCGGCAGTGTCTTTGAGGTGGCACAGTGGATAAAGTGCCCGTTTTCAAGGGCTGTGACGATCAAATGAGATGATATTGTACAATTCTTAGCACAGTGCCTGCACAGAGTAGGTGCTTAATAAATGGTTGTTTCCTCTCCCACCCTCAATCCCACCCTCAGCTCTACCCTCTGCTTTCCTTCTGAAAGTAAGAAATAAGTTTCTGGATTGAAGTTTTTTTAGATACTAGACTGGATGATTGAGGGAAGAAGAAACCTGGATCTATAGAAGAAGAGAAATTTACAGCTATTTGTTTCTTTGAGATAATTTAGGTAGTCCTACCTAAAGTCAAGTGTTAGCATTTTTGCCCATAATAAGTGGTCTATGCTTAAAAATTTGATCTTCATAACTGTGAGAGGTAGAAGCTATTATTAACCATATTTTATAGTCAAAGAAATTGAGGCAGAAAGAGGTTAAGAAATGTACCTAGGGGCATCCAGCATTAAAAAGTGTTTGGGGCCGGATTTGAACTCAGGGCTACCTGACTCCAAGCCTAGAGATCTATTTATTGCACCATCTATCTGCCTTAATTGTAAAGAAGCTCCACTGCCCCTTTCCCCTTATATAGCACCGATGATATCTCTGTCTCTCTGTCTGTATTTCTGTCTCTGTCCTGAATGTCTACTAATTGCTCCTAGTTCATATTCTTGAGTTCAGATTGAGGGGAAGGGATATAAGGTATGCTGTCCCCAACCTGTACTTAAATGGTTGGTTTTTCATCTCCAAACATTAGATGGTCAAAGCTCCTCCAACATCAGTATCTCACTGGTTCACCAGAGTTTTGGGGACATGAATGCGAGTTGAGGAGGAAAAGGGGAAAGACGTGTCTGGTGGGCTTCCAAAGTTTTCTAGGATTACTCCTTGTCCACATCTTGGCAGTCCTTAGATGGTTCTTGATTTGAAGGATTCTGTCTAAGGTTCATCAATAACTTAATCCTAATTTAAGAAGTGAGGAGGAGAGCTGGGATTTGGAGATGAAAACTTATTACTACAACCTACCCTCCTGGTGAGTCAGTCAGTCCATCAAGATTTATTAAGCCCCCACTATGTGCCAGGTACTGCGATAAGTTCTGGGATGATGGAAAGGGGAAAATAACAACACTAACAGTAATAGTAATTAATAGTGAACACTTACTTACATAACACCCATTCTGTGCTAGGCAATGTGGTAAACTTTTTACAATTGTTTGATCCTCACAACAACCCCAAAGCAGGTTATATTATTATCCTTACTTTATAAATGAGGAATATTTAGGTAAACAGACGTTAAGTGGATTACCTAGGATCATACAGATCATAAATGTCTAAGACTGTATTTAAACTCAGGTCTTCCTGACAACAGATTCAGTTCTCTGTCCATATTGTCACCTAGCTTCCAGAGGCATTCCCTACCCTCTAGGAGACCACCATGTAAGGGGAGAGACAATAAATAAATGTATACAATTCAATTGAATACACATTTGTTAAAATGTACTCTGTGTCAAGCACTGGGGTTGAGAGACACACACACAGAGGGAGACAGACAAACAGAGTGAGGAGGGAGAGAGAGGGAAAGAGAGAGGGGAAGGGGGAAGGAATGCAGAGAGAGAGAGAGAGAGAGAGAGAGAGAGAGAGAGAGAGAGGAGATGGAGAAAGAAAGAGATAGGAAGAGAGAAAGAGAGGGGGGACAGACAGTCAGAGGGGAGAGACAGAGGGGAGTGAGGGAGAGAGGGGGGAGAGAAAGAGAGAGATGGGGAGAGTGAGACACACAGAGACAGACAGAGAGAGAAAGAAAGAGAGAGAGAGAGAGAGAGAGAGAGAGAGAGAGAGAGATTACCTATCTTCAAGTTGCTACCAGTCTAATGGGGAAGACAACAAGCAAACAAATATGTACAAACAAGTTATATTCAGGATAAATAAAAGAGAAAAGTGTCTGAATAAATAAAATTTGGTTATAACTTACTATAAAAGAAGGCGTTGAAGTTGTGGCTTAAAGGGAAACTAGTAGGTAGAAAAGCAGAGGGAGAGAGAGCACTCCAGGCATGGGAGACTGCCAAAGAAAATGCCCAGAGTTATGAGATGGAGTGTCTGCAAGGAGGCTGGGATCATTGGATTGAAGAAGATTTGGTGGGAACTAAAGTGTAAGAAAATTAGAAAAGTAAGAGAGGACTAGCAATCTGAATGACAAATATAGGATTTGTATTTGAACAATACAATACAATAAGGGGCCACTGGACTTTGTTAAGTAGGGTGGATGACATAGTCAGATCTATGCTCTAAGAGAATCACTTTAGTGGCTGATGTGGGATGGCTTTGAGTGGGAAAGACTTGAGGCAGGCAGACCCATGAACAAGTTTTTGCAATATTCCAGGTATGAGCCTGCATTGAAGTGGTGGCAGTGTTGAGGAGATAAGGGGATGTATTTGAAAGATGTCCCAAAGGTGAAATCAAGAGGCCTTGGTAACAGATTGGATATGAGGATAAAAGATAATGAGGAGTTGAGGATGACGCATTCTAAAGACAAGCATGAGCAGCTTTCCAGAAGAATGCTACTGTGGGGTCTGATTATACAGTATAGTGAACACTCTATTTATTCAATAACAAATCAGAGCAAAACATTCACAGAAATCAAAATACAGCACTCACAATATTACAATTTATCACAAGAAATAAAAATATAGCATTCACAACAATTTATCACTAAAATGGCCACATAGTTTTCACCACAGTTGTCACATAGTTTTTTAACAAAGTACAGTTGTTTAATCAGTAAATCACTTAGTAACTCAATCGTTGAATCATTCAATCATCATTAAGGAAGCTTGCCTCCTTAAGGGTCACAAATAGTCAAAAGTTCTCCACTCATGGGGCATACTAAGTGACAAATCAGTCACTATTCAGTCATCATTCACTATTCAGTCATTGGAAAATACATAGGCCATCTACCCCTTGGTTACAAGTAAATCACAATCTTCTTAGTACACAGTATCCAAGTAAAGTTTTCTTTCAGCTTGACTTGGGGTAGGCTCTCAGATTCCCAGGATCCCCTTCTGTGGCTCAGCTCCTACCTGGATTCACCAAACTGTCACCTGGGTTCACAGGTCTAGGCCTACATGCAGTTCCTGTCCCACACTGAAGCTCAGAGTGCCCAGTCCAACTTACATCCTTCATAGTCTCTATCGTTGGGAAGTCAAGGCTTAACAAAGCCACAAACAGATAAAATATTGGCACCACAGTCATGCTTCTGCACAGTCTTCTGAAGCTCTGGCTGGTCCTCAGAAATTCTCAGCAGCTTGGCTGGCCCTCAGACTAAGCAGAAGTTTCAGTTGATTCCTAAAATCAAAATCATTTCATTCAGGTTCTCTAAATAAAAATCATTCTCTCCAGCCTGGGCCTCTTTTCCTCGGCATCAAGAATTTGTCTCCAAGAAGATCTGTCTGACCCAGCAGGGTTTTCTCCTTACACACACATACACACACACACACACACACACCATTAACTCCTTCCTGTTTCAGGCATTTTCTGTTTCAACCCCTTCCTGTTACATCAGCAACAGGGGTTCACACCTTCTGTTTCTTTAACAGAGGCTTAATTAATTAGTAAGTGGTAAGTACCTGTTAGCTTTGCCAATACAAAGGGATCAAATGACATTACTATTACATACATAGGTTTTGAGCCTGAGGGTCTGGGAAGATAGTGTTGCCCTCTACAAAAATAAGGAAGCTTGAGGCTGGGGAGGATTTAGGGGTAAATATAATGAGTCCATTTTTGGAAATGTTGAGTTTAAGATGTTCACTGAACATTTAAAGATTCTGAAAGTCACTTCAAGATGTGAGACTGACGAGTTAGCTGAAAAGTTACAGCAGAATAGTTAGATATGAGAATCACTAGTGTATTGTTGGTAATTAAATCCATGGGAGCTAGTGAGATCAATCTTACCAATTGAAGTAACATAGAAATAGAAGAGAAGAGGGGACAGGTCAGATGTCTGTATGACATCTACTGCAAGAACTAGAGGAGGATCTGGCAAAGAAAGAGAAGCCAGATAGATAAGAAAAGAACCAGGAAAGAGTGGTCTCCCAAAAACCTAGAGAAAAGAGAATATTGAAAAGGAGAGGGTGATTAATAGTGTCAAGGGCTTCAGAGAGATCAAAGAGAATGAGGATAGAGAAAAGGCTATTGGATCTGTCAGTTTAGTAGACCACTGTTAGCTTGGAGAGAGTTCAGATCATCTATGTGGCATTAGTATAGGTAGATTTGGGGAGTATTATCTTTTTAAAAATTATTTTTAAAGCTTAAATACACAATAAGAGAAGAAAGAGAAACATAATAAACTTAAATACAAAACAAGAAGAAAAAAAAGTCATGTGCATAGCAAAATGTAAGAGAGGATAGTGCAATAAATTTCCACTTCAGGAAAGCCTATGTACTAAACACTACACTTGTGTTGAGAGCTACTCATCTTTCCTTTGCTTCCTTGTAAGGTTTCTTTCCTTCTCTGCTGGGCACTTGTGGGTCTTATTATCTTAAATGTTTTTATAAAGCTCTTTGATATGTATATATCAGAGGCAGGTAGATGTCTCTGAATGCACTGGATGCTGGGCCTGGAGTCAGGAAGATCTCAGTTCTAATCCAGCCTCAGACATTGTGTGACCTTAAGCAAATCACTTTGTCTCCCTTTACTCAACTGTAAAATGGGGATAATAATAGCACCTCTTTCCAGGGTTGTTAAAAGGATGAAATGAGATACTAGTTGCAAAGAGCTTAGGACTCTCCCTGGCACATAGTAAATGCTATACAAATGTTATTACATATTTAAAACACATTCCTAGTTAGATCATCATTCATGCACTTATCAGGGAGTGATGAGTTTACTATCATTGCTAAACAGAGATGGAATATATGTAATAGAGATGGATTCTTGTATTAGAGAGCGGGACTGAATGACTTTTGAGGTTGCTTACACATTTTAGATTTTGTAATTTTATTATTTCAATAAGAAGCAATAAGCTTTGGCTAAGTAGAAAGTGAAAAGAGTTTTGTCTTTTGGTTGATTTTCTTTTGGTGGGGTGGGAGTGAAGACAGAAGAGATCAATATACCCTTTATCTTTTTAATTGATTCATAAGCATTTTCCTTTTCTGGAAAAGGAGTGGGGAAAAGAAAGTCCAGTGGGAAAATTGTAAATGAAATACCCCAGCTAGAGAAAGTAAAAAGCAATGATATGAGAACATTCTGTATGCATGTTTCATTTGAAATTTACAACATAGGTCCATTGAAGGAGTGTCAGAAGAAGAATAAAAGTTCCCATCTCATGTCCCCACTAATTTAATATTTCATTTCCAGTGGTGATTGAATTTCATGTCCTCATCCTTCAACTCTGTCTGAACATGGGCCTCTTTCCAAAGCTCTATGACTCTGTCAGTGAGTACATAGTTCCATCTGCAAGATGGTCTTGAAGGTCTGGAACAGATTCTCCAGATTACTATTAAAATTTTCATCAAAACTACACTCCATGAGTTGGGCCCATTCCAGATTTCCCCTTCTCTGGACTCCCAAGTCAGCTGGTTTGATTAACAAATTCTAAGGGAGCTGGGGCCAAGAAGAGAAGGTGTTCATTTGGAAGAGAGTTGAGCATGTTCAAGGGAACGATAAAGAACAGGGAGTAGGAAAGCAGAACCAGGAAATAATCATGTAAGCTGACTATACTGATATAAAAGGACAGTATATATACGAGCAAGAGGATAAAGGAACTGAAAAGACAGTTGAAGGAGACAAAAGTCTAGTTAAATTTGGTTTTGCTATTGTTCCACATTACATTTTCAGTAAGTTACTCATTGTAAAAAAAAAAACAACCACCAGGAAAACAGGAAGCATTACTTTCCAGAAGGACTCATGGGGACCACAAGGATTGTGGCCTTCAAAGTGTCCTGGTTTTGCTTGAAACATCTGGGTTTTTGAGCTTATCAACTCAGTTTCCTTCCTTTCTGCTTGAAAAAAAATTAAGTTAAATGTTTTTCCCTCTGTCAAAATCATCCTAAAACCTAAATGGGAAGCAGGATTCAGCTTAGAATGATGGATTCTTGGGAAGATGACATATGGTAGACAAGAGGGAGATGGATGATAATTTTTCCATTCCATGTCTATTCCATTTCCCCTAAAGCCAGTCACATTTTGGCCCTTTCCTAAATAGGTAGGTATAGTTGAGAGGAGAAAATAAATTATCAAAATAGTGCTGAGATATGGGGCAAATAATGAATTATAGACATTTCCAAATACTCTTGTCCAGGGCTTGTACATGGATGGTATTAAATTTAAAAGTTTCATTTTCTTCCCCTAGATGACTCGTTCAATTAGAAGCTTTCCTCATTCCAAGCTTTACATCTTCTCTTATGGAGGCCCAAGTTCAGGGTTCCCTTGGACACTACAATCATCAATCATTAGAATGTAAGCTCCTTCAGGGCAGGGACTGCCTTTTGCCTCTTTTTGTATCCTTAACAATTAGCACAGTGTCTGCCATATAGTAAGCACTTAATGGATGTTATTGATTTATTCATTGATCGAATGTGCAACTCTGATTAAATACTTAAATCAAATTGAGTCAGCTTTTTAATCTTTATTTATTTTAGAGTTTTCACCTTCTTCCTTCCAATGGCACAGAAGATAGAAAATTGACAACATATTTGTTGGACAGTTTCCTTTTTTGTTTGTTTGTTTTTAAGCTCCTCAGTGTTAAATGGAGTTGAATTGTATAACAGAATGAATGGAACTCCTTTGGCTGTACATCTAGTGAACCCCCTCCTTGTAAGAAGGAATGCTTTCCAAGCTCTTCAGGACAAATTCTAAAAATTTTATGCCAAGATTTTTTAATGAGTTAGGTTGTGGCAAAGCAATGGGGACCATTATGTTATAACCCTTAGACTGCTTACTGCCTTATGACTTAGAGATGCTCATTTGAAAAAATAAATTTGTTTGAGGGGGGAAGGCAAGGCAGTTGGGCTTAAGTGACTTGCCCAAGGTCACACATCTAGTAAGTGTGTCAAGTGTCTGAGCCCGTATTTGAACTCAGGTCCTCCAGGGATGAGGAACCTGCAGCCTCAAGGCCACATGTGACCCTCTAGGTCCTCAAGTGTGTCCTTTTGACTGAACTCAAACTTCACAGAACAAATCCCTTGACTGAGACTTAGAACTTTAAGGTCTGTCTTAAACCTCCCTACATTAGCTGACTCACTGGACTTGACCAGTAATGTCTTTCATACTCACTCTATGGGTAGCCAATCTTTTCACCCTAGCAAATACGTGATAACATTTTTTATTTCTGTTTTTTCTGTTTAAACCTGCCATGTGCCTCTCCAGTGTCCTCTGTGAATTATACATTTTAGGCAGGACATATGATTCACAGTGATACAACAACATCAATAGAATATAGGTATTTATAAAAGATGGGTTTTTGTTTCTAAGAGAAGCTTTGGGCTGTTAAAAGGGCTTTGCAATTTCTCAAAGGCAATCTAATTCTCTTTCTTCCTCCTATTCAACTCTGCCCAAATCACTGTCTTGTCCATCTTTACTGTCTATTTCAGATATACATGCTGGCAGATAAGCTCTATAGGTTTTTTTTTTTTTTGAGGGCAGTTGGGGTTAAGTGACTTGCCCAAGGTCACACGGCTAGTTTTTTGTGTTAAGTGTCTGAGGCCGGATTTGAACTCAGGTACTCCTGACTCCAGGGCCGGTGCTCTATTCACTGCGCCACCTAGCCGCCCCAGCTCTATAGGTTTTACATATAAGTACAAATTATAACCTAGCAGTAGACATTCTTCATCCATTTAGTTTTTTTCTATGGATAATTCAGCAAAGCTCCTTCAAGTGATTGGGGATCTCTTCTGTTGTTTACTTGTTTCAGTTATGTATGATTCTTTGTGATCCCATTTAGGATTTTCTCTGTAAAGATACTAAAGTGGTTTGCCATTTCCATCTCCAGCTCATTTTATATATGAGAAACTGAGGCAAAGAGGGTTTAGTGACTTGTTCAGTGTCACACAACTAGTAAGGGTCTGAGGCCATATTTGAATTCATGGAGATTAGTTTTCCTTTTTCCAAGCCCATGGCTCTATTCACATGCTGCCCAGATACCCTGGACTTCTTCTAAGAGGATCTATAAGGTTTTGAGGCTTAATTTGATCAGTACAATGTCACCAGCAGATAGAAGTATTTGGGTAACTTCCCTGTTTTTAGTGAAACTCCATTTAACTTGTACATGATGCCAGTTCTCTGTTGCAGTGGACACTCATGGTGAGCAAACATCTCCCCGTTTGTTCCTGGTGCTCATGTTTACTGAACAGGGTTATTTTTATTGACCTATCTTTTAAAGAATCTTGAATGATTTTAATGTGTAGATGGGAGACATTTTATTGTAAAAGCCTGTTTAACTGAATCAAATGATTTTTGTTTGCTTATTTATTTTTTGGTAATAAAAAGAAAATAAATACCTGGGTTTTTTTTCATATTCTCTACATCGTTTAGCTAATTGTTCATTGTTAAAGTTGTGGTACATTGTTGAATGGCTCTTGCAAAAGCCTGCTTGTTTCATATTAAAACACTGAAATAGGATGCTCTAAATTTTTTTATATAAAAGTCAAATGTTTTGTTTGAAAAGTAGGCATATGAATTGGTAGCTAGTATATATGCATGTCTGGGTTGTCTTTTTTGTTGTTAATGAAGTCTGAGATTCTTTTTTCACACCTTTAGTAGCTTCATCTCCTACATACATTTTGTCTATAAATCCCTCAAAGTCTCATAATTATGTTCACTCCAGTGTCCATCTCCTATCTCTATTTACATTTGGTCCAATCTAGCTGTGTTCCTAACTGTTCTCTTTAGTGTCATTTCTACTTCTCCTATAAGCATATCCAGGGTTGTGATGCTATGTTCCAAATGTGCCAACTCTCCTCTTGGATGGAAAAGTTAGTTATAAGGATTTCTAAAAATTATATATATATATATATGTATATATATATATATATATGTATATATTTCTTCCATTTATCATCCTTCCATTTTTATTCTTAAATTCCCATTAGGAGTACTGGGTTGCAGCTCTTCCCAAGCTTTCTTTAAACTGAATATACATGCCATTGCCTTTCTCTACTCAATGAAATGCTATTGCTTGCAATGATCTCTTTTTCTTCTTTGTAACATTTTGAAGGAGTTTATATTTGAACCTGGTGGTACTTTTGGCAGTCATTTGTGTCTGGCAAATAAGTAAAATGTTTCCTAACATGTCTAATTGATGATGAAATATAAGAAATAGACAACTAAAAAAACCATTGGTACTAAAATAATAATTTTATCCACAAGTATTGCTAATATTAAGTGTCCCAATAAAGAGATCAAAAGATTCCAAAAAGTTATTTAGGTAGCAAAGAGAGTAAACATTTAGCTAAAAAAAAAGGATCACTTATTAGAAACCATCATTATGTATTCATTAAGATCAAGCTATGCTAAACTAACCTTATTTTATTTTTTGACAAAGTTACTAAGATGGTAAGTGAGGGGAATTATATAGAATTTATATATTATTATTATTAATTAATTTAATTAATAAATAATTAAATCATTCATGCTATTTTTATAGATGACAATGCAATTAAATGGATTTAGAACTTCCTGCATAGCTAAAGAGAAATATTGGTTGAATTTCTGCTTGGAAGGAGGTCTTCAATGGAGCAGCCCTTTGGTTTTTAAGGTGATTTTTTTTTTATCAGTGACTTGAATGAAGACATAAATGATGTCCTTATAACATAGATAGATGATGTGAAATGGGAGGTATAGCTCACACTAGATCACAGAGTAAGGATCCAGAAAGATCTAGAAAGGTTTGATCCTTGTGTTTCATCAGATAAAATTTAATAGGCATAAGCATAAAACTGTACACTTGAAAGGAAAAATCAGTGTCAACAATATAAGATTGTGGAGGTATGTTTAGAGTTTGTTTTTTTCTAAAAAAAAGATCTAGTTTTGTAGTAGGTTTCAAATTCTATATGAATCATTCATGTGATATGGCTGCCAAAAGACTAATACGATTTTAAGGCACATCAAGAAAGGAACAATCTCTAGGAAAAAGTGAATGATATTCTGACTGTACTTTGCCCCAATTGGACTACATCTGGAGTAATTTGTAATTCCATGTAACAAATGTAAGGAAGAATGTTGATAAACTGGAGACTTCTAGAAAAAAGGTAATAAGAATAGTGAAGGGACTTGATTTCATACCATAAATTAATCATTTCAAGGAATTAGGGATGCTTAGACTGGAGAAGAAAATGTCAAGGAGGGAGAGGGGCATTCTCAATATCTTTAAGTGTTTGAAGGAATGTCAGGTGGAAGAAAAATTTTGTTACCTCCAGAAAGCAGAACAAGGAACAATGGGTAGAAATAATTTTAGTCTTGTTTCAATTTTTTAAAAAAGAAGAAAAAACACCTCCTGACAATTATAGCTATCTCAAAGTGAAATGGGATATCTAGGTAAAAGGATCTCCCTCTTCTCTCAATTGGAAGATTTAAAGGAGCAGCTGGATGGCTACTTGTTGAGTGTGTGGTAGAGGGGATTCTTTTTCACATATGGGTGAGACAATAGCCACTGAGGTCCCTTCTGACTCTAGAATTCCATGATTCTATGAATGGTAAGAAACGAATGAAAATATCATTGTTAGAAAATCCTAGGTATCATTAATTGACAGACTAAAGCAAGTTGAACCATAAAAACTTTTTATACAAAAATGGCAACACTCTAAAGATGAATAAATGAAAAACTTAGGAGCTCTGATTCATGCAATGACCAACCTTGTGTCTAAAGAAAAACTATGATGAGACATTATCTCTCTCTTGACAGAAATGTAACGCACTCAAAGTTAAGAAAGAATATATCTTTGGCAATGGCCACTACATGCATCCATTTTGATTGACTCTGCTTATTTGTTAAAATGATTATTTACCCCTTTCTCTTGGTTCCTAATTAAAGGTATTGGAGAGTGAGGTGGAGAAATAGTGATGCCATAAAAATAGAGCCACTGAAATATTTTTAAATGTACAGAAGAGAATAGAAGGAAAGAAGCACAGACATGGAATCAAGACAGTTTTGAAAGTAACATGTGGAATTATTATGTACTTATCTTTTTGGAGGCATGAGATGGAGTGTTACAGTTTCATATAAAATCCTCTTTTATGTTTTGCTGCATTTATCAAGGTGGTGTGTTTGTGTGTGTGTGTGTGTGTGTGAATTCAGAATGAAAAAAAGTAAAGTTAAAAAAGAATTGGAATTTCTTTAACTCCCCCAAAGGACTTTATATTTATCTCTCTTAAATTTCTGATTTTAGATGCATCCAAACATAGGCTGTTAACATGTTTTTAGCTTCTGACTATTGTCTAATATATTTTATATTTGTTAAATATCACTCCCAACTTGATATCAAGTGCATCTATATCTTCATACAAGTCACTGATCAAAAAAATGTTAAACCTCGAAGGACCAAGGATAGCTCCCTATAGCACTCTGCTAAAATCCTCCCTCCAGTTGATAAATCCATTAATGAGTTGTCTTGGGGAGTATTTATTTTATCAATTATTGATCTACCTAACTGTACCATCTCTCTGGTTTGTCCCTAACGCTAATATGAGAGTTCTTTTCAAATTCTTTGTTAAAATCTAGTTGTGCTACATGGACAATATTATGCAGATCTGACATACTGCTGACTCTGTTTAAAAAGAAAATTCTGTTGTGGTTTTTTGAGCTACTTTGGATGAAATCATGTGATCACTGTTTCTTATTCTATATGTTCACAAGCCATCCCTTTAACAATGTAATTTTGTCTATTACTGGAAAATCAAAGAACCAAAGTCAAGTTTTCTTTGTGATTGTTTGAAGGCTTCCTTCCTCAAATAGCTGCCGCTTCTTCTCCTTCTCCTTCTCCTCCTCCTTCTCTTTCTCCTTCTCCTTCTCCTTCTCCTCTTCCTCCTCCTCCTCCTCTTCCTACTCCTCCTCCTCCTCCTCCTCCTCCTCCTCCTTCTCCTACTCCTCCTTCTCCTCCTCCTTCTCCTTTTCCTTTTCCTTCTCCTTCTCCTCCTCCTCTTCCTCCTTCTTCTTCTTCTTCTTCTTCTTCTTCTTCTTCTTCTTCTTCATTTTTTCTGTAAAGTAGAACATTTTCCCTTATCCAGCTCAATAACACTTCTCTAACTATCCATGATATTTCAAATATCTCTGGCAGTAGCTCTGTGATTGCATTTGTTAATCTTTTTACTTCGCTAGGATATAGTTTATCTTGATCTAAGCTTATGAAGGGATGCTAGGTAATGTCTCATTTTTCTCCTTATTTATTTGGGGTCAATAGCTCTGTATAACCAATTTTTTCTCTTTAATTGTCCAAATATGAGTCAAAACAAAAGTGGACAAAAGTTTAGTATTTTTGTCATCTCTATACCATGGTATCATTGATAATCCTATAATTTATTTGATTCTAATTTCTCCAATACAGTTTTTTAAAATAAAAACCCTTATAACTCTGAAGTTTCCCTTTGCTCTGAGCTTTAGTGTTTCTGACATTATCCCTATAGGACTATGCCAGAATTTTATATTTATCCTTCATTACTTGCC
Source organism: Pseudocheirus occidentalis (assembly GCA_028646575.1). NCBI lineage: Eukaryota > Metazoa > Chordata > Mammalia > Diprotodontia > Pseudocheiridae > Pseudocheirus > Pseudocheirus occidentalis. Next base: position 151,460,428 of record CM053597.1, read on the forward strand.
TTTGCTTCTATTTTCTGTACCTTTTCAAAGGGTCTAAGTCAGCAGTTCTCAACCTGTAGTTTATGTTCAATTTGTAACAATGAAAATACACCCTGCATAGCAGATAGATTCATAACAGTAGAAAAATTACAGTTATAAAGTAGCAATGAAAATAATTTTATGGTTGGAGGTCACCACAACATGAGGAACTGTATTAAAGGGTTGTGGCATTAGGAAGGTTGAGTACCACTGATAAGTTCAATGAGTTTCCTATGTATACACATTGGCCTATTTAGATGACTACTCATATTCTTCTTCATTTCAAAATATTTGGTAAAATCAACAGAGTTCATTAAATTGCATAGGATTTATTTTTTGATGGGAAGAGGAATGTCTAGGAAGTTTCTGAAAGACTGGAGTAGCTCAAATCTCCAAACATTTATTCTTAGGATCACAATCAAAACAATGCTTCCATTTGATAAGCTTTTTTTCTGGAATAGTGATTAAAAAAGAAAAGTCCAAAGTGTTGGCTATGGAAAAGAACTAGAAAAATATCTGGTTGAGAAAAAAAATTATTTATTTTAGAAATATTTTGCAGTATCAATGCAGCAGGTAGGCTTCTGGTTTTTCAAGTACTCCATTTGTAAAATGGTGAATATAAGATTTCCTTCTCCAAAAGGGTGTTTTGAAGATTAATGAGTTGGTTTTTATTAAGTGTTCAGCTGAAAAGTGATGTATAAAATACTAAACATCATTGTTACTCTTCTTTTCTGAAGGTTCATCTGTCATTAATAAGAACCTAGGCCCTGGGGGCAGCCTTTTGTACTGTTGTCTTCATAGTCTGCCTACAAGTTTCTTTATCCTAGTGATAAATCATAGTTCATAATTCATGCATTATATTATCTCAATTACAAGGCCAAAAAGAGACTGCTTGGAGCATTGGAGCCCTGACAAATTCAGCACTGCCCCATCTAAAAAAGAACTTCCTTGGGTTTTATTTGTTTGGGTTGTAGAGACGTGTCTATGGCAAATCCCCTGATTCCACAAGCAAGACTTGAGATGGGAGGGAAAGAGGAAAGAAAAGAGTGAGCACCCACTAAACTTAGAGAGAAAGACCAAAGTATGGAATTTGAACTGTCTAGCAGATACTCTAACCAAAAATCCAGAGGAAAAATGAAGAGTGAAGGGCAAAATGAATGGGCATGAGTGGATCAGAGTGGGTTTTCCATATGATGCCAAAGAACTTCTGGTTCGAATGTTCTTCAGGAGTTTTTCAAAACTCAAAAATATCGCTGAAAACCTTCTGCCTCATGCATCCCTACCTGTTATAGGCATCACCTAAAGAATCTCATCTAACCAAATAGCAAACTTAAGGAATTAGTCAATTGCCATAACCTTAAGGAACAACATGTATGGTACATAGCATATCCTCCACCCAAGGTTTGTGGAATCTCAGGCATCATATAGTTAGCATTTTCTCTTTTTTGCACTACATTTTCCTGTGCCTGAAAAGACCATAGTTGTAGACAAGGCCCACTTTGGACATTGACTAACTACGTCCCTAGGGTGGTTGTGTATACCACTCCTGGCCTCAGTTTCCTCATGAGGAATGTTTGGGAATGGATGAAGTTTCCTTCCTGAGACTTTTCATGACTGATGAATTTCTATTAACCTTAGAAAGTAGACAGGATCTAATATTTTGTCAAGATTAACTGTTTGATGCGCTTTTAATCACTAAAAAGTATACCAACTAGTTAAATAAGCCACATTAACTTTTAAATGTATTAGAAAATAAATAACTGATATAAAAATGACAACTTACTGTTTGCAATGTGCTTTATATAGGTCATCTCATTTGAGCCTAATAACACTGCTGGGAAGCAGGTCTTAAAAATGCTGTTATTCTCATTTTATAAATGAAGAAATTGACTTAAAGAATTTAAATTATTGACCACAGTCACACAGCTCATAAGTATCAGTGGTAGGATTCACATCCAGGTTTGCTATAACAGCACTTGATCCATTCATTATATGTACCACATGACCTATCAACAGGGGCCAACCTGCTGATCCTAAATTATTGATAATAGTTGGGCATTAGCAATTATGAAAACCTACCAGAAGTTCCCACAGACATTGGGGCAAGCCTTCATTGCTAAATTGCTGCTATCTATCTTCTTATGTCTAGAGACTGGTATCATAGAGGTCATCTACCACAGTGTGCCATATCATGTCCCCTGATAAGACTGATATGGAATCTTCTTGTAGATAAATCTATAAGAAGACATAGGTCTGACATAGGTCTGGCATTTCAAGTCAAAGATTCACAGTTATAGATGCAAGCTAATAAACCTTTGGGGACAGTACCCTAATTTATAGTAGAAGTAGTAATTTATTTATCCTTTATCTATTACCAATTTAGAGTAGAGGAAGAGACCAAAAAAGAATAAAAATTACCCAAGATCATATAATTGGTAAGTGAGAAAATAGTCTATAAGCTAGTCTCAAATGTAGGTCATTAGGAGAAAATTGGGAAGATTCAAATATTTGAAGGACTATTATGAAAATGAGGATTAAATTTATTTTTCTTTGTCTCAGATGATAAAACTAGGAGAAAAAGAGAGAAATCTCAAAGAGAGAAATTTGGATTTGTTGTAAGGGAAAAACTCAAAATAATTGGAGCAATTGCAAAATAGAATGTTCCATATAGGGTAGTAATAATAATGGACATTTATATAATACCTTACAGTTTGAAAAATATATGGTAGGCACTGGAAGCTCAGAAAAGCTATGTGACTTTCCCAAGATCAAAGAGTTAGTAGGCGTCTGAAGTAAGATTTGAACCCAAATTTTCCCAGTTCCAAGTCAGCTGTATCTTGCTTCTTGGCTAGCAGTGAATTACCTATCCCTGAAGCCTTTAAGAGGAGGTTAGGGATACTGTAAAAGAGTTCTTCAGATATGGGTTGGTATAGATGATATCCAAAGTTTATCCAATAAGCCATGCTTATATGAATGTAATAGTTATTTACAGATCAGAATATCTGGAAAGAAGGCAAAGGGTTCAAGTGTAAGTAAAAAAAAGAAAGATTAGACTTAGATGGTGACAATCATCAAGGCTGGTAAAGAACTTAGGACACATTACTAACATTCTAGATATAATTATGTTTATAGTAAGAATGATATGCTAGGTAAACAACTGAACTGCCAGTCACTGGTACTACTATGTATTTATAGTTTTTATTTCTTTCATTCTGTGGATAACTTTTGAACACAGGCCCTTATTTATTATTATGTTTTAATTTAATTTGAACAGATCCTCAGGCCACCAAACCTAAAATTAAGAATCGTGGATCACTAGAATGTCAGTATTCATAGGGAATTTAGAGGTTATTTATCAAGTTCAGTTCTCTCTTTTTAAGATAAGAAATCTCATAGCAACACTAGACAACTTCCCATTCTCCTACATCTTCCTTGTCTGAAGGTGGGGGGGGGGGCGGGGAGCATAGGTAGGGCATGTACAAAGTGCTCTTCCTGGAGGAGCCCAGAGAGATGAACTAAAGCCTAATGACTTCCCTGTCCCAGCTCACCCATTTACCTATGGAATCAGGATCCAGGGCTATTTTTTTGTCTCACTTTTTCTATTTTTGCCCTTTCTCCCCTATTATTTTGATGATTTGTTAGTTTTCAAACATTAAATAAACATTATTTCAACAAGGTACTAACTTTTATCTAAGGATGGTTAAGACAATATTTGATACATGCTTATTTTCTTTGAAGTCAACAGGGCTGGATTCAAATTCTACCTTGGATACTGGTTACCTGTGTGACCTTAGGCAATTCATTTAATCACGTTCAATCTCAGTTTCCTCATCTGTAAATGAGGGGTTTGGGTTAGATGGCTGTGGAAGTCCCTTCCAGCTCTTGATGTAAGATCCTATAACTAACTGAATGAACGATTCTAGGACATAAATAACATCAAATCAGAAAGACTGAGCCATTGGACAGGCTAAACAGAGTCTAGGCAAAAGGTGGGGATATTATGTGTGTAAAAGTCAAAGTAAAGTCTGGATCCAAAGATTACATGGCAGTAAGATGTAGTGGAAGGAGGCTGTGCTTAGAGGCAAAAGGTTTAGGTAGGGCTTCCAGATCTATTACTTACTTTCAATTCTGAATCTTCAATAACTGTAGCAGCACCTGCAGAACCAATTGTCAAATTGCATTTCCGCAGACCTTGCTTCTCAGGATGACGGTGAAGGGGACCCGCCTAGAAGCATTATTATTTTAAATTCAGGGTCCTTGTCTTCTGCAGGGTTTGAGGGAAGTTGGTAGTTAAGGTGGTGGTAGTGGTTTGCCTTGCCTGGCATATGCTGCTCTCTGTCTATTCCTTAGGGTGTTCCACCCTACAAATGGCAGTAGGTGGGCAGTAGGTCTCTTCTCTATAGGTGTTACTTGTATAGATAATGATTATGAGGGCTAAGTGACCAACCTATTGATGATGGGCCTTTCCATACTCATAAGGCTGATCTTCCAATGATATGATAAGTCAATCTGCAGGCCCATATGAAGCCTTTCTACTTTCATACGCCTTGCCAGAACTTGTGTTGCCTGGCACAGGCTTCAGGATTTCACATCACAATGAGGTATTGGACTGAGACAAAAGCAATAAATTATTTTACATGCTGTAGTGAAATGACAAGATTCACAATTGATGCTAAGACAGGAAATTGAAAACCAAGCCAGCCAAGATGCTTATAGGACAAGGAAGAGGGGTTCTGCTTAACTGCGTAGTTGACTGGCCTTGGCAGCACACTCACCTGCTGGCAAACCAAGCCATACTCCATTGTATGGGATCCCACATAAAGTCTGCTTGACTTGCCTTTTGTCTCCAGCAATTATCAGGATTAACACTTGAGCAATCATTGTTCAGTGCCTGCCCTAAGCTCTCCAGTCTCAGCATCCGGATGTCACCTGCCATCTGTTGTGCCCTTTCTAGCGTCATCTCTCTCCTCCCCCCACATGGGTTCAGGGTCCACTCAGCAAGGTACCGGTTGCTGAAATAGGCAGGTGACAGGCCCCACAGCAGGAATCTGTGCTGGCTACAACCTGGTAGAGTGACAGCTGACCAAGGAATGGGGTCTATTGTCATAACTGGCCACCGTCAGGGTCAGAGTTGAAGAAAGCAGATTGCAGATTTGGTTTCACTGAATTTGTCCTGGTTTAGAATGAGATAGGAGAAGAAGGTATGTAGTGCAGAAGGGAAGAGGGAGATATTTTTTTAATGAAAGTGGTAAAGAAAATAGAAGGAAAGGGGCTGAGAAGCAATGGAGAGAAGGGGGAGGTATGGAGAAGAGAGCAATGGAAAGAAGAGGAGAAAAGAGAATAAAGATTAAACAGAAAAAAAGAAAATAATGAGAAAAATAATGCCTGTCTTGGAGCACTAGACTTAGCTAGCTAATTGTATGGTGTAGTAGTAAGCATGGGATTTGGAATCAGAGGACCTGGGGTGGAACCTGAGTTCTATTGCTTATAGAAATGTGATCTTAGGTGATTTCAGAAAAAAAAAACCTGGAAAGACTTACATGAACTGATGCTGGGTGAAGTGAGTAGAACTAAGAGGACCTCGTACACAGTAATAGCCACAGTGTATGATGATCATGTATGATAGACTTAGCTCTTCTCGGCAGTATGATGGTTCAAGACAATTTCAAAAGACTCATGATAGAAAATGCTATCCACATCCAGAGAAATAGCAAATGGTTTCTGAACGCAGATCAAAAGCATACTATTTTCACTGGTTTTTGTGTGTGTGTGTGGTTTTACCCTTTTGTTCTGTACCTTCTTTCATAAAGTGACTAATGTGGAACTATGTCTAACATGACTGCACATGTATATCCTATGTCAGATTGCTTGTCATCTTGGGGAAGGAGGAGAAGAGGAAAGGGGGGAGAAAATGTATAACTCAAAATCTTATATAAATGAATATTGAAAACTATCCTTACATGTAATTGGGAAAAATAAAATACTATTTACAAAAAAAGTGACTTAGACAAATTTCTTACACTTTTTAGACTTTGCTATTTGCATCTGTAAATTGACGAGTAGGCTCCTTCCTTCTCTAAATCTTTTGAGTTGCATGAATATTTAATAGAGTGTAATGACAATGGGAATTTGAAGATCTTCCCTGCCCCTTTATAGACCTAGGGGGAAGTTTAAAGACCTCCCCCTGCTTTGAAAGCAAATTCTGCCCCCTAATATGCTGAATATAATCACATAGAGCCTGTGATGGAGGGAATTTGCTAAAGAGTGGAGCAGAGTCCACAGGAAGCTTCCCTGCTGTGAAGATAAACCCTGCCCCCTGATAGGCTGAATGTGGTCACATGGAGCCTGTGGTGGGAGGAGTTTGCTGAAGGGAAGAAGAGCCCACAGGAAGCTGGTAGTCAGCCAGATGGAGGGAGAGAAGACTCTTAGGCAAGGAGTCAGGAAGGCTCTTGAGCAGATATTGGTCTTGTATTGGTTTGTGGGAAGACTGAAGAATGTTGTGGTTCTCAGTGTTATTATAGCTTCTGAATATCTTTGTTACTATGATGGAATTGGCTTACTGGTTTGGGGATTCAGTTTTCTGGGGTTCAAATAAATGCTTCAGTTCTGTCCTCTACATGGAGAATCTCGTATATTTTGGTGACCAAACATCATGTGACATTTATAGTCATGGTCTTGATCATGATCATGGGTGCTGTAAATATTACACTGGTGCTACATAGTCGGAATTTTGTGCTTAAAATAGAAATTTGAGATTGTCTTGTCTATCATTTTATAGATAAGGAAATTGAGTTCTAGAGAAAGGTGAAGTCTTTCTGTCTGATGTCACCAGTCAGTTAATGAGAAGTAAAGCTGCAATTTGTAGTCAGTGTGATGGAATCTAACACAATAGACAGATTAGGCATTAGATGATATGGTTATTATGCTATCTATTCTTTTTGAATATATTCTGTATAAAGTAAAACAAACAGAAGCCTTTGGGGGAGGAGTTGGTTCTACATCCCTATATGAGCATTTTTTAATGAAAAATGTTTACTTAGATATGGGGGAACAACAGAAATTCTTCTAAACTAGCTTCAAAGACCATAACAGTCAAGAGCTATGATTCTACAATGGAAGAGGAGGAAGGGAAGATTGGGAAGAGGGAAAGTGGAAGGATCCCTAGTGTTTATGGGTGGCAAGGAGACAAAATATTGAGATAAATTATTAGCTGCCATGTCACCTATCACTGGTTCTTATGTGTAAAGTAATTTCAGAAAATGATCTGTATTATGCCCTTTGATTGGTTTATATAGAGGAGAAAGATTCAATATTTTAGAAATATAGGAAATTAAAACTTGTGAAGTGATGTCCAAGATATTGGGTCCAATCTCTTCATTTTATAAATAAGAATAGAGGAAAAAATAAATTACTGAAAGTCATACTTTTAAAAAGACTGTCACTTTTGATCTGTCAGATTCTTTCCTTCTTGGAAGTTTGAGAACACTGGACACCTGACTTTGAAGAGGAGGTCCTGGAAAAAAGGGAAAAGCAGAAGTGGATGGAGTGAGAATAGTACAGTAGAAAGCATACTGTATCTGGAATCAGGGACCCTGGGTTCAAATCCTGACTCTACCACTTTCTACTTGGGCAAGACATTTCACATATTTGGGTCTCAATTTCCTCATTAATAAAAAGAGAAGGCACAACTGGGTGACCTCTTATGAACTAAGATAAACTTCAAGAGGTTCCTAAGTTGCCCAGGGCCAACTCTCAGTTGGGTTTCTCAATTAAACCTGTTCTATCTCTGGAGGAGTATAGAAGATTAGGAGATAAATATAGAAGAAGAAGAAGAAGAAGAAGAAGAAGAAGAAGAAGAAGAAGAAGAAGAAGAAGAAGAAGAAGAAGGAGGAGGAGGAGGAGGAGGAGGAGGAGGAGGAGGAGGAGGAGAAGAAGAAGAAGAAGAAGAAGAAGAAGAAGAAGAAGAAGAAGAAGAAGAAGAAGAAGAAGAAGAAGAAGGAGGAGGAGGAGGAGGAGGAGGAGGAGAAGCAGAAGAAGAAGAAGAAGAAGAAGAAGAAGAAGAAGAAGAAGAAGAAGAAGAAGAAGAAGAAGAAGAAGAAGATTAGAAAAGGGGCTAGCCTCATTATAGGCAATTCAACATCTTTCACTTGGTCCATCTGTTCCTAATGGTCTGGGAGAAAAATGCCTCCTGATCTGTAGTCATAAGCATTTCTGAATATTCTGGAGCCCTACAGAAAAGTCCCCCAGAACCTGCAAAATCCAAATATCAAAGGACTGGGACAAGTGTTATAGTTTAACAAGTGTCTAATCTGGGTCTGTCTGTACATCTTCACAGCAGAATAGAACATAAGATCATAAGACTTTATACTAGAAGGAACCTCCAAGATTCTCTAGTACAGATAAAGAGATAGTGGCAGAGAAATTAATCCCTTACTTAAAATTGCACAGGATTCTATACTATGACTGACTCCTACTCTTTCCACCATACTTTCCCATCTCAATACAATAATTTACCAGAAAAAAAAGACAGAGGGAATGACACTAGATAGATAAACATAAATAGAAAGACAGAGGAATAGGCAGAGAAGACAAACAGAAAGACAGACATCTAGACAGACTGACAAACAGATGGAGAGCTCTAAACATTTTGTATAACTCATCCCTTTTGTGGCTTGCTTTCTCCCATAATACTCAGAAAAATAGTTCTGAAATCATAATACTTGGATTTCATCAGGTCAAGTTGGCTATTGATTTCTGCATCTGATTTTCCCCCAACTTTCTAACACTTGAGTGGAAAAGACAATTAAGAAAAACCAACAACCACTGCATTGTCTCTGGTGATGTTGACAAACGGCTTACCCCACAATTTAATTTGTGAGAGCCAGGAGACAAGGCCAGATTCAGAGAATTGTCTTTGGGATAATTGACACTTGCAAAAAAAAATGAAGATGCCATATAAAAGCCGGTGGTCAGGGCAGCTAATTCCTCTAGTTCACACACATACCTCAGCTGTGTAACATTTCTCCGACCATAGTTGCAGGGTTGACTGAGTGATCATTTTTGCTGAGATAAGAATATAGTCTGCTTTCTCCTCCTACCACTTATAAGTGCAGCTAAATGTAGGGGCTACATTCCATGCATGCATAATGGAAAATAATTTAACTCCCAAAGCTGGTTGATTAGAAAGTATGGAAGCAGAAGAAAGCAAAGATGTTGAAATTCTGGTCCATTTTGGGGGCCACTTTCTTCTTTAGAAGGGTCTCAGAGCCCTTCCAGTCAATATACTCATCTTCCCTAATAGCAGTAATGCAGAAAATCTGAAATGTAGGGCATTTTAGCTTGTGCTACAGACTCAGAATCCTTGCCTCTATGTTTGTCTTCATGATGTAAGTTTCCAATTATTTTCATTTTAGAATTACAAGCTCACAGAAGCTTTAAAGGAACATTGTGGTATTATTGTACTATGTCATGGAAATGCTTGTTTTATTCCATAAATTAAAAAGAAAAGAAAATATTGAATGTGAAGTCTTGAGATTTTGGTTCAATCTACAATTCTCAAATTTACCAGTTATATGAGCATAGTCAGTCACTAGCCTCTATGAGGAGTGTGATTACAGATGGGGCCTTAGTTTCTTAATGTGTAAAATGAGGGTAATGATATGTGACTATTTCCCTGTTGCTGTGAGGAAAGCACTTTTACAAATGGCTTGCAGAGCCTGAAAGCCTTAAAATGCAATATAGATTTGTTGTTTTTTAGGTATATCTAACTCTTTATGACCCCATTTGGGGTTTTCTTAGTAAAGACACTGGAGAGTTTGCTATTTCCTTTTCCAATTCATTTTACAGATGAGGAAATTGAGGCAAACAGGGTTAAGTGAATCTGATGTTCAGAGAGGTTAAGGCACTGACCAAAGAACACACAGTTATTAATAATGCCAAGTTTCTCTGCATTTGCTTGTTGTAAAGTTGTCTTTATCAACCTTAAAATACTAAGTAAATACTAAGTGAACATATTATCATTCCCATTGTCATTGTTGTTATTGTATTATTGTCATTTACAAGTTAAATGACATGGAGTCAGACTGTCTCCCTCAGATGTTTACAATTATAGATTTAGTAGACAAACCTGTAAATAGTCTATGGCCTGTGTTTGCCCTGCAATACATTGACATTTAGATTTATAGCTCCCTTCCAATTAGATTCATGTTGTCTTTTATAGAACTTAAAATAAGAAATCCTCAAATGACATCATTCATTCATCCTGCTTCCTTCTAGGATCCATCTCACAATACACTAACATTCCACACTACCCTCTACACACCATGACCTTTTATAACCCCTCTTTGGTTCCTGGTCCTCAAGGCTCTAGTTCTAAGAGTTTCTCCATGAAAACTCATGTTCCTTCTCTCACCCCTTCTGACTTCTGCATAGCCATCTCCCCAGGATCTCTTAAATAAAATAAATTAAATTAAATTTTGCGTGATTGGTTACTTTACTACATTGACCCATATGGCTGATTTATATATATTTCAGAAAGCTTTATACTGTTCAGTGAAGAGGTACATCATTTCTATTTGATTAAATGCTTGATTAAATATGGTATTTTCATCTTTCATATAAAAACTTGTATGCCAGGTCTTGACCAGGACTGTTACCCCTGTGCCACAATACTTTCTATGGAAAATTCAGATATGACATATTGTTTGACCTTATACTATATACCTTTACTAAAATCATAACCTAATGTCAATTTAAGAACTACCTATACTGATTTCCCTTTTCTTTTTGCCTGTATGTTTTCTGCATTTCTCTGCCTCCTTCATCTTCTACCTCCCACTCTGCAATCTTCAGCTTTTTACTTTGCTCCCTATATTCTCTCTCTTTGAGAGCTCCTCGATTCTCATGGTCTCAATTATTACTTTTATTTGGATTATTCCCAAATCTATGCCTTCAGATATGGCCTTTCCCATAAGCTTCATAGCTCCAAATGTCTTTTGGAAATTTCTACTTGGGGGTCCCAAACTAAACTCCTACTCAACAAGCCTAAAACATATCACTGCTTTCCCCTGTAAGATTCTACTTCCCAATTTCCTCATCTCTATCAATTTCAACAGACATTCTTCCAAAAATCCAAGTTCTGAACTTTGGCATCATATTTGACTTTACCTTTGGTCAGATCTCTACTTTTTGTTTAGTTATCACAGCATCCCCTAGCAGAACTTCTTAAACTGTGGGTCATGATCCCATACAGGTTAGCTAACCATAGTTTCAGAAGTGCTGAAGGGGTAAAGAGTAGAAAAAGTTTAAGAAGTCCTGCCAAGAGAGAGGACATTATTAATGAAGGAGCTTAAGTTCAGAGTAGTATGTTACTTATTCGGGTCATTTGGCAAGCTGGAGACTCAGATGGCACAGATTTTGGTGTCCCAAATCATAAGGAGTCGAAGCTTAGTGATTCAAGTCAATGAAAGAGTGTGAGCAATGGCATCATCTAGAAAGAAAGGATTTCTTTTCTGAAGGACATTAAGTGACAACAGATAGGAGACAGGAAAAGGGTATTAGATATTTTGGTGATTCCATTCCTAAATCTCTTCATTTGGATAAAAAAGGAACTGTGATTTCACTGGAAAAGGAAATTCTAGGTAAAGAAATTCCCTCTGCTAGTGTAGAACAGTACACTCCACAACTTAGAGTTCCAAAGAGTTTCCTGGGACACTGAGAGATTAAGCAATTTGCCCAGGTGTGAGTTACAGCCAGGATAACTCAAAGGTGTGACAAAATCCTTGGTCCTCCTGCCTCCAAGTTTAGTTCTCTATCTATCATTCTATAATTCTTCTTAGTTTGATTTTTCTTAAAAAATTCCTAATTTTCTAAAATATTTATAGCAGCTCTCTTTGTAGTGGTAAAGAGGTGGAAATTGCAGGGATGCTCATTAATTGCTGAATGACTGAAAAAAATTGTGGTATATGTTGGAAATGGAATATTACTGTGCCGTAAGAAATGAAGAGCTCAATGACCTTAGAAAAACCATGGAAAGACTTGCACGAAAAAATGAAGCGTAGGACCAAGAAAATACTGTATACAGCAGCAGTAATATTGTTTTAAGAATGACTTTGAGAGAATTATTTTGACTATTATAAATATCCAAATGAACTATCAAAGACAAAAGAAGGAATAAAGATGCTATCTGCATCTAGAGAAAGAACTCAAAAGTAGAAGTATGTTCAAAAATAATTTTACATACATACATACATATATAATATTTATATACATGTGTGTTTAATGGTAACCATCTCTAGGATGGGGAATAGGAGAAGGAAGAAAAAAAGAAATTTACATGATAATTTTGTTGTATATTTAAAAGTAATAGCAAGTTGCACATACTAGATTTGCAATTTCATGTGAAATTATTTTTATTGTAGTATGTAATTGAAATGCTTATTTTATTCCATAAATTGAAAAAAGAAAAGAAATATAAAAAAAACCTTTCCCAGTTCCTCTTCACCATCCCCCTAAAAAACAAACTCCATGAATGTCTAAAGGGTCCATTTCAAGTCTTAACAATGGCTGAGGGATTTTCTAAACCTTGTCAGCTGAGTCTTATCATTATCCATTACACAAAACCTCTCTTGGCAGTAGTGGGTGGGGGCGGTATGTGCAAAGGTCTCATTGCCACAGAAGAGTATGCTGCCTTGTAATCTAACCTCCCAGCCTATGCTGGTTGTCTCCTTAGGGTTGTCTTCCACAGCTTGTAAATGCAGCTGAGCAAGCAGAGTTCTGGCAAGGGCAGGAAAGTGAGAACATACAATTCCTTTCAGCTTTCGTCTTGGGTCTTCTTTGCCAGCCCTCTCATTTTTGCATTATTTCCCTCTAAGCCTTTGCTCGTGCTGTTCCCTATGCCTGGAATGTCCTCCCACACCCTTTTCACCCACTGAATTCCCAGCCAGCTTTTAAAGCTCAACTCAAATGTTCTTCTCTTCCAGGAAGTCTTCCCTGATCCCCTCCTTCCCCCCTCCCCCATAAGTACTTTCTTTTCTCTTCATACTCCCCTAGTACTTTGGCACAATGTACACTGACTCCAGCGCCAGTCCTAGAGTCTAGAAGACTCATCTTCCTAAGTTCAAATCCAGCCTAAGACACTTAGTAGTTGCATGACCCTGGGCAAGTCACTTAACCCTGTTTGCCTCAGTTTCTTCATCTGTAAAATGAACTCAATAAGGAAATGGCAAACCACTACAGTATCTTTGCCAAGAAAATCACAAATGGGATGGTGAAGAATTAGACATGAGTTAAATGACTGAGCAACAATAATATAATTATATGTGACCTCTCCTTGTTAGACCACAAGTACCATGAGGCTAAAAAGAATGACTTATCTGACAGTTCAAACTCCCTCAGCACCTTGAACAGGGCTCTCTCTGCTCACAGTAGATGACTGATATGGAGTACTCAAGAAGGACTAGCATCACTGGTATGAGGGCTTGTAGAGTACTTTTCAGGGCCGCTTATCAACCTTTGGTGTCTACCTCATTCATCTAACTCTCACCTGTGGCTCCAAGAAGCCATAGGATGCACAGGCACAGTGACCACACCAGGCTGAGGGTAGCCAACAGACCTCAGTCCCTTTGGTGAGTTAGGGGGATTTCTATCCCAAGCATATGAAGACTTTCCCTGGTGAAATGACTGGATGATAAGAATCTGTTCCAACAGCCACACAGGTGGCTGAAGCAGGTGCTGTGGAGTGATTAGAGCTTGGTGGGACACTGAAGATGCCAAGGTCATCCACTGCATCCCATACCATTGCCAGTTGTCCTGACCTTTGTCTTACCACTGGATTTTGATGACTCTGGAAGAGAGTGTGAGGCTGATGATTTCACACAATTCTGCCTCACTTAAATCCAATTAAGGCACAAGACATCAATCTGTGATATCATTGACCTTCAAAAACAAAAAATTAACAGCTAGATGATTAATAAATGTTCATCTTGCTGGACTTTGAGCATGTTTCTCTTCCTTGGCTTTGCAATACACAGCTGAAAACCTTTCTGAATTAGATCCTCCATTTCCTACATCATCCTCCTCCTATTTTCTAACCCACTTACTCAAAGTCTGGATTATTTTTTCCCTTGATACACTTTAGTAATGGTTAATTTCCCTATCTTCTGGATTTCCCATTTATCTTGTTTCTCTGCCCTTCTCTAATGCTGCCAAACCATAAGTTCCTTTAGAAACACAGCATATTAGAGGCAGAAGGAAAGGCAGACATCACCAAGACCAACTGTATTTTCTAGGTGAGGAAATTAAGGCCTAGAGTGATAATATTATAGTAATATAATATATTATGAATTTATTATTATTATTATTATTAATTACTTACCTTTGGTAACCTAGCCAGTAGGTGGCAGATTTAGGACTGAAATTCAGGTCTCAGCTCCAAGTTTATTTTTTCTTTTTAGTATATCACATTTCTTAATATACTGCATACATCTTATAACTACAAAAACTATAGACCAATTTCCTTAATGAATACTGATGCAAAAATGTTTAAATAAGATATTAGCAAGGCTATTACAGCAATAAATAGCAAGGATCATATACTATGACCAGGTGAGATTTATGCCAGGAATGCAGGCTGGTTCATTATTAGGAAAATTATGAGCTTAATTGACAATATTAGTAACAAAACCAACAGAAATAATATGATTATCTCAATAGATGAAGAAAAAGCCTTTGATAAAATACAACACCTATTCCTATTAAAAACACTAGAGAACATAGGAATTAGGGAAGCTTGCTTTACAATGATAAGTGATATTTATCAAAAATTATTAGCATGCATTATCTGTAATGGGGACAAGCTAGACACCTTCCCAATGTAATTAGGGAGTGAAGGAAGGATGCTCATTGTCATCAGTATTATTTACTATTGTGTTAGAAATTCTAGCCAAAACAATAAGAAAAGGAAAAAACTGAAGTAATTATAATAGACAATAAGGAAGCAGAACTATCACTCTTTGCAGATGATATGATGGTACACTTCTTAGAGAAACCCCTAGAAAATCAAGTAAAAATGAAAGTGAAGTAATCAACAACTCCAGCAAAGCTGCAAGATACAAAATAAGCCCACATAAATTAGCATTTCTATATATTACCAACAAAGTCCAACAGCAAGAAATAGAAAAAGAAATTCCATTTAAAATAACAGTAGACAACGTAAAATACTTGGGAGTCTACCTGCCTACCTACCAAGGAACTATTATGAACACAATTACAAAGCACTTTGCACACCAATAAAGTCATATCTAAACAACTAAGAAAATTTTAATTGCTCAATAGGTAGGCCAAGCCAATATAATAAAAATGGCAATTCTACCTAAATTATTCTGCTTATTCAGTGCCATACTGCCAAACTACCAAAAATTATTTTTATACAGCTAGAAAAAAATTACAAAATTCATCTGGAAGTAAAAAAGGTCAAGAATATCAAGGCAATCAATGGGAAAAAATATTAAGGAAGGTGGTCTAGCTGTACCAGATCTTAAACTATATTTTAAAGTGGCAATTATCAGAACCATCTGTTACTGGCTGAGAAATAAAGTGGCGGATCAGTGGGATAGATTAGGTACACAGAACATTGTGGTATATGACCATTAGTAATCTAGTGCTTGATAAACCCAAAGATCCAAGCTTTGGGACAAAACTCAATATTTGACAAAAACTGCTGGGAAAACTATTGGCAGAAACCAGGTATAGACCAACATATCACAGCATATACCAAGATAAGATTGAAATGGATACATGATTTATATGTAAACAGTGATACCATAAGCAAATTAAAATAACATGAAAAAGTATACTATGTATAAGTGAAAAATTCAGGACCAAACAAGATATAGAGAGCATTACAAAATGTAAAATGGATAATTTTGATTTTATAAAATTAAAAAGATTTTTGCAGAAATAAAACCAATGTAAACAAAATTAGAAGAAAAGAAAAAAGAATGCAAAAACTTTTTTACAGCAAGTAACTCTGATAAAGGCCTCATTTCTCAAATATATAGAGAACAAAGCCAGATTTATAAAAGTACAAGTTATACCCAATTGATAAATGGTTAAAGGATATGAATAGGCAGTTTTCAGACAAATAAATCAAAGCTGTCCATAGTCAAATGAAAATATGTTCGAAGTCACTAATGATTAGATTGAAAAACGCAAATTAAAACAACTCTGAGGTACCACCTCAAATTTATCAGGTTGGCTAATATGACCAAAAGAGAAAATGATACATGCTGGAGGGGATTTGGGAAATCTGGGACACTAATGCACTGTTGGTAGAGTTGTGAATTGATCCAGCCATTCTGGAGGGTAATTTGGAACTTTGCCCAAAGGGCTATAAAACTGCATATCTTTTGATCCAACAATGCTATTAGGTCTGTATCCTAAAGAGGTTTTTTTTTTAAGGGAAAAGAACCTATTTGTACAAAAATATTTATAGCTGCTCTTTTTCTGTCTATTAATTGTAAATTGAGGGAATGCTCAACAGTTAGAGAAAAGCTTAACAAGTTGTATATATTATTGCAATGGAATATTATTGTGCTATAAAAAATGACAAGCAGGATGATTTCAGAAAAACCTGGAAAGACTTATATGAATAAAGTAAAGTGAGAAGAAGTAGGAGAATATTAAACACAGTAATAAGAATATTGTGTGATGAAAAATTGTAAATAATGTAGCTCTTCTCAGCAATACAATCATCCAAGACAATCCCAAAG
>CM053597.1:151477714-151527091 GCA_028646575.1 Pseudocheirus occidentalis
AGCTGCTGTTGCTCCGTTCCTGCTGCTACAGCCGCCTCCCACTGCTTCCTTGCCCTGGGAGCAGTTTGGCCTGACCCGCTCTTCTCCTCCCGAGTTAGTAAAATCCAGTGACCTTTCTCTTAGCCTTTTTTTCTTCTGGCCTGATAAATGTGGTAACTGTGCCTCCAGTGCAGCAGATCTGCTCTCCTATAGACATGGCTCCCCACCTGATGCCCCAGGGCCTGACCTGGCCGGGGTTGTGCTGCGGCTCCCAGACTGCTGAGAAGAGCCCCACCTGCTGAGCTGCCTGTAGCAACAGATGTGCTTTCTGTCTTTTGGAGAGTTTTGGAGCTTGAAAATCTGTTTAGAGTCCCATTTTATGAGTTTTTTAGTGTGTTTGTGTGGGAGCTGCAGTGCTTTGCTGCTTCTATGCCACCATCTTGGCTCCGCCCCCCCAAACATGTATGTTTTAATTGTAAACATTCACTGTAACTGCAAAGAAAGATACAGAGATGAAGTGATGTAAACTTGTGAGGCTATTGTTGGCAATATTCCTTCTTTGTCTGTTGCCCTATAAAGCTGGTGGGCAGTGATCAAGAAGTGGGGAACACTTAGTCTTGAATGCACAAGCTAGACTACTGTGTATGCCTTGACTGGCCCCCATGAAGGCTTGGGGGGAATCTGTGTTCATCTCAACTGGCCCCCACTGAGGCTTGAGATGATTTAGGGGAATGCAAAAGTTATGCCTGTCTTGAATGACCCCATTGAGACATAAGGGTAGTTGTTCCCCCCTCCCCCACCCTTCTCACTGGCCCATGTGAGAAGGGTGATTAGGAAATGCTGCAGGAGTTTGTCCTCTCATTAACAGCAATCCTCTTGTGAGAAAACTATACTAGAATAAAGTAAGATTGTTAACCCCTTTAAAACTGTCTTAGTGTCTTTCCTGTCTGACCAGATCAAAAGTGGACCTATGCTAGCAGCCCTCCTGTATGCTGTTGTGTTAAATCTGTCTTACAGTGCCTCTTCTAACTCTGACACCAGTGTGGTGAACCACTGAGAGTGGAGATTCATCATACTGCCTAAGAGGAGCAAAACTACTCAGACCAGCAAAACAGAGAAGGTTAGAGTTTGCCTGAAGATCAATAGTGGGATTGGCTTGTAAGTGATTGCTGGGCTTCTAGTCCCTGTGAGATAAAGAGGCCGAATCTCAAAACAAAAAAAAAATAAATAAATAAAAATATATATAATATTACACACACACACACACATATGTACACATATGTATATACATATATATATATATACATATATAAAGCAAGAGGTAGAGAGAAATACAGGAAATTGAGAGAACTCAGAAGCCTGAAATCAGACTTCTTAGTAGCAATATTAAAGTATGTGACCAGGAGCAAGGATTCTTAACCATTCTTTTAGTGTCATTGGATATTTTTGGCATTCTGGTGGAGCATTTGGATCCCTTCTCAGAATAATGTTTTTAAATGAACAAAACAAAATACATAGAAGTAAAACCTTAATCAACATTGTTGAAATAGTATCAATAGTAAAAGGAAAGAAAACAAGCTCATGAATTCCAGTTTGAAAACCTCTGTCTTAGAGTATGGTAACCAGGTCTTCTCACTCTGGTATTCAGAGGCCCATGATTTCTAGTGTTGTGAATATACTGGGAGCATGTGCTCAAAGAAAAGACAACTTAATTGGAAGAAATGGTTGTTACATGAAGGATTTACTTTGTATGCAGGGAAAAAAGTCTTCCAACAATAGGACATATCAAATAGTCAAAACAAAGAAAGTCTCAGAAACTATTATAGATAAGAAACTATTCTTCCTCAGAAAAAGAATTCTCACCTGACTGAGGTAAAGTGGGGTCAATACTGCCTGATGTCAGGGAGACTAGATGGCCTCTCTAGGACACTTCTAATCTAATGACATCCCAGAGTGATGTCTTCTTTTACATAATATGTAAATGTAAATGAAGGTTAACATTTGTGCACATGCTCAACACAACCTACTGCTTTCTAGGAAGGAACATTCTGAAGTAGTGAGAACTATACATGTATGATCTAAATAAGCAAAACTGAATCTGTAGATTGATAGGAAGTGGTAGCAAGGTATCTGAGAGGAGGGGAGAAAGTCATCAAAGACTTGTTTCACCTGGAATCACTAAGAGGGGAAAGGGCACAGGTATGGAAAGATAAGAGCCCTTGAAGACAAAAGTCATTTCACCATTTCACTGAATGTTTCCTTTTTGTCTTGTTATAGGTTTAAAGCAGATCAGGTTGTAATTATATGGAAAGAAAAAAAAAGGAAGGGATAAAAGAGAAAAAGAAAAAATGTCTTTTTTATCCTCCTTTTACTTAGGTTCTCTTAGGTCTTGGAAGTTAAGCAACAAGGTAGGAGCTCAGAATAGATTTGTTGCATGGGCCATTGGCCCATTAATCCCATTAAGGTGAGGAGGGGCAGAGGGTGTGGTGGGATTGTGGGTGGCCTAGGTTAAAGTGGGTGGAGCTGAAACCAATTTTGTAGGATAGTATAAAGTTTGGTGGGCCTAAATGCTATTTAACCTACCCAGAGTTCTTTCATAATCAACACAAAAGAGATTCTGGCAACAATAGTGTTAAAATAACATTAGTAATAACCAGGTAGAGTCTGAAACCATTCTTAGCCAAAAAGCATCAGCAGAAACTCATTTAGAAACAATAGCCTCTGACTACTCAAGGACTCACAAAGCAAAAGCCATTGTAAGAATGAGGAGTGAGGGGAGGCCAGCTGTTCCCCTGCATGGGGGAGCTTGAAGTTATTAAAAGCTACATGGCATACTTGGCTTTGGTGGTGATGTTATGTCTCAGCCCGTAGGAACCCTCTTCTCATCAGAGTAAGCAGACATCAGTGCTGACCCCTGGATTATTAATACAGTTCTAATCCAGTCACATTTGTTTGCTCCTTGGATTTGGGGCTGGTGGCTATGTCTCTAAACTTGATTTGGTTTGGAATCATATCCTTCCTTACCTGTGGGGGCTCTGCCCAAAGGAATATAAATTTTGATTCCTGAAACCTCACAAGATAATTTAGGATTTATGGGCTAGATATTTTTTCTTCCCTATTTATTTATTCTATTAAAAAAAAGGATAATTGACTCTCTTGCCTTGAAATACAGTTTTGGGGGAAAAAAAACAGGCTTTGATAAAGCCCATTGGGATTCAATTGGAACCCAAATCTCAATTGGTCATTGTCTGGCTTTTGTTGACTCAGAGTGAGGGTAAATAACAGTTGTTTCTGTTCTGGTCAGAAACCCTGAAGTCTTCCCCTCTCAGACTTATTTCTTTGTTTTTTGGATTAGGTAAGAGTTTGTTCTTTGCCTCATTTCTTACTTAGCCTTAATCACTGAATAGGCATTGCCTCAGTCAAACTGAGACCTGGAAAAGACCTTAGCTTATAAAAGCCAAGAGCTCTCATGGCATGCAGGGCCATCTATAGTCTTCCTGATTTATATCTTGCCACTGGCTCTGGTGGAGAAAGTGAGGTTGGTTGCTTTGCACAGTCCTCCCTCATTTAAATCTAATTCACTTGCAAGTCATGGCATCACCTTTCTGATGTCATGGTTCTCTTCCAGACAAAGAACAAAGGAACAACAACAATTTGTATCCCCAGACGTGAGCACAGTGCTTTGCACATAATGAGCACTTAATAAATGCTTCATTCATTCATTCATCCATGCTTTAGCCAACTATCTTCATTAATTGCTGTGGTCAATAAAATAAATACATCATTTCATAGCCAACTTTGTAATGAGTTCCTCCATGTTTCACAAGACTGGTCCTTGAATGATAAGCACATGAGCTATCTCTAAGTTTAAACTCAAATCCTTCCAGGTCAGTTGAAATTGCCCTAGCTTATTTTCCATTCACATAGGCTTCACGAATCAGATTTATTACCAGTCCTATAATTCCCTCATTTGTTATTTCTGTGCTTATCTTATTAGAAATGTTTGAAATGTTAATGAATTATAGAATCCCTTAAAGGGGTTTATGTATAACCCTCAAGAAAGAAGCTCTTCTGGAATTGTAGACACCAAAGTAAATGGATATGGGAGATAACTTAGGAGTAGGAAGGCTTTCCTGGCACGCCCAAGGAGGTAGCATGGAAAAAAAGTACCCTAACGACCATGATGAGATAGCAGAGGATGATTTCACTGGAGAAATACATACACACACAGGGGGAAAGGGGGAAAGGTGAGCACCTATATTTTACACGTAATTCAATGCTGAGATCAATTTTGAGCACAGTTGAGCAGTGTTCCATCAATACTTGTCATATTTTTAAAAATAGACTATCTAAAGTAATGTTTTCAAACTCAAACATCCTTGCCAACCATATACTGACAATAGAAAATGTAATGTTGTTTGTTTTGTTGTATTTTTATTTATTTTGTTGAATATTTACCCATTACATTTTAATTTGGTTCCCGTGGCACATTCAGTCCTTGGGCTAAGTGTTTGATACCTCTGATCTATCCCACCTGGAAAATTTATTTTTGATGCTCTCCTAAGGATAAACAGTGAAAACACTTTGGCAGTTCATTCTGACATTTTCTGGTAGTTAGTTCTCTGCAACCAACCACAATCTTTCCTAAAAGCTTACTTCTTATTTATCTCTTATGATCACGAAGAAGAACTTGTCAGCATACTTTTCTTTTCTTTCCCTTAATATGCTTGAAGAAATTGATTCTCATCCCTTATTTGCCTTCTCATCTCAAAGTTCAATGAGAGTTTTCTTTAAGGAAAAGCTCATTTTTTTTTCATTACTGAATTGGACACTTTTAATTTCATGGCACTGTGTCCATCATTCTTTGTCTCATCCATCCTGTTCAATTTACTTAAATTCAAGAAAAATTAACTAAATATCTATTATGGGAAAGGCCCTGCAGTAGGTAGTATAGACTGCAATGTTGCTTGAGGCAGATGACTGGAAATTCTTTGGGCTACACTTCTACACTTGTTACAGAGATCCACCATTAAGTTGTTGCTTGACTTTGGGCAAGAGACTTAATAGCTATAGGCATTAATTTCTCCATCTGAAAAAGGCATTGGATTCTGAATATCCCTTTCAACTCAATTTCTATTTGATATTTACTCATCAGTGTGGCGATAGCCTCCATTGATGCAGGGAGCAACAACAAAAATACCACCACCACCACATTTTTAATATAACATTTTGGTTTTGAAAAGAATTTTACATGCTTGATCTTCAAAACAGCCCTAGGAGGTAAGTACTACTATTTCCCCCATTTTAAAGATCAGGATACTGAGGCTGAAAGAGCTTAAATCATTTGTTTGGGTCTGAGACACAATTTAAATTTAGGTCTTCCAACTCCCACATTCAGCACTCTCTCCACTCCACCAAACCACTTCACCATGTCCACAGCCTCTCCAATGTTGTCTTATCTTGTTATTTTTTTCTATGTCTTCCAATGAGTCCTACATAGAGAACTTACCCAACATACTAGAGATCTTCATTTGATTCTTCTAGTATCTTTAATTTACCCAATACAGTGTTTGGCTCATCTCCTACTCATGCTACATGATGGTGCCATTTTTCTAGTCATATGCCTTTATTTGAACTTTTGATTTCAACTTCTGGGCAAAGCTATCCTTGGCAATCAATTGCACCTATGTATACCCACTATGCCTCTTTCCATTGCCCTTTAGGTGACCGATGTGTCTCATTTTTCCAAGATGTTTCCATGATTCATAGCCATATACCATTTTTAGGAGGACATCCCTTCTTTATATGTGCCAGGGCATTGAAATCATGATTCTTCTTTATCCTTTACTTATTTTTCTGACACCATTCTTCCTCCCTCTAAGGAGCCTCAAACGATTGACTTGCAAAGTAAAATGATTTTTTTCCCTGAAGGTTCTAGCTTTTTGGCAATGCCAAAAGCTATGAGAGTTCATGAGTTCCAAGACTTTCTTTTAAAATTCAGCTTAACCTTCCCCCTCAGACTTGAAAGTTATCATGTGATTCTCACCTCAAGACTTTGGAAGGCAAACCTAGTTGCCTGTAGAATATCAGAGTTAGACAGCAGAAGAGAAAGAGACTAAACTGTTAGAGGAAGGGGTCCAAATGAGTAGTTCTGACTGTTTGCATTTAAAACTTTTGCATAGACTTCAAGAATATTTCCCTCCCTATATGGCATCATTACCATCATTATTTAAATTGAAAGCCTTTATTAAATACCCACATTCATCTCTGAAATGATCTACAAAGATCTTTAACCTTGCTCTGGCAGCTGACCACTTAGGTGTCTTGCTGGGGCACTGGTAGCAACAAGACACAGCTGATAAAGATGTGCCCAAATCATAAGTCCAATTTACTAACCTTGCAAGATAAGAAAGAAGTCAAGTTTGGAGCAATCAGCTGTGGTGGGGAAAAGTAGGCAGCTACTCAAAGTCTTTGCAGGTACAGCCTAGGGTAGCTTTAATTAGCAAAAGGCAACACCAATAAATTAACAAAAGTGAACTCTGGTAGTGATGCTGATAAAAATACTTTTTTTGTTCACAACATTGTGGATGTTCTCTCTATTTGAAAAGGTAAAAATCTCTCCATGCTTTCTTAAAATTCTTGGTCAAATTGTTCAATGAATACTCTGAAAAAGAGCAGCCAGATAGAAAAGAGGAAAGTGGGTTGTGAATCCAGAATAAAAGAAAACAGATAAACGCTGAATGCTGCACTAACATCCAGAAAGTGTTAAATAATGATGATAATTAAAAACAGTAGATGTGGAAGAAAAACACAGCTCACATTTCTATAGCAGTTAATGTTAACCAAGTGTTTTAGTAGGAAAGAGGCTATATGTGTTTCTTAGCTTAGAGAGAGCTAAGTGGTTGAATGCCTACAGCATTGGCCATGGAATGAGGAAGACTTGAGCTCAAATCCAGCCTCAGATACTTACTAGCTGTGTCACCCTGGGCAAATACCTCTGTTTGCTTAAGTTTCCTCAACTATAAAATGGTCTATAAATATCACCTACTTCCCAGAGTTCTTATGAAACTCAAATAAAATCATATTTATAAAGTACTTAGCACAGTGTCTGGCACATGGTGAATAATTTAAAAATGTATTGCCTTCCCTTTCCCATGTAGGATGCAGGTTTTCTGACCTTATATGTCCTCCCTTCCTATGGCCAGGGAAAGAAATATAAAACATGGAAGAGGACTACATTTCCCACGGCTCTAGGTCCCAAGAACAGGCCTAATTGAAATCCTCAGACTTTATTTCCTATGATATTTTAAGCTTGGGAACAGGATAATTGTGTATGAACTCTGGTGGATATAAAGATATTTCTGAGGAGGAGCTTGTGTACAAAGCCAGAATGGGGACCATCCAAACCTGCAAAGGGAGAGTCTACGAATGGGAGTTTTCAGTATGTCCCTGAGGGCGAAGAAAGGAGAGACTACAAGGACACGGCAAGATGCAGGGGACAGGTCGACCTCTACTGCTTTGTTACTGAAACTGACCAACCACAGTTTGGCTACATGAACCACGTTACAGACATAAGCACACATATGCACACAAAAGTGCACACACACAGGCACTTGGAAGTACAAGTCATAAAGAAACTGGGTCTTTTTTGCTGTTTGTTTTTGCCATTATTATGGTAGGAACTGGGATGAATTTGTGATGGCTCAGGAATACGTAGTGAACTATGCATTCTATTTCGTCCCAGCTCAATATTTCACTGTTTGTTTCCGTTTCACTATACTGCCTATACTGTGACCACTGCGCATCTATACTCCAGATATTCTCTGTGTCTACCTGGGATGGGGCTCAAGTCAGAGAAGATAAGTCTAATGATCTTAAATACCTTTACACTGAGTCAGTGAGAACCACACAAGCTACATTTGTGAGAACTTTGTCTGAGATGCTTATGGCATTTATGAAGTGTTGGGATAAGTCTAAGCCTACCTGAATGACTGGCATTGTTCTAGCTACATAGAGCAAAACTTAATTCAGATATATGTGAGGTTTTTTGTTGTTGTTTCTTTCAGTACAATATTACTGGCTATACTGGCAAAAACTCACACAAGCCAATTGGGTTCCTATTACACAATTGTGATTTAAAGTGATTAACTGTCACTGCTATTCAGTTAGTGGTGAGGATAGACCACTTTAGAGATCTATTAGTTTGGGAAATATCAACTTAATTTAACGATAAGGATATTGAGAGAGTCCCATTCTTAGAAATCTTTAAGAAGATATAAGGCACTGAACAAGGCAAACAGGAAAAAATATGAGCCAGGTGTTACACTGTTTGAGCTGCCTAAAACGATAAAGTATTCCCAGATCCCCAAAGAGATCACTGGAAAAGATGGTCTTTGTAAACTAGTCACTAAACCTTCCACTATTCAAAAGAATCAGATTTTAAGCTTTCATTATGGGTACAGCATCTCTTGATGATGATGTAAAAGACTGGCTGAGGGGGTCACCATGAAAGGCTCTTCAATACTCTGCAACAAGTGAGAAAAATATCTTCCAACTTTGTATTGAACTTGTAGAACTAACCATCTTCAGAAAGTACAAACACAAGGGACAGTGCATAGAGGGCATGTCTGACCCAAGTAATCAGTAGGTTGGTTCATGAGTTACTATTTCAGCTTTTATCAGTGAAAAAATGGAAAAGTCAAGACCCTCAGTTACTTAGAATTGATATGATCAAACTAATGAAGATAACAGACATGAAGAGTCATTTGAAAAAACAAAAATAGGCCCCGTTAACCCCAGGATATCTACTCAGATATGGGCCAACAAGACCAAAAGAGAAATTGGTTCATATCAACCAGATTGAGGAAAAAATATCTTAGTCATGGGGAAAGACACTCCTCTCAGTGTTATAAAGACATTTGGAACCTGAGGTCAGGAAAGCATCTAAAAACTACCCCCAAAAGCAAAAAAAATATTTTTAGCATAATTGTGGACTAGATGAAAACATGTATGCTTGGGATACTCGAGAGAAAAATATGGAATTGACTTCTCAGAAGTTGAATTCCACTGTACAGACACTGGGAAACAAAGGCAGGTCATGAATGGAAACCATCCCAGATCCTGAAGAATTTTACCCCAGTACCACTAACTTTTCCTGGGCTCTTTCCATCTGGATTTATAGGATTCATGTATCACTAACAGTGAAGATTGAAGATACAGAGTATCTTGCTGCACTAGATAATTCCAAGTGACAGTCATATTCTTATAAATTTATGGAGAACACCTGTAGCATCTACCTTTCCAACCAATTCAGGGATTAGGCCCCAAGAAAATAAGTGAGGATTACCCATTTGGAGATTATGTTATGGTAAGTTTAGAGTTCCCTGGAGAAACTACAGGTGTCTGAGAGAAGTTGGATACTGTGACTCTGGTACATCCAGACTTGGCAAACAGCTTGGAATGCCATCATTTATTGAGACTAACCTCAGCCTATCCAGAGGACTGTTGTTTGTTCTTCATTCTTGAAGAGGACAGTGATATCTGAAAGGTGATACCATGATTTGCAAGTAAAGTGGATTTAAGTGATGGAGGGCTGAGCAAAGTCACCAGCCTCACTTTCTCCTCCAAAACCATTTGGGTCCATTGGCAAGATACAGATTAGGACAACTAGAAATGACTCTTGATGCTGTTGGAGACTTTGACCTTTTCAAGCTAAAATCTTTCCCAGGTCTCAGTCTGACTGAGGTAACGTACATTCAATGATCAAGACTAGGTATGAAGTGAGGCAAAGAATGGCCTCTTTTACCTAGTGCAAAAAAAAATGTCAATCTGGGAGGGGAGGAACCTCAGGGTTTCTGATCAAAACAGAAACAGTCGGTATTTACATTTACTCTAAGCCATCAGGGCTGGAAAAATGACTAGATGGGGTTTTGGCTGGACCCTATTGTTGCTTGATCAATGAGAGCCAGAGTGATTTGGGTTTAAGGCACAGTCCTTAAGAAATGTAGCCTGTAAACCCCAAAATATCTTGTGAGGTTTTAGCAATAAAAATTTTCATTCTTTTGGACAGAGTACCTATAGTTATGGTCATAATTCCCTATGTGAATGGAGAAGAAGAAAGGAGAGGAAAGAAGAAGAGGAAGGAGCTGTGTGGCCCAACTGGAAATGGACAGTTGGGTCTCCAGTGGGGCAGCTTGTACTATTCAGATTGTTGTTTGTCCTTCGTTCTCAAAGAGAACCATAACATCAGGAAAGTGATGCCATGACTTGCCAATGAATTGGATTGAATTGTGTGAAATTGTGTGAAATCACCAGCCTCACTCTCTCCTCCAGAGAATTTGGGAGATGGCCCTACATTCAGAGGCCTGCTGGGTACTAGAAGAAGCAAGTGGGAGCTCAGTCTATAAAGCTAACCATCTGTGATGCCTATGCAAGAACTCATAGGAAGATAGAGGGAACTACTGACAGTGATCTAAAATAAGATCAGAGAGATAAGGTAACAGAGATAAGAGAGAGATTACATAGATGAATGGATGGATAGATGGATAGACAGAACAGATAGATGGATTAGATAAATATATTAGATATGATGGATAGATAGATGGAAGAGAAAGATGAGAGAGACAGAGACAAAGGAAGGGACAGAGGGAAAGAGAAAGAGAGAAATAGAGAGAGTGACAGAGAGTGACAAAGAGAGAGATTGATTGATTGATTGATTTCTAGGACCTCTAACATAGGGTTTCATGGGAAAAAATGGTTGTTGACTTAACCTGCTTGAGTGTTAGTTTATCTGTATTTTATTATTTTTGGAGACATGTTAAAAGTCAGTGAGGAAAGACTAGAAGTGTTTGATTGGCTGGCAGCTACTTGTGCCAAGCATCAACAGACAAGTGACAGTTCAATAAAGCTTTTGTCAATATGGGTCACCATCATGTCACAGCAGAGAATGACAACTATTCCTAGGAAAACAGAAACTTATCATCTGGCTATACTGAAATAATTTTTAAGAGTTGGAGAGAGTTCTAGGGTTCAGTAACTACTAGAAATGTTTGAGGAAAAATGCCTTTAGTATATGATTAAATGGAACAAGAAAGATTTGGAGGCAGGCTTTGAGTTTCAATTCCAATACTACTGTTTCTTAGCTGTGTGACTTTAGTAAGGTAGTTAACATCTCTGGGCTCCAGTTCCCTCAGGTGTAAAA
Organism: Pseudocheirus occidentalis; assembly: GCA_028646575.1. NCBI lineage: Eukaryota > Metazoa > Chordata > Mammalia > Diprotodontia > Pseudocheiridae > Pseudocheirus > Pseudocheirus occidentalis. The sequence goes on from CM053597.1 coordinate 151,488,894, forward strand.
TGATGGGTTTGGACTAAATGACTTTTGAGGCCTTTTCCAGCTCTAAATCTAGTATTCTGTCATCATGAAGGCTCTTAGCAATCTTACCTGAAGATTCAAAAAAATGGGAAATTGTCTGAAAATACTGCAGCCATATTAAATAGCTAGAATTAAGTTAGGATTTGACATCTATGAAGAGCTGAGTATGTTATGTCCTTCAGAGAGGGGGAAATAATGATCTTGTTGAAAAAAGACTTCAAAATTTCAATCTTCTCTATGACAATTCATATTACTTTAAAATCTTGTACAAAATGCCACTTTTTCTCTTATCCTTTTCTGACTAGTCTTATCTGGCCTCAGAGCTCCACATTCCACTCAATTCCCATCCTGTTACAAAAAACAAATGATTATAAGCTCTCAAATGTAGTTAAATACAAAAAAATATTTTGTTTATATTTTAATCTACTTTTTATATAATTTTTAATCTTTTGACCTCATTCTAGTATTTCTTGTTCTCTAATGGTATCATTAACTACTATTTGTTCCATTCTAATTTTTAAGGAATTTGTTAATAAGATAAGATTTTGTACCTCTCATATTCAGCTGTTATTTCGTGGACAACATGAATGTAAAGAGAACTAATACCTGGGAGGATCAGGAAAAGTTTTGAGTTAGAAAGTAGCAACTTAACCCAGCTTTGAAAGAAGCTAGAAATAAAAAGTTATAGAGATGAGGAAGAAGTGTATTTCAGTCATGGGAAAAATCTGTGCAAAGCCACTGTTAAAGGAAATGAAATATTAAGTTTAAAGGAACAGTGAGTAAGCCAACTTGGCTAGCTTTTACAATGTGTGAAAAGGTGGTAATAGGAAATATCTGGGAAATCAGGAACCAGATTGTGGTCATCTTTACATGAACAGCTAAGGAGTCTGTGGGCGGCTAGGGTGGCACGGTGGGTAGAGTGACAGACCTGGAGTCAGGAAAATTCATCTTCCTGAGTTCAAATCTGGCCTCTGATACTTACTAGCTGTGTGAGCCAGGGCAAGACATTTAAACCTATTTACCTCAGTTTACTCATCTATAATATGAGCTGGAGAAGGAAATAGCAAACCACTCCAGTATCTTTGCTGAGAAAACCCCAAATGGGTTCACAAAGAGTCAGACATGACTGAAAATAATTGAACAACAAAAAGGAGTTTGTACTTTCTATCAGAGGAGGTTTTTGAGTGGAGTATGTAAAAAAAAAAAGATCTCTGCCTTGAAATTATTTTTGCAGCTCCATAGGATTAAAGAGGAGAAAATGGAAACAGAAAGAATAATTAGAAGGCTCTTTCAAAATCTAGTCAAGTGGTAATGAGGTCTTAACATATTATAGTAGTTGTAAGAAGAGATAATGGGACTGGTTCTTGAATTGTTGTAAGATGTAGAACTGGAAAGATTTTGCAACCAATTGCATTTGGGGGAGGTAGTGATAAGTAGGGAAAAATCAAAGGTGTTCCCAAGATTTTAGGTTAGTAGTACTCTTACAGAAATGGATGAGTTGAGAGAAAATGTGGGTTTGGGGGGCGACTGGTAGGAAGATAATGAATTCCTTCTTGTACATATTGAGTTTGAGGTGTCAATGGGATGCCTAGACAGAGATATACAGGAAATAGCTCTCAACGAAAGACTACAATTTAGGAGTAATTTTAGGACTAAATATTTAGATTTGAAAGTCATTTTAATAAATCCAATTCTGTTTATCAGTTTATAGAGATTATAGTTTAACCCATGGGAGCTGATCACAGCATTTAGATAATATGTATATAGAGAGAAGAGATCCCAGGATGGAAAGTTGGGGGATAGCCAAGATGAATGAGCAGGAAACAGATCTTCCAGAAAGTGAGACTTTAAAAAAGGTGACTGAAGAGGTCAAACAAGAGATCCAACAAAGAGTAATGTCATGGAGAGGTAGGATGAGGGGATGATCAACATTGTCTAAGGCGGCAGATTTCAAATAAGATGATAACTGAAAAAAAGAAAGCCCATTAGAAACAGCACTTAAGACATTTGTGTTAACTATAAAAGAATCAAGATCTACCATGGAGTCTCCTCCAACCCATTTCTACCATGTAGCTTAAATTAGTTCTTTCCTTAAAAGGTAAGGAACCTGTCCCTAAGATATGACTGGCTTATGAAGATTCAAACCACATCAATATTCATGAAGTTTTGTGGTGACTTCAGGTCACATGGACCTAGCTTGTGGTCATCTATAGGCAAAACAAAATCCACTTACATGGTTAAATTTATTTATTTTCACTTCACTGTTTGGTTCCACTTACTTTGAACATATTCTTTCTATTATCTCTTGAAATAAGGTATCCAGTTGATTTTTTAATCATGGTTAAGACAATTGATTCTTAAATTATTTCTCATTTGTGAGTATCTCAAGAGATGAGAGACATATTCTTTCTTGTTTTCACTTTACCTTCTAGCAAATAATAAATCTGGACAAAAAAAAAATTTTTTTTTGTCAGGATTTCTTGAAGTTTACTATCCCAGGCTCTTTTTAAGGTCGTGTCTTTAAGATAATCTAATGCTTGTTAAATTGTTTCTCCCTAATATTTTTTCTAGATTCCTTGTTAACTTATGAGTTTCCTTAAATTTTCTTCTATTTCTTTTGACTTATACTTTTAATATTTCTTGTTGTGTCATGGAATCATTATCTTATATTTGCTCCACTCTAGTTATCAAGTAATCTGTTAAGTAAGTTAAGTAAGGTTTTTTTTTGCTTCTCATTCCAAGTCTTTCTTCCAAACTTATTTCTTTTCCAATTATTTCCTTTAGAACTCTAATTTCATTTATGATATCATTTCGAATTCTTGCTTCATTTCTTCTATAATTCCAGTTGATCTTGTGGCAAAGTTGTTTCTATTTGAGATTTGGGTTGTAGATATTTGGGTGTCATTTTTTCTTCTAGATTTATAGCTGGAGCCATATAGCTTTTTATCATGGAAATTTGTTGTCATTGTTTATTCATTCTTCTATCCTTAATTCCCAAATCTGGACTTTATGTCAGGGTCAGGCTATTCATACTTTTGGAGTGAACGCCTTGGCCTTTTTTGGGCCTGCTTTGTATTTCTAGGAGGTCCTACTGATGTTATCTCTAGGTAATGAATGGTTTATTCTTCAAGGATCTCAGGGGCAACTTAGACTGGGGATTTGTCAAATTTTAGTACATCTAAATTTGTTTGACCTAGGACAAAAACTGAAATCTTTCTGGTTTGAGTTTTGTATACTCCTGCTCCTCCCATACCCCCATGGGATGTGGATAATACAGTTAGAGACTTGCTGCTAGTTGAAGTTCTAATAGATTGTTGCTTGCTCCAATCCCTATCCATTGACTTTAAGTGTTTGTAGGTTCTGAGCAATTAATTTTAAGTCTCCCTTTCTGTCTTAGTTCCTGTTCTGGTTACATAGTTGTAAGTCCAAGGCCAAACCCGGGACCAAATCTGAGACCCTGCTCAGGAGTCAGCCACATACCTTCTGTTTTTTTGTTTGTTTGTTTTCCAGTTCTTACTCCTTGCAGTGAACATAGCGGGTCTTTTCCAGAATAGTTGTGTGAGAAACTGAGCTGTACTGCTTCCTCCTACTCCACCATCCTTGCTAGACTCCTACATTATTGTTCCTCATCTTATTTTTTCACTTCACTTGTTTTTCATAGTGTATATTGTATATCTGCTTCTGTGTGTTGTCTTTTTATTTTGTTCTAATATTTCTTATTGCATCATGGAAGTTGTTATGCTTTTTTTTTGCTATATTATATTTTATCATTTTGAAGTTTTACATTCTGCACTCTATTTTTCAAGGTATTGATTATAAGCGTATGGTAAAGTTTTCCAGTTTCTGCTCTAAATTGTTTATTCTTCTTCCAAATTTCTCCTTAAATCCTAATCTCATGCTTTATTTATGAGAAGCAAAAAAAAACCTTACTTAACTTACTTAACAGATTACTTGATAACTAGAGTGGAGCAAATATAAGATAATGATTCCATGACACAACAAGAAATATTAAAAGTATAAGTCAAAAGAAATAGAAGAAAATTTAAGGAAACTCATAAGTTTCAATTCATCCTTCATTTCTTCCATCTTCTCTTAGAGTTCTTGGGGCCAATCTATTCTTTTCTCTGTGGTTCCATGGTATTTTTAATTATCTCAGAATCCTTTTCTTCTAGAATGTTTTTTTTCTCTCATAACTCATAGTATTTCTTAGTATTAGAAGGTTTCCTCCATTTGCTAGTGATTTTGTCTCTGGAGTGACTGGCAAAAGTGCCCCTCTGTGCCCTTTCTTTCAATCTCTCTTGGATCCACAATTGCTGGAGCTGTTTCTTCAGTACTTCTGTATTGGACCTGGTGTAAGACCTGCATTCCATCAGACTGAACTCTGAGTCACTGAACACTCAGTTCAAGCAGCCAGTAAATCTAGCTCATACTAGCTTATTGGCCTTGCCTCCTCCAGTATTCTAAGATGGGTAATTCCCTAACCCATGTCCTGTCCTTCCTAAGCCTTTGGTTGGGGAGGGGGAAAAGTGAATGCAGAATCACAAACCCAAGTCCCTGTCATTCCCATCGTCCACGTTGGGATGTCTGAGCCAACATTGTTGTTGTTGAGTCATTTTCAGTCATGTTTGACTTTCCATGGGCCCCATTTGGGGTTTTCTTTGGCAAAGATAGTAGACTGGTTTGCCATTTCCTTCTCCAGCTCATTTTACAGATGAGGAAACTAAGGCAAACAGAGTTAAGTGACTTATCCAGGATCACACAGCTAGTTAGTACTGCGGTTCGATTTGACCTCAGGTCCTCCCGACTCCAGACCCTGGCTCTATCCATTGTGCAACCTGGTCTCTGTCCCCTTCAGGGAAAAATGAGGTCTCCATTGCCAATAGCTTAAATCTGGAGTTACATTTAAAAGCCATAAATATGAAAATTATAAAGGATTCTTATTCTCAAATTTGTGCATGTTATATTATTTTGAATCGAAAGCTTCTGGTTTCTTTAACTGAACTATAGAGTATAAGAAGAACAATATGAAATGTATAGAACCATATCCTGGAGATAGATTGAGGCCCTTAAATGCCAGGCTGAGGAATTTATATTTTACCCTGGAGGCAACGCGGTTTTTCGAGAAGGAATTAAATGACCTGATCATTCATTAGGAAGATTATTTTGGGCAGCTGTGTGAAGGAAGGATTGGAGAACCATTATATTTATCATTGGGATTCACAAGTACTATTATTGATGTTGAGGAAAGATGATTCACTGTATATACAAATGCTTTAACTACAGATAACATGAAACCTAATAAATATAAATGACATTTTAAAAGTGTACATGCAAAACATGCAGTGAAGACAATTTTTTCCAGAGAAATTTAGATGTTTTTGATAAATGAAAATGTGTTTTGAAAAATTATATCTATGATATCAAAAGGATAATTTACATTAAAAACATTGCTTACATAATTGCTAAGTATAAAAAGCCTCATTTGATAGCAGAAATATTGTTATATTATTTCCAACTATTGATATTGTTATAAAAAAGAGACTTAGTGAATTGTGTGCAATGCTACATCAACTGGTTTAAATTGCAGATCTTACAGATGGAAAGAGGATTGCCCATATGTCTGAAGTCCTTTGGGAACAATGAAATTATATAACATGGGGGACTTGCATCGGACTCTGTGTTTATTGAGCTTAGTCACAGGTAGATTGAAATGCAAGTCTACAAGCACTATTTAAAAATGGAAGCTTTTGTGCAATTTGGATATCACATATACTACACAATCATTTCTTTTGAAAAGTATGGGTGAGAAATGGTATATGAAATGGTAAACACCTTTATAAAACAAAATAGTCCATAGGAAGGATCCTAGCAAAACTTTGTAAAAAATTGGAGCAGAACATTTGGCCCTCTTGTGTTACTATGAAACATGCTGACCTTCTCATGCCAAAGTACTCTGAAGAATGTTTGAACCTAAAAAAGAAATTGCTATTTTTCTTAGTTTTCAGAAAGAAGAAGAGATTCATTCTTTTCGCAAAAATTTTCTCTTGCAACTCCTATATTTGCTGAATATTTTTTAAAAGCATACTATTCTAAATAAATAACTTTTCTGCTTTAAATTTGTTCATGGGTTATTTAAAAATTACAATAAATTCCTAATTTCATTTGAATAAAACATGAGGCAAGAAAGTTTTTCTTATAGACTGCTTTGTAAGATGTACTGTGTGCATGTTGTGGTGGGAGGGTGGAGTGACAATTGTTTTGCTCACAAAAGGGGAGGAGGTTGTTGCTAAATAAAGTGTGGAAGCTATTGTGAAAAATAGAAACTTTTACTGGGCCAACTTTGGCGAAAGTCTGAAACCCAATTCTTATTCAGGTCACACAGAAATGACTAAGATAAAATTCTCCTCCAAGGAAAGAATATAGATTAAATGGTCTCTCAAAGTCCTTCTAATCCAAGGACACTATGCTGGAAAACATTTATTTATCTTGGGAAGAATTGTTGGGTTGGGCAAGACCTTGATCTAGGAGACTCAGAATGGACGTAACTTCTCTTAGATGATAAGAGAAGGCCCTAGATTGAATGATGGAGAAAACCAGCTGGTCTCAATCTCACGAAGGACAGAATCAGAAAAACTGAAATATGAGATATTTAAATAAGGGACATAAAATTCTAATCCTGCAAGTGACTTTAGAAGACATCTAGACCACATTTCTTATTTTATAGATCAGGAAACTAAGACTAAGATGGAGAAAAATGTTTTGAGAACTGTAATTCTTGAAAATAGCAACATTAGGGGCAGCTAGGTGGTGCAGTGAACAGAGCACCAGCCCAGGAGTCAGGAGGACCTGAGTTCAAATCCAGCCTCAGATACTTAACACAAAAAAACTAGCCAGGTGACCTTGGGCAAGTTGCTTAACCCCAACTGTCCTCCAAAAAGTGAAAAAAAACAAAAAAGAAAACAGCAATATTGGATTTCTATGTCAACTTAAGGTTTGCAAAATACCCTGTAAGGTAGATAGTACATGAATTGTTGTCCCTGATTTTACATATGAAGAATCAGAGGTCAAGAGAAACAAGATTGCTTCCCACAATTACACTGCTAGTGAGTGTTGGAGCCAGGATTCAAACCCAGGTTTCTGTAGCATCAATACTTGCTCCTCCTGAAAACTGAAGCAGGTAGGCAGAATAAGTGTGTAAACTCCATTCCTGGAGTTCTTGAAGCAAATACTGTGTTTCTAGAATATTTAGCACTTTATCATATTTAGCATGGTTTAAATGTAATGCTGTCCAGAAGAAGATATCTCCACAGGTGACTTCCATTCCCTAAATTCCCATAGTGTCCTTGAACCTACTTACATTGACTTGTATTTTTGTAGATTTCCAGTTTGTAATCAGTTTCTGCTTTGTATTATAGACTGTCCAAAATGGATCAGCAGACTAATAGGGTGGGATGTGAAAAAATGAACAACTGTAGAGATGACCAGGCACTGTTTACCTAATTCATCATCTTGTATTTTGGGCTGTGGGGTATCGAAGTGGGGGTTGACAAGCCCACCTCTAGATGAGAGAAGAAATCTGTAAAAGTGTTTTTTTCTATTCAAACTTCAGTGCCCTTCCCTAGTCTCTATTTTCCTGTTTCCCTTGTTAGATGTAAAACTCATTGAGAACAAGGACCATGTTTTTCCTTCCTTTGTATCTCCAGTACTTTGCACAGTGGCTGACCCTTAATAAATGTTTATTGATAGAGTTACTGAGTGACTGCCCTCACTTGGTCTAGGCATCCAGTTACTGACATGGACTCTCTTTCTCTGTGATTTTGCCTTTAATAAAAGTATTAGAGGAGTCAGTGGAAGCCAAGCTCAAGTCAGGTGCAAGCCCAGGAAGGTGTACACAAAGAGGGCACACAAGCTTTGAATGGGGAAAAGCGGAGAGTAGTTCATTTTGGAGAATAATCTAGTTCAATTGCTAATGCAAGAGGAGATAAAAGTTTACATAAAAGAATCTCTGATTTCATAAATCTTACAATCTAGTGGGATATAAACAGAGAGAGATAACTAAAAACAATAATAGTTTATTAAATAAATTAAGTTAATTAAATAAAATTAAATAAAAGCAATTCAATAAGGTATAAATAGTAAGTAAATGATTATATTGATTTTATTGATAAGAAAGTTAATCAATAAGTAAAGACATTTATATTTAGAGAAATCTAAAACAAAGTGTTATGTTAATGTAAGAGGAAAAATGAGTTTACCCTCTATTGATAATAAAGGTTCCAAGTGAAAGGGAGTATCTGAGTTGGGTTTTAAAGGAAGAGAAGAAGAAAGAAGAAAAGACTCAGAAGGAGAAAAAGGAAGAGGAAGAGGAGGAGGAGGAAAAGGAGGAGGATAATAGAGATATAAAAAAGTATACTTACTTTATGAAGATATATCCTAAAATTCTCTGAGCTTCTATTTCCACATCCATTGAAATTGAGGAATTAGACTAGAAAATCTCCAAGATTTCTTAAAACTCCAACATTCTATCATTCTGCAGTCACAACTGGTTGCAACAATGATACCACACCAATGAGCAGATTTTTATTGAATGTCTACCATGTGCATGGTACTGCTGCAGTTTCTGTACAGAGAAAGAGAAAAGTCTTACCTTCAAGAAGTTGTTTCTTCTTTATTTTCCATTGGTCCTCCTCTTACATCTCTTTTCTTAGATTCTCAGAGCACAAAGATGAATAAAACAATCACTTCTTAAAGGAATTCATGGTGTAGTTGGGACAACACCACTTGCACTCATTTCAATGATAACTGAAAGTCAATAGTAAATAACAAAAGAGTGGTGCCTATGAAAATTAAGAATTGTCCTGATTTTGAGGACTCAGCAGATCTGTTTATTAGCAATATTATTTTTTCGGTCCAACCTGGAATCTGCCCAACCTATTAAGAAGTTTTTCTTTCCTTAGATCTAGGTTTTACTTTCTGGTATTTTTGTTTTATATGATACCATTGCGCAAATAACGTATATAATTTTCTTTTACAAATTATTATGGTACTTTGAAAAAGATTATGGCATAAACTTTATTCAAAAAAGCTGCAAAAGCCATAAGAACTCAAAAGAACTTCAAAGTTTTGTGGTAAATAGTAAAATCTGTTCATACTAAGAGCTGAAAATAAAGAGTTCCTACAAATAGAACTGCTTTCAAGATGATCCGTACAGTACATGAAGAGAGAGTATAAGAAGACTAAAAAGCTAGAGAGGGCTCAGGTTGTGAAGAGGTATAATTGACAAAAGAGTTGCTATTTGATCCTAGCATTTAGAGGCAGCAACTGGAGTTATTGAGGAGGGAGGTTACATAGTCAGGTCTATGATTTTAAAAAAATAACTTAATGACTATAGAGAAGACAGATTTGAATGGGAAAAGATTTGAAGAAGCAAGAATCCACATGAGAGGTGATAAGGGCCTGAAAGGAAAAGATGTATCTAAGAGATGTTAGAGAGAGAGGAATGGCAGGATTTGGTAACTGATTAGTTGTGTGGGGTGATGGTATTGAGAATGACTTAGAGATTGTAAAATTCAATGGTAGCAGTCCTCTCAGCAGTATGAGGGAAATTCAGAAAAGAAGAGGGCTTGGGGGAATGCATATTAAGTTTTGTTTTAGACATGTAAAAAATGAGATACCCATGGAGTTCAGAACATCCTATAGGCAATTTATGATGCAGACTAGAACTCAAGAGATTGACTAGGGCTAGAATTTATAAATCTGGGGGTTATTAAACAGAGATGATGAGTGACCCCAAGCTAATGAGGTCACTAAGTATAGAGCATAGGAAAAAAAGATGAAAATATGGGAAAGGAACAAAATAGGCTGTAGCAGATGATTTTCTACAACAGAATACATATTAACCCCACTGATGAGTAAGGAGAAGACAAGACAAAGCATTATGCTTATTATTTGTTGGTATCATTAGAGTTCAGAACAGCAACAGGCTACCCAAAGTCCCCTATAACTTCCCTCCAATTCCAGGCCATCCCCTAAGTTGGATCTGCACAGAAATGTCTTGTAGTAGACTCTATCCAGGGGAATTAAACTTCATTATCCACCCAAGCTAACTCTGGCATCTTTGAAACACCTGGTACAAATCTTTGCTATTGGTTTAAAGGAATTAGTGGTTTGGGAATCTATGACTTGATAAAAAAGAAAGGAAATTCAACCCCACTCTACAAGTCTGGACACAAGTCAGCTATTTCTCTCCTTTCATTTCCCTCTGTAAACACCTGTGGTTCCATAGGACCAAATGCCACAGAAGAAGTAGTTTCAACAGAGACCCTGGTTCCTTGTGGTTGCATGCCTTTTGCCTCCCTCCTCTCCCCTCCCCATTCCTTTGTCCCCAGCAGCCACTCACTGGGAAGAGCAGGGAGCAGAGGAAGGATTGGAAGGGGCTATGAGTTTGAATTCTACTTTACACAGTATGTGGCCTTAGGTAAACTTCTTAATCTTTTTGTCTTCTCTTTGCACAATCAATAAAATGGAATATTGAGCAATATAGTTCTGGGGGAGGGGGGAATTATACCGAAGATCAGGAAATAAATATTTTAGTCAACTTTGCCACTCATTGTGTGCCCTTAAGCAAATCTTTTTAATCTCTTTATATAGCAAAATCCTGACCCTGAGACAAAGTGGGTCAGTTTTTGTCAAGTCCTACTATTACACTACAAGATTAAAGGGTTAACAGTCAGCTACCACAGCCTGGTGGCTTCTATGGAAATGAAATAGTCAATACCACCATCTCTAAGATGGCCACACAACCCAGTGGTGGAGATGAGAATCAGTGAAACCAAAACCAGAAAAGAGAAATAAATAGCAATCAAGATAAAAGCTACATCCTAATGTAAAGAGCAGGACACACAGGTGGCAGATGGATGAAAACAGAAGGACAAAGATGGAAACTCTGGTAACCAAAAGGTCAATAAAGAGTACATAGGCTCAGAATGTTTTGAGAAAGAAGAGAGTTTTTAATGAAAAAGCACAACTCTCACTATGACTTTCTTTTGAAAGCAGCAGATTTTGCTATGCCATTTATAACCATACTCATCAAAGGATTCCCTGCCATATAGGTGCTGAACATCTTTACTCTTCTGAGACTTGAACTTAGAATAGAAGGATTGAATATTCAAATATTTGCTTTCAATAACAATGAACTACCTTGAACTATCAGCTTCCTTATTTCTATAATTAAATAAATTTTCCTGCCCTTATTCCTAGGTTGTGATTAATACTAATTTTATTCTGGAAATGGAAAATAAGGAATAACATCTCTTCATGCCATTGGCAGATCTAAAGGAAAAGGAGAGGATATAAAAAGTTCTGATTTTGCAAAAGCTATGACTGAGGACCAGAAATATTCAACTGAATGTTATAGAACAAGAGATAAGTGCAATGAAAGTGGTAGAAGAGACTTCAGAGTCCGTCTAGTCTGAACCATTTCTGATTAGCAATCTTCTCTGTAAGATTATTGGTAAATGGTCATCCTTCACATACCTCTGACGATTAGGAATTCATGATTTTCCAAGGTGCTCTAGTCTTCTCTGAGACAACTCCAATAATTTAAAAAAAAATTGACTCATGCTGAGCTTACATCTGACTCACTATAACTTCCAACTTTTGATCTTAGTTCTGTCTTCTGAGGTCAAGAGCCAGTCTAACTGTCTGAGTGTTTGAAGACAGGGAATTTACAACTTAATATGTTTCTTCTGGCTAAATATCACCAGTTGCTTCTACCATTTTTTGCATAAAAAAGAAGTAGAATAGTTTTCTTATCAATTCAGTATATGAAATTAGAAAATAAGATGTATACATCATTTTATTTGAAAAAGTGGATCATTGGTTTTTATTGAGTTCTTTGATAGGACCAGATCACTTATTTCTTATTAAAGAATTGTCTGCTTTCTCTTAAAGGGATATGTGGTTTAATGAGCGCATGTATTCCTTCTACTAATATGGAAGATAGTCCTTACATGCCTTAGTAAATTATCTCTAGAGTCAATACAGCCAAAAATGTTGATATGACTCTAATGATCCCCTCTGAATTTTGCCAGATTCAATCATAGACAGCAGTCACATAGTCCATCCCCAGGGAAATACTTAAACCTTTTATATTCTGGCAAACTCTACCAAATCTTGTGCTCTGAGGATATAGTTCCCATTTATATCATTAATGGGTTGATACAAACTTAGAGAGAGGCTTCTGGTGAGTTTCCCAGGGATCTGTCATTAACCCTGTCTAGTTTAACAGTTTTGCCAATGACTTACATAAACAGAAATATGAAATGCTTGTTAAATTTGCAGATAAAAAAAACTAACTGAATGTCAAAGCTAGGATCTAAAAACCTCTGGAACATGTACTTAAATTTAATGAGATGAAACAGAATAGTAATGAATACAAAGTTTTGTTTTTGTGTTTAAAAAAAACTTCTTAAGTACAATATAGGGAAATTGCCAATATGGAACATTTCTTATGAAAAAGATTTGGGGGTCTTAATGAACAGAAGGTCCAAAATGAATCAATAGTATGATACTGAAGCCAAAAAAAGATTAATACATAACTACATGAAGAGAATGACAGTATCTGCAATGAGAGGGTTGAAATAATAAGGAAGGCTTCCTATACTCTTCCCCAGTCAGGCTTCAACTAGAGGATTCTTTTTGAATAGAGATGTCATATTTTCGGAAGAATACTGATGAACTGGGGAGTGTCAAGAGAAATATGATGTTTGGTGAAAGGCCTTGAGATCACACCAGACCCAGATCAGTGGAGAGAATTGGAGATTTTTAGGAAGAAGAAGGAGAAGAAGAAGGAGGAGAAGAAGAAGAAGAAGAAGAAGAAGAAGAAGAAAAAGAAGAAGAAGAAGAAGAAAGAGGAGGAGGAGAAAGAGATGATGATAAGGGATATGATAACTTATCAGTTATCAGAAAGGCTTTCTAGAAGCTCTCTCTCCTCTCTCTCTCTCTCTCTCACTCCAAAAGGAGAGATGCTAATAACATTTTGAGTTGTCTTAAGGAGAATTTCATTTTCTGAAAGGTGAACAGAGCAAAGGGGATTATTCTTCTTAAGACCTTGTTGCTATCTACAAGAACAAACTGGATGAAGTAGAAATGATGACAACCTAGGGAAGAAGTGTCCATATCCTATCAGAATCAGTATCAAAGAAACATAAGAAAGTCACGTATTGGAGAGAATCTGATATTCACTCTAGATTTGTGGAAAGCAGCTTTCAAAGGGTTCAGAGAATCCTTTGGCCTCTATAAGGTTTGCATCAGTTTATCAATGACTTTCCTAAAAGGTATTATTGTTGTTCAGTCCTTTCAATCATGTCTGATTTTTTTGGGAGCCCATTTGGGGTTTTCCTGGCAAAGATACTGAAGTGGTTTGCCATTTCCTTCTCTAGCTCATTTTACAGATGAGGAAACTGAGACAAAGAGGGTTAAGTTACTTTCCCAAGTTCACATCCTCCTGTGTACTATAGCACCATCTAGCTGGTACTCAGACCTGAATACCATACTCCAGTGTGTTCTGACTAGGGCAGAATACAAGAAGATAATCACCTCTCATTCTGGACCCTGTGTCTGTCGTGATGCTGCTTAAAATTTCATCAGAATTTTGAATTGGCTCAGATGAAATTTGTAGTCCACTAAAAACTTCAGCTCTTTTTCAGATGAACTATTATTTAACCACATCTTTTCTGTATTTATTTATCTAATTTTAAAAAAATTCATAGTTCTATCTCTCAATCCCATGATCCTATGACAAAGAAAGCCTATGGGACAGAGGAAGAAGACTTTTACCTTGGAGTCTCAGGCTAATTTTCCAGCTAGAACAATCTCCATTCAGGTGATGGACCACACTGGTTAGGGTCTTTCCAGGGGCTCAGACCATTACTGTTTCCCTCCCTTAGCCTGAAAAAGAACAAAAAACTTGGACCTCTCATAGGCCCTGAAATTGTTTGGACCAACTGGTTTGGAGCTGTTCCTTTCTCTGAATGTTCATATTGTTTTGAAATTGAGTATTAAGTTGTCCCACAGATAAAAGATTTGGTTCTCTTGAGGGGGTAGAACATGTGGTTTGGTTTGGTTTGGTTTGGTTTTCTTTGACTGCTAGGCTTTGAGATAACACCATTTTGTGGGCCTGTGTTTGGAATGTTTACTCTAATGCAATCCATACATTTGTTTGAGAAACAGAAATTGGCTTCCAGAAAGAAGTGCAAAAGGAAGAGGCCTGGGGCATATACCGGCCTTATCTCTTCCAAGTACAGATGCAATATCAGAAGCAGAGCAAGCTTTGGCAGTTCCCCAGCCATGACCCAAGTCCCTGACTTGAAGAGATGGGAATCTGCCATGGAAATGTCTGTTCACTAGGCCCTCTGGGGCCTCTGGGAAGTCAGATGATTCCAGTTGTCCCATATATGCTCACTTCACCCATTAGAAACTGAACTGAGGCCCCAGGCTCAGGGGGAAGTACAGTCTGGGATCCACACAGAATACTTAACTCCGATTTTAACTGACTGGGTGGCCTTTGTCAAGTTGTTGGTCATTCCTAAAGGTTTGTCTTCCTTTAGCATGGGAGAATTAGACCTTTTTCATAGATATTTGTGAGCAGATATAGAATTAATTCATAAAATTATGAAAAAAATTCCTTCAAAAGAATAATTGTTACCCCCTATTGGCAGGTAAGAAATGCATAAGCTAGTGAATCAAATTTGCCCTCTTAGTTACAGTTTCATTACTTGTTTTGGGGATGGAGGAAGCATAGCAAAGGAAAACATTTTTAATATAACCTATTGGGTCCCATCCACTCCAGAACCTCATGGACTTGGTTCAGATGGTGAAAAAATTTAGTGGTATCTTATCTTCCTGATTTGCTTTCCCACTTGAAAAATGGAGAATTTCTGAAATTAATTCAGGCTGTGGTATTCAGCTGTTCACAAGACTAAAAGATCCAGGCAAGAATATTTTCAAAAGAGTAAAAAAAACCTAACTGGAACAAAAATCAATATTAATGCAACAGAAAACAATGCTCACCATATTCAATTCTACTCTCACATCCTTTCATTCAGAAGGAAGGGCTTGGTGTGCTTCCACTTCCCATCCCCTTCCTTCCCCAGTAGTTTGGGAAATGTGCTTGGCCAAGGAAGGCATGCTGACCCCCTCTTTTTGAGGCTGTAATGTAGTGCAAGATTAGTCCTAGGGAGGAAGACTTCAGTGACAGAATAAGCCTGTGACAAGCATCTGATCACCTATTTCTCCTGCCCTTCTCTGCATGAAAAACTGTGGTCTGCAAATTTTCTTTCTCCCAGCCACCATCTTTATACAGATTTCAATCTTTCCTGATTCTCCCAGTTGTTAGCTTTCTACCTTTCCCTTCCCTAATATCTATCTGTCTGTTTCTCTCCATATATACCCACAAAAAAGCATCTAAAATAAATGTACATATATTATGATATATTTTGTTCTCCTAATTATTTAATCTGGAAGTTTACTTCCAGGAGATTGTAGGATTCACAAAGTCCAGTCCCGAATTTGAAGTATTCATCACATACTTCAAGGGCAGAAGACTTTTAAAGCTGGCAGAGATAATGCCCTCATTTTCTAGATGAGGAAAATTCAGCCCAGATTGCTAAAAAGACTCTTCCAAAGTCACACACAAAAAGTTAACAGCAAAGTCAACTCTGACTCTGTGCCCTTAGCCATATTTCTCTTAACTCTTTTTTTTTCATTTCTTTTGTCCTGTTGAGGACAAAACAGAATGAAATGACTTTAGACAACAGCAAGAAAAATGTGTCTCTTTAGCTAAGTCACTTTGTGTCTTCCCTTCATTGGGCTGTTTAGGTGATTTCTGCCCCCATGGAGGAGGATTTTCAGAGCAGCAAGAGCCTTATCAATGATTAGGAAATAGAAGATGCCAAACCACATGGATCACCTTTCCCAAAGCATTCTTCCAAGCTCTTCCTTGAAAGGTGCCTGCAGGAGAAATAGGTTGGAGGAAGCAGTCTGCCTAGAAGCTTCAGAGAATTATTGCAAATCATTGCAAAACTGCACATGGTAAGAGCTTGATTCTGAACTGGGGCAATTTTCACAAGTCAGAATAAATCTTTTCTATGACAATGAGTCATTTTTATGATCTTTCTGCAACCATTTAACTAATTGCACATCTCCCATTTTACAACTGATCTCCTGTCAGTGCAAGAGGAGTGGAGATATTAGCAGTGTCCTTGACCTTCTCTCCCTCAGAAGCTCTTAGGGTTGTTGGAGTTAGGAACATTCAGGTGGAAAGAATTTGGCCTAAGCGCGCATGCGCATACACACACACACACACACACACACACACACACAATCCTTTTCTCCTATATTTCTCTTTCCTATTTGGTTCAATTAATCAATCAAATTTCTTTGTCTGCCATTCAAGGCCTTTGGAAATCTGCTGCTAATTTATCCTTCCAGATTTATCTCATACCAAACTAGCCTACTCCCACCCCACCCCACATATATAGTATACAGTTTCCTGCCTGTATTCCTTTTTTTTCATCTTGTTACCTGATTATAAGACACCCTCCCTCTTTCTCTATAACTCTAGATCTCATATTGATCCTTTAAAGCCTAGATTCAGTAAAGCCCGATATAATTAAATGTAATATAATTAAAAGTTCCTTTATTCCTTTCCTGATTCCTCATTTCATCGATTTTCCACCCTTAGTACTTACATAATTCTTTGGTTCCACTTTTTGGTTGCTTATAAGGTATTGTTTTGTATTATGGATATCTTTGTATTCTTTATATAACCACTACTAGACCATATGATTCATGAGGCCATAGACCATGTTTTATATATATTTTCTATCTCTTCCAGTGCGTTGGACAGAATTCTGAATACAGGAGGCATTTAATAAATGTTTGTTGAGCTGAATTTAATTGAGCTTTGAGTATTTTGCTTAGACCCTATGACTGATGTGGATAACATTGTATATTCTTGAGCAAGGAGTATAATAGGATGAAGTGACATCCAGGGAAGCCTAGTCAAGCAATGGTAAAGGGAGAGACTAGAAGGAGAGAAGTTTTCTCAGAGGCTGCTAAAATAACTAATTCTAATGTCTTTCCTCTGTTGATTGCTTCCTATTTATCCTGTACTTATCTTTTAAGATTCTTACAAGATAAAGTTTTAATATGCAATATATGACAATGTATTTAATTCTTTTTAAAAAAAACTTTTGTTGGGGGCGGCTAGGTGGCACAGTGAATAGAGCACTGACCTGAGTTCAAATCCAGCCTCAGACACTTAACACAAAAACTAGCCGTGTGACCTTGGGCAAGTCACTTAACCCCAACTGCCCTCCAAAAAAAAAAGCAAAAAAAACCTTTTGTTTATTTTTAGTTTACATCATTTATTTCCACGAGATTTTGAGTTACACATTTTCTCCCCATCTTTCCCCTACCCATCACCCCAAAACAGCAATCCCACTGTATACCCCCTCCCACAATCTGCTCTCTCCTAAATCCTCCCCCATCACTCCTCTGACTTTCTGGTAGAGCAAGATGGATCTCCCCTCCCCAGTACCTGTATATCTTATTTCTCAGTTGTATGTAAATAATAATAACGATAATACTATATATACATATATATTTTTAACATTTGATTTTAGAACTTTAAGTTCTAAATTCTTTCCCTTCCTCCCTCGTGACTCACCCCCATTGGAAAAACAAACAATTCAATACAGGTCATATATGTGTAGTCACGCAGAACATCTCCACAATGGACATACTGTGTAAGATTGACTCTATTTCCCTCCTTCCTATTCCACCCCAACTTGTTCTGTTCTCTACTTTGTCCCTGTCCCTTTACAGAAGTGACTGCTTCTAACAACCCTGCCCCACAACCTGCACTTCCCTCCATCCTTCCATCTCTCATCCCCTTCTCCCCTACTCTCCTGTAGGCCAAGATACCCAATTTAGAGTGTATGTCATTCCTTCCCTAAGCCAAATTCAATGGGAATAAGGTTAACCAATTCCCTTTTGCCTTCCTGTTATTCACCTCCATTGTAACAGTTATCCCTTGCCTCTTCTATATGAGAGGATTAACCCCATTCTGTCTCTCCCTGTCTCCTCTCATACTATTCCTCGCCCACCTCTCAATTTCACCTTTTGAAATATTAACCCATCCTACTCAATTGATCCTGTGCCCTCTATGTACACATATATACACATATTTACATATGTATTCCTATACATATATACCCTCCTATATAGACATATGTAAGTGTATACATATACACATACACACACATTTATATTACTTTCAACTATCCTCATACTGAGGAAAGTTTCATAAGTTAGAATTATTTTTTTTCCATGTTGGCATGTAAATAGTTTAACTTTGATAAGTTCCTTATGAATTCTTTTCCGTGTTTACTTTCTCATGCTTCTTGTATTAGAATGTCAAATTTTCTATTCAGTTTTGTTTTTTTCAGCAAGAATGCTTGGAAGTCCTCCACCTCATTGAATGACCATATTTTCCCCTGGAACATTATACTCAATTTTCCTGGGTAGGTGATTCTTGGTTTTAATCTTAGCTCACTTGATCTCTGGAATATCATATCCCAGGCCCTTCAGTCCCTTAATGTAGAAGCTGCTAGATCCTGGATTATCCTAATTATATTTCCACAGTATTCAAATTGTTTCTTCTTGGCAGCTTGCAATATTTACTCCTTGATCTGGGAACTCCAGAACCTGCTTATAACATTCCTAGGAGTTTTCTTTTGGGGATATTTTCGAGAGGTGATTGATGAATTCTTTCAAATTCTCTTTTGCCCTCTGGTTCTAAAATATCAGGGAAATTTTCCTTGAGAATTTTTTGAAGGATGCTTTCTAGGTTCTTTTTTGATCCTGGCTTTCAGGTAGTCCAACAATTTTTAAATTGTCTCTCCTGGATCTATTTTCCAGGTCAGTGGTTTTTTCAAGGAGGTATTTCACATTGCCTTCTATTTTTTTTCATTTGTTTGGATCTGTTTAATAGTATCCTGATTTCTTACAAAGTCATTTGCTTCCATTTGCTCCACTCTAATTCTGAAGGAATTATTCTCTTCAGTAAGCTTTTGAGATTCTTTTTCCATCTGGCAAATTCGACTTTTAAATGCATTCTTCTCCTCATTGGCCTTTTGGGCCTCTTTTGCCATTTGAATTAATCTATTTTTAAGGTTATTTTCTTCAGTCAGATTATTGACTCTTCATGATTTTCTTGCATCATTCTCATTTCTTTTCCCAATTTTTCTTCCACTTCCCTTATTTGGTTTTCAAAATCCTTCTTAAGCTCCTCTATGGTCTGTAACCAGCTTACATTTTTCTTGGAAGCTTTTGTTGCAGGAGTTCTGACTGTGTTGTCTTCCTCCTGTTCCATGCTTTGATCCTTTTTGTCCCTGAAAAAGGAATCTAAAGTTGGATTGCTGTTCTTACTTTGCTTCCTTTGCCTGCTCATGTTGCCAGTCAATTACTTGACTTTTTAGCTCTGTGGAACTCTGCCTCCAGACAGGAGAGCTTTGTCCCAAATTGTTGGGGGTTTTGCAGCTGCCAGAGCTATTAGGACACTGCAGCCCCCACCAACTTTGGCTTACTGAAAACACACCTCAGGACTGCTGCCCAAGAACATGATCTGGATCCAGGCAGCTTAAGTCAAGAGCACTTAGACTCTGAATAATTGCTTGGCCCCCCCTCCCCTGCAATCTGCATGCCAAGAGCTCTGAAGCAGCCATGCGTAGGTGGCTGTGCCACTTCTGCTGTTTTCTTGCCCTGGAGACAGACGGCCAGGCCCACTTTTCTCAGATTTAGCCAATTTCCACTAACTTTTCACTTAGTCCTTGTTTCTTATGGGTTGACAATTCTCGAAATCACCACAACTGCTGGTGATCCATTCTCCTGAAAGCTCCAGGTGTGGCTTGTCCTGGCCACCCCCAGGCAAAGCTGCAGTTTCCGGCTGGGCTAGTTTTGGCTCCCCACATGCTGTGCTGAGCCCCTTCCTGTCCCACCTGCTGGGCTGCCTTCAGTGGAAGCTTTGTTTCTCTGTACTTTTGTGAGTTCTGGAGCCCTAAAATTAGAGCCATATTTTATGGGGATTTGAGGTGATTATGGGGGGAACTGCACAGTTTTCCTCCTTCTACACTGCAATCTAGGCTCTTCCCCCTCATATTTTATTCTTATATGATAATATATTAAAAAGTTTAAGTTAACTTGCAATCCAAGTACCTTATGATTTTGTAGGGTATGTTTAATAAAGGAATAATTGGATCATAATTGGATCATTTGCTGTAAATGGTAATGCAATGATCTTCTATGCTCACCCTGCCTGGAAAAAGTAGGACCCTACTTTCCTGATTGGTGATACCTCTTCCTGGACCACTTTTTCAGAAAAAGTACCAGTCATGGTTCACTTCATTCCCACCTCTTTGGCCTTCTTCTCCCTGCCACTTACTGTCTTTCACTGTATAATCATTGCAGATTTTATGTCACATATTTTTGTAAAACAATGGGATGCAACTCTTATGTGAAGCTTTAAAAAATTATGCCAATATCACTTAAAATAATTTATTACTAAACTGTATTTGGTGTAAGACTAGGATGCACAGAATCCTCATGGATACATGTTAAAATTGAATACTGACAATGCATGTGCACTGAGAATTCTAAGCTTGTAGTTCACAATGTGAGAGAAATAAATGTGTATCCATATGCCACTGGTGAATATATTGCTACTCTGTTTACCTTTTAAGTGGCATGACAAACAGAATTATACCATGCAATGATTACATGATGAAAGGTTATAAACAAATATTTGGAATGAAAAAACAGGGTGGGACAATTATGCGGTGGCGATGATTATGTGGTGAAATACAATATTTTTCTGACCTGAAAAAACCTTTAGTCTTAGGGTCTTGTTTTTGTTTTTTTATTCTTTTCCATCTAATCCTCTCTATCCTCCTTAATCCTTGTTGTGGAACCATAAAACATGACCATTGTTCCTGGAGAGATCGTGCTATTCTCTGTGCCCGCTATGCTATGCAGGAGCAGCTTTCCAAAAGAATGCTACTGTGAACAGCTTTTAAGTTTCTGATTACACAGTATAGTGAACACTCCATTTATTCTGAACCACATCAAAGCAAAACATTCACATAAAATCAAGGTACAGCATTCACAATATTACAACTTATCACAGAAAATCAAAATTTGGTTTTCACCAAAGTAGTCACAATATTTAGAACAAGGAACAATCATTTGGTATCCCTAAGGAGGTTTGCCTCCTTACTCAGTTATCCAGTCATCTCAGAGTACAATAGTCAGTCTTCCACTCTTGGGGCAACTAGGTTAATTCAATCAATCACTTATTTAGCAATCAGTTACTAAGCAGAGTTAATCACTAAATATAATCATTAGAAAATACAGAAGCCCCTCCCCCACCCCTAGGTCACTAGTAAACCACATTATCTTCACAGCATTCAATACCCAAGGTGAAGTCTTTTCTTCATCTTGACCTGAGGCAAGGTCTCAGCAATCTCTGTTCCTGGGAGGCAAAATCTTAACAAAGCCACAAAATTCATTGCCAGTGTCCTCATCAATTCACTCTCTGCCTGCAGAACAATCTCAGGACCCCTGAAAATATCAGCAAGACCCTCTTCCAGGATTTCTGTAAATGTACAACAAGAAAATTCTTCTTCAGGGCCTCTGAGCCAACAGCAAGGTTTCAGAACCTCTGCAAGAACAGCACTGTCCTTCACCAACAGATAAGTCTGGCAAAACAACATCAAAACAGACAGGCAGAATACTAGCACCACAGCCATGCTTCTTTAGTTCTCTAGCAGTTCTGCTGGCCCTAGGACCCAGAAGAAATCTCAGCTGGCTCTGGGAATCAAAATCACTCCTCCCAGGTTTTCAAAATCAAAATCCTTTTCTCTAGCCTTGGGGGGGGGGGGGTGGGTTCCTCTTCAGCCTTCCTGGTGGCAGCAACTTCAGTCTCCATGATTCTTGTCCAAAGAAAATTCTGACTCAGTTCTCAGTCCAGCAGTAGCAGACCAGCTTCCAGATGTTGCTGAGAGAAACTTGCTCTCTCTCTCTCTCTCTCTCTCTCTCTCTCTCTCTCTCTCTCTCTCTCTCTCCCTCTCCCTCTCTCTCTCTCTCTCTCCCTCCTCATCAGGACAGATTCTGCCACCAAATTATGGTCTCAAGAAATTCTGATTGTGCCTCTCTGGGGCTTTTCTTATACACACACAGCTTTGGCTTCCTGTTTCAGCCAATCTCTTCTGTTATGTCAGCAACAGGAAACCTCTTTCTTTCTTTCACAGAGGTTTGATTAGTTACTAAGGGCTAAATAACTGCTTACTTGCCAGAATAAAAAGAGGTCTTCAAATTTCAATTAATTACCATTACAACCATCCCTGTAACTTTCAAGAAGAAGCACTTCCCCTGTCCCCTTATTGTGTTGTTTCCCTCAGTATGCTATCAGATGCTTTTCTCAAGGACAAAAATCTAATTAGGGTCAGCTACAACAATGATGGTAAACTATTTAACTTGAAAAGGCTACAAAGCCTAGACTAAAGTGGAGGGAAAATTGGTATGCAACTTTTTATTCATGGATGATTATACTCTCAGAATAGTCTCTCAAGCTGAGATACAACAACTTATGAACCGATTCTCTGCCACTTGTGCTCATTTTGGCCTGACAATCAACACCAAGAAAACAGAGGTCTTCCACCAGTCAGCACTGCACCATCCATATATTGAACCATTGACTAAAGTAAATGGAGAAATTTTGAATGCGGTAGGAAAATTCATTTACCTTGCCTGTATACTTTCCAGGAATGTACACATAGAAAATGATTTTGACTCACGCTTTGCCAGAACTAACTCAGCATCTGGGAGATTCCAAAAGAAAGTATGGGAGAGAAGAGGTATTAGGTTGCATACCAAACTGAAGGCCTATAGAGCTGTTGTGATGGCTTCTCTGTCATCTACCAGTACCATACCAGAAAACTGAACTGTTTCCACTTGAATAGTCTTATGAAGATTCTCAAAAATCACCTGGCAAGATAAGGTACCAGACAGTGAGGTCTGCTTTGGGGGCTGCTCTGTGAAGTATATAAACTCTACTGGAGAGAGCACAACTCTGATGGGCTGGACACATAACCAAACATGCTTACCTAAAATATTATTTTACAGAGTTCACAGAAGGCAAGTGCTCACAAGGTGGTCAGAAGACATGATGCAACAAGACTCACAACGTTTCTCTGAAGAACTTTAGTATTGATTATGAGACATGGGAGACACTAGCACTGAACTGCCCAGCATGGCGCTACATCAAAGAAGGCACAGTGCTCCATTAGCAAAGCAGAACTGCAATAACTGAAAGGAAATATGAGATGCTTAAATCCAGAGACATTTCCATCTCAAATGTTTAAGAGACTATTTGTGCTCAACCTGTGGCAGAATCTTCTAAACTTGTATTGGACTAATCAGCCACAGCCAAACACAGTACACCTTAACCCCAATATCATGATGTCATTGGTCCTCTTCAAAAATTAGGCCAACCAATAGTATGTAAGCTCCTCAAGCATGGGGACTGGTTGTTGTTTTTTTTTTAAATTGGTATCCCCATTGTTTAGCATAGTGAATGACACATAAGAAGAACTTAATAAATGCTTCACTCAGTCATTCACTCATTCATTCATGTGATAGCCAAAAGAGTTAATGTAATATAAGCTATATTAATACACTGATGGAACCCAGAGTGAAGAAGGTGATTTTGTTCTTACAGTCTGCCATGTTTATCTGATACCTGGAGTATCACATCTGATTTGGGGCACTGCATTTTAGGAAGCTCACTGATAAATTCAAACACATAGAACCATGCCATTATGCGGACAGATCAAAAGAAAGGGGATGTTTAACCTAGAGAAGAAACATAACAGAATTGTATACCTGAACTCTGGGGATTCTGGCTAATTCTCATGTTCTAGTATAATGCTTTAGTGGTAGTTTATAATTATGCAAATCTAACAACAGTAACAGACTCCAGGCACAGAGATTAGTCTTCTAGTCTCAGAGGTAAAAACTAAGGAAAAGTTAGAGAGTCCAATTTCAAAATAATATCAGGTAACCCGCATACCAATTAGAATGATCTTAAAGTGAAATGTGTGGCCTAAGGGGGACAATGAGCTACCATTCACCAGAAATCTTTAAGCAGACACCAGATAACCATTTTCCAGGGATATTATAGGAAGAATTAATGAATTCTGGCTTTATTTGGGCCCAGATGGGACCAGATGATCTCTAAGGTACCTTATCTCTCTGAGATTTTATGATTGTATTAAATGCAGAGAAGGACAAGGGAAAGAGCACTTAGGTTAAGAGGGAAATAAAAAGATTGTAACCCTAATTATGATATCAACCAAATGTGTCTGCCTGGGCAAGTCATATGAACTTCATTTTTTCATATGGAAAGCATTCTGTGTCCTTCATGTAGTTATGAGAAACAAAAAAATAATGAATGTGAAAACCCTCTGACAAATATAGTGCAAATGAACTATGTGGATCAATAAATATGTCACAAACAAATATACTCAGGGGCTATTATTTGTCCAGGAAAAGGTGAATAGGGAGGCGTCCATTTTCATGGTTAATGCAAAAGGACAAATCTCTTTCTCAAACTATGGTATTTGTTCATTCTCCTTTCCTCTGAGATTCCAATCATTCTCAGTCCCATTGGTCTTTGTCTTATTGTTAATTCTCCCTCTCTCTTTCTCTCCTCTCTCTCTCTCTCCCCATCTCTCTCTTCCACTCTCCCCCCATCCCTATCTCTGTTTTTCTGTCTCTCTTTTCAATATTTCTCTTATCTCAAATTCTAGATCATTCTGACTTTTTCACTGTTTTCATATCTCTTCTGAAGGAAGGAGCTCTTAAGTATATTTTAGGGGTCTCAAGACTATTAGATAATGTTTCTTTATGGAGGAAAGTTATTCCCAGGTACACATTGGTCACAAATAGCTCTAAGTTGGCTAGGGTGAGATCAATATCTACTATTGTCCTTGTCATATAAGCTAAACTAGTTCTTTTCCTTAAAAAGGCAAAGAAACAATTCTTGAGACTTCATTGGACCAGGAGACCAAGGCTCCAAACATTGATGTGGTTTCCTAGTAACAAATACAAAAGCCCAGATCAAGAGATATCAAGCAGTTGTAGCCCCTTGGCAAAATGGGAGGCCTAGAAATTACATCCGACTAAATAAATGTTGTGTCCTTGCTGAATATCATTTTCACACTATCGTTAAATAAAACTCCTTTTGTTAAATGTTACCTGGGCCATGACAGTCTCATTTGATTCCAATTCCAAGCCCAAGTCACTGTATCAATTTGAATCAGTCCTGCCCCAAACTTTGACCACTTGTTGTCCTTAACTATGATTTCCTTCTTCACAGTCCTTTCTGTAGACCTTGAGAACACAAAGTTCCTTTGCTCTAAAGATATTCATCTATTGTTGCTAGAAAAGTTGACCTTTCCAATTACCCGGTGACCTCTTCACCTAAATGATATATCTTAAGGTGCCCCGTAAGCATCCTTGAAAACATGTTGCTCCTATGTTGTAGCAAACTTTACCTCTAGCCTGTCACGGAAGGGAAATCAGAGCAACTTTTCTGCTTGGCTTGAAATAATCTTGAAAATCAGATATTTTATATTAAGTGACAGGCAATATCTAGAAACTTGAGACCCAAGGAAAATTTCTCCTTTTGATAAAAAATTTCTTCCATATGTTGTGAAACTAAGCCTTCATGATTATTAAATGTGCAAAATATAAACAAAGCAAAAACAATTTATTTCAATCTTTCATCCTTTACAATTGTGGATTGCAATGTTTTTGTTTTCAGCAGCCTTCTGACATGGCTTAAAATGTCTATTTTAAGATATTTTGTCAACTCTCAAGTCCAAACTGGCTTTACATTACAAACTGACCATGTGCTTTCTTACATTTGAATGAGTCTTCTATACCTCTATGGCACAAGAAGTAGGGAATTAATCTGGGGCTAATCAGTCCTCAGAAACAGCAATATAACTGCCATCAGGGTTTGATTTTGCAGTGACCTATGTAGAGAATTTCTGACTTCCTATCCAACATCTTTTTCCTAACTCTATTCCTGACTTGTGTGGCTTTTATCAAATCCCTTCTCCTTTTTTATCTTGGGTTTCTCCCAATGGAAAGTAGGATGGGCAGGACTTGTCCTTTCTCAGGGGTGCATAAATGTCAAGTGTTTACAGTCCTTGGGGAAGGCATTTAATAAGATTTCTACAAATTTAGTGAGAAATAATTCTCAACAGAATATAATGGCCCCAAGGGAATGAACTATATATTCTTCTGGGCCATTTTCAGGAATTTCCTACTAATGAGGTCTTTGAAGGATATGTAAGTGACTGAAGGAAGGAGGGTAACTTCTACTTGGTGACTGGGCATCCACATATGGGGCATTCCTCCAAATACTTCAATGTGGCCATAGTTCTGATCTTTTCCTTTCTCCAGATATTCTCACCATACACAGCATGGACTCAATAAATGTTGGTAAATGATTCAGTATCATATAGTTGGAAAAAATGAAAATTTGTACTTTCCTGGGAGTATAGTTTTCCTCTTCTTCTCTTATCCTTGAAAATGTGGAGAGGTGGCATGCTGGAACGTGAAGTACACTGAATTTGCAGTGGGAGGATCTTGGATCCAATGCTGCTATTTGCTGTCTGTGTGGCACTTTGGAAATGACCCCAGTTTGTTCATAAACAGATTGAGGCATCTGAAGTAAATGACTTCAAACATCTAAAATAAGGAATATCACTAAATAATCAGGGATTGGTTCATAGCATCATAGTGTACTAGAATACTAGTTCTAGAAGGGACTTTAGAGAATATCTGGAACAGGATTGGGGAACCTGCAGCCTGAAGGTCACATGTGGTCCTCTAGGTCCTCAAGTGCAGCCCTTTGACTGAAATCAAACTTCACAGAACAAATCACCTTAATAAAAGGATTTGTTCTGTAAAAGTTGGACTTGGTCAAAAGGCTGAACCCAAGGACCCTAGAAAGCCACATGTAGCCTTGAGGCCACAGGTTCCCCACCCCTGATCTAGAACAGCTTTTTACTTTACAGATCAAGCACTAATGCTAAGAGAGAGGAAATTACTTGCCCCAGGTCATTCAGATAATTGGACATCAAACAAACAAACAAAACAACCATTCTTCAATGAGTCATTTACAGAAGAGCTCAAGCAAGCAAAAAGAGTAAGGCCCAGGATCAATGACAAACTCTACCACTTACTGACTATGGGACCATGAAAAACTATTAATTTCTCCTGTCTTCAATTTCTTTAGCTATAAAAAGGAGAGTATTGGCATCAGGTTATTTCCAGTTTTAAAATTTTGGTATGTCTATGACATAGGTATATCTATGACATAGGAATAAATGCGGTGAGACATATTATTCTGAACTCTAAATCTTTTTAGATTTGCACGTTGCTCTTGGTTCCCAAACTCCTCACCACCCTCATCCTCAGTATTGCCTGTCTTCTCTTGTCCAATTGACTTTGCTGGCACTTTTTGGTTGCTATGTCTTTTTCCATGTTTTTAATTAAAATTTTTTTATCATAAAAAGTCTATTTTCTTTCCCTTTCACCTCTTATTAAGTTTTTGTGACTGGGGAAAATCTTATCAAATCATGGTCAGACCAGTGGGGATGAGCTCCTCTGGTCTTAGTTTATGTTAGTGGTTCTCAACCTTTCTGATGCCGCGACCCTTTAATATTCATATGTAGGCTTTATCTTCATGTGGGCAGACCTGCCTAGACATGTATGGAGGAGCAGTGTGGTGTCTTCATTTCTAAGACCATCAAAAATTTGTTTTCCAATGATCTTAGGGGACCCTGTTCCACCCCTAAAAGGGTCGCAACCTACAGGTTGAGAACCACTGATTTATGTGATATTTGGATTGTAAATTGTTTAATCCAACAAGTATTAAGCTGCTCAAATGTGAAAGTTATTGTTCTGGGTTTAGGGCAACCAAAAGAAAAAAAAAGGCTAGGCTTTCAAAGATCTTAAATTCTAGTAGGAGACGCTATATGAATAAAGACAAATCAATTTGAGGAGACAGAGAACTATTTTAAAAATGAAGAATAAAAAGCTTTATGGAGTAAGATGCACTTGGGTTGAACCTCAAAGGAGTAAAAAAGCCTTTTGACCACAAAGATGCCATCTATGCCACATGGCTAAGTGGTGGAAATTCCAAAGCCCAATCTTGATTATTCATATAGTCCCAGAGTTTGAAGAACAGCAAGAATCTGCAAGAAGATGGAAAGGAGCAAAACCCAGACTTTGAACTTCACTATTACCAGAATATATATTGGGCTGGGAAATCCAGTGGAAGGGGAACTGCTTCTCTAACATCATCAAATTGGTTTCCCTTCTGGAGAAGTACAAATGCTTAGGGAAACCTTTCACAATATCCCTTGATTCTAATGCCTATTGATTATTTTCAATTAATTCTGTATATATCTTCTTTGGACATAGTTATTTGCATGTTGTCTCACCCATTAGACCCTAAACTCCTTGAGAGCCATGGCTATCTTCCATCTTTCTTTGTATCATCAGCACATAGAACAGTGTCTGGCACATAGTAGGCACATAGTAGGCACTGGTTGAATAATGCTGTAAAGTGGAGGCTAGGTCACTGGGATAGAAACTAGGATTACTGAAGTGGAGGAGAGTGTCTTGATTGTTATAGGCTCCTATGAGTCATTTGGGGTTGTCTGCATTTTTTTCTTTGGGGTTAAGTAATGATTGTTTTTATCCATTATACACTGTTACTTTGAATGCTGACACAGGAGCTGGGGTAAATTCTAAGGTTCTCAGCGAAACGTGAGTAAGAGCAAAACAATCCAAATATATCTGATTTGAGAGAGGAGTCCCCCAACCTAAGGCTGAATAACCAGTCTTTGCAAACCTAGAGCTTGAGATTCTTAAAAGGGGGCAGGGGAGAGAAAAGAAATGCACTCCAGGTATTTTTAGTTTACATAATTTAGAACAATTTGATCTTGGTTTCTCTATTTTGTACTCCACTCTGTTCCCAGACATAATGCCCTCAGTTTAGACCCAGTGTGTTTTGTACACAGTTCTGTTTTTGTTTTTCTTTCTTCCCTGTCTCCACCTTTCCATGAAATGCCTGCCCCTACAATCCCCTTGCCTATATTAGCCCTATCTCTAGCTTATTTTGTTGTAGTTTCATCATCATAATTTCTGTCTTCTAAAAAAATGATGCCTTTCCCAGTTCAAATAAATATCAGGTTCATAAGCTCCTCTCTTTCCCCACCATGTTTGAATTACCTTTCATTTGTGGTACCCAGTTAGTTAGTTCCTCCTTCCTCTTCTTCTGCCCTCCCCTGAGTTATTTCTATTTTTAGTTGTAATTGTTTGGTATTTTGAAAACTCAGTCCCAGATCTTGTCTCTTTTTCCTTACTACTCATTGAACCTTAGACAGAGTGGGGACTACTAAGGAACAAAGTATTTTCTCCTCCTTTCAGAATTCAGCCACTGAATGAACATCTACAGTAGCACTTTTGATTTGGTCATACTTATTTATCTTTTTAAAAGTTTCATTTGTCTCTTGCTTTTGCATTTCATAGATTTTACCTAGATCTGTTTTTCTTAACAAGAATATTTGAAAGTTATAAAATCTGTGATTGGAACTTATTAATTCCATGAAAACCTTTCTTTTCTCCCCTCTACAATTATGATCAACTTAATAGGATGTTACTTTTAAAAGGAAAATCAGTTTCACTTGATTTTCAAAAATCACATTTTAATCTTTCCTTTCCTGCATTTGCTCCTGCATGATTCTATACATAACTTGCTGGTAGACGATATGTCTCTTTCTGGTTACTATTATAACCTTTATTAAAACTGGAAAGTCTAGAGCTTGAATATTATATTTCTGGATTAAATTCCAGTTTCTTCTGTAATGGTGCCTTATAGCTTCTGTTGATTTGTAATTAATCTGATTTTAGAATTCACTCAATTAATCAATTAATCAACAAGTATTTATTAAGTAATTACTATAGCCTGACACTGTTTAGGCACTGGGGTTACAAAAAGGAAAATCTGTCCCTGCCTTCAAGAAGATTATATCCCACTGAGAGGGGCAACAAGATACGCACAAAATCAATACAATGTAACTTTAGAGATATAATCTTAGCAATTATGGGAAAGGGTGGCATTGGGAAAGACATCTTGCAGAATACTTACCATTAAAGGCAAATATTATTAAAGTGTAACCCAGCTTTGAGCATGTGCAGTTTGCCTAACAATGAACCACTGCATCCCAACTGTGATGAATGAGAAGCTCTCCTTTGATTGGTTACCTACATCTTTATAACTGGTGGGACTGTGTTGGTGTCTCTCTTTCCACCATCCACCTGTTGTGCTCCTAGTTGCTTCCCTCAGCAGATACCATGAACCAAACCAGTAAGAGGAAGAAGGGACTTAAGACTTCCCCTCCTTTCCCTCCTTTCCCTTGTTCTGAGAAATGGATATAGGGTTTTTGTTTCTGCTTTGTGTTATTTGTCCTCAATTTTGGGTCCCAGAGGTAATCCTCATGGACGTGGAGTTGACATAGCCCCTTCCAGCAAAGACTCCCTGAGGGGCCAGGATACCTGGGACTTGAGCCCCATGGGGCTTCTGGACTTGGACCTCAAACTGTGAACTTTGAGAACCAATCTAAACTACAATCCTAAGCCCCTTCCTCTCCTTAGAGACTGAGGTGGTACAGGGGGGAAAGGGAATTATGCCTCCCACATGCTGGGAGGAGTATGTTGTATAGTTGTGATTTTTTTTCAAGTAATGTTCCTTTTTGTATAAACTCCACCCTCCTATAAAAGAACAGAATTCCAAGAGGTATATGTCATTAGTAGAGTATAAGTAGTCTAAGTAGAGAGAGCCCTCTCATTATAGGTATAATGGACACCCAATGCAAAGGTATAGAAATGGGAGATAAAGAATCATGTGTAAGGAGCAGCAAGCAGAATTATAAGGTTAGACTGTGGAGCAGAGGTTCCCAGAGTGGGTGATACCACCTCCTGGGGAGTGATGGAACAACGAGGGGCACAGTAGTAGCCTTGGGGCCAATTGGGGAGCATTAGGTAAAAATAAGGGGGTGATGGAAGCATAAGGAAAGTAGAGAAGAAAATTTTGAAAAACCATTTGTACATGTTTCTTCTTTTTTGTAACAGATTAAAGTCATAGTGACTACATTATTGTCCAAATAAACACACAAAATTCAGGTTATAACCAATCAGTGGTCAAATCTGCCAGACAGGTCTTAACAAGCAAGTGTTGGCAGGCAAGCTTTTCGTGCATTGTCAGGAAGTTCAGCATGCATCAGCAGGAATATGTATGTGTAATGATTTGTTTACAATATGATACTATGTGGTTACATAACACAATATTGTGTCATCAAAATTTCAATGCAGAAAAAAAATTTATAATAAATTATTAAATTTAAGATGTAACATTCTTTAAAAATACATTTCATATTATTTTGAAATGACAAAACTTACAAAAACAAAGTTAAAGGGTTAAAGAAAGTAGATTTCAGGGTAGAGTGACCACTGAGTAATTTTTTTTTTCAAACAGGGAGGTAGGTCGCATAAGTTGGGAATCTCTACTGTAAAGTGGGGTTGGCGTGGTGGGGGGGAAGGAGAAGAGTCATGTGTAAGAAGATTGTAAAGACAGGGAGAAGCCAAGTTTGTAGAGAACTTTAAATGCCAAACAGAGGAGTTTATATATAATCATAGTTTTAATGGTGACCAAAGCAGTTTATTGTATAAGGCCATGAGTCAGTGAGACCCAGGCTTCAGGAAATTCACTTTGGAAACCAGGTAATCAAGGATAACTATTGTTCATAATTTCTTGAAGTACAGTATTCAGAAGTTTTGCTTCAGCATATTTTTCTGAGAAGCCAATGATTTTCAGATTATGTTGCTGAGCTCCATTTCAGGTCAGTTGTTTTTTTTTATTGTAGATAATTTTACATATTCTTCCAATTTAACTGTCTTTTGATGATAAGCTTCAATATTTCTTGTTAGATAATGCTAATATTTTCTCCATTTTTTGATAGAACACACTGCTCTGTTATGGTTTTATTCTTTTAAAAATAATTATTCATAATTTTGTTTTTATATTGCCTATATATGTGTGTTTTTATATCCATATCTATTTATATATGTACATATGTGTATATATATGTATGTATGTGTATATATATATGTATTTATATATTTGTTGTTGTTGTTCAGTCATGCGTAACTTTTTGTGACCCCATTTAGAGTTTTCTTGGCAAAGGTACTAGAGTGGTTTGCCATTTACTTCTCCAGCTCATTTCACAGATGAGAAAACTAAAGCAAAGAGGGTGACAGACTGATTTGTGTCTGACAAAGTGACTTGTGTCTGCGGTCCAATTTAAACTCAGATTTTCCTGAGTCCAGGTCCAGCTCTCTATCCACTGTACCACCTCGCTGCCTCAGCCTAAATTATGTACCCTCCTAACCTTTTCCCTGCTCCTTACAAGAGAGTCATCTTTTATAACAAAGAAGTTTGAAAAAAAAGAGAGAAAAAATCAGAAAAAAACCCTAATAAATACAATGAAAAACAAAACAAAACCAGACAATATGTATGAGCCCATTCAGCCTCTCTACTCCTGTCTACTTCTTCAAAGGAGTTTTGGTTGTTGTTTACTTTTTCAGTCATGTCTGATTCTTTGTGACCCTGTGGACCACAGCAAGCAGACACTTCTGTCTTCCACTGTCTTTCAAAGTCTGTCCATGTTCACTGTTTCCATGCTATTATCTGTCCATCTCATCCTTGGCTGTCTCCTTTTCCTTTTGTCTTCAACTTTTCCCTGTATCAGGGTCTTTCCAAATGAGTCCTATCTTCTCATTATTTGGCCAAAGTTTCAAGTTTCAGCTTCAATATTTGGCCTTCCAATGAATAACCTGAATTAATTTATTTAAAGTACTGATTTAATCTCCTTGTCCAAGGAACTCTCAAAAGTCTTCTTCAGCACCACAATCAGAAAGTCTTGATTCTGAAACACTCAGATTTCTTTGCAGTCTGACTCTCACATCTTTTCATATTTCTTCTTTGAGACCAAGCTTGTTCTTTTTAGTTTAGCTACATTCCTTTTAAATAGATTTATAGTGATTGTTCTTTCAATTTACATCTTTGTAGTCATTGTTTTTTTTCTTGCCTTCATTTGTTTCACTTTGAGTTAGTTTGATAAGTCTTTCCACACATCTCTTCATTTATTGTACTTAGTATTTCTTAGAGTACAATATTATTACATTACAGTAAGGTAATATAATTTCTTTAGCTATTCTACTTTAAGTGATAATCTAGTTGGTTTCCAGTTCTTTGCTAACACAAAAGAATGTTGCTGTAGATATTTTAGTGTATATTTATTTAGTCTTTTTTTTTAATGAAAGAACTTTGCTGGGTACATGCCTAGCAATGAAATTTCTGTCATTTTAACTTTATCTTCGGGGTTGTGTTGATTTTTGTTGGAGCTCTCATATTTTTAAGAGTTTTTAGTTCTTTTAAGAATACTTCATAACTCTTGAACATTAATCTATTAGAAAATGTCTTTTGATTATTTATGTATTTATAACACATATATATATATACATATACCTATATATACATACATATAATCTGTCCGCTATTTGTCAGTAAATCTTAGATACCAAACCTTTATCTGAGAAATGACATGCACCCTTTGCCCCATTTTTCCTTCTTAAACTAGAAGCATCATTTTTTTTTCTGCAAAAGCTTTTCAATTTCATGTAATCAGAATTATCTGTTATGTCATTTGTTTTGCCTTTATCCCTTTATTGGTTAAGAATACATTCTAATTTTTTTATGATATGATCTTCAATATACAGGTCATATATGCATTTATAATATGTTGTGAAATATCATATAAGATTTTAGTCTAATCCAAGTTTATGTCAGACAGATTTCCAGTTTTCCCAGAACTTCTAATCAAATAGGCAGTTCTAAGTAATTTATGTTTTATAATTTGTCAAAGACTGAACTATTGAGTTCCATTATTTTTTAAAATCTCTCCTTGTCTAGGCTTTAAATTGAGCTATTTCTTTATTTGAAACTAATAATAAAGAGATTTTGTGATTACTATTTTATATGTAGTCTAAGATCTGTATGGGCTATTCTTCTTTATACCCCCCTATTCCCATTATTTATCTTCATAGACTTTCTGTTCCTCCAATTGAATTTTTTGTCATTTTATTGAGTTCTTTAAAGTATCCTTTTATAGTTTGATTGATAGAGCATTAAAACCATAAATTGATTTTGGTAATATTGTCATTTTTTAAAATAATGCAATAACCCAGCCATGAGCATGGAATATTTCTTCAAATATTTAAGTTATTTCTTTAAGGAATATTTTTCAATTAAATCTAAATAAGTATTCATTGGCATGTGATAGCTCAGATCCTATATTTTATGCATTTTGTAGTTATTTTCAATAGGATGTTCTTTTTTATTGACTCTTAGACTTTTCCATTGTTATATAAAATGCAGCTGATTTTGTGCATTTAATTTGTAGCTTACAACTTAATAAACTTATTAATTTTCATAATTAATACCTTTACTAATTCCATTAGGTATTACAAGTAAATCATCAAATCATCAGAAAATGGGGATAGTTTTATCTTTTCTTCCTTCAATTTCTTTCTCTTATTTAGTTGCTATTGTCAACATTTCCACAACAATATAAAATACTAAAAAGGCAAGGGGCAAAAAAGCAAAAATGCTTTATTCCTTTATTATTGGGGAAACTTCTAACATGATCCATTGCAAATGATATTTGGTTGTGATTTTAGACCAAAAAAATTATGTTAAAAATATTCCTCTAGGCCTATATTTTTAGGCATTTTTTGTTAGCATAAAAGTATGTTGTACACTATCAATGACCTTTCAAATGTATTAAGACACTTATGTGGCATTGGATGTTTTTGTTTTTAATTGGATTAATTATATTGATTGATTTCCTAATGCTGAATCATTCTATCATCTCTGGCACAAATCCATCTCAGTAACAGCTAGCAATTTTTTGGATAAATTGCTTTAATGTGACAGAATTTTATCTAAATTTTTTTTTACTTGATATTCATTACTGACATTGGTCTATATTTCTCTTTATTTCTCTTATAGGTGCTGGTTCAGATATTAACACTATATGTGATTCCTAAAAGGAGTCACAATGTTCTCTTTTTCAGCTTTGGAGAATAATTTTATATGGAATTGATATTCATTATTCTTCAAAAGTTTGGAAGAATTCTCTATAAATGCAGTCCTGAGAACTGCTTTAGCTTCATTCCACAAATTTTGTTATGTTCTTTCACAATTATCTTTCTATAATTTGTTCTTTTGTCCATTTGCTAGTTAAGATTTTCATTATTATGGCTCCATTTAAGTCTATGTCTTTCCTGTGTTGATTTATACTTTCTGAACTGGTTAATATTTTATTTTGTGTGTTGTAATCCGTAAAGGATATACCAGAAATACAGGGTTGTTTCAATATTAGGAAAACTATCAGTATAATTGACTGTATCAGTAAAAAACTAACAGAAATCACATGATTATTTGAAAATATGTTGAAAAAAGTTTTGACAAAGTATAGTGCCCATTCCTATAAAAACACTAGAGAACATGGGAATGAATTTTTTTTCTCAAAATAATCAGCAGTAACTATCTAAAGCCATCAGCAAGCAATATCTGTAATGGACATAAGCTAGAAAGCCCCCCAATAAAAGCAGGGGTGAAGAAGGACACCCATTATCACCAGTATTATTCAATATTGTACTAGAAATGTACAATAAGAGAAGAAAAAGACAGTGAAAGAATTAGGATAGGCAATGAGAAAACAAAACTATCACTCTTTAGAGATGATATGATAGTATACTTAGAGAATCACCAAAAAAGCTACTTAAATAATTTGCAACTTCAGCAACATTGTAAGATAGAAAATAAATTCATAAAAATCATCAGCATTTCTATATATTATCAATAAAGCCTAGCAGCAAGAAGAGAAATTCCATTTAAAATAATGTAGACAATATACAATATCTAGGAGTCTACCTGCCAAGAAAAACCCTGGAACTACTGCTGATATAAATCTCACATGGTCATAGTGTATTAACCTACTGAAAAATTGCTATAATCTCTTTGCCAATATTTTATTTAAAATTTTTGCTTTGATATTCATTAGAGAAATTAGTCTATAATTTCCTTTCTCTGTTTTGTCTCTTCCTGGTTTAGGTATCAGCAACATATTTCTGTCATGAAAGGAGTTTGGTAGGACTCATCATTTCTGTCTAAATCATGTACCCATTTCAACCTTATCTTGGTATAGGATGTGACATGTTGCTCTATGCCTATTTTCTTCCATACTATTTTCCAGTTTTTCAAGCAGTTTTTTTTCAAATAGTGAGTTTTTATCCCAAAAGTTGGAGTCTTTGGGTTAATCAAACAGTAAATTAATATAGTAATTTACTATCATGTCTTTTATACTTAATTTATTCCAGTGACCCACATCTCTATTTCTTAGCCAGTACCAAATGGTTTCGATGATTGCCACTTTATAATATAGTTTTATATCTAGTACAGTTAGACCATGTTCCTTTACATTTTTTTCATTAATACCCTTGATATTCTTGATCTTTTGTTCTTCCAGATGAATTTTCTTATTTTTTTCTAGCTACATTTTAGGTGCTGTGATTGATATTGCACTGAATAAGTAAATTGAGTTATGTATAATTGTCATTTTTATTATATAAGCTCAGCCTGTCCATGAGCAATTGATATTTTCTGATTGTTTATATCTGATTTTATTTGCATGAAAATTGTTTTGTAATTGTGTTTATATAGTTCCTTTCAAGGAACGACTCTTTCATAGGGGTCAACTAAGACCACTGGAAAACACATATTTCTGATAGTCTTAGGAACTGAGACAACACTCCTCTATCTGTCTCCAGGTGGGTTGAAAACCGCTGCCTTAGGCTGATGTTGGATCAACAGCCAAAAGAACAGATTTATCAGTGCATGTCTTTGACAAACATTGTAAATATAAAATGTGCTAGACCCAGAAATGAATAAGAGGAAGAAAGGCTGGATTTTGCTTTGAAAGTTACAGTTCTACACAAACATGCTAAAAAACTCATAAAATGGGACGCTAAACAGATTTTCAAGCTCCAAAACTCTCCAAAAGGCAGAAAGAACATCTGTTGCTACAGGCAGCGCAGCAGGCGGGGCTCTTCGCAGGAGTCTGGGACCAGTGGCCGAAACCCCAGCTGGGTCAAGCCCTGGGGCATCAGGCGGGGAACCTCGGCTATAAGAGAGCAGATCTGCTGCACGGGAGGCACAATTACAACATCTATCAGGCCAGAAGAAAAAAAGGCTAAGAGAAAGGTTGGTGGATTTTGCTAACTGGGGAGGAGAAGAGCAGTCCGGCCAAACTGCTCCCAGGGCAAGAAAGCAGTGGGAGGCTGCTGTAGCAGCAGGAACAGCTGAGAGCCGCAGCGGCCCCCACTGGGCTGCTTCGGAGCCCTCGGCCTGCAGATAGCAGGGGGGCTGACGCGACCCATCAGGGCCAAGGGCTCTTGCATTGAGTGGCCTGGATCTGGATCGTGGTCTTGAGTGGTGGTCCTGGGGTGCACTTTCAGTGAGCCAAGGCTGGGAGGTGGGGCTGCAGCACCCCACTAAGAGCTCCGGCAGCTGCGAGGGCCCCAGCGATTTGGGACAGAACTTTCCCGCTCCAGGAAGCAGAGTTACACAGAGCTAAAAATCCAAGCAATTAATAGACTGGCCAACATGAGAAAAAGGAAGCAATCTAGGAACAGCAGTAAAACTCTAGAATCCTTTTTTATGGACAAAAAAGACCAAAGTATGGAGCAGGAGGAAGAGAGCTCAGTCAAAACTCCCTCACCAAATGCTTCCAAGACACTGGAAGAATGCCTACTAGCTATACATCAACTGAAAAAAGGACTTTGAAAACAAAATA
>CM053597.1:151527591-151552948 GCA_028646575.1 Pseudocheirus occidentalis
CCATTCCATGCTTTGATCCTTTTATCCATAAAAAAGATTCTAGAGTTTTACTGGTGTTTTTATTTTGCTTCCTCTTTCTCATGTTGGCCAGTCAATTAATCAGTTGGTTTTTTTAGGTCTGTGAAACTCTGATTCCAAGGGGGGAAGCTCTGTTCCAAATTGCTAGGGTTTTCCCAACTGTCGGAGCTATTAGGGGGGTGTTGCAAGTCCCCCCAGCTTTGGCTTGCTGAAAGTGCACCCCAGGACCACCACCCAATACCACAATCTGGATCCAGGCCGCTCAACACAAAAGCACTTGGGCCTGATCAATGGATTCAGCTCCCCTGCGGAGTCCGCAGGCCAGGGGCTCTGAAGCAACCTGGTGGAGGGCCACAGCCAGTTCCAGCAGTTCCCTTCCCCCCCTGCTTCCTTGCCCCGGGGGCAGATTGGCCGAACTGCTTTATCACCCCCAAATTAATTTTCAAAGTTTCAGTTTCACTAACTGTCTCTGAGGATTTTAAGATCCCCTTAGGCGGGTGCTTTAGATTTTCTTTGAAGTTTTTCTTTTTCTTTTCTTTTGAATAGGCAAATAAAACCATCTTTTGCTTCATTTCTTATCCAACCTTAAATCACTGAATGGTTCTTGACTCAAACAAACTGAGGCCTGACAAAGACCTTATAAGGTATATAAATTTCTTATATAATATAAACTGTCTTTGGAAAATCAGACACTGACAAAGTCATTAGTATTCAAATGGAGCTACTTGACCATGACTTAAACCCAAAGCACTCTGACTCTAACTGATTGTATAATAAAGGACCCAATCCAAACCTCATTTGATCATTGTAGGGGTTTTGTTGTCTCAGAGTGAGTGTAAATAGTAACTATGACTGTTCTGACCAGAAACTTTGAGAGTCTTCCTCTCCCAGAATGATTTTTTTTTTGAATGGTAAAATAAATCATTTTTTGGTCATTTTTTACTTAGCCTTAATCACTGAATAGGCATTGCCTCAGTCAGACTGAGACCTGGGAGAAACCTTAGCTTTAAAAGGCCATTCTCTCCCAGTGCATCAGTGTCTATCTCTAGTCTTCCTGATCTATATTTTGGCACTGGACCGATATGGCCCCAGGGGACAGATTGAGGCTGGTGACTTTGCACAGCCCTCCCTCACCTAAATCCTACTCACTTGCAAGTCAAGACATCATCCTCCTGATTTCTTTGGTCCTCTTCAACATCTTCTAACACTGGGGCTGGGCAAAAAAAAAATTGTGAAATAATAGAATTTAGAATTTAGAGCTGAAAAGGACCTGAGAGAAAAATGAATCTACCTTGCTCCCTCATCTTTACAAGTGAGAAAACCAAGACCAGAGAAGTAAGTGATTTGTTTCAAGTATCATAGGCAATAACTAAGATTGTCACCCATGTTTGTTTGCTACAATTTCAGTGTTCCTTTCACTGTATCTTTAAACTTTAAAATGTTTCTTTCAATTGCTGATTAGGAACTCAAATTTTTTATATGTTTTTGTTCAGATTCTATTACAGATGTTTCTTTTTTTATTCATTTATTTGTGCAATATAACATTTAAATCCCTTAATTCTGTTCACCTTGTAGATACTGATATAATCTTCCAATATCTTTACACAGATTTTTAATAAACTTCTCAAGTAGCTTCTGATACGATGATGTGATGTATGTATTCTGTAATACCTTCCTCTTTCTTCCTTTAGTCTGTTCCCCCTCATCCCATGGCAATGGCCACAGACTATGCCACAGAAATGGCCATTGATTAAAAAAAAATTTGGTCAAGTATTTTGGAAGAATACTTAATTCATGATGGTTATAGCAGATAATGACATTTTTAAATTATTTTGTTTTGGGTATAATTGACCTGGTTGTTGAGTTCATGCAGTGTGAAACTTAAATGGAGCACTGTAGAATTGCAGTCTAAGCACTCTCATTTCCTTTGTCAAATCATTTCAGATGCTGATGTTTATAATAAATGGTGTTATTTTCATATTCCGTCTTATTATTGAGTATGATTTTAGGATTTTGTATTAAGTGAAGATTTTCAGTGATCTCAGGGTTTAACAATTTTTCCTCTGCAAATTTTAGTAGCTCCCAAGTTTCATCTACTACGTGTCTCATCTGGGTTTAGGAATGAAGTGACTTTTTCGATGGCCCTACACTGTTTAGGAATATTTTTTTATGTGGGATGAGGTGTGTGTTTGTTTGGACAATGTTAGCAAAGACCTTTAAATAGCAACTCTGTTTCTCAAATAGTATTGAAACATCAGTTGGATTAGATGAGTGTATACATACATACATACATACATATACATACATATATGTATGTATGTATGTGTATATATATACATACATACATACATATGTATGTACAGTGAGGGACAGAAGAACCATCCCCAAGAGGGATACACTCAGACCAGGCCAGGAGAAAGTGCCTCCCCTTCCCCTCCGGCTAGAAGTTTACTGGCCACATGGTAGGGGTCCAGGGAGTGAGCTCCAGCCAGAGGTGTCTGGGCCAGCCTGTGGGACCACTGTCCTTCTGTCTGTGGGTCTCTCACAGAGTGGCATCAAAACTCTCCTGCGGGCCCAAGTCCATTTTTCCCAGTGAACCTTCACTCATCTCTAACCAGTGCAGCATGACTGGAGAAGGGGACCAGCTGGACGGTTGGGACTTGAGTCAGTCCCCTGCCCTAGTAGTAACCATCATGGATTCATGTGTCCATCTCAGAGAGAGATAACCGTGAGAGCCTATGAGGCTGAGTGGGAGGAAGGCGCCAGACAGGTGGGCACACGGGTTCTCCGAGTCCTCTTCCTGGATGGGCAAGGGGCAGCAGATTTACATGGGCTTCAGGGCTTATGTAGGACATCTTGGGAATGCTTGGGATGGGTTTGTTGACGAGGCGGGAGGATCCTGCAGCAAATAAGAAGTGAGCCTGGGGAGCCCCGGAAAGGAAGGTGTTCCTCCTGGGGCCTCCCCCGTGGCCCAGCTCTAAAGGCTCTCTCACCTGTCTAGGGCCAGAGCCCTGGGATAGTGCGGGCAGTGCCGGCCCCGCCTGCTGGATGAACTGCTGCAGGTTACACTGTTGGAGCTCCTGGATCAGCTGCTCCACCTCCTGGGCCTGGGCCTGGATGGATGGGAGAGGGGAACCAGGAAGGTGCATGCTCCCTTCTTTCAGGCGGGGCTGGGGGAGGGGCGGCGGATCTGGCCGGCCTCACCTGCAGGCTCTGCTTGGCCTCGGCCAGGACCCAGCCCACACTGGCCAGGCTGCTCTCTAGCCGCTCACTCTGCAGGGCCTGGGTCTGCAGGTCCCTTTGGAGCCGGGCGGCAGCAGCCTCGTCCTAGGGCCTTCGGCGCCGGACACCTCACCTCCTGCTACCGCTGCCGCCCCTCCTCCAGGGCTCGGGCCTAAGCATCCAGCTCCCGGAGACGCCGGGTGCATTTCTTGGTGGCCGCCTGCAATTCCCGCATGAGGCCCTGGTTCTCAAGCTCCAGTTGCATCTCCCGCCGCAGCCGCTCTGCCCAGAAGCCCTCCTCATCCAGTTCGGCCTCGTTGCTCTGGATCAGGTGCTCCAGGCCCCACAACTACTTTCCTCCCTCCTCCTTGGCTGGTCTGAGGGGGTCAAGGGGTGTGGGGGTGGGGTAAGGGGCCAGGAGGCCAGGCCTGTGGGGAAGGCTTGCCCGCACAGCAGAACGCTCTGGGGGCAGAGAGGGGTCAGAGGCAGGCGGCTTGGAGAGGCTGGGCCCTGTCCGCCACAGGAGGAACTGCATGTCCCTGACAAACTGTCCACAAGTGGCCTGGCCCCCACCAGGCACTTCTGGGGCAGCATCTGCTGCAACTTGTCCCGGAGCCGCTGGATGAACACATAGTGACTAGTCTGCCCTGGGAAAGAGGAGGAGGTGGTCTTTGCTGGCGGTAAGGAGCACTCAGCTCTGCCAACCCCCCCCCACCCCCCCCCCCCCCCGCACAAGCCCAGGGGCTGCCCACAGGGGCTATGACCACTTCCTGGCAGGTGGTCCGCTCTGAGTCACCGCACACCACCAGCTGGACTCCTTCCACCCACACCTTCAGCTCCATGGGGGCAGAGGCGGGCTTCCTATAATCTAGGAAATCATGGGGGCATCTCCCCTCAGCTTCCAACCGACCAAACTCCAAGTATAAAATTCTTAAGGTGTGTCAAAGAAGACTAGAGATTGAAGGTACTGAACTTGAATATAAATGTCAAATTGAACCAGTTTTTAAAGGTTTTCAGGGAAAACACATCAAGAAAAAGGAGAGAGCTGAGTTTATGATAAGAACCTGACTGGCATCCTGAAGTCAGAGTTTAACAGGAAGAACACAATTAAAGTAAGGAATTCTTTCCAGTCTCAATGGTATTACTTTTGGCACAGCAAAATGAACTACTATGGTTCTTAGAAGATAACAAACAAAAATCTGACCAATGTTAATAAAACAGGGTTCATCATTCTAAGGCGTTATAGAATAACAGATTGCTTATGTAATGTAAATGTAGAGGGTTGTGTCTGAGCTGAGAACATTCCAAGATATGCAGGGAATGGGAGTGGGGTCACAATTATAATTTTATTTAATTCTATATTTTTGAGCAATATTTAATATTAACTTCCAGTCTAAAATTCAGAAGTCATTTCTCAGGAATTTCTTTGTTGTTTGAAAATGCTTAGGTTGGTCAGGGCAAAAAGCTTGTTGTATATGCCACCTGGTGGTTAATATATTTTTTTTCTGGCTATTTGATAACATAATCATCTGGTTTTTACTTCATGAAAAATGCAGCCTGTGATAGGTTGCTACAGAAATTGAAACAGTTACACAAGTGTACACAACTCCCAAGTACATTGGCAGTCTATACTTGTGTTACTCAATATGTGTATGGCATTTGCCTTAGAGAAATCAGGTCATGGGTAGAAAAGTAGGTAGGTAGAAAAGGACACAGGGAGATATCAATAATATCTTGAAGTAGGCAATGTGTGAATGATCCTGAAGATAGAGAGGGAAGAATATATATTCTGTCCAAATAATTTGTCAGGTGGCTATAA
Organism: Pseudocheirus occidentalis; assembly: GCA_028646575.1. Taxonomy (NCBI): domain Eukaryota; kingdom Metazoa; phylum Chordata; class Mammalia; order Diprotodontia; family Pseudocheiridae; genus Pseudocheirus; species Pseudocheirus occidentalis. The sequence goes on from CM053597.1 coordinate 151,532,651, forward strand.
TCAGAGGCAACCAAAGCTAAGAGATGATCAGTTGTGGTGAACTAGGGATAACTGGTGTTTTATTGAATCCTGAGAGGTCTTCCCAACCATATTCTTTATTCTATACAAATAGCACTCTAGGATGCTGAGAATCTAGGAAAGTGTTTGTGTCATTTTCTGAAACAAAACTACTTTCTTCTTTCCCTCACTGTGGCAAAGATTTTTCTTACATATCCAGGGTCTAGTTTAGTGGGTGCTCAGTAGATGCATGTTTATAATAATACACAGACTCCATTGATCCTTTATCTTTACCATTAGAAATATATTCCTGAATTAATTAATGTGGTCGTATAAGCAATAAAAATAGTTTAAAATGATTATTTAAATAAATGCAGAAAAAGGCATTGACAAAATTCAGCACTCATGAATGTTAAACATCTTAAACAGTGTTAACATGAATGTCAAAAATCATTAATTACAGAAAGGGTTAATATGATCAAAAGTGTACATAAAACCATGAGCAAGCAAGAATTGTTTGCAAAAGAGAGAGAGTAGAAGCTTCCTCAGTACAAACAGGGGTAAAGAAAGGATGCTGCCCCTCTACTATCATTTGATAGGTTTCTAGAAATGTTAGTTTTTGCAATAAGGTCAGGGAACAAAATTAAGGTATAAATATCAGCAGAGGAGACAGAATTAGAAAACCTTAGAAAATTATAAAAGAAAGCATATTAAGAAATCAATAGCTTTAATGAGGTAGCAGGATACAAAATAAATTTTTAAAAATCATTACACATCTGTACAATATTAACACAAATCAGAAAAGAACAGTAACAAGAGAAATTCCACTCAAAGTAACTACAAAGTATAAAAGATGTAAGAGTTAACTTACAGAGAAAAATGTAGACTTATTCAAATATAACTACATAACAATCTTATGCAATAGAGTAACAAATAATTGGAGAAATATTCCCTGTTTATGATTAAACTCAATTATATAAGATGACAACAATTGTTATTGTTATTGGCCATTTTCTTCTCCAGATCATTTTACAGATGAGTAAATTGAGGCAAAGAAGGTTAAGTGACTTAACTAGTGTCTGAAGCTAAATTTGAACTCACAAATCCTCCTGACTTTCAGCTCTGGTGTTCTATCCACTGGTCTACTTAGCTGCCCATAAAAAAATGTGCTGTTTAAAAACCAGAATCATAAGTAGTACCACTTCTAGGGTTGTACCCCAAAGAGATCATAGAAGTGGGAAAAGGACCTGTGTGTACAAAAATATTTATAGCAGCTCTTTTTGTGATGGCAAAGAATTGGAAATCAAGGGGATGCCCATCAGTTGGGGAATGGCTAAACAAGTTGTGGTATAGGAATGTAATGGAATACTATTGTGCTATATGAAGTGCAGACAGACTTCATAATAACCTGAAGGAGATGTATATAAACTGATATTGAGTGAGAAAAGCAGAACCAGGAGAAATTTGTAGACAATTACAGACGTGACGACTAACTTTGATAGACTGGGCTCCTTTCAGCAGTGCAAGGTTATAAGACAACTCCAAAAGACTCATGATGGAAAGAGATGTCCACATCTAGAGAAAGAACTACAGAGTCTGAATGCAGACTGAAGCAAACTACTTGCTCTCTCTTTTTTGTTTTGTTTGGTTTCTTCTTTTTTGTTGTTCACTCCATTGGTTGTAATTCTTTACAGCCTGACTAATTCGTAATGTGAAAGTATTTGTAGATGCTTTACTTGATTGCATGCTGCCATGGAGGGGGAGGGGAGGGAAAACAGTGGGGGAGGAGAGAGAGGGGGAGAACATTTGAAACTGAAGGGATTGTGGAACTGAATGTTGTAAATCAAAAGTAAGTAAATATTTTTTTAATTAAAAAAACCCACCAGAAACATAGGATAGAGGAATAAGATAGATAAGCAAGAAACTGAAGAAAAGTAGCTCACTGTTTAATACCTCAAAGAGCATATGTGACTGTAGTATTGGTGGCCCTTTTTGACCAACTCTTGGGAAAAGTTAAAGCAATCTAACAGCTATAGTTTAGACCACTATCTAAGCCATGTACCAGCACAAACTCTAATGTCACATCATAGAAATATTTAGAAGAGAATGAGATCAGACATTTCTACAATTTTAGCTAGTGGAAGAATTTTAGCCAAACAAAGCCCAGATGAGTTCATAAAAGACAAAACAGACTACTTAAACTACTTAAAATTACAAAGCTTTTTCAGAAATAAAATCAATAAAGATAGAATAAAAAGAGAAACTGTCAAGTGGGAAAATATTTAAACCAAATACCACCAATGAAATATATCTTCTATATAAGAAACTGATACAACTATATAACCCCAGAGTCATTTCTGTATAAATATGTGGTCAAAGGCCACTTATATTTTTTTTGAAGAATTGCAAGTTTGTAAATGATCATTTTAAAATGTGCTCCTATTCACTCATAGTAAGAGAAATTCTGTTGTAACAGGGTTGATCAGAGAAGCCATATTAAGTTGGGATTCTGACAGCTCTCCCTTGGACTTTTTTTTGGGGGGGGTGGTAGGGGATTTCTCTCCCTTGTTCTTCATAAGCAATAGCTGTGGTAGCTAAAAGGTATTACCAGATAAGTGTTATGGAGAACATATAGGTGACCAAATGAGCCTGAGATTGGACCTCAAAGTGTCTAGATACTGCTTTTGTTTTTCATTTCTTTTCCTGAGCCCAGCTAACCAAACAGCAATCCTGAGAGATGGATGTTTTCAGTGCTAGTGGCTTGTCATTATCTCAAGAATTCCATGGTTAGTGTATTGGGTGCTTGTTGCCTAAGAAGAGGTAGCTCTTGGAACTGCAGCAAAGCATGCCCAAATGGTCAGAAATTATGGAACTTGAGTTCCATAGATGCTTCAGATCTGACTTGAATGTAAAATACATGTTTAGTTGTCTCTCTGGGGAGAGTATAATCTAGGTCAAGGGTGGGGAACCTGCCTCAAGTTTACATGTGGCCCTCTAGGTTTTCAAATGTGACCCTTTGACTGAATCCAAACTTCACAGAACAAAATCTTTTATTTGACCTGTGAAGTTTGAATTTACTCAAAGGGCTGCACTTGAGGATTCAGAGAGCCACATGTGGCCTTGAGGCTGCAGGTGAAGGCCTAACATTTTATTTTAAATATGTATTAAATATATAGTATACAAATTATAATATAGAAATATTTTATAAATATATATTATGTGTATTAAATATAAATATTTTAAATAAATAAGGTATACTTATGAGTGGGGTTTCTTTTGTTTGTTTTTTGCTTTTTGGAGGGAGTAAGGCAGGGCAATTGGGGTTACATGACTTGCCCAAGGTCACATGGCTAGTAAGTGCTAAGTGTCTTAGACCAATTTGAACTCAGGTTCTCTTAACTCCAGAGCCAATTCACTGCACCACCTAGCTGCCTCCATAAGTGTTGTTTAAAAAGCGTTTCTTTGGTGGTGGTGAAAATAGCTGTCCTATTAACTGAAACCTTAATTTTGCTCTGATTTCCTTTTCTCACCTTCCAAATTTTGACCAGATAGTTAAATCATTTCAGCTCTACATTCCTACTCTCAAATTCCTTGTTTCCTTATCCTGTCCTCAGTAACATCTTGACAGATCTCAGCCATGGATTACTTCTACCATCTTCCTTCTCTACTTCTCTTTGTGTGCTACAGATTGGAGATATAGGAAATTTTGTAACTTAAGCGGCCAGGTACACTATAGACTTATGTTATCTAACTCTAACCAGGCTCTCACTTCAGCAAGGCAATAGCTTTATTTCTCTCCAGTGAATTTCCAGTTCTATTCCCCCCAAATGCTATTTCAACCCTTTTCTTTGCCCACATTTTTCACTCCCCACCTTCCCTTCTCTCTCTCAACTAAGAACCTTACTCCTTATACTGAGAAAATAGAAACCATTTACTATCTTGTGTTCCCTTCCTCTTTATCTCAAAACACCTCAGTAATGTCTCCCATACTTTCCTACTTTGCTCAAATCCCTGATAATGAAGTAGCCCTTCTCCTTGCCAAAGAAGGTATACTTCAAAGGATTTTCTTGTTCTCTCTTCTTTCTAAATGTCTAATTATGTCTGTTTTTACTAAGATTTTATTATGATAAATATTAATTGATTTAATAAAGAAACACATTGACAAGAATTCATAACTGTTGCTTTGTTAGTAAAGCTTGCTTTCTCTGAAGTTACTGGCTCTTCTTGAACTTAGCCTACTCCATGAGAGGTGTCAATCTCAATAAATGCCTATACTTGGATTAGAGGTGGTCTGACTTCTTTGAGACTGTTCCATCACAACAAATCATGAAACCCCAACAGTTTTGGGTGGGCAGAACCCCCCATGGCAACAGTTTTTTGGAATCCCTGGGTTTAAGCCACAAGTTATGTGAAAAAGAATCCTGTTCAGAATCCATGGCAAGTGGTCATACCCTTTCCCCTGGAAACCCTTTGCTGAAGGAAATTTGGCTACTTTCTGAGGCAACCTGCTCCTCTCTTCTCTACATTGACCCCAAATACAACTGCTTGCAACTTCTCCATTTTTCTCTTAGGTCTTCTTCTAGAGACAAGAAAAATAAGGTTAATCCTCTATCACATGGGGTTATACATAGTTTTCTTTATAGAATGCAAAAATATTGGGGAAGCATATTCAGAAATTCAGAACTATACTTAGGGTGGCACAATTAGGGCTTTGTCCAAAGGCACTGAAATTTAGAGCATAAGATGCTGATAATACTTTCAATTCTTCAGCAGAATAGAAACAACTGAGCTTAGTATCTAGTTACTATGGATAATTAAACTTGGTCCTTTGTTGTTGTTCAGTGGTTTTAATCATGTTTGACTCTGTGTGGCCCCATTTGGGGTTTTCTTGGCAGAGATAATGGAGTGGTTTGCCATTTCATTCTCAATTCTACAGATGAGGAACTGAGGCAAACAGGGTTAAGTGACTTGCCCAGGGTCCTTATAAAACAGCGGTCTCTTTTTCACTGTAGCCCCACCTTGGGGGAATTTTTTCTTTAATCCAACCCTGCTCTGTTATCCATCCTCTTCATCCAATTTAGTACCACCTTCCTAGATGCATGTTTCCCTTTTCTTCCCCTAGCAGAAGCACGTGATTTAAATAACCCCTTTCAGTTGCCGCAGTGGGCTCACTGTAGCTTGAGATGAATATGGGGAAAAATTAGAATGTTCTCCTCAACCTCTTGTCTCACAGAAGGCATTGCTGTGGATCAGAGGCAAATTGAGCTGCCATTGAGGGGAGAGAAGAGATCATACTGTGATATATCACACAAATCCCATATGGAAATAAGGTTCAAGGAGAGACGAGTTCTTTGAAAACTAAGGAATACCTCATATGTTTGAGGACACAAGAGAAGGTTTGAAATAGAGGTAACTCAAACTGGAACTCTGAGAGTTGTGGAAAAGGCAGACTTCCAGGAATTCTAGAGAAGGTGAGGTGGTTCCCTGGGAAAGGTAATAGATGACATTTGCAGGACACACATCACACATGACTGATATATGTCTGGGAGTGTCCCAGATGTTTTCCATATTTGCTTTTATCCTTTTCTCCCAGAAAAGAGCAATGAGGTTTATGGGAAAGGAAAAAAAGAGTTAATCATTCTTTTTCTCGAGTGATAAAGAAGTCTTCAGTTTTATTGGAAACCCCTTTCAGGGGAAATGTTCAGGTCACTTCTCATGATATCTGAGAATGCCAATTCTACTCCTTCATTCAAATCTACACGAACAAAGAAAATGCTAGAGAGCAGCATATTCTATGAAAGGGCAACAACCCATCAACCTTCAGAAACTCCCTGAGGATTTGATAGCTGCTTCCCATGCTCCCCAGTGACTAGCTATTAGCACAATGGAAACTGTTTGATACATTTTCCTCAGGTGAATATTCAGTATGCTGTATTATTAGAAAGGATATTAATCTGCTGGAATAACATGAGTGATAGACTCTTGAATGTTAAAACCATAAGGGGCTTTAGAGATTATCCAACTTAACCCTCTCCTTCTAAAGATATGCAACGGAGCCCTGCAGAGATTAAATTAAAACTCTCCTGCGGAGAGTTTGAGGTTACACAGTGAGTTAGTAGCAAGCCTGGACCTGGGCCCAGGGCTTCAGACTCTAAGTCCAGTGTTCCTTCTACTTTGCCATGATGCCTTCCTTTTCTATTCTTGGCACAACATTTGTTTCTAAAGTTGTTTAGTCTTTAGTCTCCTTTTCTTGAAGGGCATGCAGTTATTCCCATTTTTCCCATAATGGTCATCACTGTTTAATGGTAATTTTACAGTATCAGGACCAAATAACATAATTTTCACACTGAGTTGCACCTAGAGGTTCTTGTATGGGGAGGTAGATGCATAGACCCAATAAGCAGAATCATGGGCAAAAGACAACTTCATTTAATGCTATTTTTTTTACTCTTTATTTTATTTATTGTTTGTTTTTATATGTTTGTTTCAGTCATTCATCAAGTTGATGAATACTTAGGTGAGTAGGTAGAATTTCCTCCTCTCTAATCTCTGTAATTCAATTTTAATCACTTTTTCTTTGTACCCTGTTGAATCAGCCTTTTTTCTGTTTTCTGTGTTTCTTTCAGCTTTGAGATGTCAGGACTAGAAGGAGCCTGAGACCAATTTTTTAAATAATAGGGATAAGGCTGAGAGAGTTTAAGTGTCTTGTCTGAGGTCACACAATCAGTTAGTGGAAGAGTTGAGACTAAGACCCTTACCCCTATGTGGTGGCCCCTCTCCTCATGTTCTCTCAAGGACCCATCTTGATGCCTATCCTAGAGAATTTATTTCAGGTCCTTTTCCTTAAGATCATTTCCTGATGGACTGTTGGTGCTGGCTTCAATAGCAAAAGGCCTGAAGCAGCTGGAAGAGCTGTGCATGCAAAGAAAAAACACCTGCCAAGCATACTGTGCTATTGTTAGTGAAGATCAGTATCTTCAGTTCCTTTCCATTTCTGCTCCCTGGAATGGGTCAAAATGTAGCTGGATGACATCTGTCAGTCGGCATCTGTCATCATGACTGTCTGTCCTTATGGCACATGGGTAAGAATCAGGCAGTTTGGCTTTACCAGAGGGAGAGATGGAATTAAGAAAGGTTTCCAATGGCAAAACTAGGGACTGGGAGTCTCTTAAAAAAAGGACGATTTTGCTTCTTTGTTAGGGGTAACAAATGACTGGAGAGCCCACTATTTGAAATTCAAAGACCACCACTTTTTTCCAAGTGGCACATCAAAGCTGCTTGTTTGAATTTAATTCAGTAACCATTTATTGAAGTGAATGATACTTGTAAAACTTAAGAATAATAGATTTAAAGTTAGAAAGGAACTTTGAGATTAAATACTCCAACCTTTCATTTTACTGATGAGAAAGATGAATTCCAGAGAGAGTGTAACTTATTAGAGGTCATGAGTAAGTAAACTGGGATTTGAAGTTACCTTATCTGACTCCAGATCCAGGAACTTTTCTATTATATCATACTGCTTGGAAAGAGACTTAGAAATCTTTTAGTCCAGAGTTGCCAAATTTAGGGTTAGAAAAAATCTAGGATGCAGATTAAAGGGTAATTAGGAAATTTTTGGCAAAATAAATAAAGAATACAATATAACATGGATAATGTTATTCTGTGGTTTTTGAAGTGAATATAGCACCTTCAAGGAACTGTTTCTGTTGGAGTTTAACACCATTGTTCTAGTACAAATATCACATTTGACAATTAAGGAAAGTCAGCTGGTGTCAACTGATTTTAACTCAGGCACCTAGTTAGTGTAACTGCCATCTCCATTATTATGCTAAATCATCAGCCTAAAGAAAAGAGACCTCTCACCTCTCAACTCCCACCTTCAACAGCTTGTGGCCACAATGTTCCCTATACTATCTCAAAGTCTGGGCTCACTCTTATTTTGGTTCCTACATTGCATTGGTCCCACCAGGTTCTTGTCCAAATTCAGATCCATTCCTGGATCCTCTTCTCATCTCTTACTGGGCTGTGTCCAAAAGTTCACTTCTAAAGGTCATTTCTTGCACTGATATTGAGCTGGCTGCTAAATTTGAGCTCTGGGATAATGCTCTCCCTTCTTCTAAAGTAAAGAAGGAAATGCTGATGTAGAACCCAGGCCATATATTGACAAGGCCACTAAGCACCCTTACTGGAGAGAGCCCAAGACCTTTCCTCTTATACCAGTCTTCTTCATCTGACATCATCAATGATAGAGTCCAAAAGATACACCCAGAACCAAGAAATTAGATTGTAAGCTCCTTGAGGCCAGGGACTGTCTTTTGCCTCTTTTTGTATCTTCAGTGTGCTCTTAGCATGGGACCTGGCACATAGGAAGCACTTAAGAAATGTTTATTAATTGATTAATTGAAAATGAACAAAGGGCCTGGGCCAGGCTAATGACATTTTTTGAAGAGAACACCGGTTCTGGATATACAATGAATTAAAAGTCTTCTCTTAATCACATGGTTAACAGATCACATATAGTTATAGAACATCTACTCATGCTCAAGTGTCTCTAAGGGAGTCTCTCATGAGTCCTCACCAATGTATTTATCTTTTTCTGAGTCCAAAATTGGTTCTCAGTTAGGTAACATAGAGTGGATAGAGTACTGGGACAGGAATCAGGAAGACCTGAGTTCAAATATGGCCTCAGACATTTACTAATTATGTGACCTGGACAAGTCACTCCACTTCTTTCTGCCTTAGTTTCCTCATTTGTAATATGGAGGAAAATAGTTTCTCCTTTACAGGGTTGTTATGAGGCTCAATAGAGATAATATTTGCAAAGTATTTAATATTGGGCCTGGCACCTGATCGGTACTTAATAAATGCTTGAATCCATCCCTTCCTTATCCCCTCTCCAAGGCACTTCCATTACACATTGTCACAACTTTACTGGATGTAGACTCCTCAGCCTTTCCACATGAGAAATATGAATTAGTCAAACCCATCAAGCCTGCACTCTAAATAGCTACCGGCGCCATTACAGTATACTTATCATTTTCCAATTAACATAAAACTAGAAAGGATGCAGGACGTCGGAGTTAGAATCTAAAAAATACAGCCATTGTAGTACTATGGGCCACATGTAATAAGACAAAATTTAATAGCTATGCATGGGGACTGGTTGGAGGTAGCATGGATAGATATCTGTTTACATGGGAAAAACCTGAGGATTTTACTTGTAGCTCATATGACACCTCTTATTATACATGGGATTCCCAAAAGAGCTGACCCAGATTTAAGAAACTTTATGGGTCCATATCCATTCATGACAGCTCATGAGTGCCCACCAACATACTTATTTTTTTTCTCTATTTATCCACAGGACTCAATTAGTTGAAAGCAAAGATGCTTAATTAAATAGCACAGTAAAAAGACTTTAGTAGAACATTTTCCCCATAGGGCACATTCTCCCACAAATATAAATGCGATCAATAGAGAGAGTGAACATATACTGCAGATGATTCATGAGGAGCTCACATATGGGGATTTCATGTGGAGGGGCAACTTACACCTTTGATGTTGCAGGATGACTAATGTCTTCTGATGATGTCATTAAGCTGCTTTATGGGTCCTGTTCTTCACTAGACATATTCTGCTGTGCTCATTGCTTCTGTTCCTGCAAGGCTTCCTTGTCTCTGTGGGGTCATGTTCATGACTGGGTCACATCATTCCACTGAATTCTGCTGGTCTCATAGTCTCTTCTGGTGCATTCATATCTTCAGATGAGCTTTAGTGGCTAATCATATCTCTGACAAAAAAAAAAGACTTTAGTCATAATCATCATTCCCAGTGAACAAGAGCCAGTTCAGGAACCAACTCATTCCACCTACCAAGCTAAGGTCCTTTTTTTGTATTCTTAAGTACAGTAAAGATCAAAGCTTTCTATTTTACTTAAACTACCTAGCTTAGGGGGACTTTTAATAGGAAACCTTTCTAAATTGCCCCCAGATGATAAAGCTTTTTGCTATTTTCCATCTATTCTGTATGAATGAATGAAAAAGTTTAACAAATATTACTGTATGTATATTACTATGTGTGTATGTATATATTATGTGTACATATGTACATCTACATATGTATATGTATATGCTACTGTGCTCAATTTAAGCATATCCTCCATTTGAAGATATGAATAGAAAAGTAAGAGTCCCTAGAAGCAGCAGGTAGCTCAGTAAATAGGGCACTGCTCTTGTAGTTAGAAAGACCTGAGCTCTAATATAGCCTCAAACACTAACTAGCTATGTGACCTTGAGCAAGTCACTTAACCCTGTTTGCCTCAGTTTCCACATCTGTAAAATGAGCTGGAGAAGGAAACAGCAAACCACTCTAGCGTCTTTGCTGAGAAATCACCAAATGGAATCATGACTGAATGACAATAACAAAATATAGTTCCTGCTCTGAAAGAGTTAGTACTATATTAGTTAGTACTATATTTACTGATTTAAGTATGTAAATCATTTCTCCTATTGGAGTGTAAGCTCCTTGAGGATATGAGCTGTTTTTGCTCTTTCTTTGGGTCCCTTAGCATTTAGTACATGACTGGCACATTGTAAGAGCTTAATAAAAGCTTGTTGATTGATTGGTTGATTAGAGTTCATACAGTGTGACACTTAAGTACTCCCACCACCTTCTCTGGTTTAGCTGTCAGAAAAGGGGAAAAAAAGAAGATGGGCTATGTATAGTTGTTAGTAGCAAAGCCTGATTATCTTCCTATAGTGTTTTAGCCAGAAGAAAATGCTCAGCCTACCAACAAAATGAATGACAAATACAAGACTTAATAATAATTACCATATATACAGTATTTCAAGACTTGCAAAACAACTCTGCGAGCCAGGTAATACATTTACAATTATTCTCATTTTACAGATGAAAACACTGGTTCTAAGTGGTTAAATGACTCAATCATTGTCACATAGCTATAAAGTGACTAAGGCAGGAAATAGTGTGAGTGGAAACCAAGAAAATTAATGAACCCTTACAGTGCTTTATGAGAGTATAGTGTTCATAATGAAGAAGGTGAGAGTCCCCATGTACTCTGCCCTGGTCAGACCTCATCTGTATTATTATTTTCAGTTTTGGGCACCACATTTGAAGAGGAAAATTGATAAAATGGAGCATATCCAGAAGAGACTGATTAGTTTAGAAAGGGTGCTGGAGGGAGACCATACCATATGATGATTGCTGGATGAATTGGGAATATTTAGCTTGGAGAAGAGAAGATTGGGATAAAGGAGTGGCAGAAGGATGATGGCTGTTTTCAATTACTTGGAGAGAACTGTCATGTGGAAGAATGATTTAATTTGCTCTGCTTTCCCACACCTCACTTCTAGGCAGAACTAGGAGCAATGAGTAGAAGGTACAGAAAGCAGTTTTAGATTGGTTGCAAGAAAAAAACTTCTTAGCATCTAAACTTTTAAAAAGTGGAATGGGATACTTATGAGGTAGTGAGTTTCTGTTTCTGGAAATCTTTAAGTGGAGGACAGGTAGTCAGTCATCAGAGATAGTGTACGTTTAATGTCATATGGTTAATATAAGGGTTGGATTAGTTGGTCTTTGAGATCTCTTACTCATCTGAGGTTTTGTGTTTTATGAGCAGATGTGTTTGCTTTTTCTCCTTGGGACTATGATTTCATTGGCATAGGGAACTCTTTTGGTGAGGAAACCCCTGTAGTAATGTAGATCTGTCAATTGTTCCACAATTTCTAGTGTTGGAGAGTTGTTTGGGACGCAGAGTCTAAGTGACCAGTCATGGTCACTCAGCCAGTATGTGTGTGCATGTGTTGGGGAGATGGTGACGCGGAATTTAATCCTGGGTAGTCCTGACTCTGGGGCTAGTCCTCTGTGCCATGCTGACTCTTGATTAGATTCTTAATCCTAATTTTTAAAAATGAGATTATTCTAGCATTACTTGCTTTTAATGATTCCCAAATTGACTCTCTGTGATAATTTCCTTGTTTTCTGTGGGTAGATAAACTGTATCTTTACTAATCCACTTTAAATTCTTTCCAGAACTTGATGCCAAGATCATCACCATATGCTTTGAAGAGCACACTGTCCTCTTTTGAAAATCTTGACATTTGTCCACCTCTTGTTCTGTGTCACCTTTCCTATCTGCTAGAGGTTTTCAAAACTCTCCATCAGTGATTCCATAGAAGCTACACCTGTTAGGTTTGGGCAGTTTTGTGTTTTGTGTTTGTTTGTTTGTTTTTAATTTTAGGCAGTAGCTCATCCTGACTAAGTAACTTAAATTTCTTGAAGAAGGCTGGTTGCTCCTCATTCCATCTTCTCACTTAAATGTTTATAAAGACAAGCAATTATTATTTTTATTTAAAAGTTAACTCAGAGAAAGTGGGTAACTATAGAGATTGACAGTAAAATGAAATAAATGAGCTATATGTCCTATGGACCACAGTCATTTATATACCTTACCAAGTATTCTAAGGAAATGAGGGAGGACTGTAGGATGAGGCAGTTTAGGAGTTGGAGCCTGACATTGGGTAGCAGAAATGACATCATAACTGCAGGTCAGCAGACCTGGCTCACACAGATTGCATGCAACTTTAGAGCTGAAAAGGAAGACAGGAAGCAAGTGGTAAATAGAGAGTTATCCTGAAAGCCAGAATGACTTAGTTTCAGGTACTGCTTCTGACACATACTGGCTGTGTGATCCTGGGCAAGCAAGTAATCATCTCTCAGGGCTCCTGTTAAATCTCTGAGACTAAATTGCTGAGGATGCTCTGACTTGCATTCATAGAGGAATTTTCCTCACTAGAAAGTTCTCTATGTCAGTTCTGTTCCCTACCTATTTAGAGCTAGAAGGAACCTTATATACCATCTAAGTCAGCCTTGGTTTTTTATGGATTGAGAAACTGAAGCTTTAGGGATATAAAACACTTGACTAGGCCACGTGGCTAGAAAGTGGCAAGATTTAGAACTGAAGGCAAGTTTCCCGATTCTCAGTTTAGAAGCCTTTCCACAACAACACTCCACTTCCCCCCCAACTAACTCATCCTACAGTTTATAGCAAGTCATTTGATATCTCTGAGTCTCTGTTTTGCCATCTGTAAAATGGGAACACTGCCTGCCTTACCTACCTCATGGGAGTGTTGTGAAATTCAGCTATGAAAACAGATGCGAAGAAACCATGCAAACATAATGTATTACCATGCTTATCTTTTGAGCAGGAGAAATTTATCTCAACAACAGAAGAAGAATGTATTTGGCAGATGCCCACACTGTTAAATAATGAGTGGAGGCTGGATTAAGCTGAGCAGTAATAATGAAATTATTATAATAATTTGTACTTACATGTGTTATGTTCTTATGCAGGGTACATGGGGGAGCTTCTGCATTTCTTGCCAGCCTTCCAAGCTCAAGAGAAGGCTATCTTTCTAACCCTCTCTTTCACTTGAAGTCTGGTAGTAGGGAGGGCAGGGAATACCAGACCTCCATTAGCTCTATGGAAGTACTTTCTCCTCTTCCCTTCCCCCTCTCAGAGATTTATTTATTCATTTGTGTTGGCGGCACTAATGGGGCTTCAGGCTTGGAATGGGCTGGTGGCCAGCATGCTGTTGCAAATGGAGGGTGTAATATATTGTTTCCTGAAAGATGACATCTGGGGAAAGGAGGGAGGGAAGGAGATGGGCTACTGAGGTCTGCCCTAATTGAACACCTAGTGAACAAGATGAATGGTCCCTCTGGGTGGGGGGCAATTAGAAAACTAAGTAGCATGGAGAAAGAAAAAAATAGAAGAAGAAGGGGAGAAAAATTCATAGAGGAAAGAGTCAATGGGGGTTAAAGTATCAGTACAACACAGGCAAGAGTTGCTCAGTCTCTCTAGGAAAGCAAAGAGGTTAGAAGAAAGATTTGCTGATACTCTATAGCATAGAATAATGTCGCCAAGGTGGGAAGGTTAGGCTGGGGTGTCATGCTGGGGCCCCAAAAAGGCTTCTTCCTGACTCTAAAAGGTCTCTTTGACCTTCCATACTCGCTTATGCCAGAAATTCTATCACTAGGACTTAATCTTTCAGTTTAAGGAGGGATTCTCTTTAAAATGAAAGTCACAAGCCTTGGACATTATCTAGGCTAAAGCCTCCTATGGAAACACATCTAGAGAGGGGATGTGTTAAAACTAGTAGTCATTTAGAAAGTCTTTACCCTATAGGGATCGGAATCATTAAGTAATGGAAAGGAGGATGCTTTTGGTTGGGGGGAGGAGGACAGAGAGAGGGAGGGGGGACAAAGAGACAGAGACAGACAGAAACAGAGAGACAAAGAGACAGAGAAAAGGAACAAGTTTTAGGCATTAGATCCTTTTCAGAAAAAAAGGCTTAGGTAGAGGAAGAGTTAAAGGGTTTCACAGAAGATAAATGATGCGGGCAAAATTTAATATAGGAAACTCCAAAGAAAAACTTCATTTTTCTTACTGTTAAGCCAAAGATTGACTTTATAGAAGGGTTTGGGAGTGTGTATAGGTGTCTTTGGGAAAATATGAGGGTTAATGTCAGAAACAGAAATCTTAAGTGTACAACTTTAATAAGGGTGGCTTGACATAAGACTGAGTATTGACAATTTTAAAAATATCAAAAATATTTTAGATACCTATTATATTCAAAGCATCATGATAAATTCTGGGAGAGATGTAAAGTCCAATGAGACATGATCCCTGCCTTCCTGGAGTGTACAGGTTAGATTAACTTGCCCAAGATCACCTTGACAGTTAATAGCAGAAATGAAACTTCACTTAGTCTTAGACTGTTGGAACATTAGAGATGGAACAGTCTTTTGGATCCAAATCTTTAAACATTTAATGAACTTTCAGCATAATTTCCAGATAATGATAAACCTATTAGCCTATTAAAAGCCCTGAAAATCAAAACTATAATTCTTAATGGTTAACCTAAAGCTTCAAAGACTATTTTTGCAAACACAACAGAATTAGATGACCAGCCAGACCTGTCATACAGTCACCAGATAAGGGATAAAAGTAAAACAAAAAAATGTGGTTGCCATTGACTGCCTTTCTCTGCAGGGTGAGAAAGGAAGAGGAGGCAAAGCAGGTGCTAGTTTTTCTGCTGCTAGAAAGGGAGCTAAGACAAAGACAATTGACCTTTCAGCAGTTTCACTACAAGATGTTTCTCTTTTCTCCAAGTTATCAAGGACAACAAAGTATTCCTTAAAAGAATTTGAATTGGTCTTACTTCAGTGTCAAAGTCAAGAAGAAAAACAGTGTGAAGAATCAAAGGGAGATATTGGCCTGTGTCAAGAGTCACAGAATTTGAGACTTGAAAAGGCACCTCAGCTGCTGTCTAAATGTAATTTGTATAGGAAAGGAACCCCTGGTAGAAAGTACCTGATAAATGGTCAGAAGTTGTATGCTGGAATAATGTAATACATAAAAGGAGGAGATGAAGAAGAATCAGTGACTTTGAGACTTTTCCCAGGGGTAAAGAAACCAGATGTTTTGAGGAGGGAGCAGCTGTTTTGTAGACCATGTAGACAGACTTCTGGCTAAGGGCAATGCTTGAATAAGGGTATATTCTATCAAAAACAAGAGTAGATCTTGTAATGCAATATGCCAAAAAAAAAGTTATAGGCTAACAACCAAGAATAACTTACTCTACAAAAGTAAGCACAGTCAATTCTCAGTTTTTACTGGGGTAATGTTCCTGGAAAATGATGTGAAAGCAAAAAAATGTGAACGTTGATACATTGAACCTATGGGAAATAGTGGGTTAGGGTCCCGCAAATACCAAATACCTGAGGTAGATCCACAGGTAGTCAGAGAAGAGAATATTCAGTAAAGGTCAGAGGAGGAAGGGACAGATAGCAGTGGTTGTTAACTCAATCTCTCCATCAAAATATATTGAAACTTGGCATGTTTATTATGTGTCTTAAAAAGCTGCTCTTACTTTTTGAGTCACCTTCATATAAATGAAAGCAATGTCTCTTCATCTGATGTATTTTGCAATAATATGCAAAATGTACAATTGAATTTGACTTTTCACTAGTTCGATGGGAGGTAAAATAAAATAATTTAATGACATATGTCAAAATTTAGAACAGGGTGCATTTTCTTTTATTGTTTGTGTTTTCATGATTTTGAGCTATATTGTTAAAATGTAAATGATTTTAGTTTTTTCATTATTTAAAAAAATCACTTTTTTTGTACATGTGCTTGTTCTCTGTTTTAATGTAAAGAAGTAAAAGTTTGACAACATAAAAAAATACTAAGGTATCTAAGCTAGATATTTGCCACCTGCTTCTGATGATTCACAGGGACAGAAATGATACTACTCTAAGGAACCTAGAAAGCATTGCTTAAGATTACAAAGTCTTGGCAAGAAACTAAAAATCTTAAGGACATTTAAAGAAAGACCTTAAAGTTATGTTTTCATCACTGCTGCCAAACAAAATGAGGAATTTAGAAGAGATAAACAGATTTGAGTAGCGAACAGCTGGTTAAGAAAATGGTATCTGAAAATAAGATTTGAATTTCTAGACCATAGCTAAAAATACAGGAAGAGTAGAGTCTTGGCCAGGGATGGAGTATACCTAATATGGTAAGAGAGTATTTGCCTTGAGTCTTACAATTCTAATCAAAATGGCTTTAAAATGGAGGGGAAAAGGCATGAAGAAATCTGGAAATGAAATCCAAACAAAGGGACCTAAAAAATTATGCCCAGGGCTGCTAGATGGCACAGTGAATAGAGCACTGGCCCTGGAGTCAGGAGGACCTGAGTTCAAATGTGGCCTCAGACACTTAACACAAAAACTAGCCATGTGACCCTGGGCAAGTCACTTGACCCCAGTGGCCCTCCAAAAAGCAAAAAATAAAAAAATAAAAAATAATTATACCATCAGATAGTTATAGAAATGTGCAAAATATGGTTAGCAAGCAACATAAACTTGAGATCCTAATGCTGAGAAACAAATTTGGCCATGTAGACAGACTTCTGGCTAAGGGCAATGCTTGAATAAGGGTATATTCTATCAAAAAAAAGAGTAGATCTTGTAATGCAATATGCCGAAAAAAAGATATAGGCTAACAACCAAGAATAACTTACTCTACAAAAGTAAGCACAGTCAATTCTCAACTTTTACTGGGGTAATGTTCCTGGAAAATGGTGTGAAAGTAAAAAAAAATGTGAATGTTGATACATTGAACCTATGGGAAATAGTAGGTTAGGTTCCTACAAATACTAAAAAATGTTATCTTTTGTTAGAAATTGCTGAACAAACACTTTTTCTGCATTGAATTCTTTATGATAACACATTCATTCTGATAATATACACTTTTTCTAACACAGTAACCATGAAATAACCCATAAAACGCAGGGTAGAAGAGAGGCAATGCAGGATGGGATGGGGAGGGGCAGGGACAGCCTTGTGAGAAGAACCCCAGGTGAAAAACAGAAAAAAAGGCAACCTGCCATCGCTAATCTCCCTTTTGTCTCCATGGTTGAACTGTTCCCTGATGAGAAATACAAGCCTTGGAGTGAGTCCCTGCCCCCTATATATTGGAACTTTTGTCTAGGGCAGGTTGGGCCAGGCTGGGGTGCAGACCTCTGCTACACAGACATCAGGGGAAGGCAGGATGCTCCCTCTCAAGTGCTGGAAAGAGAATAAGGGTGATCATTATCTCATTTACCCACAAATTTGATCAATTTTGCATTTTTTTAAATTCTTCAATACTTTCTAGGGGGGATTACAAATAGTTTTATGAATATGTTCTTTCTTTTCATGGATATAGACTCATGCATTTTACCTCTATTTTTTCTCTCTTGTGCATAGCTGTGAATGTGTGAGGTTACCAACGTTAAAGTAAAAATGAGGTTACTAATAAAATCATGGGAATGATTGAAGTTGCAAAAGTTAAACCAGATAATGTTGAAGATTGAGTGCATAAGTTAATAGGAAAAAAACATGGATCTTTAATATAATACTTCCTATTACTTTTGACAAAAACAATAAAGTGTTTCTGATAAAGGTCTAATTTCTAAAATTTATAGAGAGCTGAGTCAAATTTATAACAGTGCAAGTCATTCCCCAATTGATAAATGGTCAAAGGATATGAACAGGCAATTTTCTTCCTTTTTTAAAGTTAAATTTTACATTTGTTTTTAGTTTACATTATTCATTTCCACAAGATTTTGAGTTACAAATTTTCTCCCTGTCTTTCCCCTATGCACCACCCCAAAACAGTGATCCCACTGTATACGCCCTCCCCTAATATACTCTCTCCTATATCCTCCACCATTCCCCCTCTGACTTTCTGGTAGGGCAAGATGGATCTCGGTACCCCAGTACTTGTATATCTTATTTCCCAGTTGCATGTAAAATAATAATAATAATATTTTTTTAAACATTTGATTTTAAAATTTGAATTTCAGATTCTTTTCCTTTCTCTCTCGTTACCCACCCTTTCTGGGAAGATAAGCAATTCAATATAGGTTGTGCATGTGTAGTTATGCAAAATATTTCCATAGTGGATATATTGTGAAAGACTGACTATATTTCCCTCCATCCAATCCTGTCCCCCACTTGTTCTTTTCTCTACTTTGTCCCTGTCTCTATAAAAAAATGTGTGCTTCTATCTACCTTTTCCCTCCAACCTGCCCTCCCCTCCATCGTCACCCTCTCATTCCCTTCCCCCTACTCTCTGGTAGGGCAACATACCCAATTAAGTGTGTATGTCATTCCCTCCCTAAGCCAAATTCAATGAGAATAAGGTAGACCCATTCCCATTTGCCTTCCTGTTCTTCACCTCCATTGTAACACTTATCCCCTGCCTCTTCTGTATGAGATAATTTACCCTATTCTGTCTTTCCCCATCTCCTCTCATTATGTTCCTCACTGACCTCTCAATTTCATCTTTTAAATATCATCCCTTCCTATTCAATTGATCCTGTGCCCTCTTTATATACACAGTCACATATGTATTCATACTCACTTATAACCTCCTATATAGACATATACATGTATGTGTATATATTACACATTTATATTCCCTTCACCTATCCTCATACCAAGAAAAGTTGCATAAGTTACAATTATTGTTTTTCCATGTAGGCATGTAAATAGTTCAACTTTGATAAGTTCCTTATGATTTCTTTTCCCTGTTGTTCTTCTCATGCTTTTCTTGCTTCTTGTATTTGAGTGTCAGATTTTCTATTCAACTCTGGTTGTTTCATCAAGAATGCTTGAAAGGCCTCAATTTCATTGAATAACAAAATTTTCCCCTGAAACATTATACTTAGTTTTGCTGGGTATATGATTCTTGGTTTTAATCCTAGCTCCTTTGACCTCCAGAATATCATACTACAAGCCCTTCAGTCCCTTCATGTAGAAGCTACTAGATCCTGTGTTGTCTTGATTGTATTTCCACAATATCTGAATTGTTTCTTCTTGGCTGTTTACAATATTTTCTCCTTGATCTGGGTACTTCAGAACCTGGTTGTAATATTCCTAGGAGTTTTCTTTTGGGGATCTTTTTCAAGAGGTGATGGGTGAATTCTTTCAATTTCTATTTTGCCCTCTGGTTCTAAAATATCAGGACAATTTTCCTTGATAATTTTTTTTTAGGATTTTTTTTTGCTTTTTTTTGGAGGGGGAAGGTAGGGCAATTGGGGTTAAGTGATTTGCCCAAGGTCACATGGCTAGTTTTTATGTTAAGTGTCTAAAGTCATATTTGAACTCAGATCCTCCTGACTCCAGGGCTGGTGTTTGATTCACTGTGCCACCTAGCTGTACCCCTTGATAATTTTTTGAAGGATGATTTCTAGGTTGTTTTTTTAAAATATTTATTTTATTTGTTTTCTTGTTTACATCGTTAATTTTCATGACATTTTTGAATTACAGATTTTCTCACCATCTTTCCCCTGCCCCAACCCTAAAACAGCAATCCCACTGTAAAGCCTCTCCCCTGCTCTGCTCTCTTACTTTCTGGTAGGGCAGGGAGGGTCTCCCTATCCCAGCCCCTGTATATCTTAATTCCTAGTTGCAAGTATTACAGAACTTTAAATTCTAGTTCCTTTCCATTCCTCCCTTGTCCCCCAACCCCACTGGAAGGACAGTCAATTCAATACAGGCTGTGGATGTGTGATTATACAGGACATCTTCATAGTGGACATATTATGACAGTGATCATCCGTCTCTCCTTCCTATCCCTCCCCCCAAGTTCTGTTCTCTACCCTGTTCCTGTCCCTTTACTGAAGTGTGTGCTTCCAGCATCCCTCCCCCAGACTCTGCCCTCCCCTG
>CM053597.1:151553448-151586880 GCA_028646575.1 Pseudocheirus occidentalis
CTGTTCTTATTTTGCTTCCTTTTCCTCATGTTGGCCAGTCAATTAATTGGTTGATTTTTTTTTTAGCTCTGTGAAACTCTGCTTCCAGGGGGGAAAGCTCTGTTCCTAATCACTGGGATTTTCCCAGCTGCCGGAGCTATTAGGGGGGTGTTGCAAGTCCCCTCACCTTTGGCTTACTGAAAGTGTACCCCAGGACCACCATCCAAGACCACAATCTGGATCTAGGCCACTCAACGCAAGAGCATTTGGCCCTGATGAATCGATTCAGCCCCCCTGCAGAGTCTGCAGGCCAGGGGCTCTGAAGCAGCCCAGTGGGGTCCGCCACTGGTTCCAGCAGTTCCCTTCCCCCACTGCTTCCTTGCCCTGGGGCAGATTGGCCAAACTGCTTTTCTTCCCCCAAATTAAGCCTCAAAGTTTTACTTTCACTGACAGTCTCTGATCCTTGCTTGCTGGATTTGAAGATCCCCTCAAGTGTTTTAGATCTTCACTGAAGTAGACTCACCGCTAGGGCTTGGGAGGTTCGGCTCCTCCTGGCAGCCCTGGGGTCTGGCCGCTGTTGTGGTTTTCAGGCTGGGCCGGTCTCAGCACCCAGCCTGCCGGCCTGCAGCTGCCCCTCTCCAATCCCTGTTCTTCATGACTTGGTAGATGTGGAGGTGCTGGAGGCTGTAGATCTTCTCTCCTGCAGACTGGCTGCTGCGCAGCTCAGCTTGGCTCAGCTCGGCTCCTTCCCACCACCCCAGGACTGGCCGCGGTCTCAGCTTCAGGCTGGGTCAGCCTTGGCTCCTGGCCTGCTGCGATGAGCCCCTGCTGCCAAGCTGCCTTCTGCAAGAGTTGTGTTTTCTGTATTTTTGTGAGTCTGAGAGTCCTAGACTTTGTCTGGGGTCATATTTATTGGTGTTTAGGGTGGTTGTGTAGGAGCTGCAAAGCCTTGCTGCTTCTACGCTGCCATCTTGGCTCCACCCTCTAGGTTCTTTTTTTTGATGATGGTTTTTAGGTAGTCCAATAATTTTTAAATTATCTCTCCTGGATCTATTTTCCAGGTCAGTGGTTCTTCCAAATGCGATCTTTCACATTGCCTTCTAGTTTTCCATTTGTTTGGATCTGTTTAATAGTATCTTGATTTCTCATAAAGTCATTAGCTTCCATTTGCTCCAATCTAATTCTGAAGGAATTATTGTCTTCAGTGAGCTTTTGAAATTCTTTTTCCATCTGGCAAATTCAGCTTTTTAAGGCATTCTCCTCATTGGCGTTTTGGACTTTTTTTGCCAATTGAGTTAACCTATTTTTTAAGGTGTTATTTTCTTCAGTCAGATTGTTG
Source organism: Pseudocheirus occidentalis (assembly GCA_028646575.1). Taxonomy (NCBI): domain Eukaryota; kingdom Metazoa; phylum Chordata; class Mammalia; order Diprotodontia; family Pseudocheiridae; genus Pseudocheirus; species Pseudocheirus occidentalis. The sequence continues at coordinate 151,554,767 of CM053597.1, forward strand.
ACTCTCTTTTTGGGTCTCCTTTAGCAGGCTGTTGACTTGCTTTTCATGATTTTCCTGCATCATTCTCATTTCTCTTCCCAACTTTTCTTACTTGATTTTCAAAATTCTTCTTGAGCTCCTCCAAGGTCTGTAAACAATTCATATTTTTTCCTAGAGGCTTTTGATGTAGGAATTCTGACTTTGTTGTCTTCCTCCCACTCCATGCCTTGATCTTTTTTGTCCCCCAGAAAGCATTCTATGGTCTGTTTGTGCTCCCATTGCTTGCTCATATTGCCAGCCAATTACTTGGATTTTGAGCTCTTTGCCACAATTGAACTCTGCTTCAAGAATGGAGAGAGCTTTCCCCCAAATTGCTGTGGTTTTTGCAGCTCCCAGAACTATTAGAGGGTCACTCTCTCTACAGCCCCCAGAAGCTCTGGCTCACTGGTCACACACCCCAGGACCACTACCCATGACCATGATCTAGATCTAAGCACGTTAAAGCAAGAGTGATTACACTCTGAATGGTTTCTTGTTCCCCCTACAATTTGTAGGCCAGGAGCTCCTGAGGCAGCCATTTGGCGCAGCTGCTGAGCCTCCTCCACTATTTCTTGCAGTGGGGGTAGTAGCTGGACTTTGCTTTAGTGTCCCCCTCTGTTCCAAAAAAGTTCTACATTGACCTTTTACTTTGTCTCTGGCATTTATGGTTTGAGAAATCTGGAAACTGCCACAGCTGCTCGTGATTCACTCTACTGATCTCTGTTCTGGCTACTGTTAGTTGGGGCCACCCTGGGGCTGGAACCACATGGCTCCTGTGGTGCGTCTGTAGGCTCCCAGCATGCTGCAAAAGACCCTTCCTGTTGGGCTGCTGGCTGTCTTCAGCAGGAGATTTGTTTCTCTCTGTCACTTTGTGGGTTCTGTAGCTTTAAAATTTGTTTAGAGTCTTTTTTTACAGGTATTAAAATTGCTTGGAGCCTGAACCCACACCAAGTTTGTGCTTCTGCTCTGCCATCTTGGCTCTGCCACCCCCTTCCTGGACATTTCTAAACCTGTTATGTGCATTATTCCCATCCTGATTTCCAACTCCCCTTTATGCATCGTATTAATCCATTAAAATATTAGCTCCCTGATATTAGTGACCATTTTGCCTCCTTATATTTATATCTTCAGTGCTTGGCATAGTGCTGGCCACATAGTTAAACCTTTTATTCATCCTCTGTACCCTGTTCTTAATTCTTTCTCCTGTTTATATCTTTTGAAAATTTGCATTGCTTGGTGAGTTCCCTGTGCATCCACATTGTACTCACTCAGCAAATCTCTTTTTATCCTCCTCAATCAATTTTTTCTCCTTATGCCTCCTGAAATTAATTCTTAGGGTTGGGGGAGGGAGAGGGGAAAGATGGGGAGAAAAAAATTGTAACTCAGAATTTTGTGGAAATGAATGTTGAAAACTAAAAATAAATAAATTAATTTTAAAAAAGAAATGTACAGGGAGTTGTGTAGAAGCCTGGAGAAAAGTAAGACAAAGTGAAATCTCACCTTTTAAGAGGTCAAGGTTCTGGAGGAAGAGAGATGTGCAGGATGAGGATGATGGATAGAGTGCAGGAGGCGTGGGTTTAGAAATGCCTGGGAACTGATGTGGACTGGTCTGGTACAAGATAAGGTAAAAAGCACACAGTTTCACGATGTTTGTTAAACCCAGAAACTCTATATAATGGGCTATTGCCCATTTAACAAAAAATTTCTGGAAAAACTAGAGAGTGGTCAGGCAGAAACTAGATTTAGATTAAAAACTTATACTGCATTCCACAATAAGTTCCAAATGGAAACACAATCTAAATAAGATCACAAATAAATTTGAGTGGAGGGGAAGGAAATATTTTTTACAACTATGGAAAGGAGAATTCCTGATCAAACAAGAAATGAAGATGAGTATAAAAACTCAAACTAGTGATTTGCATTACATAAAACTGAAAAGCTTTCACAAAGCATCAATTCAATTAGAATTAGATTTTCTTACGTTAATCTCTCTGGTAATTTGATATACAAAACATATAGGAAATTTACACAAATATTTGCAAACAAGAATCATTCTCAAGAATTTTCAAGTGAAACATGCAAACAATCAACAATATTGGAAATATTCTAAATTAATAATAAAATAAATATGACGTTCAGTTGTTTTTAGTCATGCCCAACTCTTTGTGACACAATCTGGGTTTGGGGGGGCAAAGACATTGGAGAAGTCTTCCATTCCCTTCTTCAGCTCCTTTTATAGATGAGAAACTGAGGAAGACAAGGTTAAGTGACTTACCCAGTATCACCCAGCTAGTAAGTGTCTGAGGCTAGATTTGAACTAAAGAGGATGAGTTTTTTTGCCTCCAGGCCCAGCACTTTATCAATTGTAACACTTAGCTGAAAAATAAATATAAATTAAAACCACTCTAAAACTTTACCTCCTTCATGTCAGACTAGCAAAGATAACAAAAGATGAAAATAGCAATTATTGGTGGGAATATTGGAGGACAGGCATACTCTTCTACTATTGGTGGGGTTGTGACTTGGTCCTATCATTCTGGAAAGAAATGTGGAATTATATCTCTAAAGAAATTAAATTGAGTATACCAGCCCCAGTGATTCTACAGCTTGGCATATAGTCCAAAGAAATGCAAGATAGAGGGAAATGAAGTACACATTTATTATTGCTTTTTCTTGTAGAAAAGAACTGGAATCACATCTGTGTATACATGTGTGTTAGCATCAGTTATGGAATGGTTAGATAAACTATGGAATATGAATATTATAAAATATTGTTGTATCATCCAAAATGATAAAAGGAATAGATTCAGAGAAACCGTGGAAGATTTGTATGAAATGACTCAGAGCAAATTTAGCTGAACCAAGATAGCATTTTATTTAATGACTATAACATTGAGGAGGATAACCACTTTGCAAGACTTAAGAATTATGATCTTAAATCAAACTGACAAATCATCAATCGTAACTCCAGAAGACTAGTGATAAGGCCTTTTTGTACCTCTTGCAAGAGACGTGAGTACCTAGTTAGTGCCTGACTAGAGGTACAGAATGAGATATACACTTTTTTAGATGTAGTGGATGTGTGAATTTGATTTTCCTTGATCATATTTATTTGTTGGAAGGAGGGAGGGAAGGTTTCTAAGGGATAAAGCATTGAGGTGGATAGTGATATTAGAGGTGATAAAAACAAAGAGAAAAATCATTAATGGAACATTAAAAATATTCACAGAAGAGAACAAAGTTCAGAAAGGGATACAATTAAGCAGGATGATTTTATTACTATTTTGCTAAATTTAGTAGATAATTAAATAAAGCAAACTAGATATAATAGAAGTTCAGAGTTTCATATACAACCCCACTGTCCTTTTTTGCTATTTTGGTGGGATTAAATGTTCATGCTTGTTAAGGTTGTAATAAATAGGACAATTTAAAAATAAACATGGAGGCAGCATGTGAGAATAAAAAAAGTGTTGGCTTTGAAATCAGAGGACCTAGTTTGCAATCCTGCCTCTGATACTTCCTACCTACTTGACTTTCAAGAAGTCACCTTAAAGGTCTGTGCTTCAGATTCCTCAGCTGTAACTTTTGGGGAGGAAGTTAGGACTAGATGATCTAAATCTGAGATCTGGTGTGATCCTATGAATGGTCATTGTGACTAGTGTACAATAGAGGTAACTTGGTATCAGTTTGAAGATAGTTTTTATATCAGACCAAAGAATATGGACTTTTATCTCACAGACAAAAAGAATCCATTAGAAATTTTTGTTAACATGAGAATGATAACATGAAAGCACATACATTCTCTTCTCCTCCAATATGGTACCTTTTATTAATATTCAGGCAGAAAAAGAATTGGGACTTGTATCATCTTGGGTACCATAAAAGTATTGAAAATATACTTCCTTCCCATTAAAAAGTTCTACATTAATAACTCACGACTGCACATTTATTCCACTGTCCCATAATTTTCCCACATACAATATTATTTTATAATGGCAAGCTGACTGTGAGTGAGGGAGGAGGGATGACCATTTATTATTCTCTGATGGGGAAACTGAGAGCTAGAGAGGTAAATAGTTTTCCTAGTATCACATAACCAGGAACTAGAAAGCTTTGATCTTTGAAGCAGTGTGGTCATGCAAAAGATTTGGAATCAGGGGACCTGAGTTCAAATACTACCTCTGTCACTTACTATGTGTGCAACCTAGGCAAGACACTAAATTTCTCTGGCCCTCATATGTGCTCATCTGTAAAATTAGGGAGTTGTATTTGAACCTAACAGAATCACAGAATTAGACAATTGTAAGGGAGCTTGGGGGCATTTGAGTTCAACTGATACTTGAAGGAATCCTCACTATAGCTGATGAGCTATAGCTCAGCATGGGCAGCTAGATGGCCTAGTAGATACAGCACTAGGCCTGAAGCCAGGAAGGCTCATCTTCCTGAGTTCAAATCTGGCCTCAGACATTTAGCAGCTGTGTGATCCTAGACAAGTCACCTAACCTTGTTTACTTCCATTTCCTCATCTGTGAAATGAGCTGGAGAAGGAAAATGGCAAACCCCTCCAATATCTTTGCCAAGAGCACCCCAAATGAGGCCACAAAGAGCTGGATGACAGCAAAAGCTGTCCAGTCTCACCTTGAAGGTGAGTGTACTCTCTCATTTTGAGGCAGTATATTCCATTGGATTAGACAACTCTAATTGTTAGTTGTGGGGGTTTTTTGTTATTAAGCCAAAATTTGCCTTTTTCCAATTTCACCCACTGTTCCTGCTTCTGTCCTCTACGGAAAAACGGAATAAATTAATATCTTCCTCCATGTGAAATCCTTTCTATCTTTAAATCCATGATCCTGTGTGTCTACGTCTCTTCAAATCTAAATCTGTGATCTCATGATTCATCTAACCATGTAATTCTCTCCACTTGCCCCACCCCCGCCCCTAAATAACTTTGCCTCTTGGATTTCTGAAAGGTGCAGTAGTAGCAGTTACCTGTGACAAATTCGTCTCTACCCTCCATTGCCCTCATATTTCTTATCCCTCCATTCCTTCCACCTCCCCCTTCCTTTATTCCAGTTCTAACAAGAGACCCAAGAGATGGCTGCTGTCATATGTCTGTGTGTGACTGAATGAGCTGAAAAAACTGCTGTAGAACAGGACTTCAGTTACTGATTTTAAGAGAGCTAAGTGCACACTCACAGGTGTTCCCAGCAGCTGGTAAAATGACTTGTATGTTCTGCATTATTTAAGTCTCAGCTGGCTTTGCTCAGGGCTTCCCACCTCTTTAGGAGGATAGCTGAAAAGGAAGTTCCCTTGTGCGTGTGACTGAACCTTCTCCATTGCATTGCATCTCTGCCCCCAATCTTTCCACCCTAGTGTGGCCAAGGACATGGCACAGGGCTTGGATAGACAACTTGATTGGGTGGAGCCTGGAATGACCCAGGTTGGAACAATGTGAAATGCTGTAACACGAATATAGTTTATGGGTTAGGGGAGTGATAAGGGAAGCATTTCAGAGGCCCTGCTGACTTAGAGTGAGGTGTTGAGCCAACCTCTCCCCTAATAACTCCCTGGAATTGTTTCTCAACTGGGGACCATATGTCTGGCATGTGCTCGCTAGGAGGAGGATGAGTGCAAAGTTGTTAGCTGTACTTAAATAAGAGTTAGATGGGGAGAAGAAAAGCCTTAGCAGGAACATAACTGTCTTCAGGTATTTGAAGGACTGTCAAATGAAAGATGGATTAGACGTGTTCTGTTTGGCTCCAGAGGGCAGAACTAGGAACAGTTGGTGCATGTTGCAGAAAGACAGATTTAGGCTTTACGTAAGGATAAAAATTCTAAAAATCAGAGCTACCAAAATGTAGGAAAGATTGCCTTAGATGGCCATGCGTTCCCTCTCTTTGGAAGCTTTCAAGGAAAGGCCATTTGTCAGGGGTGTGATCTAGGGGAACATTACCCAAACATAGGATAGAGTGAGTCACCTTTAAGGTGCCTTCTATCTGTGAAATACCATGATTCTCTAATGCAGAGAAATTGTGAGGTCCTTTTTCACTAACCATAGCACCCATTTTGGATTCATTTCTTAGAATATAAGAGAAGTGGAGGTGAAGGTAGAGAAAGATCCGACCTGGGAGCCAGCAAGACCCAGATCCCCATTCTTTTTCTGACACACAAAGACTCTGAGATTCTACATAAGTCCTCTTAACCTTTCCATGCTCTAGGAATCTCTCTGATTAATTAGCAAGTATTTATTAAGCATCAGCTATGAGCCAAGTGCTGTACTAGGAAGTCAGAATGCAAACACCATGAATGAAACAATCTCTAGAGACAATGAAACAATTTAGAGACGATGCCAGTTCACACCGAAAGAGGGATTCCTTATCTGGGAATTTTCTCTTCCAAAGAAAACACAGGTCCAGTCCTGTGAAGGGCCCCAAAAATCATACCGTATGAGAACAGGTTGGAGAAATTAGGAATGTTTATCTTGGAGAAGAGGTGATTCAGAGGATACCATGGTTGTTTTTCAAGTATTTGAAGGTCTGTCATGTGGATGTGGAAATGGACGGTTGCTTCTTGATCTGAGAACAGAGCTAGAAGAAGTAGGTGGAAGGAGAAAAGGGGTAAACGTAGATTAGATATGAGGAAAAAAACCTTCTAAGCATTAAATCTTTTCCAAAGTGGATTGGGCTGCTTTGGGAAATCTTCAGTGGAGACCTTCAAGCAAAGGCTGAATGATCCACCTGTTAGGGATATAGAAGTGATTCTTGTATTCAGGTAAGGGTTGACTTAGCTGACCTCATCTTCCAGCAAAGATTTTGTGATTATATTCATTTCAGGGTAGCTCCCAGTTTATGTACTGGTTGCCTTTCAAAAGTTCATTTGTAAGTAGATTGCTTAGAGCTTACATTGTCTTTTCTCTCAGAAACAGTATTATAAATTAGGTATTAGATTCCCAGGGTAGCTTACAAAAACACACTTATGTCAGCTATGTGGGATCATAGAGTTAGGATCAGAAGGAACCTTAAAGGTTGCCTAATTCAACCTACTCTTTTTACCAATAAGGAAACTTAGGATCAGAGAGATAAAGGATTTTCTCTAAGGTCACATAGGTTGGGGGCAGCTAGAAGCAGGAGGATATGAGTTCAAATCTGACCCCAGGTACTTAACAGCTATGTGATCCTGGACAAGTCATTTAATCCTGATTGCCTCAAAAAAAAAAAAAAAAGATCACGCAGATTGTTTGAAGTATGGGATTTTTAAAGCATGCAAGGAACTTGAGGTCATCTTGGTATCTACTTCATTTTACAGGGAAGAAACCAAAATTTCTTGAGGTGAAGAAGCTGGTCCAAGATCACAAGGAGTTTGTGTCTAGAGCCAATGACCCCAAAATCTAATGCTTTCTGCTCTACTATGTGCAAGTCATGGTGCTTGACTCTGGAGATACCAAGACAAATACAACAGACTCTGCTCTCAGGGAGTTTATGATTTAATGCAAGGAGGTGGGGCAGGAGGGAGAGAAGGGGAAAGGAGGTATATAAATAATTATGATGCAAAGGAAAGTGAGATAAGTGCAAAGTGGAAATGTCCAGGCAAAGTGCTATGAGAAATTTCAATCATGTATTAAGGTAGCCCTAAATTAGCTGCTGACAGAATGTTGCAAGGCAATGAATCCCCCCATATTCACTGGTTTGACCCTCGTGGCCTAGTATAAATATGCCTTATGAGCCATAAGGTAAACACCTCTATCAGTTCTTTGTGCAGCCCTATCGGAAACTAGTCCTTGCTTATGAAGTCAGACACAGATTAGGCATTTATTGGCCCCTGGTTAATTCCCTGTCTGTGGTTCTTAAAGCAAGGAGGAAATTAGGAATGGCATCTCATCTAAGTATAAACCTATGACCTTCCCCTGCATCATTTGGATTGCACTAATATAGATGTGATAAAGGATGTAAGTGATTCCACTAATCAAACTGGGAGAAATAATGAGAACTTGGTGAAGCCTGGGTATGCCCAGTCTGAGTGCAGCCTCTTACTGGACCATTTTTTATTCCCTTCCTCCTCCTACTTCAGGGGTTAGTTATTAACCTGTTTTTCTTTTTATGTATGCATCATAGACCCTTTTGGAAGTCTGGTGAAGCCTGTGGATATCTTATATGACTTATGGTTTTAAATGAATAAAACAAAATGCCTAAAATTATTAAGGGAACCAATTATATTGAAATAGAATTATAAAATTATTTTGAAAAATGCTCACTGACCCCAGGCTAAGAATTCCTGTTCTATGACCTGAACATTATAAACCCACAGGCCTGGTGACCCCTTTCCGGTGACCAGGTTCTACTTGTGTCCTTTGCCCTGAATCCTCCTTCGTTTGTCCCAGTTCATCCAAGCCATACTCCCTTATTATCTCAAGTTAGGTCTTAAATATTAAGTATTTTCTCTCATGTGAGCTAAATGTGCCAATAGGAAGAGGCCTATTGCTTTATGCATTACTGCTCTCTCTCTCTCTCTCTGTCTCTCTCTCTCCTGTATGTATGTATATGTGTGGTGTGTGTGTGTGTGTGTGTGTGTGTAATTGCCTTTATAACTGAAACTGTTGAAACTCACTGGGATAGAACCAAAATACAAGAAGTGTCATGGGTTGGGGGTTTATCATCCAGGATTTATATGACCTGAAAAGTAGGTGGGTCAGTTATAAGAATGAGGAATTAAAAAGATCTAGTGATGTTGGTCCATTTGGTAGATAATCTGTGGAGGGTACACAGGAGAACATGGACAAGAATTATAGAAGAAAAAGGGTTTAGGCACTGTAGGTACTTCCCCAATGGAAGTACTTATACAAGGATACACTTGAAACATGGGGTTTCCATTAATTTGGAATCCCTTGTCCTGGCAGTATAATCAATCAACCCACAAAGCTGAAATCATAGAACTAATGAGGTGTTAAAGCACCCAATGGATACAGAGCACTGTATGAAATCACAGAATTATAGAATTTTGTAACTGTAAAACTATTTTTAATATTATTATTATTACTGAAAAAGGGTGGGGGAGCAACTAAATCAGAATTCAGTTGAAGGAGAGAACTCTGAAATGGGAGGCACTGAAAGGCCTGGTGGCATCAATGAAAATTTACAAAGCCTTAGTATTAGAAGAAAGAAAAGACGTGAGAAAAGGGGGAAAAGAAAGCAAAATACAAAAGAAAAGTCAAGCATACATTAGGGAGTTGACATAGATGGATATTCTCTGAATAAGGTCCTTTCCTGCTCTAAGTTTTCAGATCCTCTGATTTCCTGCAGAGTTATTGCTCAAATAATGATTGTGATTGACTGGCACCATTTTCCAGATTCCCTTCAGATGTGGATCTTCAGGTCCCACTCCCCTTATTCAAGGTATCTAGAAGGGGTATCAGGCATCAAAAATGGAGATATGTTTTCATGCTGATGACAAGCTGAGAAGATCTGGAGATGTTATATGGGAGATGGGTGCAACCCCTTGCCTAAAATGCCAGGGAGGGAAAAATACATGCCTCTTTCCTTTGTCTTTGGGATGTCAGCTTGACTTTGGATTAAGGGAACCTGGGCCTTTGATGCTAACTAACTGTATAAATAATATAGGTAGTACAGTTGATAGAATGCTGAGCCTAGAAGCAGGAAGACGAGTTCAAATCTTTCCTCTGACACTTACTAACTTCCTGATCTTTATCTTTGGTCTGCCTTAATTTCCTCATCTCTAAAATGGGGGTAATAATAGCATCTTCCTCCCACAGTTGTTGTAAGGATTGAATGGAGTCAGATTTATGAAGTGCTTACTTCGCACAGTAGGTGACACAAAGTGTTTGATAAACGTTTCCTTCACGATCTTGGGCAAATCATTTACCTACCCAGAGCTTCAGTTTCCTCCTCTGTAAAAATGAAAGCCTGAGGTCCCTTCCATCTCTAGCTTGGCCATCTCATATCCCTTCTTTTTTTCCTCTTATCAACCCCTGGGGGAACCTCTGCCTCCCAAACTCCCCATAGGAGAGAGCACATTGCTGTCTGTCCCCATGTGGATATTGCTTATTTACTGCAAGTTTCATCCTGTTGGCTGTCCCAGCCCTACCTGTTGAGAAACTGGCCGGCCCTTCTTAGACTCTGTAGACTTCTGAATGGGGAATTTATTGCTGTACTGCATGGGACCTTTAAGGATACACTTATAACATGGCGTTTCCATTAACTTGGAACCTCTTGCCTTGGCAGTACAATCAATCAATCGATCAACTATTATATGCCAGATGCTGAACTCCGAGCTAGGGATACAGTTACAATGAACTCATGGGGACCTTACACTATATTGGAGAGACAACATGTACATATCCAAGAATATACAAAATAAATGCAAGACAGTTAAGGAGGGAGAACTTTAGCAATAGGGAAGATCAGAAAAGGGATTGTGTAGAAGGAGGCACTCTATCTGAGTCTTGAAGAAAGAGAATCTATGAGGCAGAGATAACAGGAGGGACTAGTAGGTTACTGATGATGGAACTGAGAGGGCCAAAGAGTGTGCAAGAAGGACAAGTATTCCTCAAAGTTTTCTCTTACTACCTATGGAGGCCTTGGTTTCCCCTTTCCCTTCCTCCTTTCCATCCCTATCACCTCATTGGAGAGATCCAAGTAGAGGCTTCTTGACCATTTGTTGGTAGACGGGATTCTGTCCCTTCCAAACCCGAGATTCTGTGATTTTTGTCAAGGATATTCAGAAGGAAGGAATGGGGGCTATTGCAATATCTTCTTATTTGGGCTCTCATTTCTAGTGTTTTCTATTTCAGTCTGTCCTAACATATTGCCCCCAAATTAAGTATGATATGTTGATCTAATGGAATCAAAGAGCTTGACTAACTTGTCTGAATATAATGCAAAATATTTTGATTGTTTGGTCGTGCCTGACTCTTCATGACCCGATTTGGGGTTTTCTTGGCAGAGATACTGGAATGCTTTGCTATTTTCTTCTCTAGCTCATTTCACAAATGAGCTAATGGAAGTGAATAATTCAGAATCAAGTTACTTACCCAGGGTCCCACAACTAGTAAGTGTCTGAGATCAGTTCTGAGCCCAGTCCTGATTCCAGGATACTCTATCCACTGTACCACATATCTGCCCAATGTAAGATATTATCAAACAATTGAAAATATTTGTTAAGTGCCTACCATATAGTTTGTGAGGGAGATACAAAGTGACGATATTTGCCCTTAAGGAGTCAACATTTATATATATGAAAATATACAGGACAAATATATGTGTGTATTATATAGAATTAATGCACATATATGAAAATATGCAGAACAAATATATATGTATGTATTGTATATAATTAATACATACATATGAGAATATGCAGAACAAATATATGTGTGTGTTGTGTATAATAATATTAAAGGGAGGGAGGATCTTAACAGTTGGAGGGATTAGGAAAGCTTCATGGATTAGCGCATGATAAATGAATAAGAGGTACAAAACAAGTCATTGACTTCAGTGAATTGTAGCATATTTAAAGGAGATTAATGAATGAAAAGCATTCATTAAGCTTTTACTATATGCAAAATATCAACCTGAACAATAGAAAAAAATGAGATTGTTAAGTAACAGGCCCAAGGTCACATTGGTGACTGTTTAGGGACAAGAATCCAATTCTTATGTATTTCCATGCCTGAAACTCATGTTCTCAGATCAACCACGTAGATGACAATGAAAAAATAAATTCAGCTGACCAAAGGTGATAGACAGTCATTTTTGTAAGAGGCAGCAACAGGTGTAGGAGCAAAATATCTACATCACAGGCTGGGGACAATTTCTTATGGAATATCTGGATTTAATAACAGTACTGTGTTCCAGGGTGATGGGGGGGTTGGGCTTTCCCCCCCCTCCTTTATTAATGTTCTCCAGATGTTATTTCAAAAAAAAAGAAGGAATGAGTTGTTTTAATCAAAGCAGTGGTTAGAGTTCAGAGTTGGCCACCAGATACTGAGTGCACTGAATATATCGTGTGTGGCTGCAGAATCAGCAATTAAATTGGCCTGCAATTATGCAGCTATGCAAATATCCTATACCTATATGATCCAGAGCATGAGTTGCTGTTTAGTCATTTTCAGCCACATCTGATTCTTTGTCATCCCTTTTGGAGTTTTCTTAGCAAAGATACTCTTAGAGCGATTTGGCATTTTCTGTTCCAGCTCATTTTACAGATAAGGAAACTGAGACAAACAGGGTTAAGTGACTTACCCAGGGTCACACAGCTATTAAGTGTCTGAAGTCAAATTTGAACTCACTCTACCCATTGTGGCACCTAGGTGCCCCAGAGTACTCAGGGCACAGATATCCTTGTGTACAGCAGAAGCAGCAACAACAGCATCACTTTTTACTCTTGTCATCTAATAATTTGTAGTGCGTCTATGAAGAGGGTAATGTGTAGAAGCAGCACTTTGGTACAGTGGAAAGAACATCGGCTTTAGGCTGAGAAGAGCTGAGGCTGAGCCCTGGGTCTGATACTTGTCAGTTGTGTGATGAGGGACAGGTCACTTGACCTCTTTGAGAATTTGTTTCTTGATCTATAAAATGAAGATAAAAGTAATAGAACTGCTTACCGCCCAGGCTTGTTGGAAGTCAAGGACTTTGTAAAATAGTAAAGTGAACTATAATATTCCTCCTATTGGAAGTTAGGAGCATTTCACATGAAAGTGAGAATATTTGTTCTCTGCAATTCGAAGTCAGCATTTGTATTGTGAGAAAGAGGGTGGGCAGGAAGGCCAGTTCTCTCTGTCTCTCTGTGTCTCCGTCTCTGTCTCTCCTCTTGTTCTCTCTCTGCATCTCTTCTCCTTGTCTCTCTCTGTGTCTGTCCTCTCTCTCCCTCCTCTCTGTCTCTTTTCTCTCTGTCTCTGTTTCTGACTCTATCTCTCTTTCTCCTCTGTCTCCCTCGTCTCTCAGTCTCTGTGTCTCTGTCTCTCTCTGTCTCTCTCTCCTCCTCCTCTCCTTTCCACCCACTTCCTACCTTTTTTTAAATGTCTACAATGAGTGACCTAATGGATAAAGACCTGACCCTCAAAGGCAGAAAGACCTGGGGTCAAATCTTAATTCTGACAAGGAGCAGCCATGTGACCCTAAGCAAGTCAGTTCCCTTCTTAATGCCCTAAATGCTTCTCTAGGACTATCAGTTGCAGAAGCTGCACATATATATTGGCGGAGGGAGAGCACTATACTAATAAAGTTCAGTGTCCAGACTATAATAAAAATTCATTATTTTATTTTTCATAGCTCCATCAATTTTATTGTTTTTCAGTCATTTCAGTCATGTCTGACTCTTTGTGACTCCATTTGAGGTTTTCTTGGCAGAGATACTGGAGTGGTTGCCATTTCCTTCTCCAGCTCATTTTACAGATAAGGAAACTGAGGCAAACAGGGTTAAGTGACCTGCTCAGGGTCACACAATTAGTAAGTTTCTAAGGCCAGGAAGATAGTCTTCCTGATTCCAAACCTAGTGTTCTGTTCAGTGTGCTACCATCATTTGCTGATACGCAACTCCTTCTGTTCCCAGCATGAGACTTTCCCTTAAGCACAACCGCTTGACCAAACAGCCTAGGAAACATGCTGCACAATTAGTCCCTCACTTCTCTGAGAGGATGGGACTGTATTTCATCATCTGTTCTCTAGGACCAAGATTATTCAGTTCAATTAGTCTGAATTATGCTGCCTCATGTTATTTTTTAATTTACATTTTTCTTGATATTCTTGGTATTCTACACATTTTGTTGGTATTGTTCACCTTCTTTCTTTGCTTCACATAAATTTATGCAAGTTATTCATACTTAAATAAATTATTCATACTTAAAATTTCATAGGATACAAAATTTCATTATGTTTATGTACCCCAGTATTTTCAGCCACCCTCCCAATAGATGTGAACTCAATTGTTTTCCTTTTATTCCTAATATGAATAAGAAAACACTCATTTTAATGTATAAGTTCTGGTCAATTGTTTAAAAATTGATTTTATCACATTGCAGTCATACACATTTGTATAAACAATGCATCCTGGGCGGCATAGTAGATAGAGTGTTGGATCTGGAATAAGAAATACTCATTTTTATGAGTTCAAATATGACCACAGACATTTTCTAGCTGTCTGACCTTGGGCAATTGACTTAAACCAATTTGCCTCAGTTTTCTCATCTGTAAAATGAGCTAGAGAAGGAAATGGCAAACCACTCCAGTGTCTTTACCAAGAAAATCCCTAAAGGGGTCACGAAGAGTAGGATGCAACTGAAAGGACTCAACAACTCTGTGTGTGTATATGTATATGCATGTGCACGTGTATCTGTATACATATGTGTGTATGCACATACATATGTGTGTTTACATGTGGGGAGGGGGCAGCAATGGACTTGATCTAGATCGGAATTCTGATCTTACAACTTCCTAACAAATCAAAAGATTTAGAACTAGAAGGAATCTTCCAGGTCATATGTAGCCCAACCATTTCATTTTACAGATGAGGAACCTGAGACCAGGTGGTTTAATGTCCCATAGATAGTAATCAGAGGCAGAATGTGAACCTATATCCTCTGATTCTAAATTTGGTACTCTTTTCACTACAATGTGCTGGTTGAGGGATAGCATTATTATACAGCTAGGTCCTCATTCATATGAATAATGAATCCATGAACTGGTTGCATTATTCAAACTCCCAGCATTCAGAGTTATAGGTGTATAAGTAAATATGGCAATTAGTTCTAATACAATGGAAATATGCAATAACAATTTAAAAATGTGACCACATCTCAGGATTCATTTACACTCATCAGGAAGGACCTAGCTGTATTATACGTGTCTCTTTCTCTCATATTATAAACCTACATATATCCTCAATATTCTGTGATCTCATTAATTCAGAAGTTCTTTCTGATGAGGCACATCACAACACATCCATGTCTGCTCATCCTACGTCTTCCCAAAAATTTACCATAGGGAGTTTACTTAGCGTGTATTCCTAACTTACTTTTTAAATCACAAAGGTATTAGTGGTATCCTCTAGCCGTATAGGTCCTTTCTCCTTTCCTTTTGCTGTATCAACCCATCTTCTCTTTCTGCTCTATAAGTCAGTCAATTACCATTTATGAAGTGCTTACTTTCCGTCATACGCTGTGCTAAATACTACTAAGTGGTTGCTTTACTCTTGTTCTTCCAAACTCCTCGTTGGTCACATGTTCCAGTCTTTTCACACCCACTTAGACAGCCTTCCACTTCTGTGTGTGTGGTGCTCAACTCTTGTTCTTCAGTAGCAGAGGTCCCACAGGTTTCACTGTCATGCGGCAACGCAGGTAAAATGTTCATACTGAAGAGACGAGCCTTTGCTATTGTGGGAGGTATATAGACAATGGGAATGCTCTGTAGGTTCTTAAAAAAAGGACTTAAATGATTCTGTGATTTCAGCTCTTCTGGTGTTCCCATCAATAGTACATACTGGAGCTCATCTGCCGCCTACATATCAGCTCTTGTCAATATCCTCTCATGAGTTTGTCGTGGGAATTTGTCCAATGTGCTGGGTGGTTTTCTTATAGGCATTTGTGTTAGTATGTATGTATATATGCACATATAAAAACCCATTTTATACATATGTATATACACATGCTGGTGCATATACATACACACATATGTGCATTGTGCATTCATATATGTGTATATACACATATGCACACACCATATACATAAACACATGCATTATGTGTGTATATGTATGCACATATATGTATTTATATATGTATATATACAGGATGCCAGTGTAGCATATGTGTTATTCCTTGGTTAGCTCAGACTCTTGGCATGTGGCCAACCCTTCCTTTGGTTGTTATAATTGTTCGTGCATTTCTCTGATGATTCTTTGATGCTGAGTCTCTTTCACAATTATTTTTTTTTTGCTAATATGTTTTAGTCTGCTCATACCCATCACGTACCTCTTGACTGCTCTTTGTGTGATCCTTAAATTTAATTCTTTGGTAACTATAGTATTCCACGATTCACAGCTATATATAAAAGGTGGGGGGAATGAGGAGAAAATTAGTTTTGTAAATGTTGACCTTTGTATCAGGGAGAATCCTAAGGACGATAAATGAACATTGAATTTGCCCAAAGGTAATTCAGTCTCCTGTGGAATTCTGGGCCTAATTCATTGTCCATTTATTGTATCTTTCCAAGTTCTATATACTAATAAATGAGACCTTTAGTTTGTCCATTCCACTATACATTGTAATCTGAACAGTAGTCATTCTTCATCCACTTAGTTTTTCCTGTGTAACTAGATAGTGAATGCTACAGAGCAGTAGAGACAAACTGAAATAGAAAGGGTGGCCATGAAAGGACCCTTGCAGGTCACACATTGATTATTTTTAAAAACTACATATTAACATCTATATTTTATATTTCCCAATTATATTTTAATCTAGTTCTGGTTACACTCTTGTGTATGTGGGCTTCATGCAGCCCACCCATAGAGCATATGTTTGGTACTTTTGCTAGAGTAATTAGAAATATTATTTAGGAGGGTACTGCAGTGTTCTAGAACTTGTTACAATCAGCCCAGTGTCATCTGCAAACAGGAGCCACCTCACACAGTTGTGAGGTTTCAATGAGACTTTCATAAAAACCTCACCCATTAGTCATTAAGTGCCAAGTAATTAATGTCCACCAAATACATCAGTGAGCCCATTCAGTTGCAAGAATGATCTGGGCAATTTGCCATGTGTCTATGGAATTACTTTGCTCTATTGATAAATTTTTATGAATCAACAAATGAAGAGAAATTAAGTTTTTGGTTTTTTCCTAAAAGTTGAAGTCCATTCACATTCCTGGATTGTGAAAAATCTTCCGAATGGAAGTAAATGAAGAAATCCTCAAAATTCCCCCTTACTCCTCACCTAGAGCTTTGTCCTTGACCTCTTTAATGAACTTAACAGCTTAATTGGGTTTGTACCTTATCCCTCCACATAGCGAATAAGTGTATAAAGCATGACTCTAAGTAGTGTGTTCTCTCCATTAGCTGTTTATGACCTTCAATGTCTACCCAGGTTTTCTTCATGCAGTAGCCTTGTAAGGTTTGTATTATACAGGCTGGGTCATACTGGAAGTTTTTATTCCAATTGGGTCAGGCAGTTCTATGTTCATGCAGTCTTTATAATGACATCTAATGCTTCCTCGATGCTAAGCTTTACAAAGTGCTCCCCTCTCAACAACCCTATAAGGTGAATACTACAAGTGTGTTATTGAAAAATGGTATGTAATTTCTTTGGCATGGGGCCTCCTCTGTCCATGCAAACTACAAGCTGAGGGGAAGGGAATTCATATTTATTAAGTATCTATTGTGTGCCAGGCACTATGATAAAGGTTTTATAAACATAATCTTTTTTGATTCTCACAGCAACCCTGTATGGTTATTGTTCCCATTTTTACAGTTTAGAAAGTGAGGCAAACAGAAGTTAAGTGAACTGTCTTAGGGTCACAGAAATAGTATCTGAGGCCATATTTGAACTCACCTCTATCCTGACTCCAGATCTAGTGCCCTATGCACTGACCCACCTAGCTTCTTCTCTATATAACCTTTCAATAACCTGATCTTCTAGAGGTGCTGTGGCTAAAGAATTCATCACCCTTTGCCCAACTTGATGAGAAGTGTCTCTGAGCCTAGTTGGATAGACCCCCAGAAGACAAAGAACCCATCACCATGTTCATGCTTAACACCTTTCCAAGCTTACTAGAGCTTATGTTCCATTGATGGATGGAGTTTGAGAACTCAAGGTCACTGGCATGAAGAACGGAGAAGAATTTTAGGGGAGGATGATAAATGGTACCACTTTATGTTTTTGTAGCTAAAGAAATAGACTCAGAAGTTAAATGAGTTCTCAGAGAAATATCACCTAACAAGAATCAGAGACAGGAATCAAATCTAAGTCTCCTGACTCCCAACCCATCACTCATTCCATTCTGTCTCATAGGACTTCCCTGCCTTTGGAATCTTCATCCCCAAAGAGTTCACCTGTTGAGGACATATTGACCACTGAATAAAAGCAATCATTGACAGCTCTCAATTTGGGATATAGGATCTGGATTTGATTGCTAGCTCCCCTGTTAATTGTGTTACATTGGGCAAATCAGTTCTTCTCTCTGGGGCCTTGTTTTCTTCAGATATAAATAAAGAAATGACAAATGATCTCTACCATCCCTATGATCTTATGATTCCATGGCAGCTAGGAAAAGGTCTCCTTCACTTCCCATTCACTATGGCTCAGAAATCATCACTGCCATTTACCTACCAGGGATGGATATTCAATGGAGCATTTGCTTACTTAATTGCAAAATAGCCAGGACCTTTACCACTTACAGGAAGAATAAAAGCGAGTAGCAATTGCCTTTTGTCCTTGGAAACTCTGCTTGGGGATCTGCCAATGCAGGGATGACATGCCACTAAATAAAATGAGCTCTTTTTATCTTGGTCTTAAAGATCAAGCTTACAATTGGCTCCCAACTTCATCTTTCTATACTTATGTCCCACTGTTTTCCTTTATACCCCCTGATACTTTGACCAGACTAGATTACTTATCATTACTCATCCTATATTTGCCAGTCTGAATGCTTCAGCTGCTGTTGTCCTCAGAGTCTAGAACATCCTTTATAGATAACTTGAATTATTAGATACCACCCATTCTTCAAAACCTTGATCAAATGTCACATTCTCCATGAACTTTTTCCTCAAGTCCTTCAAGCTAGGAGTTATTTCTCCATCTTTTGAACTCCCAGAGTACTTTGTTTGGACACCTTTCAAGCACTTATGCTGTTCAGCTTTCAGTTGTAGTCATTTGTTTCCATGTCTTTCCTCCAACCCTGACCCTCTCCCTCAGTCTGTAAGCTCTCTTCTCAAGGCCTTGTGTGTGGATGCCATTCAAAACACATTTTTCTGGGTGAATGAATGAATGGTGAATGTTACCCAGTGTTGGCCAAAATCATTCTTCTAATGTCAGCACCATCCTTCTATGGAAGATGAAGGCAGGGCAATAGTTTTTTGCTGGTACCCGCTGTCCAATTCAGATGAATTGTGAGGTCCTTAGTCATGCTTCTGCTACACCTAAGAATAATATTTGCCCCAGTTTTAGAACAGTGGATGTCATTAGGGAAGGCAGGAGCAGAAGTGATATTCACAAGGAACTCCAGCCCAACATGTCCCAATAATCTGTGCTCTGTCCCAGAGAGATGTGAGCTAAGAAGATGAAATCCATTTCTGGGAACAGAAGGTGGGGATATTGTGACCCTGGCAATAAATTTCATGGAGGATGGGAATTGGGAATAGCCCTATGACAAATCACATTCCCTCTGCCCAACTGGGGTGAAAACAATTTCCATGGGAGACCCTGCCAACTTCATTTCAGAATGATACAACCCAGTTCCAAATGTTACAGCTTCTCCTGGCTTGCTGCTCCCTTTGTCAAACTCTTCACCTTTACTAGATTCTCTGAAATTTAATTTTACTTTCTGAGTTACAGCATTATTCTCTGCTTCTCCTATTCTTTCCTTTCCTTAGGATTCACTCTTTCCTTTATTCTTCAGAATTAGTTTTGGTTTATAGTCCTATGTCCTGGGATGACTAGAGGAGTAGGAGTGGAGGAGTGGAAAAAGTGGGTGTGTCATCTGTTTATGGAAAGATGGTGGGAGGAGAGTTTGGAATAGGAGAATGAGCAATGGATTTGGTATTAGAGTATATAGATTCAAAACCTGATCTTGTAATTAACTATCACACTTTTAAAAAGTCACTTCGTTTTTCTGGATCTCAGTTTTCTCATTAGTAAAATGAGAGAGTTAGACTAAATGAACTCTAAGGCTCTTTCTAACTCAACATTTCTTGACTTCCAAGGAAGATCTCTTTCTCCCACTCTCTCCTCTGTCTCTAGTTACTATTAGGGTTTAGTTTGGTTTCATTTGTATCTAGTTCTCTAGTATAGAACAGGTTTCTTAAACTATTTCCACTCACAACCCCATTCAGCTGGTCTAGAATTATCATCATCATCATCATCATCATCATCATCATCAAATTAATCTACCTCATTATCCCTTAGCATAGCACACTTTTCCTGGAAAAATGATAAATTTTTAGGTGAGTGTGGGACTTGGTACCTTCCATCTATATCAAAAGCTGAGCTCTTCATCCTCAGGGGTACCTCTGATCATCTGATCACCCTCCTGAGATGACCTTGCTTCTTGATATCTCTTGTAAACTTACATTTTGTTGTCCCTAAAGATCAAGCAGCTTTTAGAACAGATAAAAAATGAAACAACAAATAATAAGCAAGGTATGGCCACCATTGTGTCCATGGGTAGTGGATCTCATTGGGAGGTAGAATATCTGTGACTTGGAGGAAGGGATGGCAGCTTTGGTGTTAATAGTTGATGTAGTTATTGATAGTTGGCAGAATGACATTCTTGCTTCATCACATGAGGAATATTTTCAAGGCACTGGGCCAAAACTGACAATAAACCTGTCAGGGGAAACTATCTGAATGAAATACCTCAAGCTTACAAAGCAGATGTAGGCAGAGATGGAGAGACTCACCTGATTCATTGTTTGGAGGCAGTCCTATCATGTGGGGCTAAGAGAAGTTGGAAATGCTCTTCCCAATATTTACCTGACCAGAAATTAGAAAGAGGAGCAGAGGGATCATACATGAAGCAAGATGCAAAACATTTTGTTGAGGGGGACATAACTGTGATTGAGGCAGTAGATAGAAAGTTAGACTGGGAGCCCAAAGTCTTAACTGCAAGTCCTAATCTTGCTTTTATTTTTCTGGGAGACTTGAGGCAAGGAATCTAAACTCCCTTGGGATGTAGTTTTTCCTTTCTATAAAATGGGAATAATTATCTAAGGTTCTTTCTATTTATAAAAGTCTATGATCTTATGGTATCTACCCATCTAATCTCGTAGGACTATTGTGAGAATCAGTGAAAGGATAGGTCTCAAAGTCCTTTTCTTAGGAAATAAAGGAAAAAAAAACCTGGAGTTGTTTAATCTGAAGATGAGTCAACTTGGGGGAAAATGATAGCTGTCTTTAAATATTTGAAGGGCTGTCATGTGGAAGAAAGATTAGCTTTGTTCTATGTAGTTCCAGAGGGAAAATGAGGATCAGTGGACGGGATTTACAGGAGGCAGATTTCTGGCTCAACATAAGAAAGAATTTTCTAGCCATTAGAGCTGTCAATTAAATTGGCTGAGTCATGAGGTAGTGAATTTCCTGTCAGTGGATGTGATCAAGTAGAGGCTAGATGAAAGTTTATCATGGATATTATGGAAGGGGTTCATATAGCAGGTATAGGATTGGATTAATTGACCTCTAATATCCCAAATTTTCATTAGCTTTGAGATTCTATGACTCTGAGGAGTGTTAGTATAGTGGAAAGCATGCTGCAGCCCTATAGTTAGTAGATTCACATTTCAGTCCCCTCATTTCTTAAATCTCTTTTTTTAAGCCTTTGCTTTCTCATCTATAAAATGGGAATAATAATATTTGTACTACTGGTTCACTTTCACCTTCAGTGATGCCCCTGAATTCGTGGTGGATCCATTCCTTCCGTGATTACCATTCAGACATTTGGCACAGAAGGTAGCAGTTCACATAGCCTCCAGTAATTATGAACATTGATGACAGCGAGCCTGAAATGAAAAACAATTAAGTTTCTAGTTTTGGAAAGGTAAGAGACACAATCTGCAAAGCTTCCCAGGAGGGTTTCATTGCCTTCCATTTGATGAGTATTTTCTGATCTGTGCATTATGGTGGCTCTTGGTTATAAGATGTAATCCTTTATGTTAAGGAGCTCACAGTATTGTTGAGGAGACAAAACTTACACACGTGAACCATTTGAAAGGCAATGCCAAGCATTCTGTAAAGCACTGTTTGAATAATTTCTGCCTCAGGTAAAATTATTCTTAATGATTTCTGATGGATCTTCCAGGACTGAGATTCTCTGATTTGAGGATTCCATCCTTGCCACCACAGTAGATTCCTTCTGTCAGATGTTTACCTTGCTAGACTTGGTCACAGGTGATACACCTCTCTTTCTGATCTACTCCACCTCCCCTGGGTTCAGTGACTGATTAGGCTTGCCTGACAATGGCTATAGAGGAAGATCAATGGAGGACCTCATTGGATCACCTCCTAGCTGAAGATGAGTAATGATCAGACCAACTAAATGCAGTATACTAGTGAGTATGGGTTTATTTTGCTTTATTCCTTTCCTACTGGGTCAGTGCTTATTTGGGCAATTCCTGGCTTTGCCACATATAGCTGTGTGACCCTCCCATAATCCTATAATCGGATAAATCACTCAACTTCCCTGAATCTCAGTTTCTTCATCTTAAGGTGGGGGTGGAGAGCTGGATTGGAGGAGCTCTGTGATCCCCTTCCAACCCTAACATTCTATGATTTTAACTTAAAACAACTGATTCTGATCTTTGAGTTTTCAGGACCTCTGGAGATAGGATCATAGATTTAGTGCTGAAAGAGATCTTGGGAAGTATCAAATCCAATGATTCCTAGGAGTTCATAAATCCCTTGGAGTTCACAATGATGGTCCAAGTGGTTCAAGCTAAAAATTCTTTAATCATGTCTTAATCAGTACATAATAATAGTATATTAAATTTATTAGTGTATTAAATCTATCTAGGAGCCACTAGCACATTTTTGTTGTTGTTAAAAGAATTTCAAGTAATTAAAAAAGACTTCTAGGAATTATTAATCTAGCCCAGTCATTTCATTTTACAGATGAGGAAAGCAAGCAATAGAGGTTCAAGGACTTGCCCAAAATCACACAGATAATAAATGGCTCAAAGTCCTGTGCTCTTTCCATAATCCTATGGCCATATTTTCCCCTTTGTCAACATCTTTGAGCTACAGCTTCTTCCTAGTCAAGGTATATACTCTAAGGGAAGGTCAAAGTTCATTGGAGAAAAAATGTTCTTCTTCAGGATATGTTTGTTATTTCAGGAAAAAACTTAAGCACTTAGCAAATTAAATTAAATTTAAAAAATAAAACCTATTTGACTTTAAAACCAATGGTATACACAACCCATGAAGTCCAAATCATGTAGATGGTAAGACATGGTTCTTTTATCTTTTCAGATTTAGAATGTTTCTGGTGGTGGTCATTTTCTCTGAGAACCAGTGTCATTACATTATGCTTCTCAATAGGCAGTCAGTACTGACAGCTAATATGGCATTGTCATGCCCACACAATCAATGTCTCTGGAAATTAGTGGAAGGAGCCAAGATGGGCTTAAGATTTTATGACCAAAAAGCCTAGAAATTGAATTCTGGATATATTTGAGGGCACATGCATATCTTGTCTTTTGAGACAGCTACACATTGGGGACAATTCAAATGGTAATTAACAAGAGGGGCTAGTTTCATTTATTTAGTTTGTGATGATTATTTAATGTTAGAATTTAGGATACAATTTCTGAGCTCTATAACAATGATTCTGTGCTCTCTGAAAACTTGCTAGGTAATTTCATGTTATC
The DNA here is from genome assembly GCA_028646575.1 of Pseudocheirus occidentalis. Taxonomy (NCBI): domain Eukaryota; kingdom Metazoa; phylum Chordata; class Mammalia; order Diprotodontia; family Pseudocheiridae; genus Pseudocheirus; species Pseudocheirus occidentalis. The sequence goes on from CM053597.1 coordinate 151,578,362, forward strand.
ATTAGATTCAAAGCTAGAAAGAATTTTTTTCAATTTCAATTTCAAAAATGATCTCTCATTTTATAATGGGGAAACAGAGGTCAAGAGATGTGAAGGAACTTGCCCAAAGGCACATATATAGTAAGTAGCAGAGTCAGGATTTGAACCTAGGCTTTTTGATTTGAAATTCAGGTACTTTCCTAAAGAGTGATTAAAAAAATTCACACTGCATATCTGATAAAAGTTTTGATGTCTCATGTCCATCTTCCCATCCTTCTTATGTAAAGTAAGATATGGGGCTGAATCTTGGTTTCCTCATTTGTAAAATTAAGGATTTGCACTAGAAGGAATAAAAACTTCCAGGCAGGATTAAGTTTGGTCAACCCTCTTCTTGTCTAAGGAACTCATTATCTAACATGGGATTTAGATTCACAGCACAAGAAAAACAAATCAGTGAAGTCATTCATTTGACATGGTACACACCTTGTATTTCTGTCCCTAGAATATGAGAATCTCTGACCCAGCCCTGGGCATGGGCAGGCTCCACCAAAGGCATCTATGCACCTGGACATTGCCTAACAATTTGTGTGGGCAACCTGCATTTTTTCAAAGGGATGTGGAAGGTGTGTTAATCATAACTGGAGCCAGATAATTTATCCCCATTTTGAGTCCTGCTTTTCTGGAATTGTCATTAATCCCAGGAAGACCTGAATCCTGAACCTTTAAACCATGACTTGGCATTATGGGAATGTACCAATATCTGGCAATCATTTGTAATCACCATAGGCAGTACATAGCAAATAAGAGCTTTCTAGACTGTGGAGCAGTGATGGAAGAGGACAAGCATCCAACATTGCCTTCAGATCCACCAGTATGACATATATAAGATGGTTTTATGGACTCTCATTCTCTTATCCCCTGGCTCATCCTATGCAGAATAAAGCAGTGATATAGTAATATCCATCCATTTAAGTTTTACTTCAGTTTTTCCCCCCTAAAATACAGTTCTTCATCTTCTGCCTTGTCTTTAAAAATATCCTTTACAAGGGCAGCTAGGTGGTGCAGTGAATAGAGCACTGGCCCTGGAGTCAGGAGGACCAGAATTCAAATTCAGCCTCAGACACTTAACAGTTACTAGTCGTGTGACCTTGGGTAAGTCACTTAACCCCAATTACCTTGCCTTCTCCCCCTCCAAAAAAGAAAAAAGCCAAATAAAAATCCTTTCCACAGTCAAGCCAGGGAGATTCACTGTGTAAGATAATGGTGAAGCCCCAAATGGAGTCATGAGGCATGGATGCAGCTGTACACGGGTGCACACATGCACACACGCACACACACATACACACAACTAATTTGGTCTTCAGTGCCATTAAGTGAGGCACAATTCCTAGTAGTAAGAAGGTTATGATACTTCTATGCCCTGCTCTGATTATATCATTAATTTTACTTACAGTTTTACTTTGTTACAAGAGACCTCTCATGGAGTAGATTGTTGTTGTTGAGTCATTTTAGTCATGTCTGACTCTTTCATCACTCCATTGTGGGGGTTTTCTTGGCAAAGAACCTGGAACACTTTCCCCTTTTCTTCTCCAGCTCATTTTTTAATAGATGAGGAACTGAGGCAAACAAAGTTAAGTGACTTGCCCAGGGTCACACAGCTAATAAGTGTGAGGCTGGTTGGATTTGAACTCATGAAGATGAGTCTTCCTGATTCTAAGACCAATACTCTATCCACTGTACCATATAGCTCCCTGTGAAGTGGGAGTAATCTGTAATTGTTTGTAATATTAAAAAATACACAAATATTCAGACGTTATAGTTGTTAAATTAGAGAGATTGTGGTATCAAAAGCTTTGAATCCATATCATGTAATTAAATTTTAACCTGGAGCAAAATAGACTTAGGATGTAGAGCATGACAGCTGGATTCTAGTATCTGAAAGACTGTCACATAGGAGAGGATAAAGCTTATTGCATTGGGATCCTGAAGAAAAAACTAAGAGGAATAAGGGTAAGTTGCAAAGTGATAAATTGAGGCTTAATGTCAGGAAGACCTTTCTAGAAATTAAGAGTATCCAAATTTGCAATGAGCTGCCTTATGAGGGACAAGGTGCTTCCTCTTTGGGCATTTTCAATCATTAACTGGATGATCACTTGGTGCACGTATTGGATTGGGAGAATGGTATGGCTCAGACTACTGAGGAATCTTCCAGCCCTAAAATTATCATTCTGTGTTCTTTTGCCCTGCCTTGAGTTGCCTTCAGCTAAAAGTAGTAGAATCTTTAAGAAAATTTATACACACATACATACATACATATATGTACACACATATGTATATATGTAATTTCCCAGTTACATTTAGATATTTTTAATATTTATTCTTTAAAATTTTGACTTCCAAATTCTCTCCCTTCCTCTTACCCTTCTTCCACCCCCTGAGAAAACAAGCAATATGATACTGAAGTCATACAAAACATATTTCCATATTAGCCAGGATGCAAGAGAAAACACATACACAAATAATTAAAGTGAAAAAAAAATATCCTTCTATCTGTGCTTAGAGTTCTTCAGCTTTCTCTCTGGACGCGAAGAGGGTTTTTCATCGTGGACCTTTAGAATTGTCTTGGATCACTGTCTTGATCAGAGTAGCTAAGTAGCTTTCACAGTTGATCATCATTACAATAGTGCTGTTACTGTGTACAGTGTTCTCCTGGTTCTGTTCATTTCACTTTGCATCAATTCATTCAAGATTTTCCAGGTTTTTTGTTTGTTTTGTTTTGTTTTGTCAAATCCTTTTCAGGGCTGCATATCCACCTTTGGTGTCTGCCTTTCATCCAGCTCTCACGTGTAGCTCCAAGAAGCTGTAGCACGTGCAGCAGCCACACCCCAGTAAAACCATCTCAGCAGATGGCCTAAATGAACCAGGTCAAGGGTAACCAACAGGTCTCAAACTCGTTGGTAAGTTAGGGGATGACTACACCAAGCATGTGAAGAGGTCCACTGGTGGAATGGAAAGATGGGAACAATTTATTCCAGTGGTCATGGAGGTGACTGAAGCAGGCCCTGTTGAGTACTTAGAGCTTGGGCAGACATCAAAAATGCCAATGTTATCCACTGCATCCTAAGCCGTTGCTAGTCATCTGGACTTTTGTCTTGCCACTGAGCTTCAATAACTCTGGAAGCGAGAGTGAGTCTTTGTGTAACTCTGTCTCACTTAAATGCAATTCATGAACAAGTCAAGGCATCTTGTAATGTTATTGGTCCTCTTTGAAATGAAGGACACTATTCCATCACAATCATACCCTACAACTTGTTTAGCAATTACTAACTTTATGAACATCCTTTACATTTCCAATTCTCTGCCACCACAAAAATTGCTGCTATAAAGATTTGTGTACAAATAAACCTTTTCCCCTTTCTTTGATCTCTTTGGGATATAGGCCTAGTAGTGGTATTGCTGGGTCAAAGTGACAGGAAACATTAGAGGGGGCTCTTCTCTCTTTCTAGACAAGAATGGGAAGTGACTATAAGTTCTTGAAAGGCTTAATGCCCTGTATTTCTTTTGCATCTCCAACAGCATTGAGCATAGTGCTGGATGAATAATAGGTGGTCACAAAGCATTTGGTGAATGATTCATTGAAGTGAAGGCTAAAAGGATGCCAATGTGGGTAGATCAGATAGGACAGCATCTTAGCAACTGAGAACCATGTTGGTATCTTGGAATTTTAAAGAGCCAGGATAATTCAAGGAGTCATGTGGCTTTGGGGGGGAGACAGAAAAAAAGTCATTTGTTGTCATTTCTCTGTATTTTTAGACACACACACTCCACTTTCCATGTTTTTGTTGATACTCATCCCCCTCATTGTCCTTCCATTTCCTCTATATCTATTTCAACCTTATATGTCCTTTGAGGTCCAATACAATTTTCTTATCAGGAAACAATTCTGTGATTTTTCCAATCTATTCTGAACTTCAATTGAAATTATGGTCAGTGCCATGCAGGGTAGTATTTTCTAATCCATATGTATATACATCTGGATTGTCATTGTCTCCCAAGCAGAGTGTGAGTTACTGAAGAGTAGAAACCCATGTTATATGGAAGTTCTATGGCCTAGTGGATGGAGTTCTGGTGGTCCGGGAGTAAGAAAAATTTGGGTCCAAATATGGCCTCAGGCACCAACTAGCTGTGTGACCCTGGACAAGTCACTTAAACCTCTATCAGCTTCAGTTTCTTCATCTGTAAGATGAGATAATATTTCTAAAATGTTTAGCATAGTTCTTAGTACATAGTAGGCATTTAATATATTCTTGTTTCCTTCCATATACTTCTTCAAGTCTTTGTTAATGTCTAGAATGGCGCAGGGTACATAGTAAGAACCTAGTAAATGCCGTTGGAATGATTTCTCCCTTCTTGAATCTTGACCACTCTAATCATTCTAATGCATTTCTTATTTTCTAGCTTATATTATAGTTGTTTGTGTGAATGACTTACTTAGCTTTCTGTAAGCCACAGCAGTTAGGATTTAAAAAAAAATCTCCATATCCCATGCATCTAGCATTGTACTCTGCACATATTGCACGTTTGCTAAATGTTTACCAATTTCGGGGGGGGGTTGGCTTTATTATTTGTTAGTTTGTTAATTATTTAAATTAATATTTATGCGTACCAACCCAAATCTAAGCTCATAGTTGCCTGGAATAAATAAAATTACCCGCTGAGAAGGACCTTACTCAGTCTTTAGAAATTCATTGGCATTTACCATGATGTATTTTTATCCATGGTATGGGAAAGCATCATTAATAATAATGAAACCAATTCCACTTGAATTGTTAGTTGGGAGACTAAATAGGGGGAGGCAGTAGTCATAACTGTCTGGAAGATTTGGGCAAGAAATTCTAACTTTCTTTATGACTATTTAAAAAATGAAAATAATGCATACTTTTTTTTTCACTTATGGGACTTCCCAGCAAGCACTCACATACAAATAATACATTATCACCTTCCACTTCTGCAGCTTATTGATCATTAAAATTAGGGAAAAGTGTGGGCTTTAACTTTAGTGATATACTGATGTTCACTTAATTTTACCTGAATTTTGTTGCCTTTTAGTATTTTTATTCTCATTTCACATGTTCTTCTTTTGACTGTGCCTCACTACATATGAGTCTTCCCATATTTTTTCTTTCTTCATATTCGTCATTACTAATGGTGAAAATATGTTATAATACATCCATAATAACATTTTCGTCACTTTCTTTTAGAGGTGGAGCACTCTCAAAGAGTACTCTCTTAGTTCACATTCCATTTGGGATGAGATAAGGCAAACAGAAAAGGAAATTTATTTTGCCTTAACAGAGCAAGGTTATACAGCAAATATATAGTGGCACTTTTCTGGTATCCATAGTTTCACTTACCTCTTTATGGAAATAAGTCTGGGCAGCAGGTCATCAAGACAAGGATGGTGACTTACAATGTCTCAGGCATCCACCAAATCTGAGAAGCCTAGTTTCCATGTGACTTTTTTAAGACCTTAAAAAGGAAACTGGGGCCAAACAAATTCTGCATTCTCTAGGGTATTCTAAATGAACCACTTGATTGTCTCAGAATACAGATAGCTTTTCTTTCTTTGTCTAAATACATCCCCTTAATTTTGTCTCTTTGCTATAGGAGGCATTTATAGTATTCAGTCAAATAACAAAGGAGACAAGAAGATTTTTGTTTTGTTCCTAATCATATTGGGAAACTTTCACTGGCTTCTCCATTATGACTTTTGGTTGTAGATAAATTCTTTTCCTAATATATTTTTTAAAAGTTCTTGAATTTCTGTGTTTTAATGTTTTTTTAAACATAAATGAGTGCTGCATTTTGTCAAAGACTTTTTCTACATGTCTTAGTATTGTGTTTTCCTACTTGGTACGAAAATTCTTAACTATGCAAATAGCTTTTATAATATTGAACTAAAATCACATTCTTGGTATATGCAACTTAATGACTTCTTGAAGCTTCAGTGGAACCATTATGATACTGTCTCCACCAGTGCATGTTAGAAACCATCTCTGCTTTCATGTCTTGGATGACTCTTGTCCATGTTTACCCACAACTTCCATAGGAGAGACACAGAACATTCTAGATACTTTTCTTTATATCTCTTGACATTTTGTGGAGAGTACTGTCTACCAGTATCCCACATTTTCATATATAACTAACACATTTTCTTTTTTATCTATTTCACATTTTATCTGCAATATCAGATCTCAAACTATACTACAAATTTGTAATTATCAAAACAATATGATACTGGATAAGAAATAAGATTGATTGATCAATGGGATAGAATAAGTATATAAAAATAAAGTAAATGATTAAAGTAACCTAATGTTTGATAAACCCAAAGTTCTAAGCTACCGAGCCAAGAACTTACTATTTGACCAAAGCTGCTGGGAAAACTAGAAAATAGTTTGGCAAAAACTAGTCATCTAGGTTTTATATACATTGATACATCTACACTGTATACCAGCACAAGATCAAAATGGGCATGTGATTTAGACAGAAGGAGTGATATCATAAGCAAATTAAGGGAATGTGGGGGAAAAAAAATCACCTACCACCTCTATGTATAAGGGAAGACTTCATGACCAAATTAGAAATAGAGAGGATCATGGGAAGTAAAATGGATAATTTTGATTCAATGAAATTAAAATGGGTTTTATAGAGATAAAGCCAATGCAGCTAACATTAGAAGGAAAGGAGGAAACTGAGGGGGAAGAGGGAATTACAGCAAGTTTCTCTAATAAAAGTCTCATTTCTTAAATATATAAAGAACTGAGGCAAATTTTTAGGAATTAAAACAACAACAAGAAGAAGAATAAAAACCGTTCCTCAACTGACAAATAGTTAAGGGATACGAAAAGTCAATTTTCAGAAAAAGAAATCAAAGCTTATCAAATAATGTGAAAAAATGTTGTAGATTACTAATACATAACTAGAGAAATGAACATTAAAACAACTCTGAGGTACTACATTATACCTTTCAGATTGACTAACCTGATGGAAAAGGAAAAATGTGAAATGCTGGAGGACATGTGGAAAACTAGATATGCTATTGCATAAGTACAAAAATATTTATAGTAATTCTTTTTGTGATAGCAAAACTTGGGAATTGAGGGGATGCTCATCAGTTATGAAAGAGCTGAACAGTGATTGTGCTAGAAGGGAGGAGTCAAAATGGTGGCGTAGAAGGAGAACTCTACAAGCTCCCCCCATAACCACCTCAAATACCTATAAAATATGACTCTAAACAAATTTTAGAGCTCCAGAACCCACAAAATGATAGAGTAACAAAGCTCCCACTAAAGGCAGCCTGGCAGGTAGACAGGAAGGGTTCATCACAGCAAGCTGGGAGCAGAGCCCAGCCCTGTGTGGTTTTAGCCCCAGAGTGGCCAGGAGAAGCTGCGGCTGGAGCTTTCAGGAGAGCAGATCACTGGCAGCTATGGCAATTTCCAGAATTCTCAAACCATAAGAGCCACAGACAAAGGAAAAGGTTAGTGGAACTCTGCTAAATTTGGGGAAGAGGGTCTGGCCAACTGCCTTCAGAACTAGAAGCAGTCTGAAGCGGTAGCCCTGCAGCTGCCTCCATGTGGCTGCTTCAGAGCTCTCAGCCTGCAGATTGCAGGAGGGCAAAGTGATCGTTCAGAGTACAGGTGCTTTTGCCTTGACCTGCCTGGATTGGGATCGTGGTCTTGCGTGGTGATCCTGAGGCGCATGATCAGTGAGCCAAAGCTGGTGTGGGCTGCAGAGATGGTGGCCTCCTAATAGCTCTGGATGCTGTGAAAACTCCAGCGATTTGGGACAGAGTTCTTGCCTCTGAAAGCAGAGTTCTACTGAGCCCAAAAGTCAAGTAACTGACTGGCAATATGATCAGGCAAAGGAAGCAAAAAAAAGCTCAGCAATCCAACTTTAGATTCCTTTTTTGGGGACAAAAAGGATCAAAGCATGGAATGGGAGGAAGACAACACAGTCAGAACTCCTGCACCAAAAGCTTCCAAGAAAAATGGAAACTGATTACAGGCCATAAAGGAGCTTAAGGAGGATTTTGAAAAGGAATATTATAACCAGGTTCCAGAGTTCCCAGATCAAGGAGCAAATATTACAAGCTTCCAAGAAGAAACAAGTTGAATACTGTAGAAAAACAATTAGGATAACAAAGGATCTAGAAGCTTCTACATTAAGGGACCAAAGGGCCTGGAATATGATATTCCAGAGATTAAGGGAGCTAGGATTAAAACCAAAAATCACCTACCCAGCAAAACTGAGTATAATATTTCAGGAGAAAATATGGTCATTCAAGGAGGTGGAGGACTTTCAAGCATTCTTGATGAAAAGACAAAAACTGAATAGAAAATTTGACATTCAAACACAAGAAGCATGAGAAGATAAACATGGAAAAGAAATCATAAGGAACTTATCAAAGTTGAACTATTTGCATGCCAACATGAAAAAATTATATATATATATATATACACATATATATATATATATAT
>CM053597.1:151587380-151604197 GCA_028646575.1 Pseudocheirus occidentalis
ACACTTTTGTAAAGGGACAGGGACAAAGTAGAGAATAGAACAAGTGGGGGGGCAGGATAAGATGGAGGGAAATATAGTCAATCTTTCACAATTTATCCATTACGGAAATATTTTGTGTAACTACACATGTACAACCTATATTGAACTGCTTATCTTCCCAGTAAGGGTGGGTGATGAGGGAGGAAGGGAAAGAATCTGGAATTCAAAGTTTTAAAATCAAATGTTTAAAAAATATTATTATCATTATTATTATTATTACTAGTGTTGTTGTTGTTATTAACATGCAACTGTGAAATAAGTTATACAGGCACTGGGGTATGGAGATCCATCTTGCCCTACCGGAAAGTAAGAGGAGGAATGGGGGAGGATACAATAGAGAGCAGATTGGGAGTGGGGGGTATACAGTGGGATTGCTGTTTTGGGGTGGTGGGTATGGGAAAGATGGGGAGAAAATTTGTATCTCAAAATCTTGTGGAAATGAATGATGTAAACTAAAAATAAACATAAAAGTTATTTAAGAAAAACAACACTTGAAGGGGAAAGAAAGAGTCACTGAAGAGTAGAACAGTAAGTTGATAAGGGAGGTATTAGTAGTTATATATAAGAGCAGTGAGGGCCCAGTTGAAGTTATGTAACATAAATTTGTAGGAGATCCAGTCAGAGCAGTTGTGTGATTCTTCCCAACTATCATTCAGTAGCATTTGTGTAAGTAAGAAGTGGTGGAAGTAATCCAAGGTTTGGCTGGGCATAATCAGCAGTAAGATAAGGGGGTTAGAGATTCAAGAAAGGACAGTGTAGAGTTGAATTAGTTCACCAAGGACTCAAGATGGAGAGAAGAGAGGGTAACTAGTGCAGGGGAGATGACCTGGGAGGGAACTGAGGAGTCAATGGATTAGAGGTCATGGTGCTTATGGAGAATAGGGCTATGTAAGGGAAGGAAGAGGGAGAGATAAAAAAGTCAATAGATCATGGTAAGATATGGAGGCAGTATATTTGTGTGTGATGGCAAAATCAGGTGTATGCCTATCTTTCTGTGAGACTGAGGTAGGAGGGAGGAGTGGTTTAGGATATTTGAAGGAAAATCAATATGTATGTTGAAGTCCTTTAGTATGAGGACAAAAGTTAGGAAAAATTGTAAGCCAAGTATTAAACTCGTTGAAGAGCAAAGGGGAGTGATCTAGCATTTTGTAGACAATAGCTAGAAGAATTTTGATTAGGTGATAGATATGTATAACATGAACCTCAGAAGAAGAGAGTAACTGAATGATGTAAGAAGTGGGGAGAACAAAGAAGTGACAATGGGGAGCAAAGAATATTTCAGCTCCCCCTCCTCAACCAATGATCTGAGGAGAATGAATGAAGGCACAGTCAGTTCTAGAAATGATGTCCAGGAAATCTGTGTTGTCAGGAAAGAAAATGGATTTCAGTGAAAGCTAATAGGCAAAAGTAGTGGAAGAAGAATGTTGTTTTTCAGCCTTTGTTTTCAAAGAGAACCAATTATATCACATGGTGGTATCTTGACTTGTGTATGAAGTGAATTTAAATGAGGCAGGTTTGGACAAAGTCATTATCCTCACTCTCTCTTCTAGAGTAATTAAAGTCCAATGATAAGACAAAAGTCAGGATGACTGGCAATCATCCCGGGATGCTGTGAATCACCATGGTCTCTTCAATGTCTCACTAAGTTCTAAGCACTCCACAGCATCTGTTTCAGCTGTCTTCATAGTTATTGAAACAAATTGTTCTCATCTGTCCTTTCCACCAAGGAAGTTTTCACATGCTTGAGGTAGACACCCTCATAACTCACTGATGGGTTTGAGACCTGTAGGTTATTTTCAACCTAATTAACCCATGTGCTGAGACAGTTTTGCAAGAGTGTGACCATTGCACATGCCACAACTTCTTGGAGTCACAGGTGAGAGTGCGTTAAAAGGTGGACACTAAAGGCAGAAAAGAAGCTTTAAAAATGGCTTGGCAAGCCCTCACACCAGAGGTGCTAGTCCTCCTTGAACACCCCAAACACCCCAGGAGATTTAAGATGAAAAGAAGTTTGTTGCCTGTGGAGCAGGCATTTTAGAGGCACAGTGGAAGGGCTGGATAGAGGTAGAATGAACCTTTGGGGTGGGAAAGTTGAGAGGAATGGGAATGAGGAATTAGGTGATGAGGGTGTAGAATGGAGTTGGAATAATGATCTATAGGAGCTCACAGTCACTAGCATATGAAAAATATGACCAGGTGTGATATTTTTCGTCACTGACCGGAGGACACCACTCTTCTATCCTCAAAGGACAGGTGCAGCAGGAGATGGGGTGCCTGAAGTTGAAGGTAGGTTTCTCTTCTTTGCTCTGGTAGTTCTCCATGTCCTCATTGGAAGACTGGACTGGAAACAGTAGCTGGATACCTTGTGTTGGTACAGATGGAAGTGGTTGCTCTGGGGCAGAGAAAAGATGCCTGGAAGCCTTTCCTTAAGTACCACACTATATACAATGAGATATTTTATGTGTTCTTCTATTTTTTTTCCATTCTTTAGATTTTGTTTTACTGATTCTTGATGCATCATAGAGTCATTAGCTTCTACTTGCCCAATTCTAAATTTTAATGAATTGTTTTATTCAGTTAGCTCTTATACCTCCTTTTCCATTTGGCCAATTTTACTTTTCAAGGAGTTATTTTCTCCAGTTAGGATCTGTACTTCCTTATCTGTTTTGCCAGTTTTACTTTTTAAAGATTTGTTCTCATCAGTGATTTTTTTTTCCATTTTGTCCATTGTATTTTTTAAAATAATTGGTCAATTTATCTTTTGCCTCTCTGATTTGACTTTTAAAATCCAACTTCAGCTCTTCCAAGAATGCTTTTTGTGCTTGAGAGCAGTTCATATTCCCTTTCGAGGTTTCAGATGTGGATATAGTGTCAGTGCTGTCCTCTTCTGAGCTGTCATTTTGCTGTTCCTTGTCTCTATAGTAGGATTCTATGGTCTTTGTTTTTCTAGATTTATTTCTTCGTTGTGATTACCTTTTTTCCTAGCTTTTAACGTGGATCTCTGCTCCTGCGATGCAGGGGGCTCTGTCCCAAGCTTCTTGTGCTGGGAGCTAGGGGTCTGGATCCTGACTTTGAATGCTGTAATCTCTGGTTCTGCCAGCTAGAAGTTATATAATGCTGCAGCTAACCTGGTGTTCAACTGAAGCTGTCTTGTGTGTGCCAAGGATCATGGCAAGGTGATATCTTTCTGAATTTCCCTGGAGTTACATGGAAGCTCATAGTGTGAAGTGTGGGGGAGGGGTGGTCTGGCCACTGGAAGTCTCTTCTTCCCTTAGGGCTGCAGAATAACATAGATGACCTCAGCCATCATCTGCTCTGGTGCCTACCAATTCCCTTGACTGTGAGGGGTTCTGGTGTTGCTGCTTGCCAGATCTGCCCCCTTGGGACTCAGGATCTCCTGCTGGTCCACTGATGTGGGGCTCGCTGGGATGCCTCTCATCCTGTACTGGTTCCCTTTAGCCACAGCAAGAGATACCCTACCTGTCAATCTCCCTAGCCTCCCAAGTTAAAACACTGTTCTACTGCTACTGCTGCTGGCTTCCCTATTCCAGGATTTTTCCTGGGACGATATTCTCTGGGTTTTCAAGGTCATCAGTGAGGGGGGGGGGAGGAAGAGAATACTTATGGTTTACTCAGTCATCTTGGCTCTTGGAAGTTCAAGGGAACCACACTATATCCAACAGGAAATGGAAGGCTTAGGATGCTAGTACCCTGCTGTCTGAATGATGTTTAAGATCCCTTAGGGGTCTAAAAATTGTATGATTATGTGAGTTTGATGTCATTCTGAAGAAAATGATTGAATAAATAGGTATATGTATGCACAGGAATATCACTTTACCCTACAAAACCACAAAAACAGAATTCAGAGAAAACTGGGAAGACTCATTAACTGAGGCAGAACTGAGAAAGCAGAACTAAGAGAACCATGAACACAATGGCTACAGTATTGCAAATGAAAACACTAAAAGGCAACTAAAATCAGATGAAAGGTAATGACCAATATTTCTTCTAGAGTACAAATAATGAAACGTTCCTCCCTCATCTTGGGAAATAAATAGGTGACAATTGATGCTAAATGCTGCCTATACTTTCAGGCATATTCAGTTCATTAGTTGGCTTTGTTTATTGTTTATTATTTGATTTTCTTTGTAGTAAGAGGATATCAGGACATAAAGACAGTAAAACTTTTAAAAAATAAGATCATGGTAAGCAGTCAGTTCCTCATTTTTCATTCCTCATTTTTCTGTGAACTAATTTAAATTATTGTTCTTCATCAGAGGCTTCTGTCATTCAGACATATCACCTTTAGTCCTCCATAGGTCTCAAAGTCATATATGGCTTCAAACTAAGTTAGACTGTTTCCCAAGGATTCCATGAGGAATGTTATCTTGCTTTCACTAAACAGTCTTGAAGTTTCTTATTTAAAACCCAGTTCTGCCCAGCTTTTTGGCAGTAAAAGCCAGTTTACACTACAGCATTTTTTCTGTGTCAAGATCCTAAACTTGGACCTGGGGGACAGAGCTGGAGGGAGAGATGATAAAGGGAGATGGCAAAGAGAGAGTACAAGACAATTCTTACCTCTCAAAATGAGTAAAACCTAATGGAAAATCAATTTATTAATTATTGTTGGCACTAATATGCATTCCATCTTTCCAAAATGCATGATCCATAATCTCATGGCAGTTATACAACAGTTGCTCATCAAAAAACTGGAAGATGGCTGATATATTTTCCTAAATAGCATAATAAACATATTAATGAACATACAGACACACTTCCAGTACAGCCACCACTTCACAGGGCAATGCTAAAGGCTGACAAGAGATTTGCTGCTGGACAGCCTGTGTCACCTGCATTATTTTTAAGTGGGTGCCAGCTCCTAATGGGACCCACAAAGCAAGTAAAATCCAAAAGCGGAACCAGAAGACCTTCTATGGATGAGAATCACATGAATTTGGCCAACAATACACAAACAAATTGGCATCAAACAAGTGGCTGAGTAATACAGATTTGTTTATAGAATTGCAGGACATATAATAATAAAATACCAGTTTATTAATGCCAGAAATATCAGAAAGGTTATTTTGAAGGAGCCTGGATGTACTAATTGATGCACATTTTGCAAGGAAATAGCAGGTATTATCCAATATATACCATTGCAGTTTGTACAAATTCTAAAAAGAAGGGAAGGTAATGACAATTTATATAGCACCTACTATGTGCCAGGCACATCATTAAATGCTTTTTACAATTATTATTTCACTTGATATTCATGACGACCCTATGAAGTGGATGCTATTATTGTTCCCATTTTACAGTAAAACAAAACAAAACAAAACAAAAAAACTGAGTCAAAGGAGGTTACAATGAAGTGCCCAGGGTCACACAACTAATAAATGTCTGAAGCTGGATTTGAACTCATTTCTTCCTGACTAAACCCAGCTCTCTGTCCCCTGTACCACCATCATTATATACCAGAAATTCCCTATCTTTCACATTATAAACTAACAAATTAAAAGTCCCCATACAATTAAGTACAAACTCTGAAATACCTTTGAGAATTCAACAAATAAGCTCTAGTGGTAATGTAGCATCATCTCAGACAAAAACTCTTACATGCAACCTCCCAGACATAACACTGACTCATAAAAATCGAGACTGTTTTAAGTATTTATTATCTCCAATACAGATCAGAAGATCAGCAACTTAGAGGGAAAAAAGAAAAATCCTTCAGAAACAGAATGAAGTATAAATCATCCCTGTCATCCATCCTGCTTCTGGAGATATCCCAAAGAAGATGCTTTCTATGAAACTAGGGAAGATGAACTTGTTTTCTAATACTTTTATTCAGCTATAAAAAAGTAACCATTCCACTCACTTTTAAACATAAGAAAGAGCAAAATGGTAACTTGTCCCTAGTTTCTAGACAATGCCTATTCAAACTACACCTAATATTAGATGAGAACAATGAGGATACTAGTAGGAGCTCACATCTGCACAGTAATTTATAACTTACAAAGTATTTTCACATACATGAATTCATTGGAGGCAGTGGATAGGGCACTATTCTTGGAATCAGGAAGAACTTGCTTCAAATTCTACCTCTGAAATTTATAAGCTGTGTGACCCTGGGCAAGTCACTTAGTCTCTATGTGATCTTGTTTCTTCATCTGTAAATTGAGGACTTGACTCCACTCTAAGGTCCCACCCAGCTCTAAATCTATGAACCTGTAGTGGTCATAATTACTCCCTGTGACTCAGATAATAAAATTTTAATGTGTAATTAATAATTTCTTATCATTTTAAAGCACATCCTCAAAACAGCCTTGAAAGGTGCTAGTGTAGATGTTTGACAAATGAGAAAGCTGAGGCTCAAAGAGATTATTTGGCCCAACTCACATAGTCAAGACAGAGCTGGGACTTGCTAACAGGTCTCTGAGTGTTGGTGCAGTTTTCTAGGTAGGGTAACTCTCCACAAAAGCCATTTTTTTAAAATGCAAGAACATTTGCAAAGGAAGATAGCAATGCATATGAATGGGTAGCCTACACAAAGGATATGTACATGAAAAAAATGATGCATAATCACAAAAGGAAGAGGAATAAGGAAACGTCAACCCTAATTAACTCAGTACCAAGATTCTTCCATGTTCTAGCACTCTCTTTTAAAGTGAATAAGAGAGTCCTAAATGTTGCCCTAAAAATGGTCTGTGCTCTTTTCCAAAAGTACTATTATGTATTTGGATATTCACTTACTATATTTATATGGGAAAAAAGGATACAATTCAAAGCCTTCCCAGTGCCTTTCCTCACTGTCCTCCATTTGTCTTTGTTCCATGACATGTTATTTCACTGGAGAGGAATGTACTATTTTTAGGGGACGAATGGTAGTATCTGGGGTGGAGGTTATGCCAATAAACATTTTTGACATGGAAAAAAAATGGAGACCTTCTCTTATTTCCTCATTACAGTGGAAAGCCCCTCTGAGATTTGCAGTGGCAGATTCAGGAATCCTGACATCCAGTTTCTCTACAAATCATTGGGAATAGCCGAGAAATTAGTCTCCTGAGGCCATGAGGCTGCTCTGGAAGGTAAATGGGCATTTGCCCAATAGCTTTTGAGAAAAGCTGTATTTTGTGCATTTTTCTCCATATGAATTTGATCAACAATATTTTGTAAAAGGAGCATCAAAAAAAGGCTGTCATGCAGATTTATTTACAGAAATGGAGTAGTTTAAGTTAGTGATTCAAGTTCAGGTCATTGGCACCAAAAATTACAGAAAAGTCATCTTTAAAAATGGATAATGTACACCAAGTTCTCTTCATGGTCTTGACCCTTGCTGGCAGAGCAGGAAGCATTTTTTTCAATCTTGTCTGAACCAATAGCTCTCCCTTTCCTTTCTTCCTAAGCCTCACTTCTTCCCTCATCTATAAAATGAAGAAATTGGTGTAGGTGACCTCTCAGGTCACTTTCATATCCAGGTCTATGACCCCAGGGTCACAACACTCTTCATTCTTTTCTTTTGTATGACCCTGACCTTGAACTCTTCTCTTCCCTACTGCAAGACAACAGTATTGATCTAAATGGACATTCATATAGATACTTGGAGGAAAATGATCAGAATAAATCAGATTCATTATATCTGCTGGAATTCAACAACATATGCAATAATAGTTCAGGCAAATGCAGACCACAGCTTGATTGGTGCTGGTCCAGAGAAAATTAATCAAATGGACAACTGATGAGTATCTACTGAATGTTGTTGTTCAGCTGTGTCCAACTCTTCATGACCCCATTTAGGGACTTCTTGGTAAAGATACTGGAATGGCTTGCCATTTCTTTCTCCAGCTAATTTTACAGATGAAACAAACATGGAGGCTCCACTCCCTTCACCTGGAATGCAGAAGAAAAATCACAGAAGTCAAGGACCAAGGCCCTTTTACAAGGTCATATAGCTTTGGCAAGGAAGAAGGCCATCGAGCCTTTCCCCTGACATCATGGTCTCACAATTCATGGAGAGCAAAATAGCAATGGAGAACTCCTAAGAGAGGATGATATTAAGAGGAAGAAGCTAATTCTGACAGGCTTTCCCTTTCACTAAGTAACTAGGCCATTAGAATGAAGGAGAAAGTGAGGCTGGTGACTTTGCACAGCCCTCCCTCCCTCCAATCCAATTCAATTGCAAGTCATATCATCATTTACCTGATGCAATGGTCCTCTTTAAGAATGAATGACAAGGGGTGGCTAGGTGGCGCAGTGAATAGAGCACTGGCCCTGGAGTCAGGAGGACCTAAGTTCAAATCTGGCCTTGGACACTTAACACAAAAACCAGCTGTGTGACCTTGAGCAAGTCACTTAACCCCAACTGCCCTCCAAAAAAAAAAAAGGATGAATGACAAACCATAACCTGTGGGTAGTCCAAGCCACCCAAATCGAAACCCACCTGGCCAGTTCCAGTTGGACAAGTCAGTTTCTCCTTTCCTCTCATCTCCTCCACCCCCCTCCCTCCTAGGTTCCTGCCCAAAGGAAGGTAAATTTTAATGGCCAAAACCTACCTAGTTACCTTGGGGTTTATTCACTAGATTTTCTTTCTAGAAGATCATGCCTTAAACCCAATTCACTCTGGATCTCATTGATTGGACCATAGGACTCTGCCAGGCACCATTTAACAGTTATTTTGGGGCTCCCCAGATGCATAGTGAATATAACTAGCAACTGTTTCTCTTTTGGCCAGCAACCCTGATGGTCTTCCTCTCTTGACTCACTTCTTAAAGAAGCCTATTCGCTGAAAGGGCACTGCCTCACTCAGAGGAAGAACTAGAAAAGACCTGAGCTTAAAAAGGCCAAGGTCTCCTACTACATTCTGGGTCATCTCCAGTTGTCCTGATTGATATCTGGCCACTAGATCCAGATGGTTCCAGAGGAGAAAGTGAGGCTGGTGACTTTGCACAGCCCTCCCTCACTTTAATCCAATTCATTTGCAAGTAATGGCATCATCTTCCTGATGTCATGGTCCTCTTCAACAACGAAGGACAAGCCACAAGCCAACTGGAACCATACAGAATATCTATGCCTTCTGGAGCCGTTCCCCACATCTTCCCTTAAACATTATTGTGATTCTCCCAGAACTAAATTCTTTAGCCTCTCCATCTGGAGAGAAGCCATGTCAGACATTATGCCGGATCCCATTCTACTTAGGTAAAACAAATTTCCTGATTTAAGGAGTTTATAATGTGATAGCAGGGATAGGATGACTACATAATATAAAATGCTGCATGCCCACCCTTTGTGTCCAAGGATTTCAGATGACTTGAAGGTTTTGGTTACACTACTAAAAGAAGAAAGTGGGTACGCTACCAAGTGGTTTCCAGGAGTGGAAAATGCCTGCATCTTGCACCAGGAAAATCTGGGAAACTCTCTATTTGACAACATGATCCTCTGTGTTACTAACTCCCCTTGCAAGCAAATTGTTCTCATAACAAAAAGAAGGAGATTTACTGAGAGGTCAAAGAAAACAAATTATAGCATATTCAGTGGTACTCATGGAAAACAAAGACCTCCCTCCGATGAGAAGCCCTCTATCCTGAAAGATGTACAGACATTAGCCAGGGCTTCCAGTAGGTATTGCCTTCTGAAGACCTTCAACTTGGATATCTTTCCTGTAGCTCTTCACAGGTCCCAGAAGGTGGTATCAGCATCTTTACCCATGGAAACTCCTTTAAGGGTTTTGCATAGGGTAGATCTTCCAGCACTAGTAGTCTTTGACCAGAGTAAATTAATTTGGGTTGTACCATTAAAGTACTAGAGAGCATGCTCCAGAGCTTCCTATATCTTGATAGGAAACAATTTCCTCTATGTCACACTGCTAATGCAGTCCCACTCATGGAACATCACACCTCTGCCTGAGGTCTTGACAACCTCTGACTTCATAGAATTTTTCCCAGGAATCAGAAATACCCTACCCTTCAAACGTCTATTGGGTTTCAGTTACTAATACATGATTACTCCAAAACTGAATATGCCCTTTCCCTGGGTATTTCTCTCCCTGTTATTTATGTGGTTGTATCTTGCCCAATAAAACTCCTCTTTCATGACTTGACTAGGAAATCTAATTATCCATCAAATTTCAGTGTCTTTCCCCTGGGGTTTTTCAATTGCCTTTGGCTATTACCTATCATAGCCAGGATAGAGGAAATGGGCCAAAGGGAAGCTATGTACCTTTCTAGCAACACTGGCCTCCTGGAGAGTGGAGGACAAAAAATGAAAAAGAAAAAAAAGAAACAGTCCCTGATATCCATGATCAATGCATTATAAAGTTATAAAAGAAAGCACTGAGATAAAAGGGGAAAATAACTGAAAGCACCTTGGAGGATGTAATTTTTGAATTGGACTTTATCTGAGCCAGGTAGCACAGACCTGTCATACCTGCTGCTTGAGGAGGCTACTGCACTACTTGAGCTCTGGAGTTCTGAGATGCAGGAGTCTAAGCAGACTGGTATCTGTACTAATCAGGGTACCAGAATGCCTAAAGAGGGACTAATTCAGCCTGGGTGGGAAAAACAGCAGGTTGAAGTTTCCATGCTGAGCATTGAGATCGAGGCCACAAGTAATTCCCTACACTTTGAGCCCTGACGAGATAAGAAAACAGTTTAAAAAATTAATTCCAAAGGATATAGATAAGAGATAGGAACTTACTGGGCAAAGAAGACCAGGGAGAATATCCTAGTCACAGGGAGAAAAAAGTCTGAAAAAAAGATTTAAGGGTATAATAGCATGTTGCATATTCTGAGGTATATAGAATTGTAATGTTAACGTGAGAAAAGCTGAAAGATAAGGGAGAGTAGGCCCAGAACTAGATTAGGTGACGTGGGAGAAAAAAAAGAGGTATAAGATATAGGCACGATCCTCACAGGGCTCATCGTCTAATTGGGAAGCATGGCATATATCATACACTAACATACATAAGAAATAACCATGAAGAATATGTGGGTGTGACTCACAGGGTTTGCTGCTGACGTCATTTGCACACAAAGAGAGGAATGCAAGAGGAAGACAATAGTCTTGCCTTCTGGGTTTACCTTTTCTACTTGCTCAGATTCAGTTTCATGTTTAGAGTCAAAAATATGTTGGGGTCTTAGAAAAAATGTAGTATGTTATATACACCTATCTCTAGGTGTTTCTTTAGCCAAATTTACCTCCCTAATCCTTGAAATAGAATTTAGTGTCCAGAATTCTCATAAACAAATTTTTAAAAATTACTAGGACTTTCTAAGCATATTTAAGATACAAGATTGAGACAGAAAGGAACACTGCCGTTGAGGACCAGGAAGTTAAGGTTTAAAATGGACTTTTTGGCTATGGCTGCTATTCATATGGCTAACTATTCTGTGTTTCACACAGTGTGGCTCATTATGTGTGAGCTTTCTTTTTGGAGGTGAAGGATTATTTCCCAGAAAAAGCTCTGAAAATTGACAGACTCATCTTAAGATAGAGAAAAAGAAGCTAAAAGTTTTTCTTGAGTCCAGGGACGGAGTGTATGAAGAACATGCCTTTCTAAAAAAAAAAAAAAAGTTGAAGTGCAAGCCTCTGGGATTTAAGGCAAAAGGGTGATAATAGAGTGCTCTCTCTCTCTCTCTCTCTCTCTCTCTCTGTCCCTGTCTCTGTGTTTCTCTGTCTCTGTCTGTACGTACATGTCTATCAGTCTCTGTTTGTCTCTGTCTCTCTGTGCATGTGTGTATTGATCTGTTTCTCTCTCTGTCTCTCTGTCACTGTCTCTGTCTTTCTGTCTCTGTCAGTCTCTCTGTCACTGTTTCTGTCTCTATCTGTTTCTCTGTCTTTCTCTCTGTTTCTCTCTCCTTTCTGTTTCTCTCTTTCTCCCTGTGTGTCTATCTCTCTATCTCTCTGTCACTGTGTCTCTTTGTCTCTCTACCTTTCTGTTTCTCTATGTCTCTCTCTGTCTGTCTCTGTATGTCTGTCTCTGTCTGTCTCTGTCTCTCTGTCTCTGTCTCTATCTGTGTCTGTCTGTCTCTCTCTTTCTCTCTCTCTCTCTCTCTCTTTCTCTCTCTCTCTCTCTCTCTCTCTCTCTCTCTCTCTCTCTCTCTCTCTCTCTCTCTCTCTCTCTCTCTCTCTCTCTCTCTCTCTCTTTCCTCTCTCTCATTATAAGAGAAGTTCTACAATCTCCAAAACCTACTGGAGACATGCCTGGCAGTAATCATCAGCAGCCACAGGAATAGCAGAAGAACAATGATGAACAGTAGACATCTAATATCAGTGGTAGTAATACCTGGCAAAGTCTATACACATCAAGACCACATGCCCAAGAGAGATGATGCATCTGGCAGAGACGGTGTGTCATGTAAATGCAGGGTAAGACAGGAAGAGCAGGAGCCGACTGTGGTTATCACAAGAAGATCCCACTAGTACTAGAAACACAAGAATCACTTCTATGCAGATGGTCTGTTCACATATCCTCCCTAGGTGTTGTGTTTACCAACATAGGTTTTCCCTATGGGTGTAGACTATTCCTACTGATGGTGTATATATTTGTGGTCAAGTATGTCCCAAGTTTATGAGGGGAAGATCCATTGTTATTTATTACTATTCTATTCATTAAATGCATTTTTAATTAATTGTACCTTTTGGTTGACTAGCAAAAATAAATACTTGGGTAGGAATCCATGAAATATGGTTTATAAATAACTACAGACCCATAATATGCCTTGAAACTAGAATAGCTTATCTGGGTTGGCAGGAATCACATGTGTGTTATGGCTTGGGTGTTCCAAGTGTTACATATGCAAAAACAAAAGTATTAAATTGTAATGCTATAGATAATAAGTAGGCATTACCGTAGATAGCAAAGGTTTTATGGAGGATAGATGACTTTAACTTGAAAGATAAGTAGGACTGAATAGGAAAAGGTGAAAAAGAAAGTAAAGAAAATAATATAAATGAGGACACAAAGATGGGAATTAACAAAGTCTGTTCCTGAAAGAGGGAGGAGGCCAACCTGAAGTGAGGAAAGATAGTCTGGTTTAACAGCTTTAGAGCCCTAATTGGGAAGTTCCTGTTACAAAGTAAGCTGTAAGTTGGGGCCAGCAAGGCTGCCACTCTCCTCTCCTGAGAGAGAAGGGGGTACTGAATTTGGAGTATATGTATCTGCTTCCTTAAACATTATTAGTCTAGGAGATTCAATCTAACTTCTGATCACTGTTTATTTTGGGAGAAGAGATGGACCCCAGTCTCATGGCTTGATTCCTTTCCCCCAAATACTAATTCCACAGTGAACATAACATAGCAGCATAGAACATTTGCTCTCCTTCAATAACGAGAGAATTATATACCAGCAGACTTTGCGATGAGGGTTATGCCTAATTAAAATATTTTAAGATGGAGATCATATCCTCCCTTAAGCCTCCTTTTTTCTAGGCTAATCCTTCTTATTTCTATCAAATGATACTACTGTGACATGGTGTCATCTCCTTATCCCAATCATCCTCTCCCGCACTTGCCAATGTACTTCCTGAAACGTATTAAACATAATTGAATGCAATAATACAAATAATGTCATTGGACCAGGGCAGAATAAAGCAGGATTTTCACAGTTATTACTTAAGATTCTACACTATTATTCATGTAGTTTAACATCGTGTTAGGCTTCTTTGCTTCATCATGCCTTTTATTCATATTGATGCAGCCCCTGTCCCAAAGCCCATGGGCATGGGACTCTCTTCTTATTGTTGGAGATAAATGCCCTGCCCTTCTTAAGGGGCGGAGGAGAATTGTCAAGAGGTGAGAGAACAGTGCCCCATCGGGATTCTTCAGGGTCAGTCTCTTTTTGGTCAAGCTTCAAATCTTCAAGTTTGGAGCCACTTCAAGTACCCCTGGCTTCTGGCTTCTAGAGAGAAAATGGAAGAGGTTAGTCTCACTTCAAGTTGTTCTAGAAAAAGACTCTGGGAAGACATGAAGGAATGGGCAGTCTCTACCATATCCCGATTTCCAGCTTGCTACATGCTAGAGACTTTGAGGAGTTTCCCCTTGGATGAGATCCAGTACACTCTTGTGGTTGAGCTGAGTCACCTTACTCTCAGTGAGAGAGTTCCTCCATTTGTATTGTATGGTATATATTCTCCTATGGATAACTGGTCTTCTTTGCTTTTCTCCATATGTGTACATTGTGGAATTGGTATTTGGTAGGAAAGGGTTCAAACCTTAAATATAGAAATTGGGGCTTTGCTTACCTCTAAAATGACAAAGCAATCAGAAGTCAGTTACAAAATTATTGTATTCTCTAGGTAGATGAACAAAATTTAGGGAGCGGATAGATAAAATTCTGGCCTGGTATCCTTTCTCTCTTGGTAGAACAGAGGCCCAAGTCCAAATTTTCTGCTTGCCTTCATAACAAGAATTAAAGATTCCCCTTGGAAAAGAGTGGGTGGATGTCTATTCTACCTCCCTTCAAACCACACACAGTGACAGCCCTCACCATACATGGTCCTCTCTCTACATGCAGGGATCCATTTTGCTACATCAAGTTTGCAGTCCATTCAAACTCAGATCTTTAACACGTGACCAGCTGCCTAGTTACATTCTTTCCCATCTTGTACTTGTGATATTGATTTTTTTAACCTAAGTGTAAAATGACAAATATGTCTATTGAATTTCAGATTATTAGATTGGGTCCATCATTCTAATCTGTCAGGATATTCTTGGATCCCAATTCTGTCATTTAATATATCATCTGTCCTTTCCAGCTTTCCATCATTTGCAAATTTGATAAGCATGCTATTTTCCCCTTCAGATATGCTCACTGAGATGCTCTTCAGGCAGAGATAGTGCTTCCTGTTACTTTCAGGTCTGAATGTCTTTGTTAAGACTGGAAAATGGTCGCTAGTTCTAAACCTATCCTAAGGTATCCTAAGCTGTAATAACTCTTACTTCCTGGAGCCTTAATTGTACACCTGTCTGCATCTGAGACTGGCGTAGGCTCAGTTAAGAGGACAACATACTTTTTTTTCAAGTTATCTCAAAGTCCTGAGGAGAAAAAAATATAAACAACTTAAAACATGCATCTTGCTAATGGTAATAGATAAGGCAGGTTTTCTTTCTATCTGTAAAAGGTTAAACTTTACTAATCGCTGTTCGACAAGACACACTAAGTTTCTCTTTGCTCGGTGCTACTTTCTGGGACAGCTTGATGGTACAGTGGGTAGAGCACTGGCCCCAGATTCAGGAGAACCTGAGTTCAAATCTGAATTATGTGACCCTGAGCAAGTTAATTAATTCTGATTGCCTCAAAAAAACCAGAGATATGTGTGTATACATACATATGTGTATGTATGTATTTGCGTGTGTGTGTGTATGTATTGAGAGAAAGAGAACCATTTTCAACAGCAGGTAGCATTCTTACTGAATCAATAATAGGATTAGGTAGGTTTAGTACTTTGTGATAACTCTATCTAGGCTTCTGTGAAAATTTATCATGCAGGGAAAAAAAAATAAAGGGGACAGAGCCAAGATGGCATAGAAGCAACAATGTTCTGCAGCTTGTGCATAGACACCTCAAATACCCATAAAATATGACTCTAAACAAATTTTAGGGCTCCAAAACTCACAAAAATACATCCACTGAAGGCAGCTCGGCAGGAATGGCTCATTGCAGCAAGCTAGGAGTTGAAACCAACCCAACCTGAAAGCACAACTTGGTTCCAGGGTAGCCAAGACAAGCCCCAGCTGGAGCCTTCAGGAGAGTGGATCAGTGGAAGCTGTGGCAGTTTCCAGAATTATCAAGCCATAAGAAACAAGGACAAAGTGAAAGGTCAGTGGAACTCAGCGAAATTTGGAGGAGAAAAGCAATTCAGCCAAATTGCCTCCAGGACAAGCAAGTGGCAGAAGTGATGGCCCGTCAGCTACCTCCATGTGGCTACTTCAGAGCTCCTGGCTTGCAGACTTCAGGGGGGCCAAGCGATCATTCAGAGACTAAGTGCTCTCAGTTTGAGCAGCTTGCATCCAGATTGTGGTCCTGGGTGGTAGTCCTGGGGTGCGTTTTCATTGAGCCAAAGCTGGTGGGGGCTGCAAAAAAATGGGAGCCTCTCAATAGCCCAAGAAGCTGGGAAAACCCCAGAGATTTGGGACAAAGCTCTCCCCCCTGGAAGCAGAGTTCCACAGAGCTAAAAAGTCAAGTAATTCACTGGCAACATAAGCAGGCAAAGGAAGCAAAGTAAGAACAGAAACCTAACTTTACATTCCTTCTTTGGGGACAAAAAGGATCAAAGCATGGAATGAGAGGAAGATAACACAGTCAGAACTCCCACACCAAAAGCTTCCAAGAAACATCATTTTGGATTTTGAAAGGATTTTGAAAACCAAATAAGAGGGAAAAAATTGGGAAGAGAAATGAGAATGATGCAAGAAAATCATGAAAAGAGAATCAACAACCTGACTGAAGAAAATAACACCTTAAAATAGATTAATTCAAATGCCAAAAGAGGCCCAAAAAGCCAATGACTAAAAGAATGCCTTAAAAAGCCAAATTTGCCAGGTGGAAAAAGAATCTCAAAAGCTTTCTGAAGAGAATAATTCTTCAGAATTAGATTGGAGCAAATGTAATCAAATGACTTTATGAGAAATCAAGACACTATTAAACAGGTCCAAACAAATGAAAAAAAGGCAATGTGAAATATCTCATTGGAAAAATCACTGACATGGAAAATAGATCCAGGAAAGACAATTTAAAAATTATTGGACTACCTGAAAGCCATGATCAAAAAAGAACCTAGAAA
>CM053597.1:151604297-151667132 GCA_028646575.1 Pseudocheirus occidentalis
TGCCCTGACATTTTAGAACCCAAGGGCAAAATAGAACTTGAAAGAATTCACCAATCACCTCTTCAAAAAGATCCCAAAAAGAAAACTCCTAGGAATGTTATAGCCAGGTTCCAGAGTCCCCAGATCAAGGAGAAAATATTACAAGCTGCCAAGAAGAAACAATTTGAATACTGTGGAAACACAATTAGGATAACCCAGGATCTAGCAGCTTCTACATTAAGGGATCGAAGGGACTAGAATATGATATTCTGGAGATCAAG
Organism: Pseudocheirus occidentalis; assembly: GCA_028646575.1. NCBI lineage: Eukaryota > Metazoa > Chordata > Mammalia > Diprotodontia > Pseudocheiridae > Pseudocheirus > Pseudocheirus occidentalis. The sequence goes on from CM053597.1 coordinate 151,604,558, forward strand.
GAAGCTAGGATTAAAACCAAGAATCACCTACCCAGCAAAACTGAACATAATGTTTCAGGGGAAAATATGGTCATTCAGTGAGGTGGAGAACTTTCAAATGTTCTTGCTGAAAAATCCAGAACAAAAAGCAAATACAAGAAGCATGAGAAGGTAAACATGGAAAAGAAATCATAAGGAACTTATTGAAGTTGAATTATATACATGCCAACATGGAAAAATGATAATTGTAACTTATGAAACTTTTCCCAGTATGAGGGAATACAAATGTATATATACATATACATACGCATATGTCTATAGAAGAGGGTTTATATATGCACATGAACACATATCTGAGTATGTGTATATATGAGTACATAGAGGGCACAGGATCAATTGAAGAGGAAGGGACAATACTCTAAAAGGTGAAATTCTGAGGTGGGAGAGGATTAGAATGAGAGGAGACAGGGAGAGACAGAATGGGATTAATCGTCTCATATAGAAGAGGCAAGAGGTAACTGTTACAGTGGAGGGGAAAAAACAGAAAGGCAAAAGGGAATGGGTTAACCTTATTCCCATTGAATTTGGCTTAGGGAAGGAAAGACATAAAGTCTAAACTAGGTATTTTGCCACACAGGAGAGTAGGGGTGATGGGGATGAGAGGTGAGATGACAGAGGGGAGAGGAGGGTGGTAGGGAGGGTTGCTGGAAGTACACACTTCTGTAAAGGGACAGGGACAAGGACAAGGTAGAGAATAGAACAAAGGGGGGATGGGAAGGAGGGACATATAATCAGTCTTTCACAATATGCCCACTGTGGAGATGTTCTGCGCAATTACACACATACAGTCTGTATTTAATTGCTTGTCCTTCTGGTGGGGGTGGGTGATGAGGGAGGAAGGGAAAGAATCTAGAATTAAAAGTTCTATAATCAAATGTTTAAAATATATATATATATATATATATATATATATATATATACTTATTATTATTATTAACTACATGTGACTGGGAATTAAGACATATAGGCACTGTGGTAGGGAGATCCATCCTGCCCTACTGGAAAGTTAGAGGGGCTAGGGGGAGGACATAGGAAAGAGCAGATTGGGGAGGGGTTATACAGTGGGATGGCTGTTTTGAGGTGTTGGGTAAGGGAAATCTGGGGAGAAAATTTGTAACTCAAAATCTCATGGAAATGAATGATGTAAACAGGAATATATATATATACATATATTTTATAATTATAAATGTACTCTGAATGCTATTCCATCTACTGTCTGTGCTACTTGGCAGAGGGACAGTGCATTGTTCTTGAAGGCAGTCTTGAGTTCAAAGTTTTATTCAAATGTTTACTAAGCTCTGTGATACTGGGCAAGTTACTTTACCTTTCTGAGTCTGTTTCCTCTTCTGTCAAATGAGGATAAAAATAGCACCTCCTTCACAGGTTAACTATAAAGACCAAATAAAACTGGTGTTCTGGAGCCAGATGAACTATTGTTAATTTTTTAGTGTGAGCATTTATATGGTAGAAATCAGAAAACTGTGATTCAGGGCTCAATTTATTATTTTGTTGATTGTCTAGATTTAAGAAGATAGAAAAAATGTTAATAATGGAGATTAAGCTTAAAAGTGAGTCCTGGGGTGGCTAGGTGGCGCAGTGAATAGAGCACCGGCCCTGGAGTCAGGAGTACCTGAGTTCAAATCTGGCCTCCGACACTTAACACAAAAACTAGCCGTGTGACCTTGGGCAAGTCACTTAACCCCAACTGCCCTCCAAAAAGCAAAAAAAAAAAAAAAAGTGAGTCCTGCAGAGAGCTGCACGTGTTTAAAAAGTAATTTAACAGTGGTTAAAATAATATATGTAAAGTATTTTGCAACCCTTAAAGGGCTGTATAAATGTTATTCACTTTTTTGTTGTTCTAAATCTATAATTTTATGTGTGTAGGAGGTTCATGGGGAAGAAACTCCCTCTGCCAATACAGATCAGCACAACTCTTCTGTAACATTTAGTCTTGGGGTGTTACCTAAGGCACCTGTTTGAGATGATCTCTGAGATTAAGTGATTGATCTGATCTTATAACTAGTTTTTGTCAGAGACAGGGTTGGAACAGGTTGGAACCTTTTTACTCCAAGGTCAGTCCACTATTCAGTACACCAAAGTCTCTCAGTCATTTAAAAGAAAAATTATTGCAATCTTATTTTATCATAGAATGCCCCCCTCCCGGTATGCCTCCTTTTCCTCCCTTCCAAAGAACCATTCTACATCAGTGTTACAGTTTTTTGGGGGTCAGGCTGTATAGGTTTCACCTATACCCTTCCTCAACAGGCTTCGGGTGTCCCCGGCTCCCAGCTTCTGCTTTCTCCGGGAGAAACAGCTGCACAGAAAACTTAAGACACAGGGCTTGCTTCTTGCTACTTTCTCTTAGGCTTGGCTTGGCTGGAACTCCCTCTCATTCTCTAAGCTTGGCATGGGACTGGAACTCTTCTTCAGAACACAACACTTGCTTCTAGCTCTCTAAGCCTGGCTTGGCTGGACTTCCTTCTGCCTCTGGCTAGCCTGTATTTAAGTCCTTTCTCCAGGGCCCCTTAGGCCCCTCCCCTGGCCTTGCCCTCCCACAGCCAATCATGCATCACCGGGAAGGCAGAGAGATAATCCTGCTTATTGCAAACAGGTGCAACCTTCACATTCTGCCCCGAGGTGATCACGTGCCTGTTAGTTGAGGATAGTTCAACCCATTACCAACAAGAGCCCCAACACATCAGAAATAATATTTTTTGAATGTAACTAGACCCCATGAGTTGTAAAGGGTTGCCCCCCATATGTGGCATGGAGGTGTCATTGTGTGGCTCAAAAGGAGACAAAATAGACACCTTAAGTTTCTTCTCTTTCCACCCTTCTTTAAGGGATACTTTAATTCCTGCCGGGAAGGAAGCAGGAAGTGGAGGGCAGAGGCTCAGTCACTATTCTCCTCTAAGAGAGAAAATACCATATATCTATTGAAGTACAACGTAACTATTGGCTCCATTAAATACTGTTAATTTAGGGGATGAGGTTTTCAAGTGCAATATAACTTCTGATCACTGTTCATTAAAGCACCCACAGATTCTTGAAGCTTGAAGAGAACTGAACTGTCAAAGAAGACTCAAAATAAAACTGACTGAAGAAGCTGAAGCTCTCTTCTCTCTGGCTTCTTCCACTCTGCCCCTTATGCAGGCACAAGGCATTCATCTCAACCAATGAAAAGAGCATCCCATACCGTCAGGCTTAAGGACTAGGGTTACAGAAGAGAAAAAGGGGGAAAAAATCAGCAAAATCAATGAATAATCATAAAAAATCTGATAAAATATGCACTATTCTACATCTATGGACCTCTGTAGAAAGACTGTAAAAGATTGGAATGGGGGTGTCCTCTAAGTTATCTTCTTCTGAGCTATACTTTGTCCATTGTAATTCCCTTTTAATTACTTTGTGATCTCATTTGCATTGTCCTTATCATTGTGCATTTATAGTTTTCTTGGCTCTACTTATTTTGGTCTTAATTGGTTCACTTAAATCTTTCTATGATTTCCTGTAGTCATCATTTCTTGTTTATTCATTTTAGTCATATCCAACTCTTGATGACTCCATTTGGATTTTCTTGAAAAAGATACTGGAGTGGTTCACCATTTCCTTCTCCAGCTCATTTTACAGATGAGGAACTGAGGCAAAAGGGTTAAGTGATTTGCCTAGGGTCACACAGCTAGAGTGACTCAACTCCTCCTGATTCCAGGCTCAGCACTCTATCCACTGTGACTCCTAGCTACCTCCAATCATTTCTTAGAGCATGGTAATATCCTAATATGTTCACATACCATAATTTGTTTAGGTGTTCCCCAATCAATGGCCATCTACTTTGTTTCTAAATCTTTGCTACCACAAAAAAGTGCTACTGTAAATATTTTGGTTTATTTGGGGATATTTTTTTATCAATGAGCTCTTTGGGGTATAAGTTTAGTAGAGATTTCTGTAGGTCAAATGATCTTTTACTTACTTTATTTGCATTATTTTCCAAATTGATCATGTGGTCCACCAGCAATGTCCTACTGTGCTTATCTTCCCATAATTTCTCCAATATTGACTATTCCCAACTTTTGTCATTCCCCCCATCCAATTTGTTGGGAATGGAGTGAAATCTTGGTATTGTTTTGATGTTTATACCTCTTACTATTAGTTGTTTGGAGCATTAATTTACATTGCTGTCAGTAGTTTGCAATTGTTTTGGTTACTTTTATCATGAGAGTTTTTTTGCTAGAAATTATAAAACTGGACCAAATAAAGAAACTCAACATGTTTAAATGGAAGAAGACTTACAGTGGATACAAACTGCATGTTTAAAAACTTTAAGATTTGTCACGTAGAAGAATGATTAGACTTGTTCTCTTTGACCCCAGAAAGCTGATCCAGAAAAATGGGTAGAAGGTGCTGAAAAGTAAATTTTAGTTCAATGTGAGAAAAATCATCCAATCAATTAGAGCTATCCATAAGCAAAATTAGCTCTCTCAGGAGGTAATGAAACCTATATTACTATGGGACAGCAATGATAATGAGACTTATCATTGGTGGGTATGGTAGATTTCATCTGACTTACAGCTTGGGATGGTAGATAAATTGCTTGACCTAGAAGCAGGAAGACCTAGGTTTAAATCTTGCCTCTGACTTTATCCATAAACATAGACAAGATATTTAAATTCTCTGAGATAGCAAAATGGGGATAATAACTATAGTACTTTCCAAGTGTCATTATGGATTCATATATACCTCAGCCATTTAAAAAATATTGATGGCTGCTATTTTTTATTTATTATCAGTTTTACTATGGAGGTACATGGATGGCACAGTGGACAATTTGGTCCCTGGAGTCAGGAAGACTTGAGTTCAAATTCGTCCTCAACACTTACTATCTATGTGACCTTAGGCAAGTCATTTAATCTCTCTTTGCCTTATCATTTGTAAATCATTTGTAAATTGAGGTTAATAGTAGCACCTACCCTCCAGGGTTGTTATGTGGATAAAATGAGATAATATTTGTAACATTCTTCACACAGTCTCAGACATAATAAACACTCTATAAATGTGGTCTATCATCATTATTATCATTACATAGAGATTTCAAAATACGTGTTTCTGTTTTTTCTCATCCCAGTGAGATTTTCCCTTGTAACATGTAGCCCTGGGTTACAACAACCGAAATGTTTCAGTAGAGACTTCTTAGAATCTCAGAGACTTGGGGAAATCTCCCTAGGATCACAGAAATTTCGGCAACATTTCTTGGGATAATAAAAAATTCCTACTCTATTAGGCAGTCAGGAGAACCCAATCTATTCCAGGGTTCCTGTGGTCTTGCGGGAGGGCGGGTGTAGACTGGAGAGTGAGAGAAAGTAATACTGTGACAGGAATGGGCTAGAACTGAGACCAAGACAAAGCAGCAGTTGTGAAGTTGTGGCAGCTGGTGAGAGTAAAACTCCAATCAACAGCTTTTTTCTTCTCTTGGATTTTCTCAGAGTTGGGAAAATTTCTATCCAGAGCTTAAATGTCAATTTCTTGATGGAAAACCTCCTTCAGACTGGCTAGAAGAAAGGTATAGGAGGGAAGGAAGAGGTGACCCTGGCTATGAGTAGCATCACATGAATCACATTCCCTGTCTGAATATACATCTATGTTTTTATGTTGTTTATCTTGCTTTACTGAGTTACATGATCATTAACAATGAATTTGAGTCAATAAACTTATGGTTCAAGACTGAGAAAATATAATCTAGCCCATGAGGGAAGAGATTTGGGGGAATTTATTACGGGAAAGGGAATGAGAAGATTAGAGAAAGTGTTTCTGCCATTTTAGTAATTTCCAAGGATAATCTAGATACCCATTAGACTGCCTTTGAATCCAAAGAGAAAATTAATAAAGAAAGGAACCAGTAATACAAGGGAATGAGGCTTGCAGTGGCTGTCCTCAAGTACACATGAAAGGCACTGAATCACGTATGCACGTTTCATTGTCATACAAACCCAGTTAAGCAAAGTCAACAAATGACAACTATTATTATCTAGTCTACCCCTTCATTTCCAGTTGAAGTACCCGGGGCATTTTTGCTCACCCACTTACCTCTCAGAAAAGTTACCATAAGTTACATTTATTTTACGAGTCAACATTTGAAGCTCAAAAGGGTCTTCTTATACTAGGCAATCAGAGGATAAAATTAATTCAAAGAAAGGGTTTTTAAAGAAATAGTATAGGGGTGGGTAGGTAGCGCAGTGAATAGAGCACCAAACCTGGAGTCAGGAGGACCTAGGTTCAAATTTGGCCTCAGACACTTAACACTTACTAGCCGTGTGACCTAGGCAAGTCACTTAAACCCAATTGCCCTGCCCTCCCCCCTCCAAAAAAAAGCAAAAAAAAAAAGAAACAGTATAGTAAATAAAATGTAGTAATGGAATATTTCCTAATCAACTTGGGTGACCAAATCCCACAAATGTGCAACCTTTCAGTGGGAAGAATGGAATGCATGTATGGATCATACATGAGAGCACACACACAGAGAAAATATGTGACGATGGAATACACTAAAGGGACATGTATGTCAAGTTTGGTCAGAATATGTGTATAGAAAGGGTACTCACACTTTTGCTTCTGTAGGGCCAGTGATGCCTTCTGGTGATATCACTGAGCCACTCTACTTCTGTGACTCCTCCTCAGTGAGTATTGTCCTTTGCCGAACATAATTAACTACTTAATGTCACATCACATCTCCACAGTGATCCCCCTCTGCTCAGATGATTTTACTGTTGCCACCTACTAGGCCTCAGCTGAAGGCTTCAGTTAAGGTGTTTACTATTCCCCATAAGAGAAACTGACTAATACATACTTTTATTTTCTAGTTCAGGGGCTAAATTTTAGGGTTTTTTTAGTATGAATAGTAGCAGGCCATCACATTATCCAAATTTATCACTACTATAGCTTTAGCCCTGTATAGAATGTGACAGCTCTAGGAGTCTTAGCTCCTTTACAACAAAACCCACTCAGCCAGTCAGCTATTTAAAGCCCATTGGCATTTAGGACCAAGGAGAGGAAAGACACTTCAGTGAGACACATTTTCTGAGACATATTGGAAGGCAGGAAAAGAGATAGTTATATTGTCCAATTAAATACAATATTTCCTAGTACTAAGCACTAGGTTCTTTATGGTATCTCAGTTTCTGAGCCCCTTACAAAAAAAATCTCAGGTTTTGGCATTTTTGTCATATTTCATAAATAATTTTTGAGCAAAGGAATGATATGATTGGTCCTGTTCCTTAGGGAGATTATTCTGTCATTTGTGTGAAGGATTTTTTGGAGAGAAGAGAAACTAGAGGTGAAAAAAACATCTAAAGTTCTTTCAGAATCAACGCATGATCAGGGTTGTGGAGTTGTGAATGGAGAGAGAAGTTGTGAAGGTAGAATTGGCAGTGCATGGCAATGATAGTTGGATGTGAGCAACAAAGGAAATGAAAGTCACCTCCAAACCATCTCAGGTAGGAAGATGCTACTCCTAGTGTTTAAGCTGGTCCTTTTCCTTAATCAGATACTTAATGAAGTTTCTTAATCAGATCATTCCTGCTGCAAATGTTGAGTCCTCTTTCTTTTCTGTCTTCAAAGGACAAGCAGCACAAAGGGAAAAGGAGGAGACTCAAAAGGAAAAGCAAAGAAGAATAGATAAGAATGCAAATACCAATAATTTCTGCCTACAAGAAACCTATTTGAATCATATTGACAAATACAACAAATAAAGTCAAAAATGATACTGTCATATTCCCCCTAAAAAAGCAGGAATACTTGTCTTGATTTCAGATAAGGCAACAGTAAACCTTGAAGCACAATGCAAAATGAGATATTATAATTCTCTAGTAAACCACAGAATGGTTCAACTAATATTCTGTTCTTGTAATGGGTACATGAACTTCAGTAATAGGAATCAGCAGCCAAAAAAAATCCTCAATATCAAATAAGATGTTCGGTCAACTATTTAATCTTGTTATGGAAAAACAGACTGTGATTAACCTGCACATAGGATATTATCCTAAAACTCTTCAGCAGTTGGCTTTTGAATATAATTTGATATTTTTTTATATTGCAAGAAAAGTATTCTCCTAATATTAATTATTACTACTTGAATTATTAGGCATTTCCAGATACACTCTGCTAGGGTAAGGATATAATAGACGGAGGTGTATTCTGGCTAGTGGTGGGGAATTTTGCCGGTAATTTAAGAAAAATCACTTTGGACAATTGCCAGGTAGATAGACCATTAGCAGACAGTCTAAAATATCTAATCTTAAAAAAGTCTGCTTATCCAGTATATTTATATTAATGCTAGACAAAATTGGTCCTTTCTAGTTTATTTAACCTGTGACCTCAGAGGTCCTATGACAGAAGGGAGAGACATTTGGAAAACATGAAAAAAACAAACCCTATCATGATATTGAGACCAAATCAGCTGAGATGTGAAGGGGAGATCAGGTTCAACTCGGTCTATATTATTAATTCTGTCTAGTAGTCTGGAAGCATAGCTTGTCATCTCTAGAAACTCTGCATTGTGACTCAGTATCAGTCCTAGAAAGAACACTCAGTCCCTGAGAGTAGAAAAGGAGATGGATATTGACATTTTACAAATAACAGAGATGATCCCAAAGAGTTGTGTTCAAGAACACAACATAGAAAACATCAAACTTCCAGCTTGGGATCTGCCAATTCTTCATCCTATGAGTGTTCACTAACCCTCTCAAGAAACTCCTCATTAAACCTGCACTTGAACTTAGAACCCCATCAAGCTGTTGTATTGTCCTCTATCTTCCTCTGCTTTTATAGCTATAAAGCTGTCTACATGTGTTAAGTCCACTTTCTCACATGCCACTCCTCAACCCTGTGCAATAGAACTTTCCACCCCACTAGTGAGGTGAAACCTCTTGAAGGTGATTAAAGATTTCTTTATTAGTCTGCATCTTTCTTGGTCTTTGAAGTATCTGACAATGCTGACTATCCCTTTCCTTCTGGATACTTCTTCCTGAATTTTTGTGATACCATTCTCTCATAGTTATGGGCAAATGGCAAAGCAGTAGATGTGGTCACATGGGGAATTACAGTCACAGCCCCACACACAGGCAGGCTAGGCCATAAATATTGTCAGTGATTTGGTGAAGCAGACAATATTTATGGCAACTTTTCTTCCTCATGCCAGGAGGCAGGCATTGCAGTCTTTAAAAGAAAAAAGGGCTACTCAAACACCCAGGAGTCTGCCATTGCTGTTCAGTTCAATGAGAAGACAACTCAATGGCCCCCCAACCTACCTTGCCCTCTATCCTCCCCCCTCTCATCCCCTTCCCCCCTACTCTCCTGTAGGGCAAGATACCCAATTTAGAGTGTATGCCATTCCCTCCCTAAGCCAAATTCAATGAGAGTAAGGTTGTTGACACATTCCCTTTTGCCTTTGTATTCTTCCCCTCCATTGTAACAGATGTCTCTTGCGTCTTATATATGAGATAATTTATCTCATTCTGTCTCTTGCCATCTCCTCCCATTATATTCCTCTCTAACCTCTCAATTTCACCTTTTAAAATCGGTCCTTCCTATTCAATTGATACTGTGCCCTCTGTCTATGTATACCCATACACATATATACCCACTCACATATGCATTCATATGTATGTATATGCTTCTATATAGACATATATGTATGTATACATATATACATATTCACACACACACATTTATATTCCCTTCAACTATCCTCATACAGAGAAAAATTTTCGTAACTTACAATTATCATTTTTCCATGTAGGCATGTAAATATTTCAACTTTGATAAGTTCCTCATGATTTCTTTTCTCCGTTTACCTTCCCATGCTTATCTTGCTTCTTGGATTTGAATGTAAAATTTTCTATTCAGCTCTGTTTTTTTCATCAAGAATGCTTGAAATTCCTCCACCTCATTGAATGACCATATTTTCTCCTGAAACATTATACTCAATTTTGCTGGGTAGGTGATTCTTGGTTTTAATCCTAGCTCCTTTGATCTCTGGAATATCATATACCAACTAGGGGGGGCACAGCCATGATGGTGGCATAGAAGCAGCATGGAATATCATATTCCAGGCCCTTTTATCCCTAAATATAGAAGCTCCTAGATCCTGGGTTATCCTGATTGTGTTTCCACAATATTAGAATTGTTTCTCCTTGGCTGCTTGTAGTATTTTCTCCTTGATCTGGGAACTCTGGAACCTGGCTATAATATTCTAGGAGTTTTCTTTGGGGGATCTTTTTCAAGAGGTGATGAACAAATTCTTTACATTTCTGTTTTGCCCTCTGGTTCTAAAATATCAGGGCAATTTTCCTAGAGAATTTCTTCAAGGATGATTTCTAGGTTCCTTTTGTGATTATGGCTTTCAGGTAGTCCAATAATTTTTTAAATTGTCTCTCCTGGATCTATTTTCCAGGTTGGTGGTTTTTCCAATGAGACATTTCACATTGCCTTCTTTTTTTTCATTTGTTTGGATCTGTTTAATAGTATCTTGATTTCTCATCAAGTCATTTACTTCCATTTGCTCAATCTAATTCTGAAGAAATTATTTTCTTCAGTGAGCTTTTGAAATTCTTTTTCCATTTGGCAAATTTGGCTTTTTAAGGCATTCTTCTCATCATTGGCTTTTTGGACCTCTTTTGGCATTTGAGTTAATGTATTTTTTAAGGTGAGATTTTCTTCAGTCAGATTGTTGACTCTCTTTTCATGATTTTCTTACATCTTTCTCATTTTTCTTCCCAATTTTTCCTCCAATTCTCTGACTTGATTTTCAAAATCCTTCTTGAACTCTTCCATGGCCTATAACCAGTTCATATTTTTCTTGGAAGCTTTTGGTGTAGGATTTCTGACTGTGTTGTCTTCCTCCCATTCCATGCTTTGATCCTTTTTGTCCCCCAAAAAGGAATGTAAAGTTGGGTGGCTGTGCTTGCTTTGCTTCCTTTGCTTGCTCATGTTTCCAGTCAATTACTTGACTTTGAAACTCTTTGCCCCAGTAGTACTCTGCTTCCGGAAGGGAGAGCTTTGTCCCAAATTGCTGGAGCTTTCACAGCTACCAAAGCTAGCAGGAGGGCTCCATCTCTACAGCCCCCACCAGCTTTGGCTCACTGGTCACACACCTCAGAACCACCACCCAAGACTGTGATCCCGATTCAGGCAGGTTAAGGCAAGAGTGCTTAGCCTCTAACTGGTTGCTTGGCCCACCTGCAATCTATGGTCCAGGAACTCTGAAGCAGCCATATGGAGGCAGCTGCATGGCCGGACTGCCACTTCCACCCCTTCTCACTCTGGGGGCAGAAGCCAAACTGCACTCTGTCCCCACCCCCTCCAATAGATTTCCATTGACCTTTTACTTTGCCTTTGGCATTTATGGGTTGATAATTCTGGAAACCATCATTGCTGCTGTTGATCAACTCTCCTGAATGCTCCAGCTGCAGCTGGTGGGCCTGCTCTGGTGCTAAAACCATGGGCTCATTTGGGACTGGGGTCAGCTCCCAGCATGCTGCAATGAACCCTTCCTGCTTGCCTGCTGGGCTGCTGTTAGTGGGAGATTTGTTTTCTCTGTCACTTTGTGGGTTCTACAGCTCTAAAATTTGTTTAGAGTCATATTTTATAGGTATTTGAGGTGGTTATGGGGGGAGCCCATGGAGTTTTCATGCTTCTAAGTTGCCATCATGACTTTGCCCAAAGCATGCTTTTTTATACTCTGTGTGTGTTTTTTCTTTTGCTATGTGGCTAATATCGAAATGTTTTACATGAGATGTATAATCATCATATTGTTTGCATTCTCTACAGGTGGAGAAAAGGTGAGAGAGAATTTGGACCTCAAAATTTAAAATAATGAATGTTAAAGTTTTTAATGTAATTTGGAAATATTTAACAAAATGAATAAAATATATATCTTACAAAATCAGAAAAAAAACTTTATGCTGCAGTAAGAGGCAATATAAGATTCTTTTCATAGAACATATATGATAGTCCTGGATAATGTCAAGATTTCTTGTGATTTGCATGCTCAGAAGTTATGATTTTCAAACACCCCAAAATATGTGCTACACTGTCCCAGAAAGTAAATATTTATAACATCTTGATCATATGATTACAAAGCTGATGACTTTTGACTACAGGGTAAGAGAGGAGTATGAAGGAACTACTCTATAGTAATGAAGGGAAAGCAAATAAGGAGGCACATGTGCCTGCCCATCTGTTTGGAATTGGTTTACATTCAAATGGGAATACTTTTAGAGGTTTGGAAACAATTTGATAACAGATTGAGAGACTACAAAAGCTCGTTGTACTTAGAATTTGATGTAGGAGCTGAGTGAACATCAAAATCATTTTGTGCATGATCATAATGGTTTTGAATCACTGAAGATGCAAACCTATAATGCCTCAAGCATGCACATGCTTATTGTAATAGAGAAAAAATACATTTGTAACATAATTTGGCAACTATTTACTCCTTTTAGTGTCATTATAGAATTCTTAGCACAAACTCCTTGAATCATTGTTATGAGCCCTCAAGGATTTTGCAAACTCTTAAAGTGGAACCACTGATGTAACGGATGAATAGCTTTAGATTTAGGAAAACTTTGCTTCAAGTCTCATCTTTGACCCATATTCATTGCATGACTGCAAAATTGCTCAACCTTTCAGTGCCCCAGGAAACTTTTAAGGATTATGAGTTGCAGAGCAGGTGCCACTTCTTCCTCATAAGAAGATCCTTATGGCAAAGAAACAATTGGTAAAAATAAAAATCTTGGATCTGTGAACATGTTCTATCTATTCTGTCACATTTTCATACCTACCAGAGTGGCTGGAAATGTCTACTAAAAATAGGCATTTTAAAAGTGTTTCTTAATTGATTTTTTAGTGAAGGCCCTTCTTACTATCTAGTAACATGAAAAATGTCTTGAAGTACTTTATTATATTATTGTGTTTTTGTTGTACCTGTATAAGGTAGCATAGAGTCATGGAAAGAATGCTGGACTAGGATTCAAGGTCTCTAGGTTCTAGTTCTAGCAGTAAGTTTCTGCTAACTAGCTTGTTGTGTAACCTTGTGCAATCCCTGTAACTCTTTGGACCTGTTTCATCATCTGTAAAATGAAAGTAAGGGTCTATTCATTGATTAAATATTTATCCAGGGTTGACTACGTACAAAGATTAAAAAATCAAATGGGAAACAGAATAGACACCCTTCAAGTATCTTATAATATAGGATCTTACATATGCACATACACAAATAAGGGTAATGTAAAGTAGAATGGTAGAATGACATATATAAGATATGTATGCCCATGTGAGTTACTTAATGTACACATGAAGCTCATGAGTGGCAGACGTAGGTATGATCTGAGACATGGATCCCCTCTACCAAGAACAGGGCAGCTAAGAACTGGGCCTAAGAACATGCTATATGGAGGCTGAGGTTGGGGGCATTGCCCAGGAGTACTGCTGAAGCTGGACACTCTTCATTCCATTCTCTGAAAGAGGTATTAGGCTAGAATTTTATCTACCTCCCTTCAAAATATCAGTCTGGTCTAAGCATATGAGTCTGGCTTCAGAAGGCAAGTTACTTCTCCAGTCTCTCCAAAAGGTGATGGGGATAGCCCTTAGCTTACACTCATCAGCTTCCCAACAAACCTGGTTACACAAAAGATTATCACAAACACCAAATGATGAATGAGCTTATTTATTCAAGCAAAACAGCAAACAGAAATTGGAGAAGTCCCACAGATTAGAATTTACTAGAAAATACAGCAAAGTAAATGAGCTGGGGATAAAGATAAAACCCTAACAGAGCAAATGAAAGAGAATAATCTCATCCAAGAAGAATTTTCTCTGGCTCACAAGGGCTAGAGGTCTAATATTTTGAAGTTTCAGTCTCCTATACACATCTTGGGCACTGGGGAGATCTTGATATTTATCTCTCCATACTATGTTTCTTGAAAATTCTCCAACTGTTACTTGTCAGACCTTTCTCTCCTTTCTCCAGTATCCTGTGTCTCATTCAGCTCACTGAATCAAAGGTCTTGTCTTCCTCTGAGTATGCAGCACAGAACTGCTTCACAAAATCTCCTCTGCTTCAACAGAAGCAAGGTTATAGATATGAAATAGAATGTGAAAAGAGCTAAAGAGAGATCCAGACAAAAAACCTGAGAAAAATCTGAAGAGGAAAAAGTGACTGCATGACTTTAACAGTCTCTAAGGTCCTTTCCAAATCTACTGTGATAAAGTATACCAAATGTATACAAAGTTTGAATCATTCAGTCTGACTATATTCTTCTCTTTGTATAGGGATATTTGACCTTATCCAAATATACACTGTCTGATACACTGAAAGACAATTGAGAAATGGAGAAATGAATGGGAGTTGAGGTGGAAATCCAAAAGTGAGCTATTCATTCATATTAGCAATTTATTTTAAAAAATACACATATTTTTAAAATTTATGTATTTTAAAAAATACACATTGCTTTTTTAAATTGCCCCAAGACATAATTGGTGACTGGCATACCTATGTCAGAAAGTGGTAATAAAATATTTATAGGTTCTTCCCCATAACATATTTTGTTTATATCACATGGGTTTAACGTACTCTATCTTTTTCTTGAATTTTCCCACCCCCACCCCTTTGCCTGTTTTCTTTGTCTTCTGGGGCCTATTCCCTTTGGAAATGCATTAGTTACCATGGAAACCTTAATGTCATTTTTTTATGAGTGGAGTTTGGTGCAGCATGGAGTTAATTTATAGGGTGGTTAGGAATTCATGCTATGACTGGTGAAACATGAGACTTTATTATGATTTCTATGTCCACCTGTGTTGTAGAAATAGAAACATTCACACTGTTATTTGTACTGTTGTCATTATGTGAATTTTCTTTGTGAGACAAGGAGTGCAGTACAAAGAACAAGTCTAAGTACTTGAAGTCAGAAGGCCTGAGTTCAAATTCTGAGTTTTCTACTTACTATTTGTGTAACCTTGGTCAAGTCACGTCACTTTTCCGGGGCTGTTTCCTAATCAGTAAAATAAGTAAATGATCTCTTAAGATAACTTTTAAAAATTCTAAATCCATAATCTAAGATGTTATTTTAAAAACTGACAATAATAAAAACCATTCTATAGTACTTCTCACAACAATCCTGTAAAATCAATAATGAAAGTATTACTAAGCGGGCTTTCAAGAAGTGAAAACTCAAGCACAGATTTAGGATTCAAATCCAACTCCAAGTCTTATAGTCAACCCTCTACTGATGTGAATGACATTTCACTAAGTGTATTCATTAAACCTGGTTGGGTTATTCAATGTAAAGTATGCATCTGAGATAATAAGGAATGAAGAGCTCATTAGGCATTTCCATTAAAAGCTGTAAGATTTCCTGGTGGTACCTTCACTTTTAGGGTCAAGTACAGTCCTCCTAGATGCAGGGGGAATAGAACAGGTAATATTTCAAAGCCTTTTTTGTTTCCAAGAACCTCAGAGGCAACATGGCATAAGGGAGTAAATACTGAACCTGGAGTCAGAAAAGACCTGGTGTTGAACTCAGGTTCTGACAATCACTAGCTAGGTGACTTTGGGCAACTTAATCTTGCTGAATCTCAGCTTCTGCCTCTGTAAAATAGGGAAGAAAATACCTGTACCTTCTATCTCACCAAAAGGTTGTGAGGGAAGTTGTGAGGTAGTAAACTTTAAAATGATCTGTAAATATGTTCTCATTACATAAGATCTAACATAGAAGAGGTAAGCCTGAGGCCTCCAGGCCACATGTGGCCTTTAGATCCTCATGTAGCCTTTTAACTGAGTTTGACAGAGCAAATCTTTTTGTTAAGGGGATTTGTTCTGTGAAGTCTAGATTCAGTCAAAGGGCTGCACTTGAAGACCTAGAGGGCCACAGGTGGCCTTGAGGCTGCAAGTTCTCTACCCCTGGTCTAACTTGCTTATTTCTCAGAAAAGTCTGATTTATACTGACATGAGTCTCTAAGCCAGCAGTTTCAACCTGTGGGTTACAACCCCTTTGGGGGTTGAATGACCCTTTCACAGGGGTCACAGGGGTCGCCTAAGACCATCAGAAAACACATATTTCCAATGGTCTAAGGAAGGGCTCCTCTATCAGTCTCCAGGCAGGCCCGCCCACATGCAGATACACCCACATAAGAGTATTAAAGGGTCTCGGCATTAGGAAGATTGAGAACCACTGCTAAGCACACCAATACCAATGTGCTGGTATGGTGTCACTAGGCCTTGTAGTAGAAAGAGTAATGGACCAATAGTCAGGACATAATAGGTTTGGATCTTACTTACTGACTTGTATTGTCACAATCAAGTCATTTAATCTCTTTCAGCCTCAGTTCCCTTATACGTAAAATGGGTATCATTTATAAAACCTACCTCATAGGGTTATTGTGACAATAAATTTAATAATACAGCTAAAGTACACCGTAAACCTTAAAGTCTACATAAGTCTCATTAGCTGATGGCATCTACTTTCTTCCATGCAGAGGGAACTTTGTAATAATACAAAGGATATTGAACTAGAATCCAGAACACCTAGGTCTTGGTCCTAACTTTACCTTGTTGTATTATCTTGTGAAAATAATTTAATCTTCCCTGGTCATAGTGTCCTCATCTATAATAATGAGGTATTTGGAGGAGATGATCTGATTCCTTGAAGCACTAACATTATATAATTCTGTATACAGAAAATAATGTCTGCAGAGAGGTTTACCTAAGAAGCTAAGGATCATAGGGATGGCCCTAATTTGCTAAATAATCATGGCACAGTAGATAGAGCACTGAGTCTGGAGTTGGGAAGACCTGAGATCAAATCTGGCGTCAGATACTAATTAGCTGTGTGATTGATTGTAAGCAAGTAAGTAACTTATCCTCAGTTTCTTCAGCTGTAAAATAGGACAATAATAGCGCCTCCCTCCCAGGATTGAATGAGATTTTTTTTTTTTAAATAAAGTACTTAGCACAGAGCTTGGCACATAGTAGGTATTATATAAATAGGGTATATAGGGTATTCAGGAAGGGCTAGCATCTCTGGTATGAGGGCTTGTTGAAACCTTTTCAGGGCTTCTCATTCACCTTTGGTGTCCACCTGTCACCCAACTCTCACCTGTGGCTCCAAGAAACTAGCATGTACAGGGGCCGCATCCTATGTTGCCAGACGGGCTAAATCAGGTTGAAAGCAGCCTACAGGCCTCAAATCTGTCTGTGAGTTAGGGGAAGGTCTACGCCAAGCATGTGAAGATTTTATATGGGTATATGAGAATAATTTGTTCCAATGGCCAGGATAGGCAGCTGAATTAGATGCTGTGAAGTGCTCAGAGCTTGGTGAGACATTGAAGACACCAAGTTCATCCGCTTCATCCTGGGTCATTGACAATCATCTTGACTTTTGTCCTGCCACTGGAGACTTTGATGACTCTGGAAGAGAGAGTGAGGTTAATCAATTTGTGCAACTTTGCCTGAATTAAATCCAATTCATGTACAAGTCGAGACACCACCCCATGATGTCACTGGTCCTCTCTGAAAGGAAGGACAATCAACAACTTTACTTTTCCAAGTTCCAGCTTCCATTTGGGAAAGTATAAGGAAGCTTTTTATTTAAATCTGTCTCTTAGAATATACTTCAAGAGTCTCTAATTTCATCAATGTGGGTTCTCATTTTATTGACATAGATCACAACCCTTTCCATACCTTAGTGGACAGTCTTTTGTGAGTTGCTGTGTCTGAAATACCCACAAATCTGCAGAGACACTGGTGTGGTACAATGAGAGAAAATACATAGCCTCTAGAGGCAGAAGACTTGCCTTCAAATTTCACTTCTGATGCTATCTTTGTGACCTTGGACAAGGTACTTAATTTCTGTGGGTCTCAATTTTCTACTCTGTAAAGTGAAGGGGTTGAACTAGATCACCTTTGAGGTTTTTTCTAGATCTATGATCTTGAATCAACCTAATGATAAACCTGTTCAAAATTAGCTTGGTTTGTCTTGAAACTGAAAGCATAAAGCTTATCCCTGGGACCATTTTTGGAACCCTTCCAGAGCTTATGTTCCCCTGGCATGGCTTTGGAGAACCTGGTGTCACCTCCATGCCAGAGTGAAGTGTCAGAGGAGGTCGTTAGGAGATACAGATATTTTTCTAATAATATTACATGGCAATTACCTTTGTGACGTAAAGAACTGTCTCATTGGGAATATGCACTAAGTATGAATAACATTCTATACCTTCTTTAAATTTAAAGGTCCTGTATAATATCTTTTGAATTTTACTGTAATTCTTGCAAAAACTCTTGGCTACAATATCCCATCAGCCCAAACAGCTGTCCAGGAGGAAGAAATTGGGGAGGGAAGGGAAACAGAGTTGGGGCAGAAGAGGTTCTACACCTGGTAGGAATAATAATTCTAAGCAGTTCTGCCAAGGTATAACAGAGAACTCTCCATCAGCAAAAGATGCTATCGACAAATGGCCTGGAGTTTGGAAGACCTTTGAGTTGATTGTCTCAAAGTAAAAACATAAATATATAAAGGCAAAAACTCAAATCCAACTGACTAAGAGAAAACAAGTTTGATTATCATCTAGTTTTTCATTTTCCCACACAAATTTCTACATATTCCCAATACCCTTTGTTTAGAATAGGAATAACCCTGACTAGTAATATTTCTGTTGAAATGTACCATATACAAAAGTATTTTACATATGCATATATTCTTACTGTTCAATCTTTCAACCACAGAGTGGTGCTATTGCAAAAGATAAGGGAGGGTGGAGTATGGTCTTTTTTTATTTACTCTAAGGAGGAATTTATAAGAGGTTTCCATTAAGAAGATGAGCTGACTGCTACTCTTAGGAAAGTACAGTGCAAAGAGTTTTGATACCTAGGGTGCCTCTCTTATAAATGAAGTGTCTTGCTCTTAGATAAAACAAGGAATGTGGAAGATGGACCCAAAATAGAGATGCTATGCTATGGATATTAAATCACCAAGGTGGTGTCCACTCAAGAAAGGTGGAAGCCTTGAAACAATCATCTAGAAAATGAAAAAAAAAAAACTTTGGAAATACTATTAACTCACAGGTTTCCTCCCAACAATAATGGAAGGTAGACATTATATTATAATGCCCATTTTACCTTTGAGGAAACTGGAGGTATAAAAAATTACAATACTCTGTATTGCCAAATGGGATTAAACCTAGATCTCTACTCATTCCAAATCCAGTGCTTCTTATACAGGCCTGGTGTGTTTTGTGAATAGTATGGATTATGCCTGGCTGTATAGCTGGAACTACTGGGCTTCCCCTCTCCCCCTTCAGTTTGGATGGATAGACACAACTGAAGTTTTCACACACATGATTCACTGGAGAACAAAAGACCTGCTACAAAGCGTCAAAATGACTGTTGTAAATGACTTTCTCCCTCAACTGCCCCCCCAGTCTTAAAAATATTTTACTCCATTCCAATTCTTTGCCACTCAGTCTCCTCAGTTCAGCTATCACATTGCCATTCCTTAAAAGCCTTTCTGAAAAGGGAGTGAGTGGGGAAGCCTCTCACGTTTTGGAATTTGTCATAGTTTTCTTACAAGATGGGGGTGGGGGAGAAGGCTGCTGGCGATGACTGCTGAATCACATCTTTGCTTCCCCACAGATTCATTTACAGAGAGGAAAGGCAGGTTCTCCCTCTCACCACCGCCATCCCCCCTACTCCCTTTCTATATATTTGACAAGATTAAGGTGTCGATTCTCATATTACAAAGCTTGCCGATTGCATGCAAAAACACACCAGTTCAGGACAAAACCTGAGTTGAGAATCAAGGCAAACTCCTCTTTGGTTTTTTTGCCTCTCCGTGACATAGTGAGAAGGGGAATCAGTTGAAGGCATTTGCAGAACAAATCCCTGGTCTCAGACTCTTTTTCTTTCTCGGATTTTTTAAAATTCAATTTCACCCCCTTCCTGTCCCCTCCCTCAGGGCAGTTTGAGACAGTGGAACTCACCACTGGTCATCCAACACATATTTTAACCCTTTTATTACAGCAGTTGGAGAGTCTCTTCTCTTACCCCCCTCCCCCCTCCCCCCTCCCCAGCTTTCCCCTTGCTTTTTTTTTTTTCCTAGTTCCTTCATACGAGAATCCCGCTGAAGACTGGGAGAAGGGCTTAGATGCCGAGTTTTAAGAGTTCTATCCTCTTGTCAAAGAATTTGAATCTTGAGGCCACTAGCCTTTCTTTGACAATGGGAGGGGAAAAGGGGGGGGAGAAAGAAAAGAGGAGAGGGAAGGGAGGCGGGCAGAGAGAGGGAGAAAACCAAACCCAAACAGTACACGCCCAGCCCAAGTCTTGATGGGGGGGGGGGGGGAGGAGGGGAAAAGCCTCTGCTGTCTAACCTGGGCTGGGAGAAAACCTCGCTAGAACTGTGGATACCTTGGCGCGAGGTACCTAAGGAGGAACCAACCCCTTGGAGGGGCTGCCGGAGGTGACGCCCCAGAGTCTCGGTGAGCGCTTCTCCACATTTTCGATGTGACAGCCCCCAGCAGCCGGGATAATGACGAGGCAGGTACAATCTACATAGTACGCAGCCCCCCAACCCCATTTCTCACCACCTATTACTGACTTCCCTGCTTCCCCCACTCCCCGCCCCCTTTGACTTCCCCCAGCCGCTCTTTGCTGCCTAGTTCGGGCTGACGCAGGCATACTTCTGCCGCCTCTAAGGGGGTTACTCAGTTTTCGAATACTTCCCAGACCCCACATCTTGGGGGAGAGGCGGAGACTGATCAGATCCCAGTCTAGGTTCGAAGCTCTGAGATAGAATGAACGCACTACTAGATACTTTTGATTTTTTTTTTTCCGCTCAGTATCACTAAAGTACTACCTTGAGGCTAGAGAAGGAGATAGATGGCAAAAGGGAACTGATTACTAAGGTAGGGGAGTGAGATGTCGGGTACATAGAAGAAATATCTTTGTTAATGTGGAGAAGGGGAACCAGGCAAATGCTTAAGCGACCTTAGGGACCTCTAACCTCGTCCTTTCAAATAGGTGCTTCAAGCTCACTTAATTTCTTTTTGTTGACTATTTAAGCCGGTGCATCGAGGGGAGAGAGGGAGAGGGAGAGAGAGACAGAGACAGAGAGACACACACACACAGAGACAGAGACAGATAGAGAGACACAGACAGAGACAGACTTCTCCAATATCCTCGTTTCTATTTTTTTTTTTTAAAGAATTTCACATTGCTCCCCTTCCTATTCTTACCAGCGTTCTGAGAGATCCTGGGGCTCTTTCTCCAGTTTATCTGCCGAAGGAGACGTGAGTCGCTACTTTTTTGGCTTGGGAGAGGTTGCTTTTGGTTTTTCTCCCTCGCCCTCAGCTCAAAGCCCCCTCTCCCCACGTCCCGCACCTCCCCCTCTCCTCGCTTTCCGTCCCCCTCCCCCAATCTGAACCTTTCTGGTGAGCCGGTGGATAAGTATCCTCTTTGGAAGCTATCTCGGAGTTGTAAAGAAGAAAGCAGAAATCTTGGATTGCCAGAAGGGTGACCCCCCCATCCCCCCCGCCTCGCCACACACACACACACACACACACACACACACACACACACACACACACGTTCGCCCCCCCCCCCCCCCCCGCTCCTCCCTCTGCCTCCTCTCCCACCCACGTTTTTTACTTCACCTGTCTTGACTGACTTTCGAGCACCAAGACTGGTCAGCATGATCTGACAGTTTGTTCCGTGTGTGTGTGTGTGTGTGTGTGCGTGTGCGTGCGTGTGTATGTGTGTGAGTGTGTGTGAGGGGGCGAGCGGTGTTTGTGTTTATGTGTTTCAAGTTGGAGGAAAGGGCTGGAGGGGGATGGGTTTGGGTAGGAGGGGGAAAGAGATCTGTAACTCGAAGGGTCTAGGGATAGGAGGAGGGGTTTAAAAATCAGATCCAAACAGGCTGAGGAATGGAGGTGAGCTAACCCCCTTTTTCTTGGGAAAAATAGAGGAAAAAGTAGGGGGAACTCCATGAAGAACTGACTAACAACTACAACAACAACAAAAAAGACCTGTTGAAGCAATTTACTCTTCATAGTACGACCCATACTGTACAACACCGCACAAAACAACACAATGTGTCCGGTTCTTCCTAAATCTCTGAAAGGGTTAGCGAGGTCTTTCTGATTTGGGGGTTTGAGAGAAATTAGAGAAACAAGGAGTGCCCTTTCTCTGCGCACCCCACCCCCAGCAAACAAAGGAAAACAAAAGCACCTTGCGCCATTTCCGACTGCCTTCTGAAGCCTGGGGCGGGGTGCGCCAGGGGCTGGTGGGGAGCTAAGAAGGGGCGCAGCGTGGGCTGGAGGTGAGGCAGCGCGGGAAGGCTGCGCCGTGGCGCCTAAAGGGTTACTACGCTGAGCACGGAGCCATCTGGCTGGGTTGGCTGGTTATAACCGCGCAGATTATGTTCTCGGGACTCAGAGTTGAAGGATCCTCTCTCCCAAATCGAGTAGCTAAGCGCGCAGTCCCCGGGAGAAACCCGCACAACTATTTTTTTTTTTTTTTGGTGGTGGTGGTCTGTGGCTGTGGCGGCGGCGGCGGGGTGGGGGAGACTGAATGAACCCGCTCGTTTCCACTTTTCTCTTCATGTCGACTTCTCTGAAAACATTCACACGGATGCCATGGTTACTCCTGCCACGGTAAGGGAAGGGAAGAAGGGTGAGCAAAGTGGGGGTAAAGGAGAACGAAAGAGGTCCAGCTCTCTTGGGGAAGATTGGGAGATTCCTGAGTGAAGTGTATCGGATGAGCTCAGCTGCCTGCTACCTCTAGGCAATTATACGACGGTTCTGTGCCCAACTCCGTACCCCCTTTCCCTCTTAACTCTGGTCTCTCTGTGCTCTTGGCTTCACTCGAGGGAAGTTTGGATTTCGGTTTTTGGACTTGTAAGGGGGATCACCCTCACTCTACCTCCCCCAAAGACCCCTGTTACCTTCCGGAGTCCCAAGAAAACTGGTTCTAAATCTGGGGAAGTGATCAGATTTTAAGGGACTTGAATTGGAAGGGAAGGGGTCTGGGGATCTTATAAGAGGAAGGGGATAATCCAGAAACACCCCTGTCCTTTCACTCCAGAGAAGTCTCTGCAGCATCCTGTTTAACAAAAGATTTTTTTTAAAGCAAATCTAAATCGTAGAGTAGAAGCCGCTCTCCCACCTCCCCCCCCTCACATACACACATGTACAATCCACTAAATCCCCTCCCCCCATGTGGCCCCATAACACCTCCCTCCTCCCCTCTATGTGGAATGGGGGAGGGGACAAGTCTGTCTTTGACAAGTACAGTCATTTCCCAGTTTGGAGAGAAAGACCTTTCTTATTCTAGGTACCTGTAGCGTATATCTCAGCCCTTCCCTCGAATCCTTTCTCTCTTTGTGACCTTTGCCCCCAAACCTAGCGTCAATCAATCTCTCTCTCTCTCTCTCTCTCTCTCTCTCTCTCTCTCTCTCTCTCTTTCCCTCCCTCCCTTTCTCTCTCTCCCTCCCCCTCCCTCCCTCTCCCTCTCTGCCTCCCCCCCCTCTTTTGCTCTCTGTCTCACACACACACACACACACACCCTATTCTTGACCTTTTATCAAGCAGCCCCCACCCATCTTCTCCACCATCCCCATGAAATTCCTCTTTTGGTCACCCACTCTACATTACCAGCTCCTTGAACCCCACATCTGGGTTCCAGATTTAGAAGATCCAGTCTGATTTCTGGAGAGCAGGAGGGCATTTGGGTCAGGGCATCCTAAAGGAGATTACCTTTACTGATTCTCAAAGTCCTTCTAGGAACTCGAGGCAGGGTTGGTTATGTGGAAAAACTTTCAGAACCAAAGGCCCTGAACGGTTCAAGAAGGTTGAGGGGAGAGTAAAATAAATTGTACTTCTTACCAAAAGCCAGAATCTCTAGTCGTTCAAGAAATTGAGAGATACTTCTGGATAGAGTAGGTGGATGGGGGAAGGCAACTCTGTGTACCTTGGGTTTGGGATAGGGGTAGTAGACTGATCTGCTCAGGAGTTATGGTTCAGATAGTTTTGCCATTTCATAAATTGCCTATTAAATAAAGGGAGCTAAGGAATACTACTTGGATGAGGAGATAGACTGATTAAAAAGGGCTTTTGTTGTTGCTGTTGTTGTTGTTGTTGTTGTATCTGTGGGTATTCCAGATGGAGGAAACTGGGGAAAGGAAGATGGTTCTCTTTACCTCTGGTGCCTTTCTGGTCAGTGACTGGGTAGAGAGAGCTTGCTACCTGGATGGCACGCTTACCCTCAGAGAAGAGAAATCTTCATGTTTTGGAAGTATAGTTTGGGGTTAGAGACTTTGGGGGAAAGCAGGGCTGCCCTCTCTGTGGAGAAAGGTTTTTCAGGGGTGGTAGTGGAGGGCGTTGTTTTTAAGTTCTGCCTGGTTGGAACATGTGCTTTTCAGTAAAGATCTGTCTCCCACTCTGCAAGAATAGCAAGGGAAAGAACTTCCACTTGTCTACTGAGGACAGAATTGAAAAGTTTCAACAGTTTTACTTCCACCATTCCCCACAGAAAACACACTTAGACCTGTACCTCATTCAATTCCTTTGTGACTTAAAACACAAAGAAAGCTGGGGGGATAAAGTTTGGAGAGAGATTCCAACTTCTTCTACCTTGTTCTTTAGCACAGGGAACCATGTGAGGAGGGGACTAGAAATATAGGCGAGTATAAATAAAATGTTGGGAAACAGCAGTGAATATTTTTAGGGGATATCAATTAAGATAGTTGGTAGTAGTTTTGTGTATGCACAGCTAGAAGATCTGGAAATCAACTGAGTGTATGGGGGTCTATACATAGAGAAGTGATGTTTTTGTGTCTGAACAGTATATGTGTGATTTGTGGGAAGGGCTGAGGGGATAAAAGTACAAATTAGTTGAGTGAGTTAAATGGGTAGGGAGTATCAGACATATGTAAGACTGAAGAATGTGTGTGTGTGTATACACTGTGGCACATAGTAAGAGCTGTTTATAATGCTGTTTTATTGATTGTGCTTTGGAGGTGTTTCTATGTGTATAAAGAAAAGAAAGTCAGAATATATGAGATTATAGGTGTAGGCCAAGGAAAAAGCTATTTTACTTCAGGGAGAAAAGGGAAAGGGAAAGAGAGAATTGGGAGAAAAGGGAAAGGGAAAGAGAGAATTAGGAGAAAAGGTATAGCTTGTCTGTCTGCCCAGAGATGTTGAATTAATGTGGTGTGGGAGTAATGTGTATGAGGGAAAAGTGGCCTTGGGTGCAGGGTTGTTTGCCTGAGGATTACCAAGGGGATGTGTGTAGGGGGTGGGGAAAGATTATGAAAAGAGCAGGTTGTAAACTTTATATGGAAGATGTGTGTGATATGTGGGGGTCTGGGCACTGGAGAATTTGGCAGGAATGGCACTGAGGCATTTGAGGAGTGATAAATTGTGAACTCAGACAGACTCGTCTTGGAATCTGTGAGGGCTTAGGTAGGAAAGGAAGCTATGTTTTCAGTGATATGACTGTTGGAAAGGGTTAAGATGAGGGGCTCACATATAAACAGAAGGATCTTATGTGGGGGTACATTATAGACTTCATTTTGTGGAGGAGTTTAGGGAGAGGGAATAGAAGATATCTGTATATAAGATGTGAGTAGAAGAGAGCTCATTTTGCTGTACAGAAGATGCATGTATGTATTATGAAAATACTTCACCATTAATGACTATTCTTCAGATTTAACATTTAGCCAGTGCTTGCTGAGTAAATCACACGATATTAGAGGCTCTAAACATATAGTGCATTGTACCAGAACCATTGTCTTTGGGGAATAATTTTACTGCTGTGGAAATGCCAAGAGGCCCAAGGATAGCTAGGTGACTTACTGAAGGTATTTCTCACTTTATAATTATTTTTCTTTGAAGTGTTTGTGGATATGTGTGCTAGGAGAACATATCTTTGGCTTTGTGGAAAGAGCACTATATCTGTCCCCCAAGATTCTGAGGATATGCATCTCTGTTTTGTTAAAGGAGTAAGGATGGTAGCATTTCTTCTGTAGGGAGTAGTAGGTATTTGTGAACTAGATGGCTGAACACCTAGGCTGAACAGAGGATCTGGGATGTTTGGGACTATCTTATGCCAGTGAATTGAATAAGGAAATCCTGGTGTATGCTACCTAATTAGGAGTGTGAAGGAAGCTGAAGAGGTGGATAACAAAGTAAAGATAAGTGACTTCAAAATATTTTGATTTGGGATTGGTGGACTGTGTGTGTGGGTGGGGGTAGAGAGGATTGTCTAGAGGTGGGACATTTGGGAATGTTTGGGGTGATACAAATAGGAATGAATGAGAGCTAAATATATTAAAGGGATAAGTATTTTACTCAGGCATCTGTAAAGTGGGACTGAATTCTCGTAAAGGAAACGAGGATGCTGTGTTTCTTTTAGGTCTGAATTTGATTTCAGTGTACTGTGTCAGATGAGGTGTTTGTTAGATGAGGCAGGGTATGGTAATGGAGAGAACACTTGTTTGGGAAAATAAATTATTAGCCCTCAAGATCAGCCACCAAAGTGGAGAAGGCTGGTGAGGCTGGTAAAGAGCATGTCCTTGGTATAGATATAGATGATGAGGTAGAATGAGAAGAATGAGATGATAAATGTATTTTTTATGATTGTATGTACCTGTGGCACCACAGGCTGCTGCTGGGGGAGGGGGGAAAGAACCTGTGTTACCAGCTAACTTAGCTATGGCAGGCTCTGATTGTATGTGTATGTATCATGTATGTGTGTGTCTGTGTGTCAAAAGAGGAATGGAAGAGAGATGTGATGTCAAAAATGCAGGGTGCATTTGAATGCATGTAATAATGGCACTGTTAAAATGGACTTCTGCTATATTGATTTCTGAAAGCTCACAGTTGCTCTCATACCCTTGCCTCCAGGTTTTGGCAGAAAATCTGCTCATTTTTTCTTTAATAAAGATTTGCGGGATTAAAAGCACAAATCTTTACCAAAAAGTGAAAAAAAAAGAAACATGTGGAATAACATGGCCATTAATCCAAGCCAGTTAGAAGTGATAATCCAGACTAACAATAAAGTCTGAATACCCATCCCATCTCACTGTTAATTCATTGATCTTGGGCAGATCTTTTATTAAATTGTTCATGACTTCATAAAATTGTTATGGGTAATCCTGGTTTAGTCCTTGAGTCAATAAACATTTATTAAACACCTATTGCATGCCAGACACTGTGTTCAAGCACTAGGAATTGCAAAAGAGGTAAAAGACAGTCCTGCTTTCAAGGAACTCATAATCTAAAGGAGATCATAAGCAAACAAATATACACAGGATATTTACAAGTACAAGGAAACTATATAGAGCATAAATAGGAAGGAAGGAAGAGAGGGAGGTAATAGAATTAAGAGGGGTTGGAAGAGGATTCCAGTAGAAGATAGGAATTCAGGGAAGTCAGGTAGGTTGGAGGAGGGAGAGCATTCCAGATATGGGAGACAGAGAAGACACCCAGAGCTAAGAGATGGAGTTACCACCACTTTGTGGTAACAGTGAGGAGTAAGGTGTTTAAGAAGTTCTGAGATCCATGTACATGGTTTTATGAGTTGCCAGAGTTGAGGTTCACTCAGAAGATAATGGAGAGTCACATGGGGGCACCAACAAGGAATTATACTAGGGAAAGAACAGAGAAGATTTAAGCAGAGCTACATGACCAGAAAAGATGGGCCGATCATGGAGGGAAGGGTCTGTAGGCTCTAACATTATCCCCACCATACAAAGAGTTCTAGAAAAAGGTACCCAGCACACTGAATGAGCCCCTATGGAGGATTTATGGAAGGATAGAGAAGAGAATCACTAACTGTTCAGTCATGGTGAGTTTCCATCTCTACTTGTGGAGGGAGTGCCCATATTGATGACATCATTGAGGCACTGAAGTGTCAAAGGAAATTAAAGGACTTTACAGGAAATAAATGCTTAGAGGAAAGTTACTTTCCTTTCTCTAAGTATGCACACAATAATCGCCCAAAAAAAGTGACTTTGGGGGCATAAGAGTGAGTCACTAGCTTGTAGTAGACCGGTTTTGAATAAGAGAGGAACCTATTCAGCTGTACCTAGTTGCTATTTTTTTTTCCCCAGAGTCTGGTTGCTTCATAGGTAAGGTTTTGGCTGATGAGAAGTATTATGGGTGTCAGGTGTTGAACTGACCAATGAGTCATTTCTGATGAAGTATGTACCTCTTCTCCTGTGGAAGTACCGGAGTCCTGGACCTTGCATCAGGGCCTAGACTGCTGGTCCCTGGGGCAGTCTCTTGCCCTTGTGCTCAATGACCATAAATAGGCTTGAGCTGAGCTATATCCAGGAGGCACTAAACCAATTCTGTTGCTTTTCTTGGCTAGGTTTGGACAATTAAATTGATTGGAAGAGGTCACTACTGATGGGTCTTGCTTTCCCCCCTTGGGCAAGATAGGCCAGCAGAGTTTAATTACATAACATTTCCCATCTCTGCATTTTCATTCCCATATGTATTCAATGAACTGGCTTCTTCTCCTCCCCTACTTCCAGGATGGTTAATTGTAATTGAGCAGCCTGCTTTTTTTCTGCAGACTTTTCTGCAGCCCTTTTCTTGAGCTATGCTGGGCTCCCTCCCGCCTGATGATCTGGAGGGAACGTAAATCCACATGTTGGCTAGAAGTGAGAGAGGGGATCCAGGCTAACTCCCAAGATTTTTAAAACCCACCAACCTGCTCCAAGACATTACCAGCTGCTGTTTTACTCATTAATGAGACAGGCAATTTCTCTGGCATCTGGTAAGTTGAACTAATGACCGCGGTTAGGGTTTTAGATTTAGTTTTATTTAAAATTGAGTTTGTTGGAGTAGGACCAAAACTTCCAGTGGAGCGAAGCTAAAGGCAGTATGTAGTTGTACTGATAAGGTCTATGTATGCATCATGTGCAAGGACGGGCACACATGGGGCAGACTGGGAATTGGGGCATATTTATGTCTTAGTGGATACAAAACAGCAAAAAGAGGTATACAGTAAGATGGCATTTGATGGTCTCACTTTTATTTACAAGGTTTGTGAATGGGTGCCTGCTATTAGGTGAGAAAGAGAGAGAGAGAGAGAGAGAGAGAGAGAGGGAGAGAGAGAGAGAGAAAAGTTTGGAAAGTTACACACTTAAGTTGGTGGAAATTATGTATGTACATATGTATATGTACCCATGTATATACACATGCTGGAGGTGGGATGAACATTGAAAAAATTTGGAAACTGATTTCTTTCTTTCAATTAAAAAAAGTCAGTTTGATTCTTCTTTTGTCTTTATATCTTCCCTATAAAGTCCCCAGGGGTATTCCTCTTATCTTTTCTTCCCCTTGTTTGAATTTTCTCTCCTAAAGAAAAGGAAAATTTAAACAAAACCAGAAGAAATGACAACAAAGTTTAAGAGCCTATACTCCATTTTACATCTCTACTCCCTTACCTTTCTACTGAGGAGGAAGGAAGTTTGTTTTAACATCAGTTTTCTGGATCTGAGATCAAATATTACATTTAAGAAGTTTGATTTCCTTTTTCAGTTGATTCCTTTTCTTTTGATATCATCTCCATTTCCCAACATTTCAGTCCCTACCTTCTCTTTATCTCATTTAATAAAGAATAGAAAAGGAAAAAGAGTTCAGCAAAACTAACCAATGATTCCCCAAAGCCTGACATTATATGTAGTGTGCCATAGCCATAGCTTCCCACCCTACCTCCAGCTCTCTTATAAAAGTGGGGAGGTGTCTTCTCCTCTCTCCTCTTTGAGGCCTGGCTTAGTCATAATTTCACAGTATTCAATTTCAATTGGTCTGTTGTTGTTCTTTCCATTTACACTCTTCTACTCATTATGTATATTGTTTTCCTAATTATGTTTAATTCCCTGTGTGTATCACTTCCCATTCATCCTCACAACATGATAATATTCTATAACTTTTGTATGGTACAACCTCTTTAACTATTCCTCAATTGTTGGCAATTCATTTTGTTTCTAGTTCTTTGCTCTTACAAAAAGTTTTGCTATAAATATTTTGACTGTATGTGGGGGGTCATTGACTTCTTTGGGTTATGTGTCTAGCACCAGGATCACTAGTTCAAAGAATATGAACATTTTAGTAATCTTTGCACAATTTCAAATTGCTTAACAGGTGGTTGGTCCAGTTCAGAGGGCCAAAAGTATCTTAGCATGCCTGTCTTCCCAACATCCCCTTAAACATATATTTCCCCCATCTTTTTGTTATATCTGATAAATTACTGTCAATGAGGTAAAATATCAGGGCTCTTTTGATTTGAATTTCTTTTTATTAGTAATTTGGAGCAGTCTTCCATGTGATTGTTAAGTTTTCCATTCTTATTTTTGAAACTTTTTTGTTTATAACCTTTGAACTTCTTTCTGTTTGGAATGATTTTAGTTCTTCTTTTTAAAATTTATATCTCTTTGATATCAGACCCTTATGTCAGAGACATTCCACATACATTTTTTACTATCTTTTATTATTTTAATTTAGGTTATTGTAATAATTTTATATAGCCTCCTAGATGTTTTTTTTGCTCTGAATCAGTTCAAAGTAGTATTAATATTTATCTTAATTCCTTTTATCTGTCATTTGTATACCACACTTTGTTCAGCCAATCCCCAGTTTACACTTCTTGTGCTTCTAGTGTTTTACCACAAGAAAAAAATGCTGCCCTGACTATTCTGATTGTATGGAGCCTTTCTGAGCTTATTTCCATGGTGCATATGTTAAAACATGAGTGTGTGTAAGAAGTGTGGAAAGTTGCTTCTTGGTGGAATTGAAGTAGGTTATGTCTTGGGACAGGGATTTAGTGTGTTATAGGGAGCAGAGCACTGGACTTGAAGGCTAAGAACTGAGTCTAAGTATTGGCTTTGAGATGTATTAGCTTTGTGATCATGAGAACCTTTTTTAACCTTTCTCAGCTTCAGCTTTCTCATCCATAAAATGGGAATAACAATATTTGTGCAACTTAACTCATAAGTTTATGAAGAAAGTGCCTTGTAAACTGTCAAACATTATCTATTTTTAAACAAATATTTTGATTGTTGGGATGAGTATGTGAAGCTTGTGACCAGCATACAACTGGATCCCTTGAATTCCTGTCTAGTACCCAGGAAAAATGAAAGCCTGCAAAAAGTCTATCCTGATCTCTTTTCGTCTCCTGATGATCTCCCCATTATCCTGTCTATATGTTGTTTCTTCATAAATATTTGCATGTTGTCTCTCCCTTAGGCTGTGAGTTCCTTGAGAACAGGGATACTGCATTTTGCCTGTCATTGTATGCCCCATTGCTTAGCACAGCCTGGCCCACAATAGGTGTTTAATAAAGACTAGGTGACTAACTTTAATAAATGCTATTCAAGGGGCAGCTAGGTGGAGCAGTGAACAGAGCAGTGGCCCTGGAGTTAAGAGGACCTGAGTTCAAATGTGGCCTCAGACACTTACTAGCTGTGTGACCTTGGACAAGTCACAACCCCAATTGCCCTGCCTTTCCCCCTCTGAAAAAAAAAACAACCAAAAAATAAATGCTAGTTGATTGATTTTAAATACTGAACTCAACAACTGAAATGGAAAATCTTTTAAGATATTATAACTGACTTTACATAGTGCTTTAAATATATTATCTCAAAAGAGTCTTTCATTTAAAAGCTTTTGGAACAATATGCACGTGCCCTTGTTCTGTAACAAAATTATTTTCTTCTATCAAAGTTTGTTTTTTTCCTCATGTGGTTGAATAAGGGCATCAGGTAGTTCACCTTTTGCTGAGTTGCCAGGAAGTTCGTGGTATTTTCTGCCTCTATTATCCCCCAACAATATAGACTGAATGGTGACCTGTCATCCTATCAAGAAAAATCTAAGGATTTTTCCTTAGAAGTTTTTTTTTTAAAAAAAAACGAAAACAAAACCTGGTTATTTGTAGCCAAAGTACAAGTAGGGAAGAGAACAAGGTTTTGAATAGGAATTTGGTGTTACCTACTATGATACTTACCCTTCCTTTAAGAGATTTGATTCCTTAGAGTACTGTCTCTTAAATATTCTTTTTCTTGAGCCCAGACTCCTTTAATCATATTTTGAGTCAGAGAGTATGATTGAACTCTACTCCCCTTATTTTAGGCAGAGAGAGGGAAGGTGATGGTCAAGAGCTGTCAGTAGTCATCAGTCCTTTAGATAGGGAATTGGTACACACAAATTCCAGTCTTGACTTGGCTTCAGATTGCTTCTCTTAATGCCTCAGTATTCTATTTATGAAAGATCATGGGACAAAAAGGAGGTATATGAGACTGAAATTCACAAAATTTCCATTCTAGTGCCACTTTGGCTACCAACCAGTTGTGTGACCTTGGGCAAATCAACCTCAGTTACCTCATCTGTGAAATGGTATCAGGTTAGTTTATCTCTGTGGTCCATCCTAGCTCAGATATTTCATGAGTTATCCTAACCCTCCCACCCAGAAAACGTGAATATGTCTTGTTCAGCACACCTCTTGGCACACCTGGGGTTGGCCTCATTTCTTACCTTTGGGGAATGACTGAATCAAAGGAAGACAGGCATGAAAAGAATTTGCCGTGGTATTTATCTTGGGCCAAGAATGCATGCAACTTTGGCTCTGCCTGCAAAGGTTGCATGTGTACAAAATTGAGAGAAGAAGGGTTTGGCCTTCTGGTAGTGAGTGGTGCTCCTTACCTTCCTTGTGGGCTTCTCTACTCTTTTTAGCACGAATGTCATCTGCTCAGGCCAGCCCCTTCTCCCTTGTGCTAGTAGCTGTGTGAGTTTTTCTCAGTAGACCAGTGGCTGACCCAGTTCTACTCACAGGTCCCTCAAGTCCTGTTCTACTCATAACTCAATCACTTTGGTTTAAGGACTGTCACTCAAAAAGAAGAGCAATGCTCCTTATATATCAGGGCAACCTGTTCCATCAGCAGGTTCCTTTTTAACATACAAGACAAATATTTATATTCTTGGACTGCCTGCTGGCTGGCATGTGTCAGACCTGGCTTAACTTCCTTTCTTCTCTAATTCTCATTTTCTCCTCCTGTTGACAAAAAAGGTGCCCTTTGTTTCCAATATGGGTTATTGATTTAAGCTGCAATTTGTTCCTTGTAGTGCTGAAGATTTGGAGTGCCAGTTCTGGTTTTGATCTAGGCTGCTTTTAAGAGGTGTTAAGTCCCAACATTCACTAGGTCATCAGATGACAATGAACAGTATGCATGCAAGCATGTATATGGAAATCCTAAAGTCTGTCTTTCCAGAATCCCAGGAATAGCTTTTCCTTGTCTATATTGCCTAGGTTTTCCCACAAGCAAAACGTGGAGTAGATATGAATACGTTTTATAAAGTACAGGGAAAATCCATGGTAGAAGCAAGATCCATGTAATCATGGTTGCTGTAAGATCTAAGCAACATGGGTATTTGTGCATTTCCAGTATGGCCAGGGAACACCAGAAATGCAGAACCAGAAAGAGGTCTGCTTATGGTGATTTTTCAGTTCCAGAGGTGCTTGGGATATTATGGACATTGGCTACTGTACTCCATTCCTTCTTCCATAACCTGATTGTGCTCCAACTTTCCTTTCCTATCAATACCATAAGTCATTTGGAATCTTGCCTTTTTTGAAAGTAGAGGTATCGATGCCATAGTGGATAGGAAGTTGGCCTCAGAGACAGAAGATTTATGTTCAGGTCTTGTGTGACAATGGGCAGATCTTTTAACCTCTCAGTGTTCTAGGTAGCTCTCTAAGACTAGATGTTTCAGACGCTGATCTGCCCTGGTAGAGTGTCTCCTCATCTAAGATTTCCTACATCAATGCAATCAGGGGTTCAGTCTTTATTATTTCTGATTTGAAAGAGTATAATGCTGTAGAATTTCCATACATAGTGGAGTTTTTCTCTCTTTTAGAACATGTGATGCAACCCTGATGGATGACTTTTCAGAGCTGGCCATGTAGGAAGGATTCATTTGGTGTAGGTCTGGTTCTATCTCACTTAACTACACTTTGTGCTTAGAATTTCCTCCATCAGTTGGAGAGTCAGAACTAGGAGTTCATGCCAGGGCTATCACCTCCATTTTTAGCCTGCAGTTTGCCCTAAGCCTCCCCCTCTCCCTATTTCTGGCTCTTAGGCCCCATCCCCCACCTTGGACTATATAAAAATACATTCATCCAAGCTCTATGTATCATTTCTTATGCTCATGTTTGAAGTCCTGAAGCCAGAATACTTCTACCCCTGTATCTAGCTTATGGCCAATATCATATGCTCAACGTGATTGGCACCACTGATCATACCTTTGATGCAGCCTCTAGGGTTATAAGGCTTATTTCCTGCACCTGTTGTGTAAAAGATGACTTGTTCATGAATCTCCCCACAAATAGCAGGGAAGAGAACTAGGTTTTCTTAAAATTCAACCTAACTAAAGTAAACTTTACTGTCTTTTCTCCTGGAAAGGAAGCAAAGTAGTTATGTGATTTTGGATAAATTGTTTTACTTTTTTTGAAAATGAAATTTCTCATTTATAAAATAATGGAATTAGACGAGGTATCTTTAAGGTATTTTATAATAATGAAATTATGTGCTCCTTTGAAATCCCTCAATAGTTAAGAGATTTATCCAGGGTCACATAGGTGGAAGGTAGGAGAGCCTGGATTTGAACCCAAACTCTAATTCTACCTCCATTGCTCTTTCCATGTAAGCATACTGTAGATTGTTCTTTTGTCTTAGTTTGATTAAAATTAATTTGCTAGTTTGGCTCTTCCTTGTCCGTTTTTCCCCTACCAGTCCTCTGACCTCTTCCATACAAGAAAAGAAGCCTCTTTATCTCCATGTGTGATTTATACTATTATAGTCTTGGTAAGCTTTAGTTGTGAAATCAGGAAAATGAGGCTATAATATCTGTAGGTCATACCTCATATGTTTATAGTACTGTCTTTCTAGATAAGTTGGGCAGATCAAAAAATATATGGAAAAGCCTTAATAGTAAACCTTAAAGCTCTGGACTAGAAAGCTTAAAACTTCACTGAGACTTTTAGAACTCTTAGTATAAATGTCAGGTCTTACTATTTTATTATGAATTATTAAAGGGTGATACCCCTGGATTTCAGGAGGACATGAAGGAGAGAACCAGCCTGGATGCGTTTACAATTATTGGAGGGAACTTTCATATTGATGAGGTCACGTTACAATCTGGGTACCAGAGGTCTAGATTAGAATATCTCCTGAGATCTTTTCCACTTCTAAGATCTATGAACCCCAAATGGAGAAACCAGTCATGAATTTTCATGCTGCTGGTACTCGGAATGTACTTTGTTGGCCTTACATTGACCACTTTGCCTCTGTTGACCTCAATTCTGCCAACTTTACCAAACTCTCATTTGCTTTCACTATTTGGATTACTGGAAAAGAAGAGGACCAAAAGAGTGCAAGCATCTCTCAGCAGCATCTTCAGGGTTTGTCTAAGACTTCCCTTTAGACCAGTGGTGTCAATCTCAAATAGAAACAGATCCCTGTGGGCAGTGTATTGATTCAGAAAACTACAAATTAACATCTAAGTTGTATTGTATTTTTCTTTAGTTTGTTAAGCATTTTCCAATTACATTTTAATCTGTTTTGGATGCATTTAGTTTACCTATACTGTTAGACTTTCAAAGTAAGTTACATTGACATTTCCTGTGGTGGACTTACTAGGAAAAGTTAAAAATAATTTAAATTCCTTCAGGTCAGGAACCTTATCTTTTTCTCTGATGCACTTGGTTTTGGGGAAAAAAATCTATCATTTTTTTTTGGAGGGCAGTTGGGGTTAAGTGACTTGCCCAAGGTCACACAGCTAGTTTTTTGTGTTAAGTGTCTGAGGCCGGATTTGAACTCAGGTACTCCTGACTCCAGGGCCGGTGCTCTATTCACTGCGCCACCTAGCCGCCCCTAAAATCTATCATTTTTAATTTTATCCTAGGAGAATAATGTTCCCTTACAACAACAACATTTCAATTTTAGTTCAATTTTCTATTTGTGTATGTATATGTGTTATGTGTGTATGTGTGTTGTGTATGTGTATGTTGGGTTAAAGAAATTTGGGGTTTGTTTTATAGGATGAGAGAGAATTAAGTCAGACTGTTTACTGAAGATACTATAACACTGGAAGGAAAGGCAGAAACCATATGTTGAAAAATCTGATTAAAGATGTCCATGAATAGTTCAGTACTGTGTGTACATATGTATGTATACATACCTACATACATACAGAGAGAGAGAGAGAGACAGAGAGAGAGACAGAGACAGAGACAGAGAGAGAGAGAGAGAGAGAAAGAGAGAGAGAGAGAGAGCACCAAGAATGTTGCTGGACAACAAAAAATATGTTTTGATTTAAGAGTGCTCATAGACCTACCTGAGTGGTAAAGGTCTATATCTTTGAGTTTATGGGGAAAATGAGATTCCATATGCCTAATGTGTATAAGAGATTAGAGTACTGCCAGTGATCTCAGATGGTTTGGACAAGATGGTGATATGAAGCTTAGGTTGTACAACAGTATGTTCCCAAAGAGACCAGTATAATTTTCTCAGTTCTTTGGCCAGTCTCCATGTCTTATTCTAACTAGTTATTTCATCAATTTATACCCTTTCTCCTAATCAAGCAATAATGCCTTCCTACCATATGCCATGCACTGGAGATAAAAATACAAAGGTGGGATAATTTCTTCATCCAGGGAGCTTACATTCTACTAGAGGGATGTAACATGTTTACAAATGTGCAAATACAGGATATAAAGGAAAAAATGTAAAATTATTTGGGGACATTTAACAACTGGAGGAATCAGGGAAGGCCTCTTGAAGGAGGTGGTTCTTGAGCTGAAATTTGAAGGAAGCTAAGGGTGCAAAGAATCAGGGGTAAGAAAGGAAAGCTTTCCAGTGAGAAGGGATGGGGGAGAGCCTGTGCAAAGGCATAGATGGAATGCTGTATACAGGGAAGAGCAAGTATGACAGTATGACTAGAGTGTAGGATATGAGGAGGAGTGATTCATCATCAACTCAGAAAAGTCATCCGAAGTCAGATTGTGAAAGGCTTTAAATGCAAAACATACGAATTTCTGTTTTCATCCTAAAGGCACTAGGGAGCCATTGTAGTCCCTTAAGGGAATGAAGTGGTCAGATTTGTAACTTAAGAATATCACTTTGACTTCTGAGTGAAGGCTGAATTTTTACTTTCTACGTTTTAGGAAGAGGGAAGAGGCTGGATTTGAGCAAGGGCCATTGGAGATTGTTGTGGTAGCTCAGACAAGAAGTGATGGGGACCTGATCTAGGATGGTTGTGGTGGGAGTGGAGAGAAGGGAACAAGTGTTAGAGATACTGAGGAGGTAGAATGCAGACTTGGCAGTTAATTAGATATGGAAATGAATGAGAGTCAAGAGTTGGGGGTGGTTGTGACTCCTAGGATACAAACTTGGCTGATTGGAAGAAAGGTGGAACCCTTGACAGAAAATAGGAATTAGTAAGATCAACAAAGCTGAAAAGAGGGCCCAGGATATAATTATGGGGTATACCTACAGATAGATGGCACAGCATAGTTGGTGGTCCTGCAAAGGGAGACTGAAGAAGAACTGTTATATTAGATAATAAGGAAGAGAACCATGACAGAACAATATCATGGAAACTTGGGGAGGAGAAGGCCTCTAGGAGGAGCAGACTATCAGCAGTATCACTTTAAGCAGAGAAGTCAAGAAGGGTGATAAAAAGCCATTGGATTCAGCAATATAGAAATCATTGACTTTGAAGAGATTAGTTTTGAGTAGTGAGGATGGAAGCCAAATTCCAGGAGGATTAGAAAATTGAAGCAATACCTTTTTTTTCTAGGAATTTGACTATGGAAAGGAAAAGAGAAAGAAGATGAGATTTTGGGAATGGCAAGATCAAATAAAGGGCTATTATTTTAATTGTGTTTGATAAAGAGGAGCTAGATTTGTTTATAAGTATCAGGAAAGGATTCAGTGGATAAGGAGAAGATGGAAATTAGGGGGAGAGAAAGAGGTAAAGAGAGGGAGAAGGAAGGAGAGTGACAGGGAGGGAAAGAGGGAGAGAGACACACAGACACAGAGAGACAGAGATAGAATGAGAATAATTAAGTGGGAAAGCGGCTCCGGGAGATAGGTGGTGGGGTATCAAGAACTGAATGAGAAAAAGTTGATGTTATTAAGAAGGGACATCTCTTAGAGATTTAGATAATAAAGTGGGAGAGAGAAGTGTTAGGTGAGGTTTCTGCTGAGAGGGAGGTTGGAGTGGGAGTGAAAGGTTGAAGGTGGCTTGAGAAGAAAAGGTGTTGTTAGTCAGGGAAGGATAACAGGATTGGTTCACAGCCTTGAGGGCCCAGTAGAGAATGGAAAAGATATTTATAGTGGACCTGGTCAACTCAGCTGTCTAACTTCGTGCAACATGGCACAGGCTTGGAGAACGCAAAAGTTTTGTAGATTTAGCTTTGAGAAGGAACCTTAGAGACAGTCCGATACAGCTGTCTCATTTTACAGGTTAGGAAATTTAGACCCAGGGACTTGAAGTGACAGGGCCCAAGTTAATGTAAGGTGGAATTTGATTCCAAGTCCTCTAATTACAAAGTGAGTGCTTGTTCAGGATTAGTGTTTAGAGTTTAGTGATGAGACGACAAGAGTCTTAAGGGTAGAGGGAAGTGTAAATTTGAACTAGTAAACCAAAGAGTCAAGATTTGCAAGGGAAGAAAGTAAGACGAGAGTAGGAGTAATGACCTGGGAAAGCAGGGAGGAAGGTAGAGTGATGGGACCTTATGGTGAGGACAGAGGATAGATTTAGGCAAGATGGCAGGGTAAGCTAAACATAAGTGGGACAAGGTGAGAGCATGGCATATATAGTTGACTTTAATGGTAGATGACCTGGCTTGGAGCATCAGCCTACTACATACTACCTGTGAAATATTGGACAAATCACTTACTGTCTAAGTATAGGTTTCCTCTTTTGTAGAATGTAGATACACATGAATTATTAGCTTATGGATAGGGGAAGAAGATTGCACGAGGATCAAATGAGATAATATATAAGTGCTTTGTTACCATAAAGTTTACAAATGTACATGGCTGTTGTTGTTATTATTACTAGGAAAATAGCTAAAAGCCATGCTCTGTGGAGAATGGGGATCCCAAGGTTGCACACAGGCTGAAATCAGAAAAGGAAGAGTGAGGCTGACAATATATCAGTGTTTCCCTTTGAATTTGAGGTATTTACTGAGAAAAGGCATATTAAGTAGAATTGACATGTTTAGCAGATTCTCTGAACAAGTCTGTAGGTACATGTGTATGTCTTATATGATTATAACAAAAAAGAAAACATAACAGTTAAGTGGAAGCCCAAAGGTTTGTGCATTAGGCAATATCCCATCACAGTACTGCTGCTGCCGAGTTTTCCTCATCACTGTCTTCTCATATGCCATGAATGTCCATTTTTGATTCAGTTACAGACTGCCATCTACTGTCCACTTCTGTCCAATGAGTCCCTCTTCCTCAGTGTACTGTAAAGTTATTCCACCATTGTTAACATACTGTATTTTAATTGGTCCAAGAGATCATGCTAAAAACATCTGGATCTTATTTATTTTGGAGGGTTTTTAAAAAAAAATAATAAAACCTTTTGATTTTCTTTTGCCTACTCCAAAGAAAAGTCATTGAAAATGGATCTCTGTCTCCAAGTGGTTTTTAGAGAGCTAATGATTTCTTAAATTTTTTTTTTTGTAACTATGACTAGGTTTAACACACTGGTTAGTTCTTATGGTGAATACAGAGTTCAGTAATCTATGATCTGTGATCAGCAGGAGCTCACAGTCTAATTGAGGAGACAGGTTGACTTCATAGACACAGATGTGTCAAGAAACACTAGATACTTAATAAAAGTTCCCCCTTAAGTACAGGACATCTGTTGTATACCTAATGTTTTTAAATTGTCTTCCTCATAACAACTCTATGAAGTTGTGTGGGTTTTTTTGTAAGTATTGTTTTCATTTTTATAGGAAACTGAGTCTCAGAAAGTGAAAGGCCCCATCCAGCTTTATGTAATTATTTAAATGTAAAAGCAAGAACTAGAATCTAGGTTTGTCTCTCCCTACTCCTTATTCACCCCCTGGATTCCTGGACTTCATTCAAGTTTTAGCTAAACCCTACCTTTGAAAATGAAGGACAAATAACAACAACAAATGCTACTTTCTACAGGAAGTTTTTCTCCTTCTCTCTCATTAATGCCAGCATGTTCTTTCTATTGACTATTTCCAATTTATTCTGTACATAATTTGTTTGTACATTGTGTATGTGTGTTGTGTCTCCTGTTAGACTATGAACTCCCTGAGAGCATAGGACTGTCTTTTTTTCCCCTTCTTCGTATCTTAGGACAGTGTGGCAGTGGTTAAGTGACCTACCCAAGGTTACATAGCTAGTAATTATCTGAGGTCAGATTTGAATTCAGGTCTTCCCAATTCCAGTGTAGCACTGGCACATAGTAGGTACTTAATAAATGTATATTGACAGACTACCTCCAGTCCTTATTCCACCATGCTGTGCTCCAAAGAGAGACAGACTTTAATTTAATACACAGGATCATATAGTTAGATCTCATTTTCTAGATGGAGAAACTGAGACTGACAGAAGTATAGCAGCTTGTTCAAGCTGCAATTTGAAATCAGATCCCCTGAATCCAAATCCAGTGTTCTTTCCTACTTTGCTGCTTCTAGTACAGCATGATTTATATAGATCAGTGGTGTCAAACTGGAATAGAAAGGGTAGGCCAGATATTGACTTGGAAAACCACAAATTAACTTTATCTGTGTGGTATTCTGTTTTAATATATTTTATTAAACATTTCCCAGTAACATTTAATCTGTTTTCACACTCAGCTGGTGGTTTGACATCTTTGGTATAGATGACAGATGTATAGGGATTTAGAAATGGGGTTAGCAAAATCCCTTGACCAACCTGTTTGTTTTGTGGTCCTTGAGCCAAGAATGGGTTTATGTTTTAAAATAAAGTTTCATTTTATTTAAAAATGTAAACTGACTGGACCATACAAATAGGCAAAAACTCAAAGTTTGCTGATCTCTGATGTAAAACATGAGAAGATCACTGGACTAGGATGATCAAAGAAAATTTTGTCTGAAGATATGTAATTTGCTTTATTTTCAATAATTTGTTGTGTTTGCTAAGAGACTAGGGTGCTATCTTTACAGTGATAAGGTTGTTTCTGCTTTTCAGCAGATGATTTGCCTAACAAAGGTTCTTTTACTAGTCATTTTCTGAAAAGATAATGCTC
The DNA here is from genome assembly GCA_028646575.1 of Pseudocheirus occidentalis. Classification (NCBI taxonomy): domain Eukaryota; kingdom Metazoa; phylum Chordata; class Mammalia; order Diprotodontia; family Pseudocheiridae; genus Pseudocheirus; species Pseudocheirus occidentalis. Next base: position 151,645,958 of record CM053597.1, read on the forward strand.
ATAGCAGATCTTGAATTTCGGAGCACTTGGCTTCTGAACCCTCTCAGAAATTCCTTAGTGTGGCATTTAAGGCCGGTCATAATCCGGCTCCAGACTTATTTCACATTACTCCCTTTCACACATACTCTACATTCCAGACAAACTAGACTACTAGCTGTTCCCTGATCTCATCTTGACATCTTCTGCCTCTCTCTTCCTGTAGGTCTCCCGCCATGCTTTAAATGTACTCTTCTTTCCCTGTTGAAATCCTTCAGTTATTTGAAGTGCTGTTGCCTTCATGAAAGCTTTCCTGATTCTCACATCCTTCAAATGAAATAGATTTGTGTTTGGTCAAATTTTATGAGAATATTTTGTTTAAATCCCTTCTTTGTCCCTTTTACCTTGTATTATATACATGCTTTGTTGCCTTATATTAGAATTGTAAGTTCCTTTAAGGCAATAGCTATTGTTTCTCCCTTTTTCTATCTCCATCTTTTAATACAAGACATTGGACATAATAGGTAGTTAATAGATATTTGCTGAATTAAACTGGATTTTCTGTTTCTAATAGTATAATATGATATGATGTAACATAACATAACATAACATAACATAACATAACATAACATAACATAATATAATATATGACAGCTAGTATTTGTATAGCATCTAAAGCTAATCACTTTACAATCATCTCATTTTCCCCCTCCAAACAGTTTTGGGACATAGGTGTTATTATTATCCCCATTTTATAGATGATGAAATTGAGGGAAACCTAGGTTAAGCGACCTACTCATGGTCATATAGCTAGCAACTGGTCTGAGGCCAGATTTGAATTACTTTTCCCAGTCTAGGTCCAAAGTTATTCTCTGCACCACCTGGTTGCCCAGATCCTGCCCTGTGGATGTGGGAGAAGTTCTGTTTTTGATTCTATCATATTTGTACCTTGGTCTTTAAAATAACACTTCCTGTGGTATGTGGATCAGAGATGGCTAGAAAATTGTCTTTGGATATATGAAATTCAGGTGGAGAGCAGGCGAAAATGGTGGAAATTTTCATATTTATTTTTATCTATACCTTTTTACAAAATTGTTAAACTCTTAGTATCTTAGTGATCAAATACATGTTGAATGATTTATGACATGCTTTGTGTAGACATTTATACATGGTAGGTTCTTAATAAATAATTACTGATAGATTGATAATAGAAGTTGAATAAACTTTTGTTGAATGAATTATCCTTAGTCTGTTCCCCATTTGTTTTGGGATGCTGCCATCCTTAGCATGGATTTAGACTAGTAATTTCACATCTCAGGTCTCAATTTTTTCATCTGTGACATGAAGCTCTCAGGCGGTATGATTTACAATATTCCTTCCAGCTCTAAATCCTATAATGGACATTATTTGAATGAAGAAGTTCACATCATTTAGACCTAAAAGGGTTATTAACCGGCAACTAGTTCAAATTGTCCATTTTACAATTGAAGTTATTGAGGACTAGAGTTCTGAAGTAGCTGCCCAAATTCAGACAGGCAGTTACCAAGAGAGACAGATTTTGAACCTAGGTTCTTGGACACCAAATACAGTGTTGTTTTGACTGTGCCTTACAAACTCGTATCAGTAAATAGAATCATAGGAAAATAAATCCAAACTAGAAGGAGCCTTATTATCTCTTCTAGTTCAGTTTCTCCATTTTATAGCTAGTGAAACTGAGAGTCAGAGGAGGTAAATAAATTGCCCTGTGGTCTCACAGGTCATGAGTGGGAGAATGAAAATTTGAACTCTGATCCTCTTTTCAGAGCATTTTTTTATATTGCCTCATGTGTTTATTAAGTACTTGCTATGTACAGAATTTCCTTATAGACACAAGTTTAGTGTCATTTAGTGTCTGATATAACTCACCCCAAAATTTGTAGTATCCCAAAATTTTAGCATTGGAATGGTACATTGGCAGCCATCTGGTCCAACCCACACCTGAAAAAGAATCCCCATAATCGCTGTCCTGAGAAGTAGTTGGTCATTAGCCTATGCTTGAAGACTTCTAGTAAGACGGTATCACTCCCATCAATTTCATTTTAGGTAACTGTTACGAAGATTTTCCTGACTTCAGTGCTAATTTAGTCTCTTGGTAACTGTAGCAGGGTAGAAGAACTCATTCTCATGTTTGTGTATTTCCTCCTTAATAAGAATTTCATCATATCTCTCCACTAATAAACTACCCATGTTCATCAAATATTACAGAAAAAAATTTATCTATAATCTCTTAGGATTAAAAAAATAAAGTCACTGAAAATGCAAATTATTAATAATGTAGCCAATAATAAAAATAGACAATAATTTACAATATTTTAGCTGTGAGAAAACCACAACCATTCATTTCAAGCCTTCATTGCAATAGAAAATGGCCTCTCTTCATTTTTGAGTATATAGGCTCCCATCATTTTGTTCATTCAAACTAACAGACTCCTCCTAGAAAGATAAAATTTATAGTGGTTTCACAAAGAAGACATCATCATCTTCTTTCTGACTTCCCTAGCTTATCTTCAGCCAGGGAAATAACTTAAGCTCCTCTCAAGCCAGCAGTCTTAAAAATGTTTTAATGTATTTTTTCTGAACTTACACCAAATAAAAAGAGCATTTCCATGTATGTTGTAGCACATATGGAGGGTATTGTACATGAAACTATGAATCTCTATTATGTAGAACTTGCTTTTCTTTTAAAGTACATAATAAATTCATCGTGTAACTTTCAAAGCTATCCCGTCAAGCCATCATTCAATGGTATTTCTTTAGACTCACTCCTCATAAAGTTCTCTTTATGAAATTTCTTCATAAAATAATAGTTGACAGTTCTAATAAGAAAGAAGTTTCTCCTTGCTTTCTTTCTATCTGGTTTCTTCATAGTTTATCTCAGATACCCATAGATTCAAGTTAGAAGCACACACATTTTCCTTGACTCCATAGGGAGAAACCTCTCCTAAAATAGCAATTACAATTGTAACTGTTTTAGCTTCTCTGCTCTTGAAAGAACAGTAACTGTTTCTAGAGCCTTGGTAGGGGAGGTACTTTTGAAATAATGGTTACATAACTTAATGGAGCCAAAAAGAACAAATCTAAAGCCTCCATGAATGAAGGCTGCTATCATGCCCCTCCCCCAAACTTTCCCTTAAAATGTTATTTTTCTTCAGACAAAATCATGTTTACTCAGGATAATTCACTATCTTCCTAAACAGAGGTGCCCAGTACTGAACACAATATTCCTGCTATAGTCTGAACTGGGCAGGGAACAGTGGACCTATAACCTTCTTATATTGTATCAGATAATCTTGGAGTAGGAAGGAAATTTAAAGGTCTAGAACAATCAGTATTTGAACTCTGGTCATTTAAGCATTTCCAAATCTACATAGCTAATTAGCCCATGTTTCTCCATATTGTCTACAAGCGTATTATGAGACACTTTGTCAAATGAAATATAATTCTATATCTCTACAGTAATCCCCTGACCTACCCGTAAAGTAGCTGTATTAAAAAAGGAATCAGAACATCTTATACTCAATAAAGATCGCTTGTTTTCCTTTCTAAACATCCACAAGCTACTCTTTTAATAATCCTCTCTAGAATTTTGCCAGGAAGAGAAGCCAGCTTCCCTGGCTCACAATCTGAAGACGTTACCTTTTTTTTTTTTCAATCCAGATATTGACTCTTCTCCTTTCCTACTGAATGTCTCCCATTCTTCATAGTCTTGCAAAGTTAGTGTCTCAGCAGTCTCATAGGATATCCATCAATTAGTTCTGTTTTATAACCTGGGATATAGGTGAATTCTTGCAGGCTTGGAGGTAAGCTTTAACCCACCAAGGGCAGCTGGATATTCTCTTGCTAAATCCTTGTTTGGGTTTCAACTGCATATTACCAGTTTTTATCTGACCTTTCCCGTTAAAAGATCTTCTCTTTGGTAGGAAAAAAGTAAAGTAATTCTGTTGTTTCTTATTTGCTAATTTTTTTTGTCATAATGATCTTGTGTTGGTAATTGATAGAAGAATAGTAATACCTTACCATGTGTCATATTGTAACATTTACAAAGCATGTTCACCTACATCACTCATTTGATTCAGTCTACAATAGTACTTACATAGGCTTATCTTGCTGGGTCTTTTTGGTGAGCGGGGCTTACAGAGACTAGAAAAAGCTTTTTCTTTTCCTTCATAGTTCAGCCTTTTCTTTTTTTATTTACCAGCATGAAAATCCCCCATGTATATGTTTTCATGCTCCTGTCTTTCAATGCCTCTCTCTATGTGGGTGTTATTTTGGATTGTGGTCTATTAGTGAGTCTAAGAAATCAAGTTTCAGTTGGGTTAGATTACTGGTGGGAAGACCTCAGCCAGGCATTCTAATCTTCTAACATTTCCCCTTTTCCTTTTGTAAAAATCAAGATTCATCTACCCACTCCAACCCAATGATGTTTATTCCCTCTCCCCTCCCCCCCTTTGGGGGGCTACTGTATAAGGTTACACTGTCTGCAGTAAGTTGCATAAGTACTACATAGCAAAGTCACAGTTGAAGATAGAATTATCAGGAAACCTTTTTTAAAAAAAAGTGTTTGTTTTTTAATTAAGAAAACAAATAATTAACATTTGTATAGCACTTTAAGATTTATAAAGCACTTTTCTCACAACCCTGTGAGGCAGAGGAGCGGCAGTGTTCCTCCTTTACAGATAAGGATACTGAAGTTCAAAGACATTGTGTGATTTGTCCAAATTAAAACAAAATTAGGAGTATGAACCCAATTTCTGTTTTTTCCAAATTCAGTACTCTTTCCATTCTACCATGATGTGTTTTATCATATGCAGTTCAGTGGCATGAGGATCAGACTTAGAGCTTCAAGGGACTTCAGAGATAACTTTAGCCCAAACACTTTATTTTATTTCAAACACATTTTTGATACCCTTTGCTTTTTATCTGTTATAGTTTTTCCACTCTTCAGCCTTCACTACTACTCCCTTATTGAATCATTCCTTTATAACCATGAAAAAATGGTTAAGAAAAACGGTCAGTAAAATAACCTTGTCCATAACCTTCCTCCTCTTTCCTCTACCTCTGTACTGATAGGAGGAAAGTATATTTCATTTTTGTGGGGCTAAGATTGGTCTTTGTAATTTACCAGAGTTCAGTTACATTTTATTATTTGTTTTAATTTATATTTTTGTAGGCCTTAGGTATAACTGGGTAATACAGTAGAGAAAGTGAGCCTAAAGTCAGGAAGACTCATCTTACTAGGTTGAAATCTGGCCTCAGACACTTACTAGCGATGTGACCCTGGACAAGTCACTTAACTCTGTTTGCATCAGTTCCTCACCTGTAAAAAGAGCTGGAGGAGGAAATGGCAAACCACTTTAGCATCTTTGCCAAGAACTATTTGGTGTGTGTGTGTGTGTGTGTGTGTGTATGTGTATGTGTTTGTATGTGTATGTATGTGTATGTATATGTATGTGTGTATGATACTAGGCAGGTGACTCTGGGCAAATCACTTAACCCTGTTTGCCTTAGTTTTCTCATCTGTAAAATGAGTTAGAGAAGGGAATGACAAACCTCTCCAGTGTCTGCCAAGAAAACTCCAAAGATGGGGTCATGAAGAGTCAAACACAACTGGACAACAACAGCAAAATTGTATGCTTAATTTATTTTCTCTAATTTCTACTTAGGTTAATATAGAAGCTCAGAAATTTTCCTTTAAGGACTGTCCTAGCTGCATATAATTAGTTCTCATCACTCATGGTAGTTATATTCTAGTGAATACTGAACCATTATTCCTAGGGGAAATACAAGGTTAGGTTCCTATGAGCCTCTGGTCACAACATTTACTTTAGCACTTTCTGGAGCAGCTTCATATGCATGGATGAATTTCCTCTTCCTTTTTCTGAATGTGCCGCACTATTGATTTGTTGACATTGAACTCATGGCCAACAGCACTATAACTCATGCCTGAACAAATCTTATCTTGGGCATGTATTTTCTCTGACAGGCACTTCATAAACTTCTTGTGCTTAGGAACACTAGCCAGCACTTCAGCACTATGCTTGTGGGCCATTTTAAACAATGAAATCACCAACAAAGAGCACCAAAATGCAAAAACTGTTGCACTAAATAGACCGAGGACACTTGTTTATAGTATGAGAGCTGACATGAAAAAGCAGAGCATCACCTTATTTGAACTCAGCTGGGGCTGAGCACCTTAGGTAACTCAAATTTTTTGCCACTCTCTGAATATCTCTAAATGACTGCAACAGTGCTATAAACTTAATTTTGGTATCACAGAAATTTTTACTGAATAGGTGAATTCATGAATATGAAATCTGTGAATGAGAGTCAAATGTAGTTTGATACATTGTCTACATTACCTACATTACATTATTTTATTTATTACATATAATTATTATTTTGTGATGTGATCTTTGACTTATTATTTGAGTTATTTCTATTCTTCATTACATATTCATATTCTGCTTAATTATGACAATTTTTATTGTGTTATGGTCCATAAAAGATGAGTTTAATCTCTGGCTTTGTATGTCCTTTTTAACCTAAAGTATGGTTTCTTTTTTCCATTTGACTTGTAAGAATAGTCTTTAAGTTTTACAAATCTATCCTATATGGTACATTTAGTTTTTTTCAACTCTTCATTCATAGCCATAACTTCCTTTTTATCACTTTATTTATTTATCAATTTATCATTGTCTGAAAAGGGCATTATATTGTCAGTTACAGTAATTCTTGTCAAATATTTTTGAATTTCATATATCTTTTTGTATAATATTTAGATGCCATTGCACTTTATCCATACATATTTAATATTAATATTGTTTTATTATCCATAATGATTTTCTACATAATGTAGGTTTCATGTTTTAGCCCTCCTGATAGTGTCTGATTTTTAATATTTCCTAATCCAAAATCTTGATTTAACAATTTTTAGCTTCCTTGGATTTACCTGAAATAGAATAAACTTTATTTTGGCTGTATGTTTTAATTCTAAATATGCCTTTCTATTTTAAATTTGTTTCTTGTATATTGTAAAATTGCTGGATTTTGTTTTCAGTTTCTTGTTATAAGTTCTATATGAAAGAATTTAGACACTTAACATTAACATTCAAGGTTATGACCATTAAATTTTGCTTTCTTCCAAATCTTCTTATATCATTTAAAAATAATCAGCACTAAGTGTTTGTGGCTTGTATTGTTTGAAACACACTCTTCATTTACTCCTCACTCTTCATTCTTCCTTCCCCCAAACCAATGTCCTTCTCTTTAGGAAAATCACTTTAGTTAGCATAGATTGGAGTGAGAGGAGCCTGGAGGCAGTGGATCTACACTAGGAGGTTATTGCAACAGTCTAGGAATGAGGTGATGAAACCCTTCACCAGCGTGGTGGCGGTGTGAGAGAAGAGCAGGGGGCATATTCAAGAGATATTACAGAGATGAAATCAATAGACCTTGGCAATAGTTTGGATGTGGGTGTGAGACATGATGAGGAATCAAGCATGACACCTAAGTTGTAAGCCTGAAAGATTAAAGAATCATCTTGCCATTAACAGTTAGGAGAATTAGAAGTGGAGGGAAGGCTTAGGGGGAGAGATAATGAGTTCTATTTTGTACATGTTTAGTTTAACTTGTCTACTGAGCATCCAGTTTGACAAACCTGAAAAGAAGTTAGAGATGCAAAATTGTCAGACCAGAGATTGAGGCAGGATAGGTAGATTTGGGAATCATCAGTATAGGTAATTAAATTCATGGGAGCTGTTGAGATTGCCAAGTGAAGTAAGAGGAGGAGAAGAAGACAAGAGGACCCAGGATAGAGTCTTGGGGGATACCTATAGTTAGAGAGTGTGGATGAGGATCTGGCCAAGGAAACTGAGTAGGGCTGGTTAAATAGGTAGGAAGAGAAACAAGAGAATGTTTTTGAAAACCTAGAGAGAATAGAGTATCCAGGAAGTGAGGGTGATCAATAGTGTCAAAGACTTCAGACAGGTCAAATAGAATGAGGACTGAGAAAAGGTCACTGGATCTGGCAACTAAGGGATTATTGGTAAGTTTGGAGAGAGCAGTTTCACGATGCAGCTGGAAGTTGGATTATTCAGAGTTAAGAAGAGTGTGAGAGAAGAGAAAGTGGAGGGTTTAGATGCAAAGGGTAGAAGAGACATAGGATGACATTTAGTAGGAGTGACAGTGAAGTTTTTTGGGAGGTGAAAGGCAAATGCATGTAGTTTATACATAGATTTCCAGGCAATAGTAAATGAACTGGCAGATGGGGAGAAAGTGAAAATGAGCAATAGAGTAGGAATGAGAGAGGGGACAATTTGTTGGAGCACATGGGAAAGAATGGGATTGCTTGATCAGGTAGGAGGAAAGGGGAAGGAACAAGCTACCTCATCATATGAGACAGGGATGAAGGAGGAGATAGTGGCAAAAATCAGTTATATGAGATGAAGAAGTTGGGAGAAGGGGAGAAAGAAGTACTATTCCTTACCAAATTTCCCTTTCCTCTCCCCATAAGGGACATAGGCACAGCAGGGGACAGAAGGCCTGAGGTTAAAGGCAAGGTCACTTCTGTTTGATAGGAGGTTCTCCACATCGAATCTGATATTTTGAGCAGGCAGCATGAGATGGAAGATGCTTTGTACCAGCATAGATGGAGATCTTGCTTTGGGTCAGATGGTAGTTGCTTGATTTGGCCTGTTGCCACCTCCTCTCAGGGGATACACTACACTCAGAAGGAGATAGAAGGTGCAAGGGACATGGTCAGAGTAAGATTTGGCTAGTCTTTTCTGGAAGAGTTGGAAATCTCTTTGTAGCAAGAAGTGGTAGACTTCCTAAGAATTTGGTTAAGAACCTGGGAGGCTGCAAGGATGCTACATTTTGACAGAAACAGAGAAGTTTAGAAGAGTTGGTTTTGAGGAGAAAAGAGGATGGGGGTTTGAATGACATCTCTAATACCAGTCTGATCTCATCCATGCCTGCTTAGCCTGTACTTCTCACTCTTTTCCATTGAGATGTGAGAAGTGCTTTACTCACCAGCCATTACCTGGATTCCTGTTGTTGCAAGGAGAAGGAGCAGGGTGTAGAGATATCAGCATAAGGCCAGGTGTTAATTATGCCTGTGCAACTGCTGTTGGTACTTGAGACCTAAACAGTTGTAACTATCCTTATAGGACTGTGCTGGAGATAAGAGGAAGTAGTAGGAGGATTTTGAGGTATACTGAGTGAAAGAGGGCTTGGTGTGGTTGCCTCACAATTAATTATCCTGAGGGTGAGATGCAACCTGTTTTCCCACACTGTGATGGTTGATCACTTACCACTTGTTGTCAGGCTTCCTACTTTGGAGACTATTTCCCAAGGAAAGATGGTGGATTTTTCTAAACAGCATTAATTCTTAGGGAGTTTTTCCTTATATTGAACTGGAATCTTCCTCCCCCCTGAACTTTTGCTTATTCCTAGTTCTTCCCTTTAGGACTAAGCAGAACAAGTCAAGTCCCTCTTTCCCATGACCACATTTCAGATATTTGAAGACTTCTGTCATGACCCTCCCATGGCATCATTTCTTGAATTCTTATCTTCTGGTCTCCCACCTTGAGATGCCCTCCAGTTTGTTAGGTGCTCTTTTTCAAATGTAACACCCAGCATTGGAAATAATTTTATTCTAGATGTGGCCTGAACTGTACAGAATGGAGCTAAATGAGAACCTCTTTCACTCTTGACATTCTACTTCTATTAATGAAGCCCCAGGAATAATATTCATGAAACAGTGTGATTTTTAGCACCCTCTGTCCCCTTTTCCACAATATAATTAAAGATGTTTATATTGTTTTGTATTTACTGTCCTTTTTTTCCCCAGATACATTTTGAAAATCCCCTTGAAATCTTCACATACTTAGGGATGCATTTTTTCAAGTTTAAAAATCCATTTGAAAAGATTCTTACTAACATAATGAAAAGCAGTCTACATTATCTGAATGGCTTATACATTGTATTCTTTAATGATGACTATAGCTATAATTTCATGCCACAAAATATTGTTTAGTTGAATTTACTAATGAAAGTTTTATTAGGTCTTCAGAATATGAATGGCCATGATTATAGACTGTGGCTGTGGTTCTCCATGCCAGCAGGAGAGGAAGGCAGTGTGGTAGAATAGAAAGATCAGTGACCTTGGGAATGAGGAGATCTGGTTCTTGTACCATTCCTACCACTATTTAGGTGTGACATCTTAGACACATCATCTCATCTCTGTGACCCTCAGTTGTCAAAGCTTTGAAATATTGGAGTTGGGCTAGGTGATTTCCAAAGGTCCCTGTCATTCATGGTGGTGATACTAAATAAAAGTCAATTAGTAAGTAACTCAATAAGCTTATAGAGAGAGTCTTCTATTAGGGAGTCAGGACTTAGACATGACCTACTATGTGGTTCAAATATGAACATGAACTCTGGAAAGCAAATTCAAATTTCTTGAATTGTGAAGAGTTAAATATTGGAGTGCTAAGAGAAATATGAGCAGGGGTGGGTAGGGGGCTCATTAGAGCCAGGTGAGGTTTCTGAAGAACGGTTCCTGGAAGAATTTCTGAGTTTAGTTTGGTTATGTCCATTGACATGAACAATATTCTTAGTGCACAGACCTTGTGAGGTGTAGGCATGTGCTGAACCTAAAGAAATCACAGATACGTTGTTCCTCCCTGATAGTAATACAGAGTTACATAGATGAATGGACACATTTAAGCAAGCTCTTCTTAGCATCCGATTAAGAGAGGAAAGGGCCACATGTTTCTTCAGGATGATTGTCCTTGTGGTACTCTTAGGAGATGCCTCAGAACATGTCACTGACAATCCTAGGTTTTGTGTCTTTTTTAAAAAAATCTTTGAGTAACAATTCCGTCAGAGTTTTCACCCAGGGAGAGGAGACAAGCATGAAATGAATTCTGCATAGTAGTTTACTGAAGACTTGGCCCCCCATTAAGTGTGGCAGAGTGGTTTCTTTTACTCACATGTGATCTTGTATGTGTGAACCCAGAACTCTTTTCCTTTTAGATAAAAATCTTATAAACCAGTTGTTCTGCCTTTACACAAGCCTGACTGTTATTTTGCTTTGTTTGTAAAAAGCTCATTACTTTTTCCCATTCTTCCTTAATCTCTCAGCTAGCAAAGTGGGTGCCCATAGTGGTTCCTGACTTACTTATGTGGTCAACCCACTTTGTAATATTTTATTAAAAGAAAGAAAAAAAATCTGAAAGTGTATAGCAGCAAAGGAAGGCATTTGGCATCTAAAATGGCAAACTTTTGTGATTTCATAAATTTTTGTGTGGCAGTCCCTAAATCAATATAGGTGTGATTTTCCCCATCTATAAAATTAGAGGATTGGACTATTGTCCAATGATCTCTAAGGTCTCACTATGAATCCTATGACTTTACTCATTCAGGATTTATTTTCTAGATTTACTTTAATGGTGGTCATGATACTGTGACCTGTAGGCAAATGTCAATGCTAGAGTAATTCCTTCAAGGCTAAAAACACAAGGGCATCAAGTACAAGTGAGGTTCCATTATGTTAGTAATTCAACAGAAACATATTTCTTTATACCCAGAATGAAATTTCAAGTATGTAATGAAATCCCCCATCCATAACAAATCTCTAGCTGTGTCTATATGTTACCAGATGCATAGCCATAGAATTTTAGAGCTAGAAAGAAATCTCCTTAGAAATCACCCACATTAACCTCCTCCCCAGTGTTATAGATTAAGAAACTGAAGCCTAGAGAAGCCAATTAGGTTGGCCAAGGATTCATAATTAGTTAATTACCACAGAGCTAGGGCTTAGAACAAAAGTCTCTCTCCTGATTCTTAACTTTGTCATTATTCTACTAAAAAATAGCAGAGTTTCAGGGAGGATATAGTGAATCATTCAGTCAATAATCTGTATGATTCTAAATATCTAGATTTCTTGTTTATTAGGCATTAGTATTTATGATTTTATTAGTATAGCCATCTCCTTTTAAGTATAACCTCTACCCATGTGGATTTGCATCTAATCTGAAATTTATAGGTTTCATTGCCTGGGGAATTGAGAGATTATGACTTGCCCAGGGTCACAAAGCCTGCATGTGGTAGAGGCCAGAATTAAACTTGGGTCTTCTTGATTCTTAGGCTACCTCTCTATGTACTTATGCCAAGTTTCCTCCAGATAAAAATCTAGGTGACTGAAGTTTTTAAATTTTAGAATAATAGCTGACATTTATATTGTACTTTTAGGTTTGCAAAGATCTTTACAAATATCTTATTTTATATTCACAACAGCTCTGGGAGGTCAGTGGTATTGTTATCTCCATATTACAGATAAGGAAACTGAGGCAGACCAAGATTAAGTGAATTGCACACGGTCATATATGTAATAATTGTCTGAATCCAGGTTTGAACTCAGGTCTTCCTGACTCTTGTCAGTATTCAGTACACTGTGCCATCCAGCTCCCTGTGCTTCCTAGATATTTTTATTTAGGTATTTTGATGAAGACAAAGCCACTGACTGAAAACTGCCTATAGGATTTAATTTGAAGGATATTTGATTGTTTTGATGGTCTCACTAATATATGTAGTATTTGTTGATAAAGGCCAAATATGGCACAGTCAGTGTCTGTCAGGAGCTATCAGAATCTATGATAATCAAAATCCTGAGTTTTTCTGTTGGAACAGAAATATGGAAGGGACTTTTAAAATTGAGACAAGAATAGAAGGATTGCTTTATGACACTGAGGGGCAAACTGAGATTAGATAACAGATTTTTGTGCATCTAGTTAACAGATTTGTGGTATTTCTTCTATCATTATTCATTAGCATGTGAATAATGGAGGAGATGAGTGAGAAATCTAACAGAAAGCAGAGAGATTATGAGGTGGTATATAGTTGGAGTAGAGGGTAAGGGAGTGAGCGGGAGAGATGGAGCTGAATTAGCTACCTGTGGAATGCCTAAGACATGGGGAGCTGGATGTGAGAACATGAAAAACAGGAGAGATAAAAGTTGGGCTTGATAATAGTTATGTCACACATTTTAAAGCTTAGAGGGACATTGGAGATTAAAAGGAGGCCAATCCCTTCATTGAGGTGGAACACCTCAAAAGGTGAAGTGACTGGGAACAATGTATATTGGATATCATCTGAATCTTTTGTCACTCAACCCAACATTATGTGGCCTTCTCTATTTACTTATCCTGCTTGCAAATAAGGACTATAATTAACACTTAAATATGGGGGAAAGTTAAACACAACTTTCTTTCCTAATACTCCCAGTGTCCCAGTAGAAAAGAAGAGTAAACTGGTAATTCAAGATCCTTCCCAATCTGCCTGCCTTTCCAGAGAGTTCTCTTACTGCTTTGTCCACATCCTGAAGATGCCCCCTTTCTCTGATCAAACAAGATTACTCCCTGCCAGGTTCAAATCTCCTCTCTGTTCACTTTTCTGTGGAACTTCGGTCAAGTCACTTACACTCACTGAGCCTCTCTTTTCTCATTTGTAAAATAATACACTATCTACCTCATGGAATTGATGTGTAGAATAGATGTTAAAATGTGTGATATAATTTGTGGGGGGAAAAAGTGCTATGTGATTGTGACAAGTAGTTGTTTTAGGTTATTCTCACTGTTTGGAATGTTTTCTCTCTCTATTCTACCTCTTTTATTTATCCTTTTAAAAATTCTACTCCTTCCTAAAGAAGCTTTCCTTATCACCTCAGTCTAAAGGGACCTTTCCATTCTCTTAAAGCACTTAGCTTATATTGCCCATATGCCAGTTATGACCCAGGTACATGTAATATAATTGTTTTTGTACATAGCACCATTACTGGATTATAATCATTTTGAAGTTGTAGATTTTTATGGTGGTTAGATGGTGACGTGGAAAGACTGATGGACCTGGAGTCAGAAATACATGAGTTCAAATCCAGCCTCAAATACTTACAAGCTCTGTGACCCTGGTTTCCCCATCTGTAAAATATATGTAATAATATCCCTTACCACCACCACCCCTGCCCACAGTTATTGTCAGTATAAAATGAGATCATATTTGTAAAGAGCTTTGCAAAGCTCACAGTGCTATATAAATACTAGTTGTTCAGCAGCATTATTAATAATAATATGTTTTTATTTCTTGGAATTCCCTATAAGGCCCAGCATAGCACATAAGTCTGTTGGTGCTTAATAAATGTTTACTGTATTAATAGTTAATATAGGTGACAAGTATCCTAAATTTCTTGTTACCTTATCTGCAAATTAACTCTCTCTTTCTGGGATGGAAGGGATGAGAGGAGAGAATGAATTTGTGGGATAGATGCATGGGTGTGGGGAAGAGTAGGAGATATTGGGTAATTGTCTCATTGGATTCTGGGAGCCAACAGTGTTATTGTGGGTAGGGACAAGTAGGTTGTATGGTTACATGTTGATACATAGGGCATCAAAATCCCATAGGTGAAAGAATGATGAAGTGTTGACAGAGATCAGAGAGGTGACCTTAATGTCACTGAGAGGCATAACACATTCTCTTAGCAATATTTATTTTAAAAATAATTCTTTAATGTGTAGTCTGAGGCATAGTAAGGCAAAGTAGGATAGTGGAAAAAAGGCAAGCCTTGAAGTCAGGAATATCTGAGTTCAAGTTGTACTTCTACATAAAGTGGGCTGTGTGACCTTGGGCAAGCAATTTAACCACAAAGTGCCCCAAGCACTTCCCTAAAATCTAAAAAAGATTGCATCCAATGAGTTACAGCTCTGCATGACAGGAGGATATTTCCATACTGAGAGTAACTTCCCCTCTGCTGTTCGAGGTCCAGCCTTTCCTAATTGAATCAATTTAACAGTTATTAAAGTGCATACTAGGGCAAAAGAATAAGCATGTATTTAGTATCTACCATGTCAGGTACTGTGCTAAGTAAGACCTTTACAAATATTATTTAATCCTCACAACAATCCTGTGAGGTAGGTGCTATTATATCCTTATTTTTCAAATGAGGATATCATTTTACAAATGAGGTAGATGAGGGTTAAGTGACTTGCCCGGGTTCAGATGGCTAATATGTTTCTGAGGCTGGATTTGAATTCAGGTCTTTCTGATGTCAGACCTAGCAGTATGGATCAGTCACCTAGATACCTGTACTATATTCTAAGCACAATGTTAGGGGATAAAAAGATGAAAAGTTATAGGATTCCTACCCTTAAGGAGCATATAGACATCCAGATCTATTAGGGGGATAAAATATAGACACAACTATTTTTTAAAAAATTTTTTTATTAACTTGTTTGTTTACTTTTAGGTTACAAGATTCTGTTCCAGAGTCACTTGAGTTACAGATTTTTCTCCCCTTCCTCCCCATTCCCCCCCCCCATGGTGGTATACAATCATGTATAGGATCTGCAAACTCCTTCACATTGTACAATAGTCTGGTTGTATAGGTGTCATAGCCAATGGAGTGAACAGTGAGAAAAGAGAAACGAAAGCCAAGCATCGAAAAGAATGATAGCATGCATTGCTTCAGTCTCCCTTTAAACTCTGATCTTTCTGGATCTTTCTCTGAATGTAGACATCTCCTTCCATCCTGAGACTTGTAGAGTTGTCTTTTAACTGTAGACACAACTATTTTTTTGGTCACAATAAAAGTCACAGAATTGTTAAATGCATGGGAGGTACAGACTGTCATGTTGCTTGAAACATTTAAGATCACTCTTAGCTGGGAGCTGGGAGTGTAAGGGAAAGCCTCATGGCCAAGTGAGTACCTGAGTCAGGCAATGAAATGAGGGAAATTTTGTGCAAATATGCTGATTCAGTGGGAGAAGGCAATGTGATTGGGAAGCAGTGAGTAGTTCAATTCAAAATGTAAAATGCATGAAAAGCTGTATCAAATAAAATCTGAAAAGTAGGCCGAAAGGCCTCCTTGAATGCCACTTTAAGGAGTTTGCATTTTCTCCAGTACTCAGTGGATAGTCACTGAAGGTTTTGTCAAACAATGGAGCTATAGGATCACATTAGTGCATCAACTGTGTTTTCAAGTATACCTTCTGTTTTGCACAATAATAGCCAAGTTTAAATAAGGCATCATCCTTAGTCTCAGGTAGCATAAAATGTAGCAGGAAGAACCTGGGACTCTGTCCTTGGAACCTGTCTAGGCCCTGATAGGTGAGCTTTTGCCTTACCTTGCCCAGAAGACCTCTACTTCCTGGCCTTCTCAAAGCTAATGGACTTCTACCACCACTGCTCTTTCTAGTTCACGTTTATATATATATGGTCTTCCTCTACAGCAGTTGTCTCATTTTCTTTGTGTTCCAATTGAATGACATAGTGTTGAGCATATGAGGAAGCAATTAATAAAAATAAATAATTAATATTAAATAGTTATTTATTCTGTGTAGGCAAATGACTTCTACTACGATAGCACAATGCCATATAGATATTTTATATGTATGTGTATATGTATATATGTGTATATATATATTTTACATATTATATATTTTTTGTGTATGTGTGTGTTTGGGCTAGTAAGTACTTCCACTTTCCCCCCAATGCTAGGTATGGGGTGACATATGAATTTTTTCCCAACAATCATGAACACTGAAACTTCCTTCCTATCCTTTCTATGAAAGTTGTTGTGATGGTCATTAAATGCATTAGGCAGGGCTATTCAGCTTATGCTCAGCAGGTCAGATAGATTCCCATTATGTCAAGCTATTGGATGAGACTTTTGGAGGCTGCAGTTTCTGAGAATAAATCACTAAGGCTGAAAGAGGTTAAAATGACTTCTTGGCCAGGGTCAAACACCTAATAAGTATCTAAGGTAAGATTTGAACTCAGATCTGGTTATCTGATCCTGATCAAGGCATTTAGGCCCATTGGGTTGCAGTTTCCCCATCTGTAAAATGATCATGATAATCAGCAGTAGGTTCTCTGTGTATAAGTGTGTGTGTGTGCATGTGTGTGCATGTGTGTGCATGTGTGTGCATATGTCCCAGCTGAGTTTGTCTGTAGACATTAGTTAAAAGCAGGATAGCTTTGTCCTGTGGGCTGGGGTTTAAACTGGTTCATTAGATTATGGTGTAAGTGCTGTGTGTTTTAGAAGGAAGAAGAGAAAAAGAACATGGTGAAACCTGTTTGTAGCCAAGCAGTACAACTCCAGGGAGACTGGTTACTTGGATGGCTTTTCCTTTATGTGTCTGTTCAAGTTCCCTGCATTTTCTGTGGCCCTTTGGAAAGTCTTGGGCATTAGGCTGTGCCATAAGCTTATTGAAATTATAGAGACAGCCCACCAAAGGGCAGGGCAGTGGTGATTGTCACATGAGTAGTAGTCAGTGTCCTTGTTGATGACCTATTCTCTTACATGTCTCTGTGTCTAAGGTTGCAAGACCCTGAGAGAGACAACTGAACCTAAGTCTTACCCAGCCCTTGTCAGTCAATTCCCATTTATTGAACATTTAAAATGTGTCAGGCACTGTTCTAAGTACTGAAGATACAGAGAAAGGCAAAAAAAAAGTCTTTGTTTTCTAAGAGCTCACAGTCTAATGGAGTAGGTGACATGTAAGCAATTATGTTCAAAGACTATATATATATATATAATACATAAACAAACACATGTATATATAGCCCTTGTACATATATGTATGCATGTATATATACATATATATAATGTATGCACATACACATATATGGAAAGAGAGAGAGAGATAAAGAGACACTGAGAAAGCTGATAAGAAAAGACAGGATAAATTGGGAGTCGCCTTGGAGGCAAAGCACTAAGATTATTCAACAGGAGTTTATAATCTGACTAGAATGATAAAATAAGTACACAAATAATTATAATGTAAGAGAATGCACAAAGAACTTCAATGCAAGAGAATATTTAAGAATCATATGAGGATTATTAAGAGTTCGGTAGGATTGGGGAGGGGGGGAAAGGGGGAGTGTGATGTCCTGAGTTTGTAGTCAATGAATGTGAGTTTAAATCCCAGCTCTGCCACTATCTATGTGACCTTAGACCTCCTCCTTAAGCCTCAGTTTTCTTATCTGTAAAATTAGGGTATTGCTTAGGATGGTCTCTGAGGTGCCACTCTAAGGTGCCTTAACAGTTCTAGATCTAAATCTTAGGGCTGATTCTCTGGGTCTCAGCTTCATCATGTATAAAGTTAGGGAGTTGGAATGGGTGGCCTCTTAATGTCCCTTCTGCCTCTTAATATATGACCTTGTGATTCTAAGAGTTTAACAAGGAGAGAAAATTTCTGCCTTTGGTAATGAGGAAGATGAAAGCTGAATTGCTACTTAATGTCTCACTAATAGGTAGGATTTGGGAACCTCTGAGCTCTGAGAAAAGGAAACTGTTTCCTCTTGGGGAAACACTTTCCTTTTTTTTTTTTCTGTTTTCTCCTTCCCATCCTTTACCTCTGTGTGTTGCCTGAATGTCTTGAAACCTGCTCTGGGTCTAACTCCTTCGACTTTCCTTTAACTCTGTATTTTTTTTTTAACAGTCTGGTTGAGGAGAGAGGTTGCCGAGTTCTGGGTTTTGCTTTTCTAAAAGCTTTTTTCCTTATTTAGTATTTCGTGTGTTTCACTCTCTGGGAGCCTTCCTACACCTCCCTCTGCTCCTCCCCCACCCATGAGGGCCTGATCATTTTTGTCCGCTCAGTGGTTGAATCAGAAATGGTACTTTTGAAAGAACACAGAAACTCTGATATCCAGACCTCTGGGCTTCTTAGCCTGAATCAGGGCAGGTGTTACAGAAAGACCTCATAAATTTTAGGGCCCTTGGACCTCAGCTAAACTGAGTTTTAAAAAGAATAGTAAAACTACTAGAAACCCACCCCTTTTTCTGTCAAAGGAAAATAAATTTCCTCCCCTTTCTTTCCTAGGAACTCTAAAAATAAGTTGCTGGTTTCTAGTCCTTGACATTTCTCATTTGATTGAATTCTTAAGTAAACTTCAAACATAAAATTGTAGCATTCAGAGATGGGATTTCAGGGATCAGCTAGTCCACTTCTCTTGTTTTATAATTGGAGAAACTGAGGCCTACCTATTTGAAATGACTCTCCCAAGATCACACATCTTTTGAAAAACACAAGTTATATCAGAATTAAATTAACTTTAATTCAGTGGTTGTCATTGAATGATGACAGCTTGCATTGATTTTTAAAGATCTAAAGTTTGCAAAGGACTTTACATATATCTTAATTAGTCTTTATAGAAACCCCACAAGGAAGGTAAAACAAATAATGTCATCCCATTCCATAGATGTGGAAACTGAGGTTTGTTAAGGCTAAATGCTAGAAGCAATTTTCAAACCCAAAGCTCTTTTAACTCCAAGTTCAAGATTCTATCTACTTTGCTACTCTGCTTCTCTCATCCAGCTATTATTCCCTTTGGCATAAATCCCATCTAGAAATCTCTGACAAGTGATTCAAAACTCCACTTCAGTATTTCCATTAATAGGAAATTGAATAGCTCAAGAGTCTGGACTTTGTATTTTGGGACTGCTTTAACTGTTGGAAGTTGTTCCTTGTACCCAATCAAAATCTGACTGCCTGTGATTTTTCCTCTGCTTCTAGTTCTGACCTCTGGAGGAAAGCAGATTTCAAATGGTTTAAGTGAAGGACAAGTTCCATGGACTGATTTTCTTTGAGGGAAGTCAGAATGTAATTGAAAGTAAACTTAAAAGAATGAGATTCTCAAGATAAAAGGAGAAGCAGTTCTAATGAGGAAGAAAATAAATCATCTAAAGAAACCAGTGTAGTCAGTCAATAAACATTTATTAAGTGTCTGCTATATGCTAAGCTTTTTTCTAAGTTCTGGGGATATGAAGAAAGTTAGTTCCTGCCCTCAAGGAGCTTTCAATCTAATAAGACAACATGGAAACAGCTATGCACAGATAAGGATAAACTGGAAATACTGAATATATGGAAGGCACTATATTTAGAGGGCACTTAGGAAGCCAGGAAGCGGAGATGAGGAGGGAGAACATTCCAAGCATGGGGAACATAATTGAAAATGCCTGGAGTCAGGAGATAGAGTATTTTGTTGGAGGGGCAGCAAGAAAGCTAGTGTTACTGGATCACAGAGTACCTGGTAGTATTGTGGTTTAAATCCAGGGATGCCAAAAACTGCTGAGGTGGGGGCTCTGCCCACCCAAAAAGTCCTGGGGTTTCATGATGTGTTGTGGTAGAAGCATCTCAAAGAATCAGACTACCTCTAATCCAAGTATAGGCATTTATTGAGCTTGATACCTCTCATGAAGCAGGCTAAATTCCAAGAGGAACCAGCAACTTTAGAGAAAGCAAGATGGATTTTTATAGGGTAAAGATGCAATTACATAACAGAAATTTACATAGAATAGAGGAATATCATTAATATTAAAAAGGCAGGAGGAGTTTGTTAAAGGATTAGGTAATTGGAGGAGGAGTCCCATCTATGTTTCTGTGGTTAAACATTCTGGTTATTCTGCCCTCCAGTTGGCTCGTCTGGTCAAGATAGATAGTTAGCTATTGTGGTCCTGTCTTGGGCTAGATAGATGATGTGATTGTGATTGAATACAAGAACACACCTGTTTCTGTGGGAATGAATGGGTCTAGGGGCAGTGACCAGGTAGAGGTAGTAGCTGGGTTCCCATCACATGGGCACACCTGCTTTTTCTGTCAGAACTAGGAGTTCAGGGACATGCTTGTTCCAGTGAGCAGTGAGGCATATATGAAGTTAGGACATGGGAGGGGAGAGGGGCTGGCTAGGTAGGTACAGTGGGCCTGCTGTTCAGTGGGACCAGGCCTATAATGAAGTAGGGACAGTTTTATTAGGATTTCATCAGTAGAGGGATTGGATATAAGATATAGGAAGAAATAAAAGGTGAGCAGGGCCAGGTTATGAAGGGTTGTGAATACCAAATAGGGAATTTTGGAGGAGAAGTAGGTTTAAAGGAAAAGATACGTGTCATTTTGGCTATGTTAACTTTGCACTCCGCTGTCCCCTCTCAGGGGACATCGGAATTCTAGCATATCACTCGGATGTCCCCTCTCAAGCACTAAAACAGTTGCATACAGAAAGAATAATACTACGCTTCTTGCGTGGAAAGATAAAAGAATTATTACCATGCTCACCAATTATTATAACACAAACCTACAATCTACCCAGAGAACATTACGCGGTG
>CM053597.1:151667632-151688047 GCA_028646575.1 Pseudocheirus occidentalis
TCCAATTTTTCTACATCCTCTCCAGCACTTGTCATTTTCCTGTTTTGTCTTCTTAGCCAATTTGACTGGTAAGATGTGGTACCTCAAAGTTGTTTTGATTTGCATTTCTCAAATCAATAGTGATTTAGAGCACTTTTCCACATGCTTAAAGATATCTTTAATTTCTACTTCTGAAAATGGCCTGTTCATATCCTTTGCCCAAAATAGAGCCTATCTTCAAGGAGACTGCATTCAACTGATGCAAGTTACAGGAAGAATCACCACAGCAAAGCTCTAAGTCAGAAAATGGGGGTAAACTCTCACCTCTGACACATTGTGGCTGTGTGCCCCTGAGCCAATCACTCAAGCTCTCAGTGGTTCAAATCCCAGATTTACTATACGTGGTGTGGGAAAAGTTAGATAACCTCTCTGGAACTCAGTTTCTTCAACCTTAAAGTGAAGGGTTTAAATTATATGCTCTCCAAGGTTCTTTCCAGCTCTAAATAAATGATCATTATATAAACATAGACACATAGTTGCATATTTTGCCCAGTTACATATTAAACACACACATTACTACTTATGCAACCTTGGACATTTAATTCATCTGCGTCACAGTTTCCTCGACTGTGAAATGAGGAGGTCTGACTAAATAAATGACCTCCAAGGTCTGGAACTATAATCTTATGTTGTAGTATGGGGGAAACTTAGCATCCAGTGTATATAAGGAGAACAAATCAAGGCAGAGTTGATATCGCTAAATAGGCTGTGATTAAGCTGATTGAAACCAGATTTAAAAGGCCAAGGGAATTTGTTTGTGAACAGGGAACAGGACAAAAATATCCCCTCAGAGAGGAAATCTCATCAGAGAAAAGCTGGGGTGGGGGGAAGTGAAGCAAAAACAAATGACTACAAGAGAGCATTGAAGAAAATTATTCATCTTTCCACTTTTCAGGGTGTACGAGTTATAGAAAGTGATAAATCCAGTGGGAGAGATAAAGAATGGCAGGACAAAGAGAGATGAGGGGAAGGAGGAGGATGATGGAAAGAAGACTGGCAGGGATTTATACCATTTGTCTCTGCACTGCAGTGCATTGGGAAATGCATTTACTCTGATTTGGTAAATGAACAGTGAAACATACCTCATCGCTAACTGCCAGAATTCGGATATGTGTGTTCACTATTTAGAGGCTTGGGGGAAAAAAAAAAGATTGATAGATGGCCCTAGTTTAATGCATCAAAAGAATCTTTTTAGATGCATCCACTTATAGTGGGGGCAGGGAGTGGGGAAGAAAGAATAAAGGGAGTGAACTGGAAGAATCTGGCATTTGGCCAACCCCCTTGGGGAAAAAGACAGCAAAAATCAGAATTCCCTGCTCCTAAACCAGTCTACACTACACACAGCTGTGGCCCAACCTCATAACTGAGAATCCCACATGTAGCATGCAGTGACTTCATGTTAACCTGAGGGACCTCTCCCCAAGCACACATCTGAAAATCCTAGATACTATGTATTATTATGTCAAAGTTCTAAAACATCATACATGACTCTAAATTTTTATCTTGAAGACCTCAATATAAAATTCAAAGTCACAATTAATTCAGTATCTACTATGTATAAATATTATGGTAGGTGCTAGGGACATAGAGACAAAAACAAAGTGGTTCTTCACCTGAAGGAGACCATGCTACCCTACTCTGTATATACCAGATCATTAATCAAGCCAGAGAGAGTACTCCATGGAATAGAGGGAAGGCTTTATCCTAGTTAAGAGTCATAATAGGGAAGAAGCTATAACCACAATCTTGGGGGAACCTGTGATCTAATTGCAATCCAAGCCTTTCCTAAAAGATGCTAATGAATACTCTGTCTCATGACTCATTTATTCTTATTCAACTGTGTGGTATAGAGCACTGGTCAAAACACTTGGTCAAATAACAGCTTAGTTACTGTCAGTATGACCTTAAGAAACTAACTTACATAACTTCTCTTGGCCCATCTTCTTATATATAACATGAAGGAGTTGGTCTGAATGACTGTTAAGGACTCTTTCCTCTAGATTTTATGATTATTCCAATACTGCTAGCTGTGTCCTTAGATAAGCCACAGCACATCTTAGAGCCTCGGTTTTCTTATCTTTAAACCAAGAATGATAATGCCAACATACAATAATAATTGCAGACTACTACATGTGCTGAACACCTCTGATGCTACTCCCCAAGTGGAAGAGTCTAGAGAGCCTGTCTCTAAGGAGAATCTAATGACTCGAAACAGAGGTTCGTTGGAGAAATTTGGTAACCTTGGTAAATATTCTGTAACTGGTTCTAGTTTGCTGACCATGTGGCAAAAGGAAACCGATTGATTGGTTACTTACTTAGAACTATGAGTGCTTTTAAAAGACACTCCACCAGAGCCTTGGCAATTTGCTTTGCCCCCACCCCCTACCCTGTTCTCTCAGCAGATCTCTGCAGCAGCCACCAGGAGAGAATTCTAGTAGAATGTGAAATCCTCCCTCCTCTCCTTTCCCACCCCAGTATGAAGAACTCTTCTGAACTGTAGTGGTGATGATGGTGGGAATAGTAGCAGTAGTAACAGTGGCAACAATAATAGTAATAGGTACATAGTTATTGTCCATTGTCGAAGAGGAGCAAAATGATACCACAGTGTTAGAGTCAAGTCACCTTGTGTCTGATTGTAACTGAGCAGATCAATATAAGCTTGGAATGCTCTACCACAGGTTTGTCACAAAAATTCCATACGAAGATTTGGGGTGGAGATGTTGCTAAATTTGCATATCTCAGTCTTTTCAGCTATTGCAATCCTGTATTACTCATAGAGCACTGCACCTTCTTTGATGCAGGCACACCATGCTAGGTGGTCCTCTGCCAGCATCTGCCTGGTCATGCAATCAGTTTCAAACACCAA
Organism: Pseudocheirus occidentalis; assembly: GCA_028646575.1. Taxonomy (NCBI): domain Eukaryota; kingdom Metazoa; phylum Chordata; class Mammalia; order Diprotodontia; family Pseudocheiridae; genus Pseudocheirus; species Pseudocheirus occidentalis. The sequence goes on from CM053597.1 coordinate 151,670,538, forward strand.
GAAATGGAATCACTTCCATCTGAATTGTCTTACAGAGATTCTGAAGATCAACTGGCAAGATAAGGCACTGGACACTGAAGTCCTTTCTTGAGTCAAACTGCCAAGCATTCACACTACTGCAGAGTGAAACTCTGATGGGCTGCCATGTTGTTCAAATGCCAAACATTTACTTGTCTAAATGACTGTTTTATAAAATAAGAAAGGCACTCAGTGGTGGTCAGAAGAAGGGATACAAGGACACTCTTAAGGTCTCTGAAGTAAAAGTAGTAGAAGTAATAGCAAGAGTGATAGTAGTGACAGCAACAATAGTAATGGTAATAAAAGCAGTAAGTTATGTAGCAATAGCAACAACAGCAGTAGTAATAAGAGTAGTAACAGTGATGGTAGTAATAGTAGCATGTTTAGTAGTAACAGTGGTTAACAAGATTAGTAATAATAGTACAGAAAAACTGTTTCAATCTCAAATCACTCCAGCATTCATTGAACGGCAAAGAACAGACCCCAGCCCAAGCCTTTGTGGTTCATTTGTTTAGCTTTTGATGACTTAGAAAGAGTATAAATAGCAATTGCTTTCTGTTCCTTCCAGAAACTCTGAGGGTCTTCCCCTTCCAGATCAATATTTTTATCTTGTTAAATTGGATCATCTCTTGTCTCAGTTCTCACTTAACATGGTCATTATTTCGGACAAATTGAGACCTGGGAAAACCTTAAGATCACCACCCACTACATCCCAGGCCATCACAGTCCTCTTGCCTTTTGTCTTACCAGTGGGCATCCATGATTCTGGAAGACAGGGTGACACTGATGACTTTGTTCAACTCTGACTCACATTCAATTTACAACCAAGTTAAGACATCACCCCAAAACGTCACTGGTCCTCTTCAAGAAGGACCAACAATTGCTGCAGTAACAATAGTAATAGCTAGGTGACACAGTAGATAAAGTCAGGAAAGACCAGCGTTCAAATAAGTCCCAACTTCTGCTTGCCTCAGTTTCCTCAACTGTAAGACCAGAACAATAAAAACAGCTACCTTGCAGGGCTGCTGTGAGAGTTAAAGGAGATAATGATATTTTTATAGCCCTTAGCACAAAGAAAGTGTTATATAAATGTAAGCTATTATTTAGCAGCAGCAGCAGTAATGAAAATATGTTGAACAGCAGAGAAATATTCAGAACTATTATTTTAGTTTTAATTTTACCTTGCCCTCAACTCCTCTTTATAGCAAGATCTCCTTCCACATAGAGACTAGGCAGGAATACGCTGGTGAATATTTAATAACCAGGTCTGCACACTTCTAAGTTGAATAAGCACTTCATATATCTAAACAATCAACAACAAAATAAATAAATACAAACCAGATCTGTAGTGCTTGCTAATTTCTAAGGTATAAATATCCCTAGTGAAAATTGAACAATGGAGCTGACTCCAGCACACCTCAGAATTCTTAGGCTTTGTGTAATGGGGTCACAAAGAGTTGGAAAAGACTGAAACAACAACAAGAATTTTTTCAGGAAGTAGAAGACTATACAAAACTAAAAAAAATTAAGTGAAGAGATGAGGATTATGTAGATACAGTATAATTATTGGAACTGGTTAAAGAGAACCATGCTTATGATGGATAGAGATAAGATCATACAGCTGTTTGGATTTCAACTCCCCTATGGGCAGGATAAACTGCCTCTAAACTATCCCAAACAAAGAGGTCCATTCCATTCTTAAATATCTCTGGGGAAGACACTACTCTGATTCTAAGAACTCCCCTCCACCTCCTTCCCAGCTATAGGATCTCATATCTCTCAAGTCAATAAGTTCTTCCTTATCTCTGATTTCAGTGCTTTCTGCTCCATATTAAAATGCTTTTGTTCTTTTTCCTAACCTCAGTGGAAACGGATGGAGAACATTTAGCAACTCTGCTCCTTTCTTGTTATAATTTCACATCCACAGTGCTTGTAATAAAACTATCCTATACAAAAAAAAAACAACAAAGTAGCTGAGAGCAGGTGATAAGACCAATCATCATATTACAAGCTACATTGAAGAGGAGAATGTTACACAAAAAAAAATATGATGCAACCTGCAATACAACTGAAACTGGAAAGGAAAATGCCTTACACTGAAGTCTCATCATAATCCAATTTCTTCAAAATGTTTGCTTATATCTTCCACATGTTTCTTACATTTCAACCCTCTCATCGTTTTACTTAGATCCATAGCATTTAGGGCTGGAAGAAACCTTAGAGACTACCTAATGTAATCTCATTTCATTATTTTTAAATGCTTTACTGATGTTTAACATTGCTGTTTCTTCTCAGTAAATGCTTTCCCCAAACAACAGAACTCTGTCTTTTAAGAAAGTACACTTAAGTAAAACAGCATACTGACCGTATATAACAATATATGTTAACACTGGCATATATTAGCTGTGTGACACTAGACTCTAGATAAGTCACTTAAACTTTGTGTGTTTTGTGTTGTTCAGTAGTTTTTTTGGTTGTGTCTGACTCTTTGTGATTCAATTTGGGGTTTTCTTGGCAAGGACACTGGAGTGGTTTGCCATTTCCTTCCCGAGTTCATTTTGTTTTATTGGAAGCAAAGCTGTTGAGGATATGTGACTTGCCCAAGGTCACACAGCTAGTAAGTGTCAAGTGTCTGAGGCCACATTTGACCTCAGGCCCTTCTGACTCTAGGGCCAGTGCTCTATTCATTGTGTCACTAGCTGCCCCCTCCAGTTCATTTTAAAGAGGATGAAATTAACGCACATTAGGATTGAGTGACTTGCCCAGAGTCACACAGCTAGTAAATGTCCAAGGCCAGATTTCAATTCAGAAAGCCCAGAATACTATCCACTGTACTATGTCACTGTCTTTGGGTGTTTTAGGTAGTTCCTTAAGATGAAATTGCAGAGAAAGTGGCAATCTGACTGATTAGAGGGTATTTCCTCACCTGGAAATTGCCCTTACAAATGAAATCACAGTTCCAGTACCTATCCCTAACAATATATACCTCATATTGCACCAAGAGGTCTGTTTCATTCTTAAATATCTCAGAGTCTACCAAGAGGTGGACTCAATATTAGTCACCGTATTAGTCTGAATTCTGGCACATTTTAATACTATTTTCCTTTACATTAGAGCACCTAATAATACTGTTAGTTTAATTCTGTTTACTTGGGGATGCATAGTTTCTAACAAGTCTTCCCTAAACCTCATCAAATTCCTCATATTTATTTTTTCCTTTTAGTACAATAATCAATTTTTCAGTGAACATTTGTTAAGCACCTACTAAGGGCTAGGCAAGATGAACAGTGAAATAATCCCGACTCTCAAGGGATATACCACGACATTATATAAAACTTTTCCCCTACCAATTGACAGTCCAAACTATGATTTTCTTTCCCGTCCCCCCCCCATCATGAAAATTACCATGAAGTTGCTAGAATATGCGAACCTTCCCCTTCTGTCTTTGGTCTTCCTAGTGTATAATATCAGTAGAAGTAGTACTGGACCAATGGACAAGCCCTTCATTTTACAGTAGAAGAATCAGAGGCCAAGTCATATTAAACCACTTAAAGGTAATTTAGTAGTCCCAATATTTGAACTCAGGTCCTCTATTCCATACTATGCACTCTCTCCTACTATATTTTTCTCACTTTCTTATGTAAGTTCCCCATGTTTCTTTTTAAGCACGAAGCACAGAACTGGGCCCAAGAAAGATCTCAGCATAGAAGCCAATTAAGAAAAACCTTCTTTTATGGTCTACTTTTAGCAGATTAGCAACATCAACAAAGAAACTCCTCTTACTTTTAAATTTTTAATTATCTCAAGGGCAGGAAGCCCTTTTTAAACTAATGAAAGGACATGTGCTGCCTCTGACACTTAGAACTTCCTCTTTGGGGACTGTTTCATTTTTGGTCTTTTTTTGTACACAGTAGGTACTTAATGCTTGTTGAATTGCATTAAATTCCATTTTTAGTTTATACTCTTTCCCTTCACAAACTCTACATGCCAGCCAAACTGAACTACCCTGAACTGAACACCTCAGAGCATTTATACCAGCTGTTCTCCATGTCTGGCATGAACCCTGCCCCCTCCAGAAACCTTGTCTCCCTCCAAACTTCAATTCTGGCAGGTCTTCCCTTCCAGATTTTTTTCTTTCTTTTTTTTAAACTAGGTAAAGAGGACATTCTCTGCCTTATTTCTTATCTAGTCAATCACTGAACTGGTATTGCCTCAGTCAAACTGATCCCTATTAAAGACGTTAGCTTAAAAGGGCTAAGGTCTCCCACTGCATCCAAAAGCATCTCCAGTCATCTTGATCTATATCTGGCCAGACCCAGATGGCTGCAGAGAAGCCATCTCTTTATCTCACTTAAATCCATTCACTTGCACGTCATGGCATCACCTCCCTGATGTCAGGATCTTCTTCCACAACGAAGGACAAAGAACATCTCCATGAGGCTTTAAACCAGTCCTGTTCATTGTTAATTCTTCACCTTTAGTTTTCCTCGTACCAAACTTATTTGTGTCACCCTGAAGCTCCTTGTGGGCACAGGTGTTGCTTGTCTTTCTACCTCTAAAGCTTAATAAATATCAGTTTTAACTGAATGTTTACTTTATTATCCTTACTAGCCTGGGACTTCAGGTTGATGAAGTAAGAAACTGCTCGTGGAGTGCAGGGAAGAAGTAGTAGAGAGATCAAGCCTGGAAGTGGGATGATGCTGTAGATCCGAGTGGTGGGACCAGTAGGTTCCATTCTGGAGGTATGCTCATTGAATCAGAGAACTAGTTTAATGATCATTGATCCACTTGGCCTAAATGTGACTTAGTGAAATATGTAGTCAATCAAAAAAAAATCTCTTCCACATTTTAATTCCATTGTTTTAATCATCCTAAGTCATCTGGACATTCTGTCTCACGCAGGACTAACTACAGCTGAGAACCAGGAAAAACTGAATCACATCCTGATTTCTCTTTAAAGTGATTAAACTAATATCAGACTAGTGTGGAGTCCCCTAGACAGCAAAAAGGTCATGAACAGAGCAGCAACCCCAGGAAAGACACATTGGGAAAATCAGAACTTTTTAAAAAATCATTATAGTTCACACATCCTGAAGTAATAATGACTTCAGAATAGCCTCCTTATGTGATTAATATCTAAGAATACTTCACCCTTAAATTCCCACCCCCTACACATTCCAATTGCTCAAATGAACTCCAATCTGATGGAAAGCAAATTTGTGTGGGCCTCCCCAGATTAGACCAAGGTTAGTCATTTGATCTGTCTACTTGCAAAGGAAATTTCCTGGCTTGCCTTAATGAAAATATCATCCTTCAAGAGGTAGAGGAATCAATAAGAGGAACTACTATTGTGGATCTGATTCTCATCATCAGTAAGGTGGAATTGGATGCTGAAATAGAAATAATAGAGACTTCCAGCAAGAGACTACTCCATCTTAAAATATGCACTAAAGTAGAGAAGAAAACCCAGGGGTAGACTGGCACCTACCTGCTATAAAGTTTAGAAAAGCAAATTTTGAATGGCCAGAGAAAGGGCTAAATGGAATAAGATTTTATACAGGAAAGCATTCTAAGGAAGATAAGAATCTCTGAAGAAAGAAATTCTGGTTGACACCAATTTTAAAAATTATTATAAGTAATAAGAGGGAATTTTCTAAAGAAAACGATACGGATAAACAACTTAAGACTTAAAAGAGAGAGAGAGATGTACAGAAGATGGAGGAATTGGTAATGCATGATGAATGATGAAGGGCTATTATAAGTGGTCCTATAATAACTGTAATCAGGGCCCTAAGAAAGAGCTATGGCTACGAGAAGTGGTTTTTTTTGTTATTTTTTGTTTAAGAGGTTACAAGTAAAGTGGGAAGGAGCACTGGGTTTAGAGTAGAAAGCCTTTAGGACTAAAGTTGGAAGGAAGCTTTTAGGTCAACTTCTTTTTTCAGGTGAGTAAACTGAGGCTGAGAAAGGTTAACTGACTTGTCCTAGTGTCACACAGCTAAAAGTTACTGAGGCAGGATCTAAATGCAGCCTGACATCAGGGCCAGCATTCTATCCATTGTACTACTTCAAGGTCCACCTCCATCACTTAGGATTCTGGAAAGAAACTTTTGAGACAATTTGGTCCAAACAGAAGCTGACAGGGATAGAGTGACTTGCCCAAGGTCACAGAGGTAGGAAGTGGCTCATCAAGGATTTGAACACAGGCTCATTCTACTCTCCTACCTTTGGGATCTTTCTGGCCTCAGTTTCCCCATCTGTCAGATGAGGTGGTTAAACATGACCTCTGTTACCCCTTCAAAGAGAAATTATGGAATGAGTTACAAGTATTAAATGTCTTTTGTAACATTAATGAATCTAAAATGAGTATATAATCTCACTTTCTTGGCCAGTTGCCAAGCCTTATTGATTCTACCTCCACAATATTGCTTGCTTTCTCTACTTTTTCTTTACTTACTCTGCTCCTACCCTAAGTTCAAACCCTTATCATCTCTCACCTGTGCTACTTTAAGAGTTTCTTACTTTGGTCTCCCTACCTCGAATCTTCCCTCTTTATTCCAAATACAAAAATTAATATTCCTACAGCACCATGTCACTCCCTTGCTCAATAAACTTCAGCAGGCCCTTATTATCTGTAGGATAAAATGCAATCTCTTGTCACTCTGCAATCTGGCTCCAACCTAACATTATAAGTTATTCTACTTTATCACATATTCTTCCCCTTCATGCACTCTATGGTCTAGCCAAGCTGGTCTTACTGGTCTCCACATAGAACATTCCCTCTCCCATCTCTGGGTCTTTATGCAGATTGTATTCCCAGGGCCCAGGATATAACAGGCCAATAATTAATGATTCTTGATTGAATATGAGGCCAAAATTCTCATTCTCAGAAGGTCAAAACATCTTGCCAACAGTTGCAAAGTATTAAGTAAAGTCGAGACTTGAAGCTAGGTCACTGGATTCCAAGTCCCCTGCTCTTCACATGCTAGAAATGTCCAGGAAATTTGGGACCAGTGCCAGCATACTTCATAGGAGATGCTTCATGACATCCCTGAAGACAGAAAGCAGGAAAGTCAGGGAGAGATGTTCAACTTCCATGAGGTCCTAAGGAATGGTGTAGGTATGGAGGTGGCAAAAAGAAGACTCCTCTAGAACAAATTCCCAAGAGAGTCTGGGATGAATGCTGATGTGATAACCTGAAGTAAAAATGTCTAAGAATTGGAAGGGACCTCAGAGTCCTCACAGATACATTGTTATCCCACTTTTTCTCAAAGACCTTCAGGAGGAAGAATCCATCAACCTCCAATTTTTAGAAAGTCTTTTTTTTTCCCATTAAGTCCACATTCACCTCTTTGAAACTCTGAACTATTGCTCCTACCTCTGTTCTCTAGAGGCAAGCAAAACTAGTCTAATCCCTCTTCCATATGATGAACTTTCAAATTCTGTACTTAAAGACAGCTGTCATATACCTCATTAAGTCTTAACTTCTCCAAACCAAACATCTCCCATTTCTTTCACTGATTCTCATATCAAATGAGCTCAAGGCCCTTAGTTGTCATAGCTGTTCTTTCCTGGAAGCCACCTGGCTCCATGACTATATTTCTATATGAGTCTCACAACCAAAAAAAAATACTCCAAATAAGTTCTGCCAATAAATTTTGATCACTTGACTTCCTGTCAGTGGCAGTCTTCCTGGTTTAGAGGCCATTCCATTATGCTTCTGTGGTATCACAGAAAATTCACCTTGCCTCTGTGGGTCTCAGTTTCCATATCTGGGAAATTAGGGGAGTAGATGATACTTTCTAGCTACAAAACCTATGATCCTACAATCTCATTTGGGAACTAGAAGAAGAAAGGGGGAGAAAAACCAGAGGTATCAAAAATGTATTTATTAAGTGTTAACCAGATGACAGGCATTTGGAGATAGAAATACCAAAAAAAAAAAAAAAAAAAGGTAACAAGTCTCTGCTCTCAAAAAAAAAATCAGCAAGTAAGCCCAAAAGAATGTTCATTTTAAACAAAGGCAGTGGGAATGAGAAACCTGATCTCAACCAACAGCTCTTGAATATGACCCCTTATTTTCCTCTGACACTGCCACCCCTCTAGTGCAGACCCTCATTACCTCAAACCTTCCAATAGCCTGTTGGTGGGTCTGCCTGCCTCAAGGCTCTCCCCATTCCAATCTATTCTCCTTCAGCAACTAAAGTAATATTCCTAAAATGCAGGAATACCCAATAAACTCCATTGGCTTCCTATTTCCTCAAGGAGCAAATATAGTATGCTCTTTTTGGCATTCAAAGAGTTCCTGAAAGTTCCATGAACAAGACCCTCCACCTCTCAGTTCCGGGTATTTTCTCTGGCTGTCCTTCATGACTGGGATACTCTTCCTCCTCCACTCTGAATACTGACCCACCCTGACTTCTACTTTTCCTCTTTTAATTATTTCCAATTTATCCTGATATAGCTTTTATTGTATATGTTTGTTTTGACTTATCTACCCTCATTATACTGTAAACTCTTTGAGAACAGGGAATGTCTTTTGCCCCTCTTTGTATCCTGAAAACTTAGCACAGTAGTGGGTGTTTAAATAGCACACAGTAGTTACTTAAACAGAAAAGTAAAAAAGACAACTCACATTACTAAGCCCTCTTTGTCACCATGAGATCTGCCTTCCCAGACAGGCAGAACTAATATATCAACCCTGATATAGCTCTAGAGTCTCCCTGTTCATGCTAGTAAAAGGATTCCCTAATTAAAAGTAAAATAAAACTCTTGTGTAGAGGAAGAAGGCTTTAGCATACATGCATGCCTACAGGTGTATGTCTTAAGCTGATATACTTTCAGATTTTTCCATTTCCTAAATCATAAGATTTGGAGCTAAAAATGTCTACCAGAGAGACCCTGAACAAAGTGAGTGTTGTTAATGTTGATCAGAAGGGTCCTCAAAGATCATCTAATCAAACCCTCTAATTTTACTGATGAGGAAAACTGAAATCTGGCAAGGGGAAGTGACCTAACTATGAACAAACAAGTAATAAATGAAAAAATCCAGAATCCAAATTCTAGCATGCCTTGTCATCCTTAAAAAATTCATTCAGTTAATGAATACTTAAGTACTACAGTACTTAAGTACTAAGTAAAGTGCAAAGCACTACAGGATAGAAAGGTAGGTACTGGGGATAAAAGGATAAAAATCATGCAGTCCTTGGCTTCCAAAAACCTACATACAAAGAAAGATAAATGTAAAATATGAACAAAGTAATTAATGTTCTTGGTGGAGGCAGCAGGCACCTAGAACAGGATAAGCCTTAAGGAGGAACCAGCACCTGAACTGCAAGCCTTAGAGGGAGCTAGGGATTCTAAGAGGCAGAGGTGAGAAGGGAGGGCATTCCAGGCACAGAGCACAGTCTATACATATGAAGGCATGTAGTCAGAAGATGGAATATCCTGAAAAGGAAACAGCAAGCCTGCCAGTTTGGCTGGAACTAAGAGTGCAGGAAGGGAAATAGCGTGCTATAAGGCTGTAAAGATAGGTTAGAGTCAAACTGTGATGGAGAGTTGGACATGCCAAGCTAAGGAGTCTATATTGAGGTGATAGAAAGTCACCAGATCTTCATTGTGCAGGGAAATGACATGGTCAGAACTGTGCTTTAAGAATATACATTTATAGCTTTGTGGGGGATGGCAAAGGTGTCAAGGGCATAAGTAGAAGGAGCAGTAGCAGGATGGGCAAGGGGCTGGTGTGACACATGGAAAAACTTTGGGACTAAATGGGGCAAGATATTGGTCTATGGCCAGTTTCTGCCATACTGCTTTCTAGTTTTCCCAACAGTTTTTACCAAATAATGAATTCTTATCCTAAAATCTTCAGTCTTTACACTTGTCAAATATAAGGTTACTATGTTTATTTGCTGTTGTAAATTATAAGTCTACTCTATTCTGTTGAGTTACCTTTCTGTTTCTCAATCAGTACCAGATAGTTTTGACAATTACTGCCTTATAAGATCTCAAACCTCCTTCATTTAGATTTTTTTATGATTTCCTTTGACATTCTTGACTTTTTGTTCTTCCAAATGAATTCTTTTACTATTTTTATCTAATTCAGTAAAACATTTTTTTTGGTAATTTAATTGGGATGGTGTTGAAAATATAAATTAGTTTAGGTAAAAGTGTCATTTTTATCCTATTGGCCAAGTCAGGGCACCGAACCCACTGGAATGGTGGAAAGTGACAATCAACAACCATCTATAAATCACCTACTATGTGCCAGGCTGGCATTATGCTGGGGCTCCAAAGACAAGAGAAACAATCTGTGCCCTCAGGCTGTGTATGTCTATTAGGGGATACAACATGTAAAATATATGGGTACATTTTTAAAAAAATCTATACAAGATAATTTGGGTTGGAGGAGGCATTAACAGCCAGAGAGATCAGAAAAGACCTCACAGAGAAGGCAATGTTTGAATTGAGCAATAAAGGAAATTAGAATTGTGTGAGGCAGAAATGAAGGGGGCACATTCCAGGCATGGGGACAATGAATGCAAAGCCCCAGAGAGAGAGATGTTGTCATATATCAAGAACAGTAAGAAAGATGATTTAACTATACATAAAAGTGCATGAAAGAACATAATGCAGTAAGGATGATGCAAAGTTGTAAAAGTTTTAAATGCCAAACAGAGATTGATGGAAAAAAGAAACTTATGAAAAAGAGAATGAATGAATGGGAAATCATTCCAAAAGGAAGAATGTTTCTGGAATAGATTTCAAGACAATGAGAAAGAGACAGAAAAAGAAGGTGGGGAATCACAAAACAAGATTGATGACAATGAGTACTCAGATCTGATGATGCCTCCTCATATTCATTTTATGGAGGAAAAAAGAGCGGGCTATCAAAGCCTTATCTCCTGAACAGGTCTTAGCTCTCTGCAGACTATGAGAAGTTCATCTGAGTCCTTCAAGAGCTATCTCTATCATTCCAACTAAATGTGGCTGCTGTGTTAAAAATCCAGTTTACAGTTCCTCCAGAGTTGCCACAAATGAAACCAAAGGAAATGGAAGACGGATGGGTTACACAGATAAAATGCTCCTTAGATCCAGTCTCTGATTTGAGCTCTAATGCTGCCAGCCAGCCAGTGTCCACAGGTAAAGATGGGACTCAGGCCACGTTTTTGGAGGCTTGTCAGAAAAATCACTCTTCCATTGTAGCCAACTGTGTACCATCTGGATGAAGAATTAGATCTGCTACTAAATTTAGATGCTCCTATAAAAGAAGAGGATAACAATACTCTAACAACTCAGGCATCTCAGAACCCCAGGAGAAAAATGTTCCTGCAAAACTCCCTGTGACTTAAGAAAAGAGTTTGGAATCTGAGTAACCAACAAAGTGTCTGATAAACTGTGCTTGCTTTGTTACTTATGAGTGCATTAAAAGACGTAAACATAGAACAAGGCAATCTTCCAGGAAAATTCTAAGCATATCCCAAAACAGGGATCTAGCATGATTAGCTACAGTTTGCCTACCTCTATCTTTCTGACAACTGAATAAATTAAAGAGGCTCATTCCAATCACTTACCCTTCCTAGCCTAGAATTTTAATAACTTGACTTCTTCAAAGGAGCATAATGATGCCACATACACCCTATACTCCTCATGTAACATCAGTAAGATCTAGGTTCTACCCTGTCCCTTTCCCCCCTTTGTTTATAGCAGATTAAGTGTTGCTGATTAGCAGGATGCAACAAGATCAAGGTATGACTGGTACCTTCATGCATGTCAGAAGCATAAATTATTTAAGCTGTTAAAATAAAAATTAGAACGAAATTAAGCTTTACTTGGATTGACACTGATGCCCTCACTCGTTATAGGTTCAACAAGTCACATATCACTTAAAATACATGAAGTAACCTGAGGGAAAAGCACAAATTCCACAGCACAAAAGAATTGTCAGTTGTGCCCTTGTTCATTTGTTTTTAGAAAACTGCAATGTATTCTTAATTCAAAAAGTGATCAACCACAATTTTTAAAACTAATTTTGAATCTTCAAAATCTCATTCATCTCACTAAAAATATCAGCAAAATTTTAGTGCATCTAGAAAGGTTTTTCAAATCATCACTGAGTAAAAAATACAATAAATATTTGAAAAATCATATCTGAATGGACTCTAAGATTATAAGTTACAGAGGTGTTGACCTGCATCGGTAGAGAAAGTATCCTCATCAGTATCACCAAATAAGGTTCAGTCTTTATCCCTATTTTTATGACTGTTTTATAATATACATAATATATTAATATAGTAGCACATGCATGTTATTTATAAACAAACATACCATACACACCAGGAGAACACATTCAAATATTTTTACTGGTAGGTATGGGTGACTGCAAATGTTTGGAGATCACTGCTTTAAACTATCTAAATGAGCAGACCTCCAGGGAAAATAGGTAGGAATGAATGACCTCCAATTATACAGTGGTCATTCAAAATCTCCCTTGGTTGGAAACTCTTAACTTGGGATCTGTGAGCTTTAAAAAAATATGTAATATAAAAATATACAATTATATATAATATAATAGAAATATATAATTTATGATATATAATACAACTATATATTTTGCTAATTCTATTTCAGTAAAATTGGCTTCCTTGGTACCTATGTACTTTGTCGTATACATTTAGAAAGGTTGTTCTGAAAAGGGGTGCCAAAGTTTCATCAGGCTGTCAAAGACGTCCAAAATATAACCCAGAGTAAGCAGCCACGCCCTAGGGTAACCAGCAACAAAAATCACTTGGCCTTAGGAAGGCAGCTGCCTCTTCATCTGTTTCAGAAAGTCTGGTACAACTTTTGGCAAGTATTAATGCTGAGGAATTAATCTGGCCTTCATCATTTGACCTCATCTGAGTGGCTGAACAGGAATCTGATGCAAATCCTGCCCTCTGATCAGACACACAGTAGACTCACGGCATTTAACTCCAAGTAACCAGAAAATGAGGTGCCAAAAGGGTTGCTGAAGCCTAGATTAGGTGATGGAAGGAAATTCTGATTTCAAATATGTAGGACCAGGACTGCCTGTGGGGGTTTATACACAGTTCTATCCAGAGGCATATGCAAACTGATTTTGGCAATGCCCCTTGCAGTCCAAAGAGGTTATGCTTTCCGGTGAAAGTCTTTTGGTGTCATGGATTTCCATAATTGAAGATTTTAAGGTGTGTTTCCAACTGGTGATCAACCAATTAAGATCTAAACCCAAAAAGCCATGGTATATTTGATGCCTAGGGTTAGGAGAAATCAAGCATCACATTCTATCGATATTAAAGGTATAGCCTTATCTTCCTGCTCATTCTTTTTCCCCCTTTTTTTCTAAGACAGCTTGTAGCCCAGTGAGTAGAGATTACAGTGGACCTGTAATCAGGAAGACCTGAGTTCAAATCCAACCTCAGATACTTATTAGATTAGACACTTACTCTGGGAAAGTCATTTAACCTCTGCCTCAGTTTTCTCAACTGGAAAATGAGGATAATAATAGTATCTACCTTCCAGGGTTGTTGTATAGATGAAATCAGGTAGTATGCATTAAGTGCTTAGCACAGTGACTGGTTCATAATAGGTATTTAATAAATTCTTGTTTCCTCCTTCCTTTTTCTGTCATGGTTAAAATCAATTAAATCAATCAATAATTATTTATGAAGCATATACTATGAGTCAAACACTGGAGAAACAAAAAGAGGCAAAAGCCTGTCCCTGTCCTCAAACATCTTATGATCCAACAAGGGAGACAACAGTCAAAAAATATCTAGATAAATAGGAAATAACTAAATGAGAGAAAGAATTGGAATTAAGAGGGGTTAGGGAAGACTTCCTGTACAATGTGGGATTTTAGATGGGATTTCAAGGAAGTCAGATAGGTCAGTATTCAGAGTGGAGGAAAGAGAATACCTCAGGTATGGAGGATGGCCAGAAAGAATACCCAGAGCTGAGAGATGGAGAGTCTTGTTCATGGAACAGTCAGGAAGCCAGTGTCACCAGATCGAAGAGTAAGTGTGTGTGTGTGTGTGTGTGTGTGTGTGTGTAAGTGTACGTATACACACAGACACACATATATATATATATATATATATACACATACACACATATATGTATAAAATTAGGGAGTAATATATAAGAATATTGAAAAGGTATGAGAGAGCTAGGTTATGAAGACGAGCATTTATATTTGCTTCTGAAGGCCATTAGAATTTACTAAGTAGTCAGAGTTGCGTTTTAGGAAAATCATTTTACTGGCTAAAGGAGAATGGATTGGAGAGGGGAGAGCCTTGAGACAGGCAGATCCATCAGCAGGTTATTGAAAGATATGAGGTGATGAGAGTCTGCACTAGAGGGGTGACAGTACCAAAGGAGAGAAGGGGGCATATTTGAGAGACACTGCAAAGGTGAAAGTGATAAGCCTTGTTAATAGTTTAGATATGAAGGAGTGAGGGACAGTGAAGAATACAGGATAATTCCTAGGTTGCAGGCCTGAGAGACTGGGAAGATGGTGTCCTCTAAAGAAACAGAGAAGGGGGGGAGGGTTTTGCAAGAAATTTTGAACCTGTTGAGCTTAAAAGGTCTATTAGACATCCCAGTTTGAGATGTCTGAAAAGCAGCTGGAGATGTGAGACTGAATAGCAAAAAAGATACTGGGGCAGGAAAGATAAATTTGGGAATGATCTTCATAGTGGTGGTAATTAAATCCTTGAGAGCCGATGAGGTTGCCAAGCTAAGTAATACAGAAGGGGAAGAGAACAGGGTCCAGGAGAGAGACCTAAAGGACACCTACAGTTAGAGGGTATGAGCTACAAAAGGATCCAGAAAAAGAGACAGAGAGAATGTAGGGTGTCTAGTGAGAGATTAGACAATCATTGAAAGTTCATTTCAGTTTACAAAGATAGTCTTGCTTTCCTAGATTACAGGCAGTATCTTGGTTCCACAACTGTTATCTTTCCTTGAATCAAAAGAACATTGCATTTTTATTTGAAATTACAAGGAGACTTAAGAATCAAAGATTTAGAGGTGGAAATTTCAAAGCTGTCTAGTATGAGGACAAAATTTTACAGATAAACTAAAGCCCCCCATATGGAAATGACTTGCCCCAAAGGTCACAGACATAGCAAGCAACAAAACTGGAATTCCAACAGGTCTTCTGACTCCAAATCTAGTGCCCTTTTCATAAAATCATGTTGCTATACAAAAGACTGCCGTGTTCATTTATTGGGAGGGGACTGGGAATATTTGAAGAACTTAATTTCCCTCATCTTAACAAATGGGTTTAGAATATCTTGCTTCTCACTAATCTTATAATACTAGGGCTGCTTGAAAGATAAGTCCATATTATATATGTATGTATGTATGTATGTATGTATGGATGGATGGATGTATATTCATCCATGAAAATGTTGCCAGTAGAATTTAAGCTTGAGGGCTGCTGCTGATTTTCATCATATTTCTGTATCTCCAGAGTTGTCCTACATATAGGAGATGTTTAATGAATGCTTTTTTGAAATGATATGAGTGAGAAATTATAAGAAGTGAGACTTTGGATTTAGACAAAAAGGGATAGTGGCAGAGAAGTAGCAGAAGTATTTCATGTTTTCCTAACACTTTAATATTTACAAAGTGATTTTCTTACCATAAACCTGTAAAGGAGGTAGGGAAAAAAATCCTTATTTTACAGTCTAAGAAACTTAAGCAAGGATTTTATAATAATAGTCACAGAGTTAGGAAGTGTCAGGAGCCAAAGCTAGACCCTAAGTAGTCTGACTTCAAATTTCAAAAAAATGACTTTCCCCACTCTGCCACACTATGGAATTAGCACCATTTTAACAATGTTATTGGAGAAAAGATCAGAGTCTAGACCCAGGGCTGTCCCTCTTGGCACTACCTACTGGCTCACTCATGGGACACATCTGAGCAGCTTGGCATGTACTTCCATAGCCAAAAGAGATAGAAGTCAGATGTCGTGCAGCCTACAAGGCATGGAAATCATGAAAAGAAGGAGTAGCATGTTCACATGTGGAAAAAGACAGGGGTAGAGAAGAGAAGTAAGGAGCAGAGTTTAAAGAATTTGACCAGATGAGAGGACTCATGACAACACAGGACTAGGCAAACCTGCTCAGAATATGTTCTTGCTAAAGCATTAGGAGGTCTGCCTGTGGTTTCTGGAAATATGAGGCAAGGATAAGAATGGGAGTGGGGGTGACAAAGAGCTCCCTACATATCAAGCTATTACTTCTGATCACTTTCAAAGGCCTTCCTCCTACAATCTACTTCACCCCTTCCTTCATCTTCCCAAACTGCTCTGTCTCTTTCATGTATTCTAGAACAGTATCCTTCCCAATCCTCCCTAGCACCCTGTTTAAGACCTTAAATGCTTGCTGAGGAGTGAGCAGAGCTAAGTAACAAATAAACAAAAGACTGAACTGAGTCAAAGAGGATCCTTGCTTTCTTGGCCTGTTCCTCCTCAATGGAGTGTGAACAGATACATACTGTATTATCCCACCTCATTCAATCATAAATTTACTAAGTGCCTGCCTGGATAAATTGGATTAGAGGACATAAAACCTACAGAAAACCATGTGGAGTTTTATAGACTCTGAAATTTCATAAATTTTCCTCTTAACTCTTGCTGGTGCCTTCTAAGTATCTTCTATGTCCCCTGATCTATTTTAAATAAGTTTGGTAGAAGGTAATTTTGAAGAAGACAGTAGTATTTAAAACTAGATGGATCTTAACAATTGCATAGTTAAAACTCATCTATGTAAAGAAGAAACTAAGAAACTGACAAGAAGCAAAATGATTTGCCCCAAGTTTCAGAGGTAATAAGGAAAAGACCCCCACTTTGAACTGAGGTTCTTTTATTCCAAATCCAGCTCTCCTTCCACTATATCATTTAACAGTTATATACCAAAGCACAATAGCACAATTCTCAAAATATACCAATGGATCATTTTTATGTAATTTGACCTGAAGAGCACCCCAAACAGTGGGTCCTGCTCCTTCCCTAACCACTTTCTCTCATGTGTGTTAATGGGTATAGAACATATTGCCTCTCACTAACCATATAATACCCTGGCTACTAGAAAGATACATTCATATTGCATTTATTTATCCATACAAATTATGTATTTAAGACAAGAATGGGTCTGTGGTGGCAGTGATATTGCTGCTGGGTAAACATCTGTGACAGATGTCCATGGCCTGTAGTCAGCTGGAAGAAAGATCCTGAACAAGTAAGAAGCTTGAAAGGGCATAAGACCATGCAAATGGAAAGAAGAAAACCCTCTAACTACTCAAAACATCTGTTGGGGAGAACAAATATAGCTAAACACGGATCAAAGAGATTTCTACATTACAGAGAAAACAGTTTTACAATATAGCACATAGATAAGTCCAACTGGAATAGCTGCCAGGCAGGGTCTAGGATTTTCCTAACTGGAAAACATAAACTGATAAAGGAAGGG
>CM053597.1:151698300-151711926 GCA_028646575.1 Pseudocheirus occidentalis
GAGCTGTTAGGGGGGTGTTGCAAGTCCCCCCAGCTTTGGCTTGCTGAAAGTGCACCCCAGGACCACCACCCAAGACCAGGATCCGGATCCGGGCCGCTCAACGCAAGAGCACTTGGCCCTGATCAATTGATTCAGCCCCCCTGTGGAGTCCACAGGCCAGGGGCTCTGAAGCAGCATGGTGGGGGCCACCGCTGCTTGTTCCAGTAATTCCCCTCCCCCACTGCTTTCTTGCCCCGGGGGCAGATTGGCTGAACTGCTTTATCACCCCCAAATTAATTTTCAAAGTTTCAACTTTCACTAACCGTCTCTGACCGAAGCTCCCCTTAGACAGGTGCTTTAGATTTTCTTTGAAGTAGACTCACGCTGAGGTTTGGGAGGTTCCTCGTGTCCACCTTGGGGCCTTGCCTGGCCATGGGCTGCAGTTTTGGGCTGGCCAGGTCTCTGCTCCACTGTGAGCTGCCTCTCTTCCATCCTGTTCCTCATGCCTTGGCAGATGTGGAGGTGCTGGAGGCTGTAGAACCTCTGCAGGCTGGCTGTGGTGCCCTCTCGGCTCAGCTCAGCCCGGCTCCTTCCCACCATCTGAGAACTGGTCCCGGTCTCGGTTTCAGGCTGTTCCAGCCTTCGCTCTGGTGGCCATGATGAGCCCCTGCTACTGAGCTGCCTTCAGCGAGAGATGGGTTCTCTGTATTTTTGTGAGTCTGAGAGTCCTAGACTTTCCTAGACTTTGTCTGGGCTCATATTTTCTGGGTGTTTAGGGTGGCGGTGTGGGAGCTGTGGGACCTTGCTGCTTCTACTGAACCTTCCATTATTAACTAACCACACATTACATTGGTGACTATTCATCCATTATATATCCTTTTATCTCTCTTTGGATGTTTAATTCAGGTGTAATATTTCTTGCAGACAAGAAGTCTGTGATAAATGAATAAAAATAATCCATATGTGTCCCTGCTAGATTTTAGAGTCAGACTACCTAGCAGAGTAACTTGTTTCTTTAAAAGGAATAGAAGGAATAGCAGAGTTCCTATGTCCCTTGGAAAATCTGTTCTAGTGGTACAGCATCCCAGGATTTGCCCCTAATGGCTAATGAGTATATAGTCCTTTAGGGTTAGCAAAGTGCTTTTACTATGTTACTTTATTTTCTTCTCACAACAATCTTATGAGGTAGGTGCTTTTATCCCCATTTTACAGATGGTGAAACTGAGGCAGACAGGTTAGTTAAATGATTTGCTCTTATTCACGTTGCCAGACATATGTCTCAGGCAAGATTTAAACTTGGGTCTTCCTGACTCCAAGTGTATCATTCTATCCATTGTACCATCTCACTATCTCATCATAGCCTGATCATGAGCAGGAGACACCAATAAAATGGTTAGAGGGATGAAGGCATAATATAAACATATCTAATGCATATTTTGTATTTCCTATAAGGAAAATGCTTTTGCAAGTCATTGAAAGGCCAATTTAGTCCACAACTCTTTCTGGAGGTGGGAGAAACTATATTCAGTCTTTGGGAATCCTTTTATCCCAATGAAGAAAACAGGAGGACTCCAGTACACTATTACAGGACTCCAGTATTAAATTCTTAATTTGGATAGTCATGTGGATAGTATTAAAAGTTCTCCTGTAGAAAACTAGACTTTACTGATTTAAGACTAGTCTATAAGCCTCATGAGAGCAGGGATCCTGCCTTTCCTAATCTTCGTATCTTCCCCCAGCAGCTAGCATTTAGTACCTTGAAGGTTCTGTGCTTAACCAATTATTTCTGAGTGAATGAATGAATGTTGGCCACATGGAAGGAACTTAAGTTATTATAACTGCAAAGTAATTTTATATTTCCAAATGTTGGAAGTGATTTGAGGGATATTTAAGACGAGGGGAATTCTATATAAAAAACAGTTTGGAGCTTCATAACCTGTGAAATGTCAGAAAGGAAGAATTCTACTGAGCTAACATTACATTCCTATTCTTTACAGAACCATGTGCTGAAGGATATACAAAGTTTAAGTGAATCATGACCCCACAATCTAATGGGACTGTTCAATTCAGTTGAATTGAAAACACATTTATTAGGCATATATTATTAGGCAGTGTACGAGTACAGGTAAGCTTGTTTTTCCTTCTCTGTACCTTTCTGTGGCTAGTTTGTTCTCTCTAGCATATCCCCCTCCATACTTATTACTTCAGTTCAGTTAGTTCTCTCCCAAGTAGGCTGATATCTGCTTAGAAGACTGAGTCTATTTCCAGGATGCTAATTCACTCACTAGGCAGAGATTCTAAGAGTAAGTGGGCTACTTGCACTCTTTATGCACACTCACCCCACTTCTGTGGCTGAGTACCCCAACTCCAGCTTATTAAGTTTTGGACCCTTCTTTTCTGGGTTTACTGAACTTGAGTCCAAAGTGTGATTCTCAGAGAAGCAAGATAAGAACATTCTGGGGATCAAGTGAAATGGGAAATATGGCAAGCATTATAAATTAAGCCTGGTGATTTTTGAAGGTTATGGTGAACAAGAGAAGTACCTCAGCAATGGAGACCTAGAAGGTGCCAACTAGATTTTCAGAGAACAAAAGACAATGGATTATTAAGATTATCAGTAACTGGGCATGATTTTGATAGCTGAAGCTCTAGAATGGATTATTAAAACAATAAGAGTGTGTGAGATGAGCAATTAGAAATGGTCCATTGAGAACAGGTAATACCAGAATAACTGCATTTCTTTTTTTTTTTTGGTTTTATATATTTTTATTTTTTACTATTTCACAAAACTGACATTTATCTATATAGCACTTTAAGGTTTGCAAGCATTTTATTCATTAACTAATTTGATCCTTCCAATAACTATGTGATGTAGGTAGGTTTTATTTTTGTTTTTTGGTCTTATAATTGATTTGCTTAATTACTTTTAGTTTACAAGATTCAGTTCCAGAATCCCTTGAGTTTCAGATTTTCTCCCCTCCCTCTCCCCTCTCCCATGGCGGCATGCAATCAAATATAGGATCTGCAAAACTTTCACAGTGGACATTAGTCTGGTTGTATAGAAGGGTTGTAACCAATGGAGTGAACAATGATGAAAAAAGAAACAAAACCAAATGTGGAAAAGAGCGATAGCATGTAGATTGCTTCAGTCTCCATTTAAACTCCAGTCTTTCTAGATCTTTCTCTGAATGTAGGTGTTTCCTTCCATCCTAAGACTTGTAGAGTTGTCTTATAACTGTGTTGCTGAGAAGAGTCCAGTTTATCAAGGCTGGTCGTCACACATACAGTTTGTCTGTGATTGTGTACAAGTTTTTCCTGGTTCTGCTCTTCTCACTTAGCAACAACTTCATTTCTTTAAAAAATAAAAAAGGCTAGGCTTGCAGATAAGAGAAATGCAACAGATGTATAATATACCTGACATTTAGCAAGACATTTGGTTAAGTCTCTCATATCTTTATGGATTAATTGATACAGTTAGGTGGATCAGAATTGATTGAATGACCACAGCTAGTAATGTTTGCCAAGCTTAAACTCTTTAAATATGCCCTTGATCTGTCCCTTCAGATCTGTTCCAGGAGATTATCACCTAAATCATCCCTCCTTTGCTCCCCAAGTCTTCAGTCTCTCTCCCTATTTTTTCTTTTCCTATTACCTTCAAACATGCTCAAAGCTCTCTCATCATTTAAAATGGAGAAAAAACCTTCACCAGATTAAAAAGTCCAATCATATTTTCTCCTGCTATAGCTTTCTTTGTCAGCAAATCTTCTAGAAAATGTTGTCTTTGTTTGTTGCCTCTGTCTCCTTGTCATTCACTCATCAACCCTTCACAATCTGATTCCTAGCCTCATCACTCAACTGAAATCACTCTCTCCAAAGTTATCAATCATTCTTCAATTGACATGTCTGATGGCATTTTTTTCAGTCCTCATCCTCCTTGACTTCTCTGCAGCATCTGACATTGCTGCCCATGGTCTCCTTTCTGGGTTTTGAGGATACTGCACTTTCTTAGCTTTCTTTTTATTTTTCTCTAATGGAGAATTCTAGGGACTCTAACTCCTAACCCTTCCTTACCCTCCCCTCCCCTCCACTCTTCTTCCTCTCCTTTCCTTCCTTTCTTTTCTTTTCTCTTCTCTTTTTCTGTATCAAAATGGTAAGACTCATGGAATGCTTATCTTCAAATGACACATCTAAGAGTGATAATGAAAGGGCAAGAAACAATGTCATACAGGAACTATTTGAAAAAATGGGGAATGCTTGACCTTAAGCAGACTTGGGAAATATTTGTAGTGCTATCATGTGGAAGAGGATATATAGACTTATTCTTATGGGCAAAGGACACAATTAGGAGTAGTAGATGAGGGTAAACTCTCATCTGATGAATGATTGAGGGCAGAATCGTCCAGTCCATTTTTTTATCTCAGGAAACTGGTCTTAGATGAGGACTATGCCTCATGTCTCATCCAGCTGTCCGCTGGAACCATCTTGCCATCTGTACTTTAGGCATAGTAATCAAATGAATACTACCATTGCTTTTGCAAAGTTGTCATATGACTACCCTATGACTTCACTCATTCTTCTTGATTCTTCAAACCAGAATCCCTTTGCAGACATACATTTTCCTTGCCCCCCCATATGTGTATATGTATATATTGTTTGCCCCACTGGAATATGGGATTTTTCAGGGAAGAAGCTATCACATTTTTCTATTTGTATCCCCATTTTAGCATAATACTTGACACATAAAGATTTCATAAGTATTATTAGTGTTATTATTATTCATTGGCAATTACAGAAGCAAATTTCAGTCCAGTATATGGAAAAGTTCCATTTAATTCTCAGACCCCTCTAGAAACAGAATGAGTTGTCTTAGAATGAGTTTCATATTAATTATTTCATATTCATATAAGAGGAAAACTTCAGATAGAGGTTAGATGACCATTTTGAGGGACGTTTTAGATCTGTCTATAGTCAGCTATAATTTGTTGAGCACCTACAATGTTCTAGGCATTCTACTAAGTGCTAGGGATACAAAGAAAGACAAAAAATAGTCCTTGCTCTCGAATAATTCACAGTTTAATGGGGGAGACAGCATGCAAACAACAACTTAGAAAACATGATACAGGACGCATGGGGGTTGTCTCAGAGGGAAGGCATTAAGGGAAAACCTTGGGAAATACTAGTAAAGGCTTATTTTAGAAGGTGAGAATTTAGCAGAACCATGAAGCAGAGATGAGATAGGAAGATGTTCCAGACTTGGGGGGGCAAGATCATAAAATTATTGGTGTCAAGAGAAGTGCTGTGTGTGGGAAACAGCAGGGGGACCAGTGTCACTGGATGCCAGATTATATAGAGCAGTGTAAGGAATAAGAGGGAAAGTTAGGAAGGGGCAAGGTTATGAAGAGTTTCCCAAGTCAAGCAGAGGATTTTGTGTTGATCCTGAAGGTAATCAATCAGAAATTGCACTAGCTGATCTCCAGTGTACCTTCCTTTCCTTGGAAGGAGAAAACAATGCAGAGGGAATAGTAGGTAAGAAGAGCTATGGTGGTCATAGTAGTTACAGAGATTGCCTTGTCAGTAGTTGTGACCCAAAGCAAGTCTTCTATGCTTTGTTCTAAGGATCCTGAACACTAGAATTGTCACAGCCTCAAATTGATGCTTTTTATTTGAATGTTATTTATTCAGTGAATTCTTCAAGGTCAAGGTAGTTCTTTTGGGAACTTGGACAGACTTCAAGAGAAAGTGGAGGATAGAAGGGCTTGGTGTTGCAATGGTCCATAGGGTCACAAAGAGTCAGATATGACTAAATGACAACAATCCTTTGGGAAATATTTTCCCTTAACCCTCCCTTAACCACAAATCCCAATGGCCTTGTAGAGTTTCTACCCTTCATAGTACAATCTCCACCCCAAATAACTGCACTTCCAATATAAGTGATCTAGCAGAAAGATACCTTCTTCATTCTACCATGGCTAGTCCTGTCTAAGCCATGGAGATATAATATTCTCTCACTGTACCATTGCAGTTCAAGAAACCTTTTCTTTTGCTTTTGTTTCTTTCTCCATGAAACCTTGAAATATCCTAGGAGAGAAGACAACTAAAACTGAACCAAACATTTTGGCTTAGTTGAACGTCAACATAATTTTGCACCAGACTAGACTTTAATTTTCTGGTAATTTCAATATTTGATCTCAAGACCCTCATGAAATTTCACAGTTCCTTTGTCTGTGTTCATCTCTGGCTGTCTTCATCTCTTGCCTCATAACCAAGTAAAAATAGCAATTCCATTTTATTCCAGCTAGCCCCTTGTTATTTTAACTCTTTCCTAGATATTTCATCTTGTCACTCCATGGATGGTTATGGTATGGTATAGGAGAAAGAGCCTGAAACTTACAGTCAGTAGTTTGAATCCCAGCTGTGACACTCAGCAGTTATGTGACTGTGAGCAAGTCACCAAATCTCTGTGTGTTTGTTTCCCCCTTTCTAAAATTACACTATTAATTCATACATTACCCACTTCATTGGGTTGTTGTAAGGAAAATGACAACCTTAATTGTCAAAGCACCTTAGAAGTATGAAGTAAATTGATGTTAAAGCATATCAGGAAACCAAAAAGTCATAATTAGAGATAGTCTAATCAAATGTGTACAGACTATGAGAGAGAGGGGAGACTTAAATTTTAACCCTGGCTCTCTTCCTGAGGTAAAGTCATAGGTGACACTGTAGTTAGAGCAGTGAAATTAGAGTCATGAGGCCCTGGGTTCAAATCCTGCCTATGACACATACATAGGTGTCTCTCAGCAAGTTACTTTACCTCTTGGCTTCAGTTTCTTCATCTGTCAAATAAGGATGATAGAACCACTTCTCTCACAGTGTTGTTGCCAGGAGAAAAATGAGATAATATTTATTAAGTGCATTGCATACCTTAAAGCACAATATAAATAGCAGGTATTATTAGCAGAAGCCATGGGAAGCCATCTTTACGTCTTGATCTAGTGTAGTGGTTCTCAACCTTCCTAATGCCACAACCCTTTAATACTTGTATGTGAGTGTATATGCATGTGGGTGGACCTGCCTGGGGACAGATAGAAGAGTGGTGTCTTGGTTCCTAAAACCATTGGAAATATGTGTTTTCTGATGGTCTTAGGTGACCCCTGTGAAAGGGGCATTTGACCCCCAAAGGGGTTGCAACACACAGGTTGAGAACCGCTGGTCTAGTGTATTTACTCCATTAAAAGGCAAAGGAATCAGAATATTCTATTTGGCCTCAGAAGGCAGAGCCAGAATCAGTGGGTGGAAGTTTCAAGGGTGTGGATTTCAGTTCAATATGCCAAGCTTCTTAACAATTGGGAATAGGATCATAATTTTGAACTGGCAGTGGCCTTAGAGATCATTCAATCTAATCTTGTCATTTTGCAGATTAGGACACAGGCTCAAAGAGGTTTAGATATTTGACCAAGATTGTACAACTAATAAATGCTGGACTTTGGACTAGAATTCACTCATTTCTTCCTTCCTTCCTTCTTTCCTTCCTTCCTTCCTTCCTTCCTTCCTTCCTTCCTTCCTTCCTTCCTTCCTTCCTTCCTTCCTTCCTTCCTTCCTTCTTTTCTTCCTCCCTCCCTCCCTCCCTCCCTTCCTTCCATTTTTTGGAGGGTAGGGCAATTGGGGTTAAGTAACTTGCCCAAGGTCACATGGCTATTAAGTGTTAAGTATCTGAGGCTGGATTTTAACTCAGGTCCTCCTGATTCCGGGGCCACTGCTCTATTCACTGCACCATCTAGCCACCCCTATTCTTTTAAAACTAATTCTGTTAGTAGAGTTGGTTTTTGAATCAGGATTCGCTGGCTGTAAATCTAGACCTTTCATTGGGTGCTTTTCAAACATGGACTGGGCTGTCTTGGAAAATATTAAGTTCTTTGTCCCTGGAAGTCTTCAAGCAAAGGTCTGACGTTCATTTATCAAAGATGTTATAGTCAGGATTCATGTTCTTGGTATTGATATCGTGGATGGGGATTACCGAAGCAGTTAAACTACATGACTTTTAAGGTGACGCCCTACCCATTGGAAGTTCTAGGATTCTGTGACTATGAGGGTGCAGTGTATGAACTGTAGGTGATGTGCCTTTGTGATTTATTTCACTTTATCTGAATTTTGCTTTCTAACATTGTGATTCTGCCCACCATAGCCTACCCTTAATCTCAATCACCTACCAGGACCTAAAGAAAAATTGTTCAAGAAATTCACACATATTTTCCCCCTTCCTGATTCCCAAGAAAAAGTGTTAGCTTTAACTCTGAACAAAAGAAGTCAATGTTCAATGGGGCCACCACAAAAACTGGCTGTGAGAATTCCTTTCGTTGATTCCTAGTTTGTTAGAGATTTCCATTTCTTCCCTCATGTTACCTTTGAGGAAGAAGGGAATATTCTTATTAAATTAGTGAAACTAGACCAAAATTGCTTGAGAGAGCAGAAAGCAGAGGAGAGAGAAGTACCAGGCAAGAAACAGACTTACTTAACTTTCTTTGTTCCTTTTTGCAAGCCTTATAAGAAAACAAAAGCTTTAGGAATTGTATAAACAAGGAAACTAAGGTATTTGAAGAGCTAATAAAAAATTTAAAGGTTAATAATAAATGCTTATTGAGCCACTTAACACAGTTCTTGACACTTAGTAAGTGTGCATTGACTTGAATTTACATCCCTTGTGAGCAGCCTGCCCTCTATGTTCAACACAAGGGATGTCTTTATCTTTAGCACAATCACTCACACACACACACACACACGTATGGCTCATACAAAGTCTATATACTCCATAAAAATGTTTAGAGTTCTGCAAAGATATATTTGATCTTGGAGAATGGCTTTGTAACAGTTTCACCATAGGATTCCTTTAAATAGCAAAATCTCATCATCTATTTAAAATATGGGAATTCTCTCCCCCTCCAAAAAAACCCACCACATATAGCATTGTGTTAAAGAAAAGAGTACTGAACCCAATGTGAGAGTATTTGAGTGGGAATTCTGCCTTTGATGCCTCTATATGATCTTGGACGAGATTTTTCAGCTTACTGTCTCATTGTTGCAATGATTGAAATTGGAATCATAATACCTTTCCTATCTTCGAGGGTTGCTGGGAGAAGCAATGAGAAAAGGTATGTGAGAGTAATTTATAAAAGGGAAAACACCCCAAAAGTTTAAAATCAACTGCATAAATACAGATTCATAGAGGTGGGGGTTGTGGTGGACCACATAGAAAGTATCTGGGAATTTTATGTTCCTTGAACTGGACATTCCATTTTCTGACTCTGGACATTTTTGTTGGCTCTCCCCCAGTTCCATGCCTCAAACTTTCTCCCTCTTCATCTTTGCCTCCTAGCCTCCTTAGCTTCCTTCAGGTCTTAGATATAATCCCACCTTCAACAGGAAGGTCCCAGTTCCTGTAATTATAATTATTTCTCTCTGTTGATTATCTCCATTTTGTTCTGTATATATCTTATTTGTACATAGTTCTTTGCATATGGTCTCCCCCATTAGGTTATCAACTCCTTGAGAGCAGAGACTTTTACCTTTCTTTGTATCCCTAGCACTTAGCCCTGTGTCTTTGTATAAATAGGCACACTTAATAAATGCTTGATGACTGATTGTTAGTGGACTGTTAAGTTCAATACAAGTCAATTGGGTGTTATATTTCAATAAATTTGTAAGCTTATAGAGTCCCTCTATAGGTACAGGTCCACACCTTGTTCTTGCCCATATTCTTCTCTCAGTTTCCCCTATAAAGCATCACAATAGTGTGACACAGCAACCAGAAAATCATACATAATCTTAGATTGCATTAATTCTAAAAGGATGAAATCAGTAGTGCTATTGTCCTTAGCTCTGGCAGATCATATCTAGGCTGCATTGTTCAGTTCTGTGCATCTGATTTTAGGAATAACATTGAAAAGTTGGAGAGAATACAAAAGAAAGTGATTGGGATAGGTAGGGAATTGATCTTGAAGATGCTTTCCAGTTCTAAATTCTGTGATTATAGGAGAATCTTTTGAAGAATCTGAGGATATGGAACCTGAAAAAGTAAAAAAAAAATCAGAACGATATGATGGAGTTTTCAAATACTTGAACAGTTGTTACATGAAAAGGTTAGCATTAAACTTATCTCAAAGAGTAGAAGTAAGATCAGTGGATGGAAATTATAGGAAGCCATATTTCAGCTCTGTGTAAAGAACAACTTTCTAACAACTGGAGCTGTCCAAAAGTGGGATGGACTGCCTCATGGGGTTATTCCCTCCTTGGAAGCTTTGAAGAGATGGTTAGGCGATTACTTGTCAGGGACAATATACAAGGGATTCTTGTTCAGGTGTAGATTGGTTGGATTGGATGATTTCTGAGATCTTCAGTTATGGTTCGTGAAATGAACACTATAAAATGGACCTAATAATATTTGTATTTCCTAAAAACTTGTGGGGAAAGTGCTTTGGAAATTATAAAGCACCATCTAAATAAATGAATTTTGATTATTCAAAAGAGCATTTGATTTGGAGTTGGTAAATGCATTCAAATTCTCACTCTGTAATCCCAATTAAGTCACTTAACATGTTAGGAAGCTGAGGTACAGAGAAGTTAAGTGAGAGGAAGAGAGTGAAACTAAATGATGTCCAAGGTTCCTTCCAGCTCCAAATCTTTTAACCCTATAACTATTACCATCAGTGTGTAAAGCATGCATTATTAATATAACTTTTTAATCCAGTGATTCCAGTCTTGATAAATCCTAATAATGTGGGCATCATCCAAATACCTTTCATAATTTCTGTTGTGGATCAAATTTTAAAAAGCACACACACGTGTGTGTGATTATATATTATATTTACAACATATATGTGTATATAAGATTTTGTGTATAATCACATATATATCTATATATTAATCACATAATATATATAATATATGATATAGGACTTATTAATCAGGTTAGCTATGCTCTACTCCTTTATTTTTGTCTTTTTGGAGGGGGGAAGACAGGACAGTTGGGGTTAAGTGACTTGCCCAAGGTCACACAGCTAGTGTCAGAGGTCGGATTTGAACTCAGTTCCTTCTGACTCCGAGGTCAGTGCTCTATTCACTATATATATGGTGCCATACCTAGCTGCCCCACTGTGCTCTAATCCTAAATATTCATTTTCATTTCAGTTAGAAAAAAGTATTTGCAATAAGTGTTTCTAATGAGATATAGGGGGATAAGGACTGAATTTGGAAGCTAGAAGACTCCATATTTTTATATATTTATGTCTCATTTCTATTGCTTATTACTTGTTTCAACTTGGGCAAGTTAATTCGCCTCTGGGCCAGTTTCCTTTTAGCAAAATGAGTGGATTAGATGAGATGATTTCTGAGGTTCCTTCCATCTCTAAATCCTGTTTTCCTTTTTTATCTAGCACTATGGTAGGCATATTTTTGCATGTTCTTGGGTTCAGATTTACCCTAAGGTGTTAAAATCCATTCATTAGTGCAGTGTTGCTGAGTAACTGCTAATATGCAGCCTTGGCCATGGTGCCATACCAGGGTAGCACATCTCCCAATTATATCACATCAGTTGGCTCGTTAGCGGCCCATACATCATCTACACCTATCACCAAGCGTGTTTTCCTTTAGCATATCCTTATTATTTTTTCCTTAATGCCATTATTATTGATGTATATTTTAAAGCTCCTTTGCTTAGCCCCTAGGCTCATGTTCAAGAACAAAGGAAGTCCTCAATTGCAGAACTGAACTGCTAGTGTGGTGGGAGAGTGGGGTGGCCACCTTGGATGCTATTCTGCATTTTTATATCCCTGTATAGACAAAGCTAGGACTAGCAAGTAGGAGTAATAAGAGACAATAAGAGATCTGGGCTCAATACGGAATGTTTTCCCCTAACAGTTGTAGTTCTATCCATCAAGATAATAGCCTGCCTTTTGTGTTAGTTTCTCTAGAAGTATTTCATCTTTTATTTTTATCCAGCTTAGCGTAGAATCACAAAATAGGGGCCTAATAAATGTTCCTGAAGTTAAATAAGCTGTGTGACCACCTACCTGTTAAGGATCTTAGGATCAAAAACTTGGAGAAACCATCTGAAGAAACTGAGTTCCAGAGAAGTTAAGTGAGTTGTTGAAAGTCACAGAACTACCAAATAGAAGACGGAGCATTTCACTTCAATTCTCTTAATATACTCCCAGTACTGTGATGTCCCAAGGAATCCCTTCACTAGTTTTAAGGCTGGTGAAGTAGAATGCACTAGGAGCCTACAGATACAGGTTCTGTTTTTTGGCTTTTTCAGTCGCAATCAGTGTGACTCTAGGCAAGGCCCTAAACCCTTCAGGGTGTATGTAGTTTTTCAAATGTAAAATTTGGAATTAGACTATATTACCCCTAAATTAACTCAACAAGCCACAGTGGCTCCTTGTCTCTTCCAAGATCCAATATAAAATCATCTGATTGACTTTTATAGCCCTTCATAGACTTCAAAGCTTTCCTAGCTTTCTAGTCTTCCTAAACTTTGTTCTTCCCTACATACTCTACAGTCTGGAAGCATTAGCCTTTTTGCTATCCCCCAAACACAGCATTCCATTTCCTGACTCATGCCTTTTCTCTGGCTGTCCCCAATGCCTGGTATTATCTCCCTCATCATCTCTGCCATCTTGGTTAAAATCCTACCTCACACAAGAAGCCTTTCTTACTCTCCCCTTTCTTCTGAGATTACCTCCAGTTTATTCTCTATATATCTTGGATATTCATAGTTGTTCATCCATGTCTTCCTTATTGGAATTATACTCCTTAAGGGACTGAGTTTTTGTGTTTCTTTGTATCCCCAGCGCTTAGCAGAGTGTCTGAAATATAGTAAGCAGTTAATAAATGCTTATTGATTCAACTAAAATTCATTCTAATTCTATGGTTCTCAGATGCTGGCCAATAGAAGCATGTCGATTGCTACACATCAGTTTTTTTTTTACCTCTACTATACGTAAAAGAGGGATTTCAGGCAAGCTTTGCTATATACGACTACTGTCCATTTACACATTCCCTTCAGTTCTATGCAGTACTACTTCTTCCTGAGTTATAATAGCAACAGCCATGAAATAGAGGTCATGGGAAATTATTATAATTGTTTAGCATGTTTAGCAGTTGTTGGTGAGTGTCTTGATGGACAAGAATGTATTTTGATTGTAAAAGAGGCTTGGCACAATCCAGCTGAAATGCTTTTCTCTAGGTCTCTATCTGCTAATCCTTCTGCCTCAGTAGTTGAGTGCCTGCCAAAATAACCAATGTCCTTCAGTATCCTCAGTGCTTAGCACAGGGCTTAGCACATAATAAGTGTTTAATATTTTTTTTCATTTCATTCATTCTGATTATGCTATATAGCTACAAAAATGTGGAACTGCAGTCTGGAGAATCAAAATTAGTGGTGATAAAAAGGATAGTATAGTGAATATGGACGACAGAGGTGGGAATATTGACAACAGTACAAGAAATGGAATTAAAGATGTCATCTAGGAAAAAAAAACCTTTAATCTAATCAGAAAGTATGTCCATATTGTATAATGAATAAGAAATGGAAGTCGAGTGTTCTAAATGCTTCCCTGGTTCTCAAAAAGCCTTTTCAGGGTGTTAGACAGGTCC
>CM053597.1:151712026-151732854 GCA_028646575.1 Pseudocheirus occidentalis
GATAAAAATAAGGGGACAGTGGAAGCATAAGGAAAGAAGAGAAGATAAAAAATTTTTGGAAAACTGTTTGTATGTGTTTTATCTGTTGTTTAACTGAATTAAAGTCAAAGTGATTACATTATTTTCCAAATAAACACACAAAATGCAAGTTATAACTGATCACTGGTCAAGTGTTCTCAATAGGTCTTAACAAGCAAGTGTTGGCAGGTGAACTTGTCGCACATTGTTGGGAAGTCCAACATCAGCAGGAATGTGTACATGTAATGACTTGTTTACAATAGAATACTCTATGGTTACATGACACAATACTGCATCATCAAAATTCAATGCAGGAAAAAAGCCACAAATTTACAATAAATTATTATATTGAAGATGTCATTAAAAAAATTTTTTTTGAAATGATGCAAATTAAAAAAAAATATTAAAGGTTTAAAGAAGGTGGATTTCCAGGGGTGTGGTGAATAATTTATGTTTTGAAAAGGGGGTGGTAGGCCAAATAATTTTGGGAACTTATGGTAAGAGAACTGGTTTCAATGTTATCAAGACTCCCTCTGGCAAATACTAATGAACCCAGTGACCCTAGGCAAGTCACTTACCTTCTCAGAGTCCCTTGGTGGCCCTCTTAATTCTGTCAGTTACAGAGTAAGTGCTGAGATCTGCATTAATTGAGGGAGTTCTTCACCAAGAACTCCCTACATTGATGAAATCACAGGTCTTGTTAGAAATAGTGCTATTTATAGCATTTTAATGTGTCTGCATAAATTGTCTTTCCATCCATTAACTCCTTTGTTGGACCTTGACAACAGTCCTGTAAAGTAAGTACTACAGGAATTATCTCATTGTCTCACCCATAATCTCATAACAGGTTTCTCAGAAGTGAAAGTGAACCCAGGTTTGGCCATCATAAATAAGTGTCCAACTTCAGGTGAGTTGGAGATATTTATTATACTTATTTGTTATACTTAAAGCTTAAATTAAGAGTCAGTTTCACAAATATGAACACACTCCCTACCAATTCTCTCTCCTCTTTATTTCATGCTTCTTGTCCTTCTCCTCTAAAGCTAGATTTAGAGATGGCTGGCTAAATTAGATTTTTGTGATGTCCAGGTTAGTGAATAGCCTGTATGAAGAAGAGAGGCTCATAGGAGAGTAAATAATACGCTGATTTGAGATCAGGGGCCCTGCATATAAATTCTTGCTCCATTATTTACCATTAGGATCTTTCACAAATCACAACTTTTCTAGACCTTTGTATCTTCATCTGAGAAATGAGGTCCCTTCTATTGCTGAATTTTGTGATATTGATGATGATGAGGAGAAGTCTCTGATATTGGCAACTAGACTATCTGAGATAGCTTGTAACCTAATGGAAGAATGTGAGACTGGGAATCAGAAGATACAGCCTCCAAACCTAGCTTTTCGACTAATTGCATGAACCTTTAGTGAAGCATTCATCTTCTCTGTTTCCCCAACTGTTCTGGTTGCAAAATAAAACTTCCTTTGGAGCCTTCTCCTGTTGTAAGAGGAATGGGAACTGTGGCTTAATAGTTCATAAGCCCTTTCAGGATCTTAACACACCCCATTATTGAGCATGGGTTTGGCAGGCACTCTGATCTGTGGGTGAGTCACCAGAGAGGCCACAGCCAGTTCATGGTCAGAAGACATGGGAGAGTTAGTTGCTTGAAGTAAATTGTGCTGGCAGTAAGACTCTGGGGATGAAAGATGGTGGTCCTACACCTTCACACTGCCCCAGTTTACCACCATAATCTTTTCCTTCCTCCTGAAAAAAAAATCTCTTTTTGGATACAACCAAAGTGAGACCTTTGAGGGTCCCTATTTTGTTAAACTATCAGAGTTGACAGTTTGTTTTTTGATAGGCTGCCTTAACACCCATGCTAAAATGGTCTCCTTGGTTTTTCAGTTACAGAGTTTGGGAAATTTAAGGACAGGATTTTGAAAATGCTTTTGTAGAAGAAAAAGGATGGTTATGACTTAGCCAGAGTTTGCAAAGCATAGAATAGGCATCTGGTCCATTGCACAGCATCTCAACTATTCCAGAAAGACAACTTTCTACCTTTCTTTCACTTGTGGCATATTCTTCTTTGGAAAACTTAATTTCCTTTCTGCTGCAGCTGGTCCTAGTGTTTAAAAGAAGTTTCTTCCTAATAGTCAGTAAAGTTCTTAATCTTGTCTAAGTAAGTCCCTCCTATTATACCACAAGCCCATTCTCTGATGATCATAGGCAAGACAGTAGAAAATAACATGGCCCTACACAGGTCTGGTTAAGAGGCAGGCATCAAAGGCTGTGTTAGGGAGGGAAGAAGGGGTGGGGGAGAGGAAGAGGAATGTCTGTATTGTAGGGAGCAGAAAAAGAAGCACTGGAAGTTATAATGGAAAATTTTCTTCAGCTTTTACCACAGTGGGTAGCTCTAGGAGGAGAGGGGGGAGCCAGAGGCGAGTTGAGGGGGGAGGGAAGACAATAGAATGCTGTGTTGACTTGTGTGTAAAAGCCTACTCTAAGGCAAACACTGTAACAAGCTTAGTCAGAGCACAGCTCAATTAGCTGCACTGCTTAAAGAAGGGTCTCCCTCCCTGCAGCTGTTGGGAGGGGAAGGTTCACTGTGAGGAAGGAGACTGACCAGTGGGAACATTACAGGGGAATTTACCAGCAAGGGACAGCACCTCTAACCCTATGCACATTAGTATTTCTTCAGATGAGGACACAGAGAGTTGGTTGGACTTTGGTGGGGTAGGGGAAAAGGTGAGGTGACCAGGAAAGAGGCACCCCCCAAAAAAACTGGAGTGCAAACATTTTATGCAAAGGGTGACTGACATATGGAATATGTTACTTGGAAGGGTTATAGGCTAGAGGAGTGTCAAGGGGGGTATGGGGAGAGACTCCAGAAACGACACAAGGCAGTTTCTAAACAAAAGGAACTTGAGACGGGTTGGAGAAATAATGAGAAATACAAACTTGACCGAGAATCTCTCTCTTCTGTCATTCAGGTTTTTTCACCCACCTGCCTGCCCCTACATGTTTCCATTTCACAGGGGACAGATCAGGCTTAGCAAGGGAGCAGAGGCCATTGGAACTATGTGCTGAGCCTTGTAAGGGTGAGGTGGGGGTAAAGAAGACATCACAGCTCTCCCCTAGTTATCTGTGTTCTTGAGGGTCAAGGATGGATTGAGAATACCAGCAGAAACACAGAACCAGAAACTGAGAACTAGAAGAACATTTTCCAGTGAAGGGAAGGAAAGGGAATAAGCCCTTAGAAGAGCCTTTACCATGTATTGGAAACTGTGCTGAACATTTTACAAATATCTTGTTTGATTTGCACAGCCCTGGGAGGTAGGTGCTATCATTATCTCCATTTATACTTGAGGAAACTGAGGCAGACAGATTAAGTGACTTGACCAGGGTTACATTTAATATAACATCAGTCAATGAGGATTTATAAAGAACCTACAGCTTGCAGACACTGTCCTAGACACTGGGGCATAGAAAGATCAAAATGGAACTATCTCTTCAAAGGCCTTACACTCTTTTGGAGAAGACAGCAAATAAATGCATAAGTCTATGCAGAATAAATACAAGGTAGGTAGTTTGGTGGCAAAAGTGCTGTGGCAGCCGGAGGAGAGATTCAGAAAAAAAACAGATTTTTATAAAAGCTCCTTGTCAGTAGGGATTATTTTGTTCATTTCATTTGTTTCCCTGCATCTAGCACAATCTCCTGGCACATAGTAATCAATATTTAATCAAATACTTAGTCAATACTTGTTGATTGATTAGTTGATTGATGAAAGTTGGAGCTTGAGCTGAGGAATTCTGTGAGGCAAAAGAGAGAAAGCAGTGCTTTTGGGCATTGGGGACAGTTAGTGTTAAAAGCACCGAGACGGGAGATATAGGGTATCATATGTGAGGAATAGCAAGGCTGGTTTGGCTGGAACACAGTGCACAAAAGGAAGTCATGTACAATAGTTGGAAAAGGAGGATTGGGGCCAGGTTGTAAAGGGATTTAAAAGCCAAAGAAACGAGTTTAAATTTTATCCTAGAGGCACTAGGGTGCTAATAGAGTTTTTTGAGTTAAAGGGGTGATGTGGTAAGACCTATGTTTAAAGAAAATCTATTTGGCAGCTCTGTGGTAGATGGCGGGGGGGAAGTTTGGGGGACGGGTTGGAGGGATGAGGCCAAAAGACCAGTTAGAAAATTGTTATAAGTCCAGGTGACAGGTGATTGGAGCCTGAACTAAAGTAATGGCTGTGTTAGTAGTGAGAAACTAAGACCCAGAGAGTAACTTGTCAAAGATCACATAGCCAGTTAATGATATGGTTAAGCTTTGTTAGAATTTGGACCTCCTAATTTGGTTGAGGAGCCCAGGAGTCTTTCCACAGAAATTCCCAAAGTAATCTCCCTCTCTCTAACCAACTCCTCCCTAAGCTATTGTTACCAAAAAATAACATGGCATGGATTGTTTCTACCCTCTTTTTTATCAACCTTCTCTTTGGTGACTGTGCTAAGGGGTTAATTCTACAGGCTAACTTTGGAGAAAGCAGCAAAGGGAAGAGTAGTTTTCCTGAATCTACTACTCTTTAGTTATATGATTTTAAGCAAGTCACCTTCTCTTCCTTGGTCTCAATTCAGTTCTCTGTCAAATTAAGGGTTTGGATTAGATGATCTCTGAGGTCTAAAGTACGATGGTAATTTGTTATTGTCATTTTTCAGTCTTGTTTGAGTCTCTAACCCAATTTGGACCTTTTTTTGGCAGAGATACTGGAGTGGTTTGCTGTTTCCTTGTCCAATTCATTTTATAGCTGAGGAAACTGAGGCAATCCAGGGTTGAGTGTCTTGCCCAGGGACACACAGCTAGTAAGTGTCTGAAGTGATATTTGAACTTAGGTCTTCCTGACTCAAGGCCCAGCACTCTATCCACTGTGCCGTCTGTCTTCCTGTTATCTTTTCTACTCCCCTCTTTTTATGGATGAGAAAAGAATCCCTTCTTCACAATTACATTGATCATTATTATCAAGAATGCATATTGTTGACTTGAAATCATTAGATTTTTAAGGGCAAGGACCCTACCCTGGTGTCATCTTTGTGTAGACCCTCATATCAGTAAGTGTGGAAATGTGGGTCAAATTGAGTTTTTATGGAACTTCCCCAAGCTTAATAGGCTAATCAGCAAGTTAGTGCTGGAGACAGAGTTAGAATCCAGCTCAGAAGACAAGGTTCTTTATAGTGCACACTGCTATTCCCCATTTGGATTTTATCTAAAAAAGTAATTCCTCAAAAGCTGCCTTTTTTACTACAATCCTGTGGAGTAGTCCATGCAAATCTTATATCTCCATTTTATAGATGAGGAAGCTTGAGGCACAAATTTCAGGTGACTTCTCCAATTAATAAGCATAGCAGCTAGGTTGTAATCGCTGGCCTTTATCTCCAAGACCACTGGAAATGTGCATTTAATTGAAGTTTTGATGGGTGTATGGCTTTTCCAATTCTACATGGTGAGATAGTGCCACAGCACTGTCTTATTGAATCTAATATAGGACTGAACTTACATTTCATTGTTAGAAGTAATGTTAGTTATTTTGTCCTTTCATCAGAAATCTAATATACTCCTCTTCTATTCTGTAGTCTTCCCGTCCCTTTCATTCTTCCAAACTCTTCTTTCTTTACTTTGCTGGTTTGTTTGTTTAGCAGCCAAGCTCAATCCAGTGTACAGGGACCCTTTAAACATACAACCATAGCATATGCTTACTGGAGGGAATCTGGTGAAATCAAGAGAGAGCATACATGTAAAATAACTTTGGAAACTGAAACACAGCGTACAATGATGGGGGTATTGTGCCCCCATTATGAAATAATTAGCAAGGTGTTCCTGGAAAAGATACTACTAGATCATGGTTTCATTCCCCATTCTGACACTTAGAAGTGAGACAGTGCAATGTGGTATAATGGGAAAAGTTTAATGGCTTTCAAGTCAGAGGACCCGGGTTCAAATTTCATGTCTGACACTACCTTCTTTTACCTTTGGTGGGTCTCTTAAATATCTTTGAAGCTCATCTGTGAAAAGGAGGACTAAGACTAGATGTTTTCTAAGACCTTTTCCAAGTACAAAGCATTAGAACCTATGATCCTGTGAGCTATGGCACCCTGGACAGAATCCTTCACTCTCTGAAGCCTTGACTTCTTCATCTGTAAATACTTCAAGGTCCTGTGATTTCACTGGAATGAGAATTCTCTCCAAAAATGAGGATCGTAACCCATACATAGCTTATTGATACCTCAACCTTCCCCACCCTAACATCAACAATCTGTCCACTAAAGCACATTGACTTGTCTGTAAACCAGGGATAATAATATTGTGTTGTCCTTGTCTTCCTTCTGTACTAGATTACAAGCTTCAGGATGGTAAGATACCTGTCTTAGTTTAACTTCCTATCTCTTCCAGCACAGTGTTCTGTATATGTTAGTTGATTAATAAATATTTGTCAAATTAATGGATAAATGAGTATTTGCAATATGTACTGTTTGGATTGTTGTTAGAAGAACTATTGTCACTATCATTTTGAGGGTGGCAGTTGTTTATCAACATGACATAAGCAATAGAGAAATCTTTCTTTCTGGAATGTGCAGTCAGGATGTAACAGAGAATTTGTTGAGACTTGTCAGACCTGAAGACCATTAACCACTCCTGCTGATTCTTGTGGGGACAAATGATACTACCAGAAGGAAAGCATTGCAAGGGATTATGAAGTCCTGGTCTAGAAACTTAAGCTTTAGGGGCATACATGGTATTTTAATCACTGCTGCCAATTGAAGGTAGGGGATTCA
The DNA here is from genome assembly GCA_028646575.1 of Pseudocheirus occidentalis. Lineage (NCBI taxonomy): Eukaryota > Metazoa > Chordata > Mammalia > Diprotodontia > Pseudocheiridae > Pseudocheirus > Pseudocheirus occidentalis. The sequence continues at coordinate 151,718,862 of CM053597.1, forward strand.
GAAGAAAGAGGTGGATTTGGGAAGTGAACAACTGGTTAAGAAGTTGGTGTCTGAGAATAAGCTTTGGAATGGAAAAATTCATGTAAAGTACTTTGTAAACTGAAAAGCATTATATAAATGTCAGGTTTTTTATTAATATTTTTCTTTCTGGACCATGACTTAAAATATAGGAATGACTAGGCTCTTGGCCAGGGATAGAGTATGTCTAATGAAGACTGGCAAAAAATGTTTGCCTGGAGTCGTGTATAAGATCAAGAAGGCTTGAAAAGGGAAAAGGAGGGATAACATTGGACATATACGCACACACACACACACACACACTAAGCCAGAAACCAGAGAGAGTAGCAACTACAACATAGGAAGAATAATAGCAGAAGAGAGAAGGGACAATTCACAAGGGACAATCATCCAAGAAAACACATGGCCTCAGATGTCTATACCCAAATGCACAAAGTAGGGATAATAACCAAGATGAACTAAAGATACTCACATGAGGCAAGTTGGGCCTCAGATATCACTGAGATTTGGTAGGATTGGCTCATGCCTGGAAGGGTATACCATTAGACTCTGGGGATGCCCAAGTTGAAATGCAAACAGCTGTGCGAGAAAGGCAGCAGAGAATGCAGCTGCCTGCAGCTGTTACTTAGGCTCACAAATTCCCCTGCTGTTTAAGTGGTGTCATGGCGAGTGAATGTATGTTTCATGTGGTGGTAGGAAACTTAGCCACGAGGTGTTTGTGATGGGGTGTGTCAGGAGTAAAGTATTAAGTGTGTGGGGAACTTGAGCACGGGCACAGTTAGAATTGTGGTCAGGGTGATTGAGTTATTAGTGGTTTGAATCAGAGAGTGAGAGGATACATAGCATGACTGGGAATCAGGGCGATGTCTAAGAGGAAAAGTGAAAGTAAGATATGGCAGAGTTTAGGACTTGGGATGCTGGACACAGAATCCTGATGTCTTTTGAGTGAATTTGGATTTTGGAAGAGTAGGGATAATGGCTTTTTGGCAAATGGAGACTGGTGTGCTTTTGAGCACTGACAGTCTAAGTATCTCCAGGTCTAATGACCTGGCCATTGTACTATAGAGTTTGAGGGAAAATGATGGAGGGACTTTTTCAGCTATCATATGTCTGAAGGATGCAGTTCCAAGACAATAGTTGTCTTTGTACTGAGAAAAAGAGTATGTATTTGTGTGTTAGGGAGAGGGTACTAACCAGTAGAGGTCACATAAAATGGTCTAAAGCTTGATGAATTATTGGAGAGAGTGTAAATGGGTCCATAACATGCCTTATTCTAAAGCAGTGGTTCTCAGCCTTCCTAATGCTGCCACCTTTTAATACAGTTCCTCATGTTGTGGGGACACCCCAACCATAAAATTATTTTTGTTGCTACTTTATAACTGTAATTTTGCTACTGTTATGAATCTATCTGATATGCAGGATGTGTTTTCATTGTTACAAATTGAACATAACCCACAGGTTGAGAACTGCTGTTCTAAAGGAAGAAAATGGGTAAAAAAATATGGAAGAATTCTTATAAATAAACATATAAATGTCATATGATAAGTATATAAGTACATGAAATATAAATATGTACATATACCTGCGTGTATGTGTATATACATACACACATATGTATTAGAATATGGAATGTGTGTCTGTGTGCATGTGAGAGACAGAAAGCATTCCAAGGAAATCCAGGAAGGAGGAGTGACGTAGTTGTGCTAGAGACAATGAAGGGCAAAATGGAAACAAAATTATTATGGGAGTATACTGTAGGCAGAGGGTGTAATAGATAAGACATTCAAAAAAGAAATCAAAACTTGACTTGAAGATGTCAATCTGGATACCTGCTGAAGCTCTGACAAAAGCAGGGCACTTTATAAAATTTTAACTTACCTTAATAATAATTTGCAACTTACATGGCAGAAGAAGCAAGGAGGCTATCTTCTATTCTGGACCTGATTCTGGCCAAGTAGCTGAAGTAGAAACAATTGGAGCATTGAAGAAAAGTTACTATTCTATGTTGGAATTCATAATAGAATAAAAGGAAGGCTGGGCACTGTCTGATTACATTCTAGATTTTGGGAGAGTGGATTTCAAAGGGCTCAGGGAAAAGGTAGATAAGATCATCAGGGCTAAAATTCTATAGAGCTAGTCAGTTCAAAAGAGGTAGAAAGCTCTCAAGAATGACATTCTGAAAATAACAAAGAGAAACAATTCTGTTGAAGAAGAGAAGAGTCTAAAGAGATTAATGTGATTGTGGAGGGAACTCACTGACTAGATTTTAGGAAGCAAAGTCAGATAACTAAGGATTAGTACAAAAGACTGGCATAGTTTTTAATAATAAAGTCACAGAAGGGTAAACTAAGAAGGAGCCTTGCCTTGCTATGAATACCAAGGACTATTAAGCAGAGCTTTTTAAGCCATTTTGAGCATGAGAAGATCAAAGAAGTGATATGACCACAGATTGGGGTGGATAGGATGATGATAACAGAGAAAGAACTACTTAACTCTTGTTTTCTTTGCCAAAGAGAAGAGTCTGGGAGACTGGAGAGAATGTAGCAAAAAACGATTAGCTGGAAGTTTAAACCAAAGATAAGTAAAGTGATTATAAAAGACCTCCTTATTTACTGCTTTCTATGTGTTCAAGTCACCAGACCCAGAAAAACTAAATACCAGGGTACTGAAAGAAATGGTGAATGGGATTGCTGAGCCACTGTCACTGATGTATGAAAGATTTTGGAGAACAGGAAGTGGCAAGTAATTTCAGAAAAAGGGAAGAAGGAAGAGGTCTGTACACTGTAAACTGGTGAGCTCATCGTCAATTCTTAGAAAATTTCTAGAATATAATAGTAAAGATATGGATTGTGGGCATTAAAGCAATGATCACTGAAAGCCAGCATGGTATTATCAAAAACAAAACATTCCAGATTATATTGATTTTTTGGAGGGGATTGATAGATTAGTAGAACAGGGAAATTCTGTAGACGTACCAAGGTTTTTACAAGCATATGATAAAGTCGTTTTTGCTACACTTATTGATAAGATGGAGAAAAACAGACTAGATGATGATAAAGTTTGGTAAATTACGAACTAATAAAACCTAAGGAGTCTACTAATGGTCTGATGTCAAGTTGGATGGAATTCATTAGTGTGGCATCTCACAGATCAGTCCTTGGCATTGCACTGTACAGAACTAGCACCAGTGACTTGGAAAAAGCTGCAGTGGCTTTAGATTTGCAAATGTCCCAAAGAGGAAAGATATAAGTGACAAATTGAGTAATGGAGTGAAGACTCAAAAAAACTTCCTGATAACTAAAATTATGGCCCAGATCTAATAAGATAGAATTTAATAGAGATAAGCATAAATCCCTATACTTGGGCTAGAAAAGAAATCGCCCCCACCCTCACGAATAAAGGCAGCATGATATTATGGAAAGATTGTTGGTTTTGGAATCAAGGACCTTGGTTGAATCCCAGTTCTGCTACTTGCTACTTCTTTAACCTTATTCAGCTCCCTTAACCTCTCTAGCCTTCAATTTCGTTAACTGTAAAGCAAAGAGGTTGGCATGGATGATTTCCCTTCCAGTTCTCAGTCAATGAACCTAATATAAAGAACATGAAGTTGGCCTATGTATTTCAAAAATATGGATTATTTTATTAGGTGAACTGAGAGTCCAACTATTTAGGTAAAGTGAAACCAATTGTATGAAGAATGTTTGTTATCCAGACTGTGATATGCAGTTGATGTGTCTACCAATAGAGCCTATCTCTTGATAGTTATATCATGAACAGAGATTCGATAGGCAGTGAACAGAGCTCAGAATGGAATAGGAGGAGACATCAGTAGGATCTGGGATCAAATCCTGGCTGTACTCGTTAGACCTATTGGAATTTAGGCAACTTGCTTTACTCCCATGGGCCTCAGTTTTATCCTCTCAATCAGTCAACATTTATTTAGTACCTACTATGTGTCAGCCACTGTGATAGGTTCTAGGGATACAAAAAGAGGCAAAAGACAGTCCCTGCCCTCAGGGAGTTTATAATTTAATGAGAGAAACAACATGCAAACAAATATAAAGAGAGAAAGGAAGGAAGGAAGGAAGAAAAAGGAAGAAAGAAAGAAAGAAAGAAAGAAAGAGAAAGAAAGAAAGAAAAAGAAATATGGAAAATAATTAAAAGAATGAAAGCACTGGAATCAAAAGGGGGTGGGTAAGGCTTCATGTAGAAGGTGGGGTGTTAGTAAAGGTAGAGAAGTCAAGAGCATTCCAGGAATGGGGGACATCCAGAGAAAATACCCAGAGCTGGGAGATGGAGTGTCCTCTTTGTGGAACAGCCAGGAGATCAGTGTCACTGGATAGAAGAGTACATGTTGGGGAGTAAGATGTAAGAAGACTAGAAAGGTAGAAGGGAACTAGGTTATAAAGGTCTTTGAATGGCAATCAGAGTATTTTGTATTTGTTCCTGGAGGCAATAGGAAGCCACTGGAATTTATTGAATAGGGGGGAGGGAGTAATGTGATTGGACCTGTGTTTTAGGAAAATCACTTTAGTGGCTGAATGGAGAATTGATTGGAATGGGGAGAGACTTGAGGGAAATTTTGAGGTCCGTTCCAGCTCTAAATCTATAATTTCATAATTCTATAATTAGTATTCTTCCAATGACTATATATGAAGAATTAAAATTGCAGACCACTGAAAGGGCATGGTGGCCCATAAGATTTTACTATTGAAGATTTGCAAAAGGGAAAGCAGGTAAAGGACATACCAAAAAAAATGTGACTAGGAAAGGAAGAGGATCAGTGATGTAGTGAGAAAGGATTAACCAGTGGAAACTTTGTATATTCAGTTGGTATTTGTGTAATGTTGATAGATCTAGAGGGAGGCCTCCAGCTTTTGGGCACATTATCACACTGTGTTTATGAGATGACATGGACAAGAACAGGATAAGAAAGAATATGGACCACCGTCTTGTGCTTCTGGAGTACTCACATGAATCTAATCATGGATCAACAAAAGTACTGAGATCTCAATACAAGTCAGCAGATTAATATGCCAATCACAAAAAGTTAATGAATTGAATTCTTGGGCTACTTTAAGAGACCCATAGTCTTGAAAACATGGGGTATAGGAGTCTTATTGCACTCAGCTTGCTAGGTACCATGGATAGAATGCTGGACCTGGACTTAGAAAGACCTGAGTTCAAATCTGACTTCCGATACTTGCTTAGGTATGTGACTCTGGGTGAGTCCCTTACCCTATGTCTGCCTCTGTTTTCTCATTTGCAAGATAAGGATAATAATAGTGCCTACCTCCCAGTGTTATTACAAGGATAAAATGAGATGATATTTAAATAAAGCTCTTTGCAAAACTTCAATCAACATATAGATGCCAGTAGTCATTGTGATTATTATTTACTCTGCCATGGTCACATCTGTAGCATTGTATTAAATTCTGGGTGCTGCAGTTTAGGAAAGACATTGAGATGCTGAATAATTTCCAAGGGAGGGTAACCAGGATGATAAGTGTTCCTGAGATCATGCCTTATGATGCTTGATGGAAAGAATGAAGTAAGTTGGGCTAAAAGGAAATACAGGAGTGGGAGTAGTGCAGGACGTAATAGTCACCATCTTGTATTTGAAGGGCTCTCCTGTAAGAGGAATTGCTTGTTCTGCTTGGTCCCTGGATCCCACAAAATGGTAATGAATAGAGAGATGGATGAAAGTTGCAGGAGGGCAGATGTAGGGGCCAGGTAAGGAAAGGCTTTTGAAATATTAGAGCTTTTTAAAAGTCAAATGGATTGTCTTGGGAAATAGGTGGTTTTCCATCATTGGAGGTCTTCAAGAGGAGGCTTAAAAAGTTACATGATAACTTTATTATATGTTTAAAAGGAAAAGCAAGTTATGCATCATACTACATCTGCAGTTTCACATAAAATCATCTTTTTCTATTCTACTATGTATATATACCATGTATTCTACAATCCTACTATATATTCTACTACTATTATGGAAATGCTTATTTGAATTCTTAAATTCGGAATAAAATAAAATTTTTAAAAAGAGGGGGCTTTGCCAGGGATGGTATAATGGAGATTCCTCTTTGCATGCGGGTTGGGCTAGATCAGGCATCTTTAGCCATTTTTGTGTCATGGACCCTTAGGGCTTTTAATAAAGCTTTTGTAACCTTTCTCAGAAGAATGTTTATAAATGCATAGAATAAAATATATAGGATAACAAAAGAAACCAATTGTATTGAAGTAAAGTCATGGAAATATTTTTTAAAACAAGTTTACGGACCCTAGATTAAGATCTCCTGAATGAAATAGTCTTGGTGTTCCCCTTAAATTTTGCAGTTCTGTACTTCTGAATTGCAGAAATATAATCTTAACTCACACCTACATGATCATGGTAAATTTTTCTCCCCCTCTTCAAAGCTATCCAGAAAGAAAAACTAACAAATCTTTGGGTTACTCATATTATTCATATCAACAACTCTTGCTGTTGTAATGTTCCTTCCTACACATAAATCCTAGCTTAGTGACTTACACATAGTAGGCACTTGACTAGTACTTGCTGACTTAAATGAAGAGCAATTATTTATACTGAAGTCCAGCACTCTGGCATCATTAAATTGAAAATGGGGAAACATAGTAAGGAACAAACAGAGAAAACATAGGCTGAGAGAAGGTCAATAGGAGATAAAAAAGAGGTTACAATAAAATTCAACCTTGGAGAAAGAATACAGTTGCAGGCCATATGTCTGTGAGGAAATATTCTACAAGGCATCTGTTTTTGTTTTCTCTGTAGCTGGAACAATTAAATTTCAACAAGAGGGATTTAAGTTAGATGAAGTTAGATATTATGGAGGACTCCTTTAGTGTCTGCTTTTCCTGGAAAGCTTCTGGCAAGGGAATACTTAAGAAAGGCAGACAGCATTCTCTACAGGGCTGTTATATTGCAGTCCTTCTCAGAGGTCATGAAATAGTCTAGGTGACATCTTTCTTTTAAAAACAAGTTTATTCACATCTTTTATTTTATATTGCCTTCACTTCCTAATATATCCTTTCATTCTTCCTCTCCCAGAGCACCAACCCTTATAACAAAGAACAAAAAAGAGAGAAAAAACAATTCCTTAAAACTTGCCAGCACATCAACCAAGTTCAACATTATGTGCAATATTCTACTCGTGTAGTCCCCTACCTCTATAAAAAAGGAAGTTGCCTTTTCATATCCCTTCTCTGGGGACCAGTTTGGTCATTATAATATTATAACATTCAGATTTGATTTTTGTTGGGTTTTGTTCCATCTTTATTGTCAGAGTTGTTGTATGTATTTTCCAGGTTCTGCTTCCTTTACTTTGTATCTGTCCATCTAAAATCTTCTCATGCTTTTCTGAATGATATTTTAGTGGATTTGTTTTCTGGGTGGCATCTCAATGGCCCTTGAAGTCTAATAATTTTAGGAAAATTGATCCCAGAATGAAAGGGTATTGCTCTTATCCTAGGACTCAGTCTTCCTGTTTTGTTTTGTTTGGGGTTTTTTGGACACTAGGGAGCACCTACTCAGGCCCTATTTGGTCCAGAACTCTGGGAACCCTTGTTCTATTAATGTCAGGCTAGTTACTCAAGTGTTAGTGTTCTGCTTCTCTGCAAAGACATGCTCTTACTCCCCCTGCTAAGTCTAGTAGGACCCTTGAGACCATGTAGTCCATCCTCTAACTGCAGTAGCAATGTGTATGTTTCCAGTTTTGGAGGGGATTTTATGAGCTGAATTTAAAGTTAAATCAGAAATTACAAAGTATTTATGAGTTCTGCTTTAGTCTATAAGAAATAATTCATATTTTTGGCACTATTTTTACACAGAGCAACTCTTTTCATAGAGTAGAGTAAGCTGATGGAAAAACAAAACAAAACCTCTGTATATGTGTGTCTTTGGAGGTTTGTGTTTATTTAACACATCCAAAAACTAGAGTGGTGTGAAGTATTCGATGTACCATTATAATTGGGTTTCATTTTTAATTGGCTTAAGACACTACTTCAGTAGATTTCTACAGTACTAAAACTGATGGTTCATTACAGTTGCAGACAACACCCTCATAGACTTGTAAGAGATAATAAGAAGCAAACTAAAATCCATGTTGCAAATCATTTTGTACCAGAGCCTCATGCTGGGTTTCCATACAGACATGTTTCCTACACTGAGTTCTCTTGTGCAAGAAAAAAGGCGTCATCAAAGATGCCAAGGGGCAAATATAACTAATTATGTTGCTGCAGTAGTATTCCTAAATTAATCTAGACTTTATGTTGTAATAATTTATTCATGTTATGTGGAGTCTCTTGATTTTACATTTTGAGTAATTATTGTGAATATGTATGCATATACACATACATAAGCACATATGTAAACATGTGTGCATATGCACATGCGTTTTCTAGATAAAGCAAGCTTACTGACATTCTGCCTTTCATCTCCAATGCTTTTTTATAGGCTATCATTCTGTATTTACACTCTCATCCCCTAGTACTTGTGTTTTTCCTCCCATCTCACCTCCAACCCTTAGAATTTATAGCTCTTTTAAAGACTTAATTCAAGTATTATCTCCTAAATGAGCTCTTTGATAAGTTCCCTACTTGTTAATGTCCCTACCCCTTACTTCCCCGTGTATTTGTCTGTGTGTATGTTAATTTCCCCCCAGTAGAATAGACTATGATAATATGATAATAGCTCCATGATAATAGACTAGTTGGAGTGGGGGGTTGGCCTTACTTCTAGAATACATGGTCCCCTTTTTAAAGGTGGGGTGGGTACTCTGGACCTATGATTTTATTACTATAGGGAATTCCCAGTGAGGAACCTCTTCCACCAAATGTAAAGGAGCTCCTACTGTGAAATTTCTAGTTTTAGAGGGTTGTTGGGTCACTAAGGGGGTAAGTGACTTGCGCAGCATCACACAGGTAGTATGTAACAGGCGGGACTTGAATCCAGACCTTCCTAATTTCCATGCAAGCTCTATCCACTGTGCTGTGCTGCCTCTTGCCTGGCACATAACATGGCACATTTCACTGAAATGCTTGCTGAATTGAATTATCAGACAGCTCTGATTATTAGATATTTCTTCCTTGTGGTGAACCAAAATTTGCATCTGTATAACTTCTCCCCATTAATCTTCATTTTCATACCTCTGGAGCCAAGTAGAGTAAGTTTATTTACACCTTCAGAACCCCTTTGGGCTTTGAATTATTGGAAACACCAAGGCTTTATCTCTGTCCTGTTGACTTTCCACCTCATTAAGCCAGCTTAGTTGAGGCTATAGCCTACTCTAATTACATATAGGATTTTTATTGCTCTACAGTTGTCCATTAGTAAGGATTTCTGTCTAGTTTTTCTTTGTGTCTAGGTGGGGTGGGAATACCTCAGACTATTTGTCCTTTTCCATAGTTATTCTGGGGGTACAACTGATTCATCTTTCCTGCTGAAAAGCTATAAACATCATTGTCCCAACTGCCATTTTCTCTAGTGTTCTGTTTCTTCATTAGTCAGGATTGGGTAAACAAATTAGCATACAGAGCCTTGGGTGAAGGGATAATCTAAACCAAGGCTAAACTCTTGACAGCATAAAGTTGAATTCAGGATTGTGGTAGAGCATGGGGGAGAGATGGTAGCAGAACCACTAATTCCCACTTATCTACTGATGCACTTACTCATGAGCAGATTCTGACCATGATAACAATTTACCAATCTTTCTGAAATTTATTCACCCACAAAGGAGAGCATGATTGACCTGAGGTTCAGGAAGGATGCCACATTTCTAGTCCCCTAACCATACCACAGTATACTATTAGAGTTGGAAGTCACCATGAAGAACAAATAAGACAATCCCTTCTTTTAGAGATATGCAAACTGAGGCCCCAGAGAGGTAAAGTTGCATACCTCTGGTCACACAGCTCCATGAATGTGTTTGATTCTCTCTTCAGTTATAAGGTAGAAGTGATCCATGTCCTCTAGGGAAGCTCCCTTTGACTCAACACACTAATAAGCTTGTTCATATATTTCCTGTTGTGTCCTTGCATCATTTTCTTTTGTGAGTGCTCTAGTTCCCCAATTAGATTACAAGGAGTCATATAGACATATGAGATAGAGAAGTGGACTCAACCAACCAGGAGTCAAGAAGCCTGGATATTATTCCTGGTTCTCTCTCTCAGTGTGTGACTTCCCCTCTCTAATTCCTCTTCTGTTGAATGAGGGGTTTGGACCTCAGAATCTCTGATGTCTTCCTAGTTCAGTTGTGTTACTCAATAGAACCTGGTATGGATAAGATTCTGCACATATAGATGCCTAACTCAATGCTGATCACATGTTAGGTCAAAGTAATTTGGGGGACTCTATTCTAGTAATTTTAATATTGTCACTGTTAATGAACAATATACTCCTGAAATCCTCTGCCTGATTCATTTTCCAAGACTCAGTTACTGGCTTTCCATCTTAAAAGAGCTGGTGACTTCCTGTTGTCTTTAGGATCAATCAATCAATAGGTGAAAAGCATACTATATACAAGTACTGTTCTAGACACTGGAGATTCAAAGACAAAAAAAAGTGAAACAACCCCCTTTCTAAGGGAGCACACATTCAATCAGAGCATGATAAAGTATCAACTTATCTAGTCCCTTCCCACCTTTCCAGTCTTCTTACTCTCCACCTTATACTCTAAAACCAACAAAGCCAGTCTACCTTACTGTTCCTCTCGTGCAGCTCTCCATCTCCTGACTCCATGACTTTTCACTGGCTATGCTCCATGTCTAGAATGCCCTTATTCTACATCTCTCTCTCTTGGCTTACTTAAAATCTCACTCCAAATCCCAAACTCACCTTCTACAAGAATCCTTTGCTAATCCCCTCTAAGACTAACAGCTTCTATTGTTAGTTAGACAATCTCTGGATTGTCTCCAATTTACTCTGTATATGTCTTGTATGTTCATAGTTGTTCGCATGTTGTTTCTCCCATTAGAATGTAAAATCCTTCAGAGCAGGTCTTTCTTTGTATCCAATGTTTACCATAGTGCCTGGACCATAGTAAGTACTTAATAAATACTTCTTGTGATTGTTGTCCTCTGGCATTTACTCTTATTTTTTCAGGTTTGTTACATATTACTTTCCTTCATACTTTGCTCAACCTTTCAGCCAAAGTAACTGTCTGTTCTTTTTTGTTTGTTTGTTTTTGCCGTTTTTCGAGGGGGAAGGTCAAGGCAATTGGGGTTAAGTGATTTGCCCAAGGTCACACAGCTAGTAAGTATTTAAGTGTTTGAGGCTGTATTTGAACTCAGGTCCTCCTGAGTCCAAGGCTAGTGCTCTATTCACTGCACCACCTCGCCTCCCTCTGTGACCATCCCTTCTTGACAGTTCTTGTATACAACATTATATCTCCCATTCCTGTTCCATATGCCTAGAATTTATTCCTTCATCTCTTCCCGTCTCTTAGAATCCATAGCCTGCTTCAAAGATGAGTGAGGTCAAGTACCTTTTTTTTTAAACCTGCCCAATAATTACTTTGTTTTTGTATATACTGCATGTTTATTTGTTGGTGTACCCATTGTCCCTTTGAATGTAATAGCTTTTTATTGTAATTTCTTTGAGGGATCTTATGCTGTAAGCAGTAAAGAAATAGTCATTGAAGACTTGAGGGCAACACTACTTTGTCTTTGTCTTTTTATCCATCACAGCTTCCTAATAAATGCTTTTTGTTTGATTAATGTGGAGTATGCTCAGAGGAGGCTATGGAAATAATAGTAAAAATGAGACCTGTGCTTTTAAAAAAGTTTAGTGAGGTTGGGGTTATTTAGTATGGAGTAGAGATGACTGGATCTCAAGGTAATGGAGGCAGGATGTTCAGTAAACGTTTATTAAAGTCTGAAAAATGCATGCTAAGCCATAGAAATCCAAAGACAAAGCATGGCACAGTCCCTGCCCTCAAGGATCTATAAAAAATTTACCAAGTTTATGTGCTTCTAGTATCCCTTTTTTCTTCTTCCCATTCCCCAGACATGTGAAGTATGCACATGCAAGTATGCATACACAAGCATGTATACACATACATACACATTCATATACACACCTCCACTCAGGTCCTCTTCCAATCCCTTGTCTTGAAATGGTGGTATTTTTGGTTTCTCAAAGACCATGCTAGTAGAGGACAAGTTCTGGCAAATTATCCTAATCTGAAAAGGTTTCAAAATATAGAATTGCTAATGTCCTGCATATCTCTGTGACTTGATGATGTATTTGTCTAATAGCTAACCTAGTCATATTAGTAGAAGCTTGCTACCAAAGTGGTGGCCACTGAGTTATGAATATTTCTTTTTTGAAACATTCATTTATGAAGACTATCAACCAAGAAGTAGAGGAATTTGGGGAAGGAGAACCCACACAAGATATAAGCATAGCTCTTTAAGTATTAAAAAGTACGTATTTGTGTACATACCTTCATTTTTGTCCACATGCACAAAAACACAAATACATTTGCACACTTTGAAACTGCCAAGAGGTAATACTCTGTATAGTTGAAAGAAATCTGGATTTGGAGTCAGAGAAGTTTCCATCTCACTGCTGTCACTTCTCTCTTCTGTGATTTTGGGGAACTTAGCCTCCCTTGGTCTTGATTTCCTCAAAAGCGAAATAAAAGGGGGTGGCTAGGTGGCGCAGTGAATAGAGCACCGGCCCTGGAGTCAGGAGTACCTGAGTTCAAATCTGGCCTCAGACACTTAACACAAAAAAACTAGCCGTGTGACCTTGGGCAAGTCACTTAACCCCAACTGCCCTCCAAAAAAAAGGCAAAAAAACAAAACAAAAAACAAATAAAATGTCTACCCTTTAAAAAAAAAAGCAAAATAAAAGGACCAGATAAGCTGATCTCTAAGGTCCCTTCCAAGTCTAGATTTCATTTTGGGATTGTGGGCCTACCTTACCCTCAGATTAGAAAGGAGTGCTCCCTTTCTCGAACTCTCACCCCCTTTTGCATCAGGGGATTTGGAGGCACAGATACTGAGGCAGCCTGTTCAGTATTGCACAGCAGAAGGAAAGGTTGGAGCTCCATGAGTATCACTCTGGCTCAGGCAAAGGCTGTATCTTAGCTTAAATATCAGAATTAGAAAAGGTTCCTAACCTGGGATCCATGGATACATTTCAAGGGATGTGTGAACTTAACAAGGAAAAAAAATACGTCTTTATTTCAATATAATTGTACTTTAATTATGTATTTTACTTTATAAATTTAAAACTTTTTGAGGAGTCTATAAGCTTTATCAAAGCTCCAAATGTCCCCTTAAAAGGTTAAGAACCCCTCTTTATAGAATTCGACAAAATAGTAATGAAATCCATTTGGAAGAAGGAAAGGTCTAGAACAAGAGCTCTTAAACTGGGTCCATCAATTTGTTTCTTTTTCTTTTAGCAATTTTGATAACTGGATTTCTTTTTTAAATATTATTTTAATTGTTTCCCCAAATACATGTTAAAACAATTTTAACATCTTTTTTTTAAGTTTTCAGTTCCAAATTCTATCCCTCCCTCCTCTCCCTGCTCCTGATAACTGGATTTCAGTATATTTTACATCAGGTACTCAAAACATTATTCTGAGTAGGCAGTAAGCTTCGCTAGATTGCCAATCAGGTCAGTATGGCCAATTTTTGACTAATTTGGGGCTATTAAATCACTAAGTATTTCTTCTTACTTAGTGGGACCAAAAGTCCAAAGTCATCCTGTGGGGCATGAAAATGGCTCTGTCTTCTCAAAGGCTAAACTAGGGGTCGTGAAACCCTGATACATCTTACCTTGCCGGAAAGGATTTGAGTATGGGCTGAGTCAGTTGGGTGAAGACAGGGCAACTTTTGGCTTTATCTCTTCAAGATGATAGTGCATAAAGATATGAGGTTACTTTGGTTTTTTGTTTGATTGTTTTTTGCTTTTTGGAGGGGGAAGGTAGGGCAATTGGGGTTAAGTGAC
>CM053597.1:151740810-151760063 GCA_028646575.1 Pseudocheirus occidentalis
AACTGACCCAAGGTCATCATCAGAATTGGAACTTAAACTTGGCTCTTTTTTGACTCTGCAACCAGTATTTTTGTCACTATACAGGCTGCATTTACCCTCTCAACACCTTGGTTTACCTTTAACATGGAACAAGTTGATCATGTTTATCAAATCAAGCAGAACGTTGTAGGGGAAAGAGCGTTGTCCTGGAAGTCAGTGAAACTAGGTTTGAATTTTGACCTTGACACAGATTAGCTATAGAACTGTGGGCTTCCAGTGTCACTTTCCTTCACCTTAGTTTCCTGATGTATAAAATAGAGGTACTAACACTTGTACTACTTAATTCGCAGGGTTGTTTGTGGGAGAATGTCTCTATAAATGTGATTATTATTATTGATTAGTTATGTTGTTGTTGTCCTGTCATGGGCTTGCTATATGACCTTGGCTTAGTCACTTGCCCTCTTGCTTAATCTTTTTCTAAACTCAGTAAGAGAGAAACAGTAATATTTGCCACCACACCAGAGGTGTTATATGATTGAGAGAAATGACTTTTTAAAAGTACTTTGTGCTCTTGGGAAAGGATGGTGCTATGGAAACACATAGCATTATTCATGAAAGTTCACATTCAGTTTGCTATTTGTTGCACTCCCAAAGTCTCTTCCTCCCTTTATTCTTTGGTAAGTCTTTCCCTCCATGTTGGTTTTGGATTCATCTTGTCCCTGTGGGCTAACCTACGTGTTTCTAGTTTGGATTTCACTGCATTATTTCCATGCTTCTAACCCCCTACGGCTGCCCCAGTCTGATTGGTCTGTCCTCACAGATGTTTGCAACACCTTCCCATTGAGCATCATCTGTACATTTTAATTAATCTGCTGTTTTCTTCCCTCTCCTGCTTCCGGATCATTAATAAAGAGATTAACCAAAACCAGACCAATTCCCAGCAGACACACCACCAGGAAATCTTGCCCAACATACACAGGCTTGTCTTTTGTCCGGGCATCATATTTATGAAGTCCCATTAACTAGCTTGCGGCTTTCAGAATCTATGCTTAAAGCACAGCCAATTTGAATTAATTCAGCAATTAATATCAGGAGGAAAAAAAAACTTAGTTGGCTCTGTATAAAAGCCTAGATATATTTCTGACACATTTCTTTTTTGTGATATGTTTATATGTTTTTGTGATATGTATGTCTGTAGATACATATATGTGTATGTTACAAATGTGTGTGTATATATATATATATACATATATACGTGTGTGTGTATATACACACACTAGCTTTCCACACCTTCTAATTTAAGGCCTTGATATAGAGCTATTCAAACAAATATTAGCTTACTAAATATTTATTGATTAATTGACTTCTGGATAACTAAAAGTTCTCCATTTCTTTTAGATGATCCTTCCACACCCTGTACTTTTTTGGTTTGCTTTTTAAATTCATACAGAGCGTTTACACTTATCCTTATCAAATGTAATTAGTTTCGGCCCATCATCCCAGCTTGTCAAGATCTTTTTGGATCTGGACTGTATCATCCAGCATATACAGCCATCCCTCCCCACTTAGTGTCATTTATAGCTTTGACAAGCATGCTTTCTATTCATTCATTCAAGGCATTGATAAAAATGTCAAATGGTACAACACCAAGAATAGATCCTTAGGGCCCTCTATTAGAGACTTTTCTCCCCCTCCAAAGTCCAAGCCACTAATGTACTCTGCTCTTTGGGTAAGCCACTTTGGTACTCACCTAGGAATACTCATCCTATTCCCATCCAGATCTCTCTAACTTGTTCACAATATACAATGAGAACTTGCTTACCTTGATCTAGTGGAGTTTTATCCAATATCTATAGCATTCTCCTGATCTGTTAGTCCCATCATTCTGTCAAAAATATAGCTTAATTTAGTGTATATCCTGGTCTCAGTAAGATCATGTTAGCTATAATTTCCTTTTCACTTTCTAAATGCTCACTAACCATCCATTTAATAATGTTAGGTTTAAGGATTTCTAAAGACTGTACTAGCTTCAACATTCTGTGAGTCCTTTCAGTCCCCAGCATTGTTCTGAGGATACATCTATGCTTTGAAATTTTTTTCCAAAGGATTTGACCCTCCCAGGTATAACTGGGTGGTGTCTGTGCTGTCCAGAGAGCACTCATTTTGGAGTCAGAGCACCTGCTATTGTATCCTGACTCTGGTCATGCCACCTACCTTCAGCAGCTGTTTTCAACAACTCTGGACTTCCATTTCCTAGTTTATAAAATGAAAGGGATGGTTTCCTTGAGGAGATGCCAAGTCTTACTTAGACTTTGTACTTTCCTCAAAACTAAACACAGTTTTCTATACGTAATAGACAATTAATGTTTGTTGAGTGAATTACTATATTTATGATATATATTCAGAATACCGCTAATATTAAGAGATGAAAAATGGCAAGTCTATCCTTCAAGGACCTCACAACCTAATGGGAAGAGAATCAGGCATGTACACAAATGAATATAATTCAATTAGAAAATGTTCCAGTGAATAGGAAAGGTCAGAGAGGCCTGGGAGATTTAAAGAGGAAGAAGTTATTTCTAGTTGGAAGGCTTTGTGGAGGTGATGTCACTGGGGCTGAATCTTGAAGGAGGAGAATTTCACTAAATGGAAATTGGCCAGGGGGAGGTTCTGTTGTAAATGTTGAAGGGCTGTCATTTGGAAAAAGGATTACACTTCTTCTGCCTGACTCTAGAGGACTGAACTAGGAGTAGTTGGTGGAAGCTTCAGAGTAGCAAATTTTGACTCAATATAAGGATGAACTTCCTAACAGCACCATCTATAAGTGGAAAGTGGAGAAGGCACCTTCTAAAAGGGAGAAGGTATCCCCTCAATGAAAATTTTTCCTTAGCAGGATTGGTGTTCAGAGATGGCTTGCTTCTGACTGGTTTCTCTCAACCCTGAACCTTGGTAATTCAGTTTGGTGTTTTCTGAGGTCTATCACAGCTCATATTCTTTCCCTGATTCTTTCACCTTTGTGAGACTAGAGATGAAAATATAGTATATGGTAGGAGTGAGGGTAGTGTGCAGAAATACTAGCAGTGACTTGAAACCCCTTGAAATTGTCTAGTGTCTTGCCATCATGGGAGCTTGCCCCACCTGCTATGTGATTATAATTCTATCTTTTCTGAACTAACTACTAGTACAGCCTCTGGAAATAAACTCTTTGGAATTTGGCAATACTAAAGGCAAGCCCAATGAGAATTCTTTTGATGCTCTCTTGATCCTTCCTCTTCCCCTCCAGGTCCTGCAATTGGCTAAGATGAATTTTATTTCATGGAATTGAATTTAGAAAGAGATCTAAATATATACCTTGGACCCAAAAGATATAGTAGGAGGAGAAGCCCTTAGAGGTGAAAGTATGTGTCCCATCTTTTTCATAGTAATAACTTATGTTTTCATGACACTATAAGGTTTCTAGAGTACTTTCCTTGCCAAAAAAAGTGTGAAGCAGATATTGTGGCCCATTTTATAGATGGGAAATCTGAGACTTGGGATAAATGAGTTTCCCAAAATTACCCTGCTAGGAAATAGAAAAACTGGGACCCAGATCTTATGGTTCTGAGATACATATAAATACTTTTTAATATCCTAGACCCAGTCTATTGTATGTTCCAACTTTATGCCATGTTGTACACCTTTCTCTTTCTCCCATCTGAACTGCTCTTTCAGGAAACCTACATGTGTTGAGTGAGCCAAGGAGGGATCAAAAATTGTTCTTTGCAGGGTATTTCAAGAGGTGGTTAAACCTTGTTGGAGTGTTGCTTTGGGGGATTCAGAAATACCTTGTGTAGCAAAACTTTCTAATATGGAAAGAGTAGCATATGAGCGTCAGTCAAGGTCTTAGAAAACCCAGAGCAGGGGAAGTGGGCACTAGGGAGAATGTTGTAAAGGGATTTTATTGGGTCTTTAATACATCTTTATCCAATAATAGCCAAGAAAAAATAGTATTTTTTTTTGTTCCACATGAGAAAAGGTTAGGTTTATTAACCTTCACAAATCAGCCTATGAAAGATCCATGATACCAGACAAGTGAGCAGAATGGTCAATGGTAAAGCATCCCTTCAGGTTCCTTCCTGCCCTCTGTTTCCCTCCCTAAGTGTTCCAAGTCAAATTTACTTACAGGTCTTTGGGGAACTGCCTAATTCTCCTCTGGGCTAATCCTACCCTTGAAGAAACATAGTAGAAATGTGAAAAATATTAGTGAATTCAGAAATTGTTAACAAAACACCCAAGATATCTTTTAAAACCCAACTCAGTGGCCACATTCTCCATAGAACTTTCTGCACCCCACACCCAGTCCCTGGGGAATTAGCAAGCAAGCATTTGCTAAATGCCTACTGTGTGCCCCCCATTTGGTGTGTGTGTGTCTGTGTGTCTGTGTCTGTGCATGCGTATGTGTGTGCGTGTGTGTGCACGCACATGGGACTTGGTTTCTCCATTCCAGGCAGTACTTACCTAACAAAATATTCTCTACATCCTGAGCTCTAAATATTCTTAGGCTCAAATGACACATGTGAATCAGGGAACGTTGGTATGGTTCCTGGCTTTTACAGATTTGCCTAAGGTCTCAGATATGAGACTCCTGCTTGGATTCCTTATCCTAGGCTCTTTTCACCAGTGTCATTTGCACTGCCTGGAGCTCAGGCAAGGACTACTTTCATTTTCCTCTTAAGAGACAGCCTTGTTAAAAAGAGTGTTACAATGAGGTACCTGGGTCCAAGGTTCTCTCTGTATGATAACCAGATGACTTTAGATGGCTCTTTTTAACTTTTCTCAGCCTTTATCAATAAAAGGAGAGAATTAGACTAGCTGATTTCTAAATTTGCTTCTGCTGTGACATTTCTGTCATTTCTACCAGTGACTGTTAGCAAAACCAGGCAAACTTCAACAAAGTATTTTATCTTGGAATGGGTTCTGCCACAGATTTGTAAGGTGGTTTTGGACAAGTCACTTCACCTCCGTTGGGGAAGCGATAAAGCACTGGGCCTTACAGTCAGGAATATCTGAGTTCAAATGTGACCTCTGACATTTATTAGTTGCGTTATACTGGGAAGGTTCTTTAACCTATGCCTCAGTTTCCTTGTTTGTAAAATGGGGATAACAATAGCCTTTCCCTTACTCGGTTATTTTGAGGATCAAATGAGGAAACATTCACCAAGTGCCTTAGCACAGTGCCTGTTGCATAGTGTTGTCATTGTTCAGTTGCTTCAGTCATGTCCAATTCTTCATGACCCCACTTCAGGTTTTCTTGGCAAAGCTACTGGAGTAGACTGCCATTTCCTTCTCCAGATCATTTTGCAGATGAGGAAACTGAGGCAAATAGGGTTACGTGACTTGCCCTAGTAAGTGTCTGAAGGAAGATTTGAATTCAGGTCTTCCTGATTCCAGGCCCAGAGCTCTATGGGGTACTGTGCCACTTAGCTGCCCTCTGTCACATAGAAGGTACTTAATAAATACTTGGGCATCCCCACCTACAAAAGGAATGTACTGAAGATTTAAAGCCCCCTCCAACTTGGTTTTGTATAATATTTCTGTAATGTTTCAACACTCTCCAGTTGGCACCATCCTTAAGTTTCCCATTTGGGAAAAGAAAGAATTCAGAATGTCAGCATGAATTCTTTGGGCATCTTGCTGTCTTAACTCAACCTTGAGAGGAGCTCGCAAATGTTTGTTAGATTGCAAAATGGTACTCAGACAACTACCAAATTACCACATTTTGATAATTTTTTTTCCGGTTTAATGTCAGAATCAACATTGGCCTGAAGAAAAGGAATATGCACATGTATATAAGCTAGCTCTCTCTCTCTCTCTCTCTCCCTCTCTCCCCCCTCTTTCCTTCCCTCCCTCTCTCTGTCTCTCTCCCCCCTCTCCCTTTCTCTTTGTCTCTCCCTCCCTCCCTTTGTCTCTCTCTCCTTCTCTCTTTCTCTATCTTTCTCCCTCTCCTCTTTTCTCTCCATCTCTCTTCTCTCTTTCCCTCCTCATTCTCTTGCTTTTTTTCTCCTTCTCTCTCTACCCTCTATCCCCCTTTCTCTTGACCGATGGCATATTTCAATCCTATATTCCTAGCCAAATTTTTTTCAGGTACTGAATACACGTAATGGTGACCTAATGGTGTGATAGAATGGATAGAACTCTACCTCAAGAAGCAGGGAACTGGTATTCTGCTAGTAGATTGCTGTTATTTATGGGAAAGGTTATATATTCTTGTAGAAATTTCTTTAAAAACAGGCAAGGCTTCCTTTTTTACCCTCCTTCACTGTCAGAAGTTTCCTAAGTTCAAATTACTATCAACATTGCAAGTTAAAGTCATTTTTTATGCCTGTTGATAGTAAACATAGCTTTCTCATCCTTTCCAACTCAAATGACTTCCCTTATACCTTCTGATCAAATGAAGATATTTGATTGCTTAAGAAAAATCTTCAACAGCTGATCCTGTCCTACCTGCCATTTCTCAGCTGCTACGTTCATTTATTCCTTCAACAAATTTTTATTGAACACTTATTATCGTCAACATGTGGACACAGCAGAGGACACAGAAGTATACAGAAATCAGTTTCTTTGCCCTCAGGTAGCTCCCAGTGACTTACATTGTGCTTTAAAGTTTACAAAGCTATTTTATCACAGCAACTCTCTGAGGTAGTTAATATAATCATTATTCCCACTTTACAAGAGAGGAAACAGTTACAGAGAGGTTAAGAGGCTTGTAGTAAGTATCAGAGTCAGGATTCAAACCCATGTCTTGTGGTTCTACAGTTACTCTTACCTCTATCTCTCTCCTTCTCTTCCCCCTGCCTTCTTCCATCTCTCTCTGTCTCTCTCTGTCCCTGTCTCTTTCTGTCTCTCTTTCTCTCTGTCTCTGTCTCTCTGTCTCTGTCTCTCTCCCTCTCCTCCTCTCTCCCTCCTTCCCCCCCTTTCTCTTTCTCCCCTCCCCGCCCTGTCTTCCCTCTCCCCTCCTTCTCTCCATCTCACTGGTCATAGATAAAATACCTCTGGAACAAGGCAAAATGTGGTAAGTGTATCAAAGCAGTATAGAAAACCAAGTTTCATGGTTTGTACAAGAGAACTGAACATCGTCAGAGGGAATTGAGGAAGGTTTCATAGAGGTAAATGCTTAATCTGGGTCTAGAAGAACAGGTAAGATTTTTTTTAAAGGGTGGGAGTAGGTAGACAAGAAAAAGAAAAAAAAACTATGCCCCTCATTTCAGTTGAACAGGGCATGCTCTGATTCATAATGCTGTCATCTCTATGTAGGTTTCAGGCCTTTTTCTCTGATTGACCCACAACATGGAAATCATTTTCCCTTCTGCCCACCATACCTCATTCCTCCCTCCTTTAATTGTAGCCCAAGCCTAACTCCTCTCTACAGCTTTCCCTGATTCAGTATTTCCATTTCCCAACTCAATAGTACCATATGGGGCAGATCCCCACTAACTACCCAGTATTACAGTCACCTTTCTCTTATAATTACTCTGTTTATGTGTGTGGCATCTGTTGTTTATGTTGTCTTCTCTGTTAGTCTATAAGAGATTGAACCATGTGTATTGTTAGTTCCATAACCAAACCATTTAGTAAAGTAACTGTGAAATTTGGCAGGTTCCCTGTACATTTATGCTCATAGACTCTCTGTCTGGGATGACTTATTCAGTTGTAATCCTGTCTGAAAGCAGAATGGATAAAATGATCTCTCTAGCATCCCTAATTTTATCAGGCTAGAATTCTTAGATCTTGTCTCTAAAGTGCCCTTGCTTTACCTGTTGAATTTCCTATACATCTTTCAAAGTCCAGCTTGAGGGCCACCTCTTCTAGGAGGCTTTCCCTGATTTCCACCTGCTCATGACATTTTCTCCTATAGACCTTATATGATGCTCCCACACACACCTCTCTAATGTAATGTTGTATATAATAGTTAATTTTGTATTATATATTTTTTAATCTACTATACTATAAGTGCTGTGAGGTTAAGGATTGTCATCTCTAAACTTTGTGTCATCCCTAGGACCTAATTCCATGTTATGCATACAGTGTCTGTTCAGTGAATGAATTAATGAATCTCTGAGTTGTACCTAGCCAACAAAATGATAGGATCAGTGAGAGTTAAATTGGAAAGCACAGAACTGTGCTTATTGAAACTATCACAAATGACAGAGTGAACAAGAGTTCAACACAGTGACAGAGATCTTGGGGGTGGCTTTCATTTTTTACTTCTTGTTTGTATCTCCAGATTGGTCATGTTGTCTATCCATTCCAGAGTGATATAAGAAGGAACAAGAATAGCATCTCACTTCCATTCTATTACAGAAAATTAAATTGGGGATGTAGACTTGGAATAAAGGCTATTATTTGGGGGGGGAACTCAGTCCAAAAAGTGGGTTTCTGGTGCTAACTTTGCCACTGAAATGTTTACTTTGAGAAGACTGCATGGCCTCTCCATTCTTCAGATTTCAATATAATTTTGTTTAAATAATTGAAATTTGGTTTTCTTTTCCCTCTCATTCCCTGCTCCCAAAAGTAGATAATACAAATCTATCCATCTCAAACTTCACAAGCTTGTAATAAGGTCATAGGATTTAAATTTTATAGGATTTTATAGATTACTTAGTCTTACCTTCTATTATTCAAATGAAGAGAGAAGGGAACAAACATTTATTAAGCACCTACTGATTACCAGATGCTGTGCTAATAAGCACTTTATAAATATTACCTCATTTGATGAAGGGCAAGACTGATGAAGTGATTTGTACAAAGTCACACGGGTGGTAAGTGAAAGCCAGGATTGGAGCCCGAGTCTTCAAACTCCAGATGCAGACAGAGGGAAGACACTCAGAGCTCTTAGAGTAAGGAAAAAGGTTTAATGTTTCAAGTGGTTATTATCAAGATGAATTTTAGAAAAGTTCTGCAGAAATTCGGAAGGGCAATGAATGAGATGACTTTTGGGGGAAATTTGGAGCCTTAAGAGCCACCTCAGTTAAAGTGCTTGCTTGGTACAATTGTACCTTTGGATCCACCACTTTCAGTCACCATAGACCCCATTAACCCTTGTATTTCCTTTTTCAGATCTTACAGGTGAACAAGGTGATGTCCATCTTGTTTTATGTGATATTTCTCGCTTATCTCCGTGGCATCCAAGCTAACAACATGGAGCAGAGGAGCGTGCCAGAAGATTCGCTAAATTCCCTCATCATCAAATTGATCCAGGCAGACATTTTGAAAAACAAGCTCTCCAAGCAGATGGTAGATGTTAAGGAAAACTACCAGAGTACCCTGCCGAAAGCCTCCCAGGGCCCAGAGGGGGCAGAGCCCTTGAAATCAGACTTCCAGCCAATGGCTGCAATGGATACAGAATTGTTGCGCCAGCAGAGACGCTACAACTCTCCCCGGGTCCTGTTGAGTGATAGCACCCCTTTGGAGCCCCCACCCTTGTACCTTATGGAGGATTTTGTGGGTAACCCAGTGGTGGTGAACAGAACTTCCCGACGAAAAAGGTACGCTGAGCACAAGAGTCATCGTGGGGAGTATTCTGTGTGTGACAGTGAGAGTTTGTGGGTGACAGACAAGTCATCTGCCATCGACATTCGGGGACACCAGGTAACTGTACTGGGGGAGATCAAAACCGGCAACTCTCCTGTCAAACAGTATTTTTATGAAACCAGATGTAAAGAAGCCAGACCTGTCAAAAACGGCTGCAGGGGAATTGATGACAAACACTGGAACTCTCAGTGCAAAACTTCGCAGACCTATGTCCGAGCACTGACCTCAGAGAACAACAAACTTGTGGGCTGGAGATGGATAAGGATAGACACATCCTGTGTTTGTGCCTTGTCAAGGAAAATTGGAAGAACATAAGTTGGCATCTCTCCCCATATATAAATTATTACATTAAATTATATGATATGCATGTAGCATATAAATGTTTATATTGTTTTTATATATTATAAGTTGACCTTTATTTATTAAACTTCAGCGACTCTACAATATATAATCTTTTCTCCCCAATAAAATCAGTGTGCTTGTCTCCCTTCAGGCTTCTACCATCTGTTAGACTGTGTTTTGTGCTCCTGCTCTCCCAGTAGGCTCTCTGTAAAATCTGTGTACACCAGTATTTTGCATTCAGTATTGTCAATGCCATGACTGTCATTTTAGTAAACATGTTAAAATCAGAGTTGTGTATAGACACATTTATACCCCTTATATACTTTTTCACGTTTAATTAAAAGAACTGTTATCTTCTTCACTGAAAGTGATGATGCCCTTCAGCCTCCAAAGAAAAACTTCCATTCCAACTTTCAAGTTCACTGGCAAGGTCACATTTTCCTATGTGTGCTGTTTCTCTTTTGCCAGGTAGAATTACCACATTCATCTGTGTTATGGCCCTGGGACCACAACAGCCAGCCTGGCAATTTTAGTTTTAGGAGTTTCTTCCAAACACAGTAGTTGTTTGGGGTTTTGTGTTGTTAACTGTTGATTTTGTTTTGTGATTGGTCTTCATGCTTCTGTTTCCTTTTAGAGTCTTATGGGAAAAAATTAAAGTGCTTTTAAGAGACATTTTATTGTTGTGACTACCAGGAATCAAGAAAAAGTGGCTTATGAATATAATATATAAGAGATAAATTAATCATAAAATATTATTTATTTATGACCAGCCAGCTTCCACCTACTGTTGGTCTCTTTTCAGTCCAACCTTGTAATCATTTAGTAAGCATCTGCTTTGTGATAGGCACTGGGGATACAAAGGAAAAAAAAAATAGGACATTCCCTGTCCTCTGGGAGCTTACATTCTGAGGAGGAAATAAAATGTTCACAGATAAGGATATATAAATTGTAGGCATCCCCCTCTTTCTCAATAATCTGTAGTCTTTGACGACATCCACATGTAGTTAATTTCTCCTTTGGGAATTTGAAAAGTAGGAACTCAGAGTGCTTGTTCAGAAGTTATGCTAAGGTGTAGCATGGAGCTGAGCCCTACCCAGTTTAGGAAGCAAACAATGAGGTGAGAGCGGTACTCATCATCACTTAACAGATTTTTGTGGGAAAAAAAAGCACATGGAGCTAATGAAAGATTCTAGTGTTTCACTTCAAGATGGTGAAATCGTGCTCTATTTTCTCTTTGAAAGTATGACTAAAACTGGTGCTTCATGAGAGTTATCAAGTCTACCTGTGATGGAGAACTATAGAGGCTGTAAAATCTCTACGTATCAATCAGAAAGCACACTTGCTACTCCCCATATCTTTCCTGTGCCATTCATTACCTGGATTTGTTTTCATCATAATTTGAGGTTGTTTAAACTAAAGTCTTCCTTGTGATGTGAAGATTATCCCAGGTTCACAAAGACTATGCCACAAGCTCTGGAAGTTCTTACTAAGAAGGAAGAGTTGAATTCAAGTATGTGTCCAGTGGTTTACTTTCTAAGGACCAGGTTAGCTAACTTCCTTAAGGCTTATCACCAGAAGATTGACCACCAAGGGATTATTTGGTTGGGGTCAGGCTACAGCAAACCATGAATATAATCCGCTAAAGCATGAAGCAATTGTGATTTATACACACCAAGACAATCGGAGGTTCTTGAAGTAAACAAAATCTCTAATTTGCCATCTATACACAGCAGCACATACTGTACATGGGCTATATATAACATATGGAGATTACATCTACTGTTTGAAATGAATCTTTTAAAATTGATTTGGAATGTTGCTTTGGCTTTGAGAATTTCAAAGCTCCCTCCCCCTACACCTGGTTAGTTTAAAACAGTACATGTTGGACCATATCACCCTTCCATCTCCACTACCCTATTTGGTAACAGTACTTTTCAGGGTTAGGATTAAGGTTCTGAGAGGAAAAAAAGTAGACAACAGGATTTATCCATGTGAAAAACTTTTATAGTTATTACTCCTATTGTGTATTTTTCCAGACCACAAAGAGCCAGCTAGCATCAAGGGCAAAAGAAGCAGAGTTGAGGTCTAAACTGATACCCTTGTTGTTGACCAAACCTCTGTTTGCAGGTTTATATTGTAAGGAGAGAGCAAAAGAGTATGGGACCTTTAACATCAAAGTGGAAAGGATTGACTTTTACTTCGGCTTTCAGTTGGAGACAGTCTATGTTTTTGGTTGCTTCCTTCAGCCCAATGAATGGTAGTAGGAGCCAGGAAAGGACCTCTCTTCTCTTAATCAGACTTGGAATTTAAGACTCAGTCTAGCACCCCTAAGAGCAGGTCTCATAGCCCATAGGCATTGATTGTTGAAAGTCAAAGACTTGTATCTTGTTTAAGCCAGGCATCTTCAAGCCACCAGTATCCTAGACAAGTTTCAAAAAGAAGGGCATCTGAGTTCCCCTCTGGGGCCACTTCTGTTCTTATTACATCAGTCCATTAACTAGCCTTCCTGCCCCATGCCTCACCACCATTTAGCATGGGTGGAAGGCATGGCAGAACAATGGCATGACAGGCTAGTTAAGGTATGGGAAAGGAAATTTCACTGTCCAACCTGGAACTTTTCACATCAGGTACCTAAACGTCCATATAAAGATTCTACTTGGGGTTCCACTGCCTGCCCAAACAATTGACTTTAGATCCTAAACAGAGCTCAGACCCTTTGCCATAGTGGGAAAGAGTGTGTATATCTAAAGCTTAACATGTCCAAAACTGAACTCATTATCTGTCCTCC
Organism: Pseudocheirus occidentalis; assembly: GCA_028646575.1. Taxonomy (NCBI): domain Eukaryota; kingdom Metazoa; phylum Chordata; class Mammalia; order Diprotodontia; family Pseudocheiridae; genus Pseudocheirus; species Pseudocheirus occidentalis. The sequence continues at coordinate 151,753,490 of CM053597.1, forward strand.
CAAATCCTCCCTTATTTCTAACTTCCCAATTATTATTAAAGGTACCGCCATCCTCCCAGTTACTTCGGCTCACAACCCAAGTGTCATCCTCAAAGCTTCACTCTTTCTGATCCCCTTTTTCTAATCACTTGCCAAGTCCAGTCTTTCTACCTTCATAACATCTTTTATATCCCTCTTTATATGTCTCCTCTGACACCTCCACTACCCTAAAATGGGCCCTCATCAGTTCTTTGCAATATAGCCTGTTGGTCAGTCTCCCTGCCACAAGTTTCTTCCACACTCAGGTCCATCCTCTTCTCAGCTGTCAGATTTATTCTCCTAAAGTGTGGTTCTGACCATGTCATTCCCATCTACTATACAATAAATATCACTTGCTCCCTGTTACCTCCAAGATCAAATGTAAAATGCTGTTTGACTTTTAAAGCCTTTTATACCCTGGTTCCTTTTTACTTTTCCAATCTTACACTGTACTCCCCTCACCATCCTTTTTGATTCAACAAATGGCATCGTTGCCATTCCCTGAACACAATAATCCATGTCCTGACCATTTTCTTGGCTTGTCCTCCATGGCTAGAATTTTCTCCCTCTTCTGCCTCCTGACTTCCTTCAAGGCTAAAGTCTGACCTCTAAGAAGCCTTTTCTGGTCTTCCATAATCTTAATGTCTTCCCTCTGAGACTACATAGAATTTATCCTGTATGTATCTTGTTTTGTATATAGTTGTTTGCATGTTGTCTCCCCCTTAGACTGTGAGCTCCTTAAGAGCAGGAACTAGTCGTTTTTGTCTTTCTTTGTATCCCTGGCACTTAGCACAGTGTCTGGTGCATCATAGGCACTTAATAAATGCTTCTTAACTAACTTGACTTGTATATTTCCCACCAAGATAAGAGTGTGAATCACTATCCTATCTGTGTGATGGCTATTTAATGAGAAGGAAGATGTCAGTGGTATAGTCACCCTGGGAATGTGACGTCCAAATGAGAATGTGGCTTCAGTCTCGGGCAGGGAAATGAAGTGTTACCAGTTCCGTTTCAGTGACTTTATTGGCACATCAAGGTATTTCAGCATTGCCAAAGTCAACATCATAAGTCTGCAGGACCAGAGCAGTAGTTTTCCCAGCTCTTTAGTGGGGTTTTCTATCCACTGGTCCCATGTGCTACTTTTCTGAAAGGAAGAAGTTAACTTCACTTCTGGTATACAAGGGACTTCAAAGTATCTGACCAGGAAGTCTCTGTCATTGTCCTCCTCCAACTCTTGTTACTTAATGAGAGCTGATCTTTAACACCTTGGAATGCCAAAAGAGAGCAAATGTGGTGCAGTAGAAAGATCATTGAACCTATCAATCACCTTCCTTTCTGGGGGTTAAAATGAAATTGTCAGAAGTCACCTCTATCTCCAAAGTTCTGTAAATCTATGAGAGTCTTTTGGAAAGAAGAGCATTGTAAGTAGTACAAATATTTAGACACAGTGAACTATTAATCTGCGAGGTTTCTGTATTTTACTTCAGTCTGGATTTCTGAAAAGGCCTCGTCATCTTCATACCTCTGACTGGTCCAGTGCCTTGAGTTACCAAATACAGGTAAGGACTTAATCATAATGAACATGTATCATTTGCCAAAAAAGCAGATTAAAACACCTTAGCTTCCCTAAGGAGGGGTCTACTGTATACCAAACCACCAGCCTGGACCCCTGTGGCTAACTTTTAATCCTTCTCAATTGACACTCTGGAGAAGGTATTTCGAACCACTTCCCAATGGCGAAACCTAATATTTTGCTAGCAGTTTTGCCTAGGTGATTTTCTATTGTGGTTTGCTTTTTTCACTCCTTGCAAAAATTTATGGAAGGATGTTAGTAGGACGGCTTTACTTTTTTCAGTGTGGAACAATGTTTTCTCCAGGTTATTATGTTGAGGTTTGACTTTTTCTAAGGATTCTTTTTTAGCCCCTTCCTCTTCTTTTTCAAATTTATTTGTGTGTGTGTGTGTGTGTGTGTGTGTGCGAGAGAGAGAGAGAGAGTGTGTGTGTGTGTGTGAGTGTTTTATAGTCCGTTTAGTCAATGTAAAAACCCTCCACTGAGGTTTTGAGAAACCATCTGCATTTATTTTATCACCTTTGAACATATGTTCAGGAATGAGATCTGTATAGCCAGTTTACAGCTACCTGGAGATTTGTCTGGCTTTACCAGGAAGGCACATCCACCAGGTTGTACATTCTATTGGTGTGGGTGAGCATGCATGCACATACATGCACATACATGGACATGTGCATGGGTACTGAGGGCCTTGGACTCATTTTTGTAGCCTTGCCATTCTGTCCTTCACTCTAGCTCTCCCTGGAATGAAGGCTGTCTCTTTCAGAGGGAAATATAGAATTTTCCAGAAATCTAGAGAGTATAGGGAGTGGTCTGTAAATCAAATCCCAATTCCCAGCCCTCCTTCCCAACCCTCCCTGCCCCCCAGTATTGGGGCCATCAATGTGTTTTGTTCAAGGAGACTAGAAATATGCTAGGACCTCCAAATGACAATTTTTTTAAACTGGAATCTTCCTTCTGTGCCCTCCTCTCCCCAGTAACCCCTCCCCCGTGCCTAACTAAGCCTAAACCCATTCCACAAACCCCACTCAAATTACAGCAGGCATTTAGAGTTTAATAGCTACTTTGGACATTTCAAAGAGCACCGGCACTGAACACCAGTTGAAATGGAAAACATCCGGTCTGAGGACTCAACATTCTGAGCTTTTGTTGGGATCCAGATGGAGGCCTTCCAGGCAGAGGGAGGGAGGGAATGGGGTGGAGGAGAGAGAGAGAGAGAGAGAAAGAGAGAGAGAGAGAGAGAGAGAGATGGTGAAATTCATTTTGAAGAGCTGCAGGGTTTGTTTCCTATAGTATTCAGCCTGTATTTGGTTACAGCCTATAGTGGCAGAATGGAGGAAGCCCAGATGTTGTGGGATGGGGAGGAGAATGAGAGGGGTGGAGAAGGCAAATAGCTCAGAGATATAGAAAAAAACATTTATTTTAGGAGGAGTTACCTACTGTTTAAGGCTGATGAGTTTGACTGACTTGAATTATTTCAGAGTTCAGGATGGATTCCCCATTTATTATTCAAAACTATGTGGCCAAAAATATATACATACATACATATATACATATATATGTATACACACACACTACACACACACACACACACACAGACATACATATATGCAAAAGTTTATTGGAAAGTTGTAAAGCCCAATCAAATAAATTAGATATTTCTAACTCTAGAAATGTAGAGGAGTGTTTGTGTATGTGCAAATGTGAATTTGTGTGCACTCATGTATATGCATGGTAGGTCTTTTTTTTTGGTTGTTGCTTTGATATCCTAACCACTGATGTATTGCATTTTTTAAGGAAAGGTAATGCTTTCAAAGAAAGCTCTCAAACACATTTAACCCTTAGGAGACTGAGTTGGTAGCCAGCTGGGGAGCATATGGAAAACAAACATTCTTAGGACTAGGGAAGTCTGCTGGTCAGGGTTGAGTTTTTAAGGGGGAGGATGGGGGAGAAGGCAGCAGATGAATTCCACCAATCAAGGGAATGAGAGGGGTTTGTTAAGATTCTGCTGAAGGCTGTGGGAAACTACCAGGTGGTGATGGGGTTTGGGGAAAAAAGAGAGAAAGAAGAATGGCAAGGTTGGGCCTGGGAAAAGAAGATGAGAAACTGAAATCATAGAAGAGTGAGATACTGAGGGACTATGGAGGCTCTGACAGGGAGCTGGTGTTGGAGTAGGGGACTCCAGGCTCCCTCTCCTGTTGTATAAGAGTCAGCAACACTATGACGTTGCCTTTGGGTCTTTGCAAAGGGGAAGGAAGTAATAAGCTGAATATGGAGGGATCATAGGTTTAGATCAAAGGGACCTCCAAGACCATCTAGTCCAGCCCCCTCAACTTGTAGATATAGAAAATGAGACCCAAAGAGTAACCTAGGGCACACAGCAAGAGGCAGAGCTAAGATTTGAACCTAGGTCCCCTAACTCCAGTGTCAGAAGTCTTTCTCCTGTCCCACAAAAGCAATGGAAATAATTTATTTGGTAGGAATTAATAAGATCATACACCTAGAGCTGAAAAGGAAAAAGGGAACAATCATTAAGCACCTACTCTGTGCCAGGCATTATGCTAAGCACTTTAAAAAATATTATCTCATTTGATCTATAAGAACCTTTATTATCCCCATTTTATAGTTGAAAAAACTGAGGGGTTAAGTGACTTTCCCAGGATCACACAGATAATAAGTGTCTGAGGTTGGATTTGAAGTCAGGTCTTTCTGACTCTATCCATTATTCCAATTAGTGCCTCATGGGCCTTTACTTAATTTAGTTCAACACTTTCCTTTCATATATGAAGAAATTGGGTCCAGGGAAGTCAAGTGCCTTGTCCAGGGTCACCCAGGTCTCAGAGGCAGGATTTCAACTTAGAACCTCTGCCTGCAGAGACAGCAGTATGTATTCCACTGTAATACATTGCTTCCTCAGCATGATAGTATCAGGTAATGGGGAGAAGTTTGAATTACTAAACTTTTATTTTGCTTCTTTTTTCCTGTGAAGGCGTATGCTCTTTGGACTGGTAGGGATAGAATAAAATCATTAGCAGACCACTGAAGTAAAAGAAAAATGTTCTCAATGAGTTCAAGTCATCAAGCAAGGACAAATTAGGCTGCTAAGAGAACTAGTCAATATGATGAGTAAGTATCATCAACACTCTTTGAAAGAGTCCTGCAGGAGGCAAAGGTCTGTGGATGTGAAACACTACATAAATAAATTTTTGAAATTTTGTTTGCTTTTAATGATTTTTGTTCTTCCTCCTTTTCTGGCTTCTATAAGATATGGTACAGTGGATAGAGTGCTGGTCCTGGAGTCAGGAAGACTTGAATTCAGATTCAGCCTTAGACTGTCTTTGAACTGTGTGACCCTGTGCAAGTCACTTAACCCACTTCACCTCAGTATTCTCATCTGTAAAATGAGCTAGAGAAGGAAATGTCAAACCATTCCAGTAGCTTTGTCAAGAAAACCCCAAATGGAGCCCTCAAGAGTGGACATGACTAAAATGACTGAACGACAAATGACTCTTTGGGAGAAGGGAAAGGGAGAGATACAGGGGAAATAGAAGTGACATAAAAGCAAATTCTATCAATAAAGATCTGTTTTTCAAGAAGTAATACAGCACTTGTCAAGTAGCAAAGTAATGTGGAAAGAACATTGTGTGATGATTCAAAGGACTTGGGTCCAAATCCTGACTGTATCACTTGCTACCTGTGTGATGGTAGATGAGCCACAATTTCTTGGGCTCTGTTTCCTTCTCTGCAAAATAATGAGGTTGGACTAGATTGCCCTTCTAGCTCTGAGAACCAGCTTGTGAATGGAGAATGGTTAATCCCCCAAATTTCAAAGGAAAGAAGAGAATTAAGTCATGTAAACTCTAGAACCACGAGCTCAATTTGTATTCTTGGGAAAATCCTAGGACACAGTAAAGGGACGATATGGGAGCATTTAGAATAGGTTGTGTGAACTAATTTAATTTCTGCATCCCTTCCTTTCCCTTCAAATATTGTATGTGCCTTCTCCCATTCTTCTTGATGCATTTGACCTGAAGGATCAGTTAGCCTACTCCTCATTCCTCATTGCTACTTTCCCAGTAACCATATTCAATACCTTTGTTGTTGTGTTTTCTTACCCCTGCCCTTGTAGTAGGGGGCTTTGTTATGCATGTTGACATTCACTGAAGCATCCTGGCCTCCCAATGTGTCAACCACCATAACTCTCATGACTTACATCTTCATATCACCTCAGCCTTACACAAGAAAGGTCATACCTGTGTTCTTAGACTCACTTACAAGTGTTCTACTTGTGTTATGGTGTACAACTCTGAAATGCTTCTGATATCATTTTATCTCTCCTTGTGCTTTATTCAGTCTCATTCTCCCTCATAGTGAACTCTTTCCAGTAATCACTTGTTTTTTTCAGAATAAATTTTATTTGTTTTCTTGTTTACATCATTCATTTTAATGAGATTTTTGAATTACAAATTTTCTCCCCGTCTTTCCCCTACCCCAAACCCAAAACAGTGATCCCACTGTAGAGCCCCTCCCCTGGTCTGCTCTCTAACTTTCTGGTAGGGCAGCCCTTGTATATCTTAATTCCTAGTTGCAGGTATTGCAGAGCTTTAAATTCCAGATTCTTTCAGTTCTTCCCTTGTCACCCACCCCCACTGGAAGGGCAAGCAATTCAATAAAGGCTGTGGATGTGTGATTACACAGGACATCTTCATAGTGGACATATTGTGACAGTGATCATATGTGATCATGTGTCCCTCCTTCCTATCCCCCCCTTGTTCTGTTCTCTACCTTGTACCTGTCCCTTTACTGAAGTGTGTGCTTCCAGCATCCCTCCCCCAGACCCTGCCCTCCCCTCCGTCGTCCCCGCACTCATCCCCAAGCTCCCTGCTCTCCTGTGTGGCATGATGCCCAGTTTAGAGTTTATGCCATTTCTTCCCTAAATCAGATTCAATGAGAGTAAATGAAAGTAACGTTGTAACAGTTATCCCT
>CM053597.1:151760563-151781556 GCA_028646575.1 Pseudocheirus occidentalis
TCTCTGTCTCTGTCTCTGTCTCTGTCTCTGTCTCTCTCCCTTTTTAGCTTTTGTGCTTCTTTGTATCCCTAGTGCTTAGCGTAGTACCTAACACATAGATTGAGTTTAATAAATTGATTTTCTTCAGAATTTCCTAAATTCTTTATGGTTATAATTTCAGTTTATCTTCACAACAACCCTGGAAGGTAGGTTGCTATTATTATCTCCATTGTACAAATGAGGAAACTCAGACAAACAGAGGTTAAGTGACTTGTTCAGGGTCACTCAGCAAGTAAGTATCTAAGGTAGAATTTGAACTCAAGACTTCCTGACTGGAAGAGTCCTGCTTATCTAAGTTCAGAGTAGGAGAGGGAAGGCATGGGAGAGCATTCTTCTGTCCAATGTAATGGTCAAGTGAAATTTCGAGTATTAACAGTGACCACGGAATCCAATGAAAAGTTTTAAGGAGCTTTAACAGAAATTAATTTAGCCATGGTGACTGTCTCTCATGCCAATCAATAGAGAGCATCGGGGTAGTGCAGAAATGCAGGGTCTTTTATACCATATAGTCCCATTGTTTGGAGGTGCAAGTAAGTTGCTGAGGTAGGAGAAGAAAAAACGAATACCTAGCTTGGTTCCCACATCCCAGCCTGGTTCATAGGCAGGTTCATTGTCTTCTAACTTGCTGATTTCTAATTTCTCAAAGTATCACTTAACTATTTCCTGGCTATTTCATTCTTAAGTCCATGAAGTTTCTATTTAACTAGTTCCTGCCCATTTCATCCAACACTATTAATTGTGCCTTCTCTGTGGTGTTCAGTTGTGTCCAATTCTCCATGACCCCATTTGGGGTTTTTTTGGCAAAGATATTGGAGTGGTTTGTCATTTCCTTCTCCAGCTCAAACAGGGTTAAGTGGCTTGCCCAGGATCACATGGCTAGTATCTGAGACTAGACTTGAACTGAGAAAGATGAGTCTTCCTGACTCCAGGAGTAACATTCCATCCACTGCACCACCCAGCTGTCCACCATATCCATAGAAGGGAATAATATATATGTTTCAGTAGCTTCTGTTGTCATTATTCAGTTGTTTCATTAGTGTCCAACTCTTCTTGCAATAATTAGGGACACAAATGGGAGACCAGAGACTGAGTTCTAGTCTGTGATCTGTAACTAATTGTGTGTAGGCAATGGTGATGAAGCTTGGGTGAAGCACAATGAGGCCTAGCACTGGAAAAGGGACGTCCTGGTGGAGAAACAGGCCTGTGGAGACACTATGTGGATGGTGCGCTGAATGCTTCACATTGCCAGGGAGCAGTCTGGTTTGTAAATGAGACTGCCCTTCCAAAATACAAGGATATGAAGAAGGCTGCTGAAATATGTGATGACCATCCACATTGAGCAGCCTGATCTGTAGGGCCCTCTTTTCACAGAGTGGAGAGCTCAGCCTCCGTCTACCTGGCATAAGATATTGCAAGGAGCGTGGCAGACAATGTTGTACCTCCTCTAGGTAGGACTCACTGGGGTATTCACTGTGTACACAAAGAGTTAGGAAAGGTGACTGGGCTTCAGCCAGTTGGGAGATCCCCTAAGCAGGGTGTGCTGGAATAGTTTTTCAGCATGTGCATTTACACCTCAGAAATCAGCAAACACTCCAAACAAGGACTTTGGGTTATTGTTTTGTTGATTGTCCAGACTTAAGAAAATACTGGAGAAAAATGTTAATAATGGTGATTAAACTTTAAAAGGTCACATGGGTATGGTGGTCCACATCACTGCCTGAGGGCCTAATATTGAGGCTTCAGGAAGAGGCCATCCCCATTCCAGGGGTGAATTCTCTCCTCAACTCTGCTTTACATAAATCTTCTGAGGCTGAGGTCAGGTGCTGCCTCCTCTGTAAGGCAATTATAGAGACACAAATCACTTTGTGGAGGATTGTAAATGATACCTTACTTACGTATGAATAATTGATTTTTTCAGAGGAATCATAAAAAAATCCAAAAACATTTGGAGACTGCATTCTTATTTTAAAAGTACAATCTATTTGGCAGGGGAAATTTAGAAAGCTGGGACCTTAAAAGTGAAAGGTGAGTTACTAAGAGTCAGGAGGCCCTCGTTTAATTGGATATAGGAACCTGAGTGAAAAACCAGATGTAGGAACTCCAGGAGAAGACTTGAAGATGCACTTTTCTGGCAAAAAGCTCTTTTGCCAGAATTGTGACTATTAGATTCAGTCAGTGGAGGAAGACTTCAGCTAGGTAATTCCTGTTTGGAGAGATAGAGAATTGATTTAATTGGCCAGGAGTTTCAGTAACAGCTATTGTTCTTCAGTGTCCCTTGAAGCTGGAAAGAGATAAAGCCTTTAAAAGGGTTTTTTGCTCTCTGCTCCAGCAGAGAAAGGAGAAGCTGAAGGGAGGTAACAGCTGCTTTGTATTTCGTTGGGTTGACTAGGTTCATTTGCCTGGCATAAAGTCAGCCTGAGCTGTGGTGCAAAAGTTCTATTCTGATTGGAGAATACAATTTCCAGGTGAGTGAATACTGGTTGGGCTTGTCTTTATAGCCCAGAGATAGCCTTTCAAGTTTTCTGGCTTAAAGTGAGCTGCTACTCACATATCTAAAGGGCCTTTGAAGATGATTCTTAGTAGAGGAGAGGATCTGCCTAGGTGAAGAGTGGTGAGACACAGGAGACAAGCAGAGAAATAGTTTCACAGGGGACAGATATTCCTGAACAGAGCAATGACATGAAAGCCTCAAGTCCATATTTGTAAGTTACCCTGAACACAGAGATTTTCCTCCCTCATGTGCTTCCCTGTCAGTTTCCTGTGAGTGTGCCTGTTTTCCCCAATAGATATTGAGTATATTGGTGGCAGAGGCTGATGCAGGTTTATACATGAATTTTTGAGGTAGTTTACTGTTTATACATTCGTTTGAATATATGATGTTACTATTCATTTTGCCTTATTCTTTAGTAAATGATTATGTTTGAGATTTTGGAATGTTGCTATTGTAAATGGTTGGTCATGCAAATATCATGTACTGTATACATCTGTTCTAAGTGGCTAGTTGAGTGAACTGGTAAATACATTGGTAGGGGCTCAAGAGCTAGAAAACCTTTAGGATCTTGACACCAAGGGCTGACTGTATGTTAGGAATAATGTCTACTTTTAATATTTGGAAACATGACAGACTCAACTGCACAACCGGAAATGTTACCTATGTTCTTATCTGAATATAACTAGGAAGCAGGAAGGAAGGAAGGAAGGAAGGAAAAGGATCTTTGATATTTGTATGATCCAGAGATCTAATGATTGAATCTTTGCTATAAATTCCCATTTGCCTGAGGTATAAAAGCTGAGCACACAAGTAGCTGGGGATCCTCAGACTTAACAAATTCCCCACTTCCCTTCAAGTCAATATAACCTGCTACCCAGGCACACCTCTATGGGGACTTGGTTGTTGAGAGGAGCTGTGTGCAAAAGCATCAGATTTAAATTAGGCATTGACTAACATCTCATACCCTATATCAAAATATAATCAAAATGGGTACATGATTTTTAGACATAAAGGATGGTACCACAAACAAATTAGGAGAACAAAGAATAGTTTAACTGTCAGATGTGAGAAGCGAAGAATTTATGACCAAATGATATAGAGAACATTATGAAATATAAAATGCATTATTTTAATGATATTAAATTAAAAAGGGTTTACTAAAAAATAACCCAACACAACTAAGATTTGAAGAAAACCAGAAATCTGGGAAACAATTTTTACAGCAAGTATTTCCAATAGAGGTCTCATTTCTCAAATATATAGAGAAATGAGTCAAATTTATAAAGATACAAGTTATTCCCCAATTGATCAAAGGATATGAACTGGCAGTTCTCAACTATCTCTAGTTATGTGAAAAAATGCTCTAAATCACTATTGATTAGAGAAATGCAAATTAAAACAACTCTGAGGTACCACCTCATACCTATTACATTATCTAATATGACAGAAAAGGAAAATGATAAATGTTGGAGAAGATATGTGAAAATTGAGACAGTAGTACATGGAGTTGTGAACTGATCCAACCATTCTGGAGGATAATTTGGAACTAAGCCCCAAAGGTTATAATATTGTGCAAACCCTTTGATCCAAGAATATCACTACTTAGTCTGTATCCCTAAGAGACCATAAAACAGGGAAAAGTACACACATGTACAAAAATATTTATAGGAGTTCTTTTTTGTGGTGGCCAACAATTAGAAATTGAGGGGATGCCCATCTATTGGGAAATGACTGAAAAAGTTGCAGTGAATGAATGTTATGGAATACTATTGTACAGTAAGAAATGATGAGCATGTGGATTTCAGAAAAACTTAAAAAGTCTTACATGAATTGATGCTTTCTCAAGAAAATGGAACCAGTATTCTCCTATAACAAAACTAATGTGCAGAATGAGATGCACATTTTTTTTAATGTATGGGGTGTAGATTTGTTTGCTGAACCATGTTTATTAGCTAGAAGAATTGTTTTGCATTTGGGAGTGGGTGGGAAGGGAAACTTGTAATAGTGTTGTCGCTGCCCCATACCAAAGAGAAAAGAAGAAAAAAATAAAGTGGTTATTAAGCACTGATTTTCTTCACAGAAGAAAACAGAAGGAAACACTTAGTATAGCTTTGAAAGTAACACCGAATTTGCATACTCTTTAAAAAACAAGCTTTAGATAATATATATATATATATATATAGTTTCACATATAATATTTTTCCTCTACTCTTTTACATATGAATATGTTCTCTTTGGGGGATGCTTATTAACTTCAGAATAAAAAAATAAATTTAGAAAAATAGTTCAAATCCTACCTTCCCCTTTCCTCGTTTCTTTAGGATATTAACTTTGCCTATATATTTTATGCACTTAGTCATTTACTGTTCTCTCTTTCTCCCTCTCCTCTCCATCTCTTTGAACTCCAAGGTCTCTTCCAGGTATAGATTCCTTAGGAAAGATTTCTTGGAAAAATAGAGTTTAGAAGAAAAAATAAGTAATATGGTCTACATGAAGTGAGAGATACTTGAGGAGTTTATGTTCTGGGGATAGGGAGGTAAGAGAGGAATTTTTTAAATTTAGCTTTTTAAAAAAGTGTTATTCATGTCCCTTAATTGTGATGTTTGTATTAAACCTTTATAGCCAAATATTATAGCCAAAATATTTAAGTAAGACCAGGAGAAAGTCACTGTGTCCAATTGTGTATTGGCATATGCCACATCTATATAGCTCCTCACCTTTCCTCTCTGAGGAGGCAAATGTGTTGGTCATCACAATTAATCAGTTTGATTGAAATTTTGTGTTTTAAGTTTATATCACTGTATGTACTATTTTCCTGATTCTTCTTTACCTTTCTCTGCATTAATTCATATAAATCTCATATATTTTTCAAATTCCTCATACTTATTCTTATAGTACAATAATATTCCATAACAATCACATCCCACAAGATGTTCAGCTATTTCCCATTGGACAGGCATCTGTTCTACCTCCGGCTTTTTGCTACCACAGAAAATACTACTGAGAATTTTATTATATATCGACCTTTCAATTTTTTACCTCCTTGACACTGATACTCATTAGTAGTTGGATCATTTAGTCACAAGTAATGAAAAGTTAAGAGGTTTTTCTCACCTAATTGCTCATTGGTTTTCACTGTAGTTGGACTAATACATAGCTCTAAGAACATTACATTAATGTGCCAGTTTTCCCCTAACTCTCTACCACTGACTGTTTTAATCTTTATCATCTTTGGAAAGACTGAGAGGAACAGCAACACTTTTCTCATTCCCCAGGCTACTGCGTTACAATGTCAGATGCGTCATTCTCCCTCTTTTCCTCATTGTACTGTCAAAATACACTCCAAGAAAAAAAATTATTTGACTACTGATCCTGGACCACATTGCTAATCTTGTCAGATAATTCTACTAAAAAAAAATCCAGGAAACTGTGTTTTGGGCAAAAGAACAGGAGCTGAGAAAAGGCAGACCCATGTCTGTGTTGCCTTGGAGTTCTTTCAGCTGCTGTGTTGACTGGATTTTCAGGCATTTGGGTCAGTGCTGGGACTCAGTCTAGACCAATTTTATTGACTTAGGAAGATCAGGAACTGGCAGGATTCTGAGCTGTGTGAAGTCAGAGTCTTTTGCCCTTGAACTCATACCCTAGAGCCTAATTATTGTGCATTACGTTCATATTTAACTTCAGTCCAAGCTTGTTACAAAACCTGAAGAAGATAGCTTGGAAGCTGACCCTAGAAAATGCATCTATTAATAATGTTGTTGTTATTGGGTCATGTTCAACTCTTCATGACCCCATTTGGAGTTATTTTGACAAAGATCCTGGCATAGTTCACCATTTCCTTCTCCAGTTCATTTTACAGAAGAGGAAACTGAGGCAAATGGAATTAAGTGCCTTGCCCAGGATAACACATCTGGTAAGTGTCTGAGGCTGAATTTGAACTCAGGTCTTCTTGCCTACAAGCTTGGCAGTGTATCAATTGCACCACCTAGCTTTCTTGTGGCAATAATATTTCAGCCCTTAAACTCATCAGCCCCTTTTTACTCTTTTCTCCTCTTGCCCCCTGAATCTCTGTCCTCAGAACTCCCACAATTGACTAAGTGATATTCTGTGGTGGCGTTTCCCATCCTAGAAATCATTTAGAATTAGATAGATCAACTTCATACATGGGTTCCAAACCACCTTTACTCTCACCACAGGAATTCCTGTACTGGCCATGGTAGGGCTATCCTTGTTTCCTAAGGAACTTTAAATATATAAATCAGTCCTCACAAAGAGGAAACCAAAAAAAGCCTAGAAAGTACCTCAGCCAGAAAACATTTTATCTTTCCAAGAAAAGAGATGACATCCAAGGATAACACAAATTTAGATTATAAATTCATTTGTAAAGTCTTACAAAGGAGGATAATGGAAGATTATTAGCAGAACCACTTCATAAAACAGCAAGTAGCTGTGTAGGGAATCTAATCCAATAAGCATTTATTAATAAAAAGCTGGAAAAAGGAGAAAAAACCCAAACAAATGAAAACAGACATCACATCTCTGATGTGCTCCTTAGGGAAGCAGAAATTGGATAAAAGAAAATAAGATGTGGGATGGCACAGTGAATGGAGCACTGGTCCTGGAGTCAGGAGGACCTGAGTTCAAATCTGGCCTCAGACACTTAACACTTACTAGCTGTGTGACCTTAGGTAAGTCACTTAACCCTAATTCCCCTGCCTACCCCCCTCAAAAAAAAAAAGAAAAAAGAAAAGAAGAATAAGAAGAAATAAGTATACACGAGGAAGTCTGTGTTGACTCATTCTTTAAAACTACTTTTAATATATATATTTTTAATTTTCTTAGATATATGCATGCCATTTCAACTAGTAGAATGTAAGTTTTTCGAGGTCAAGGACTCTTTCATTTTTGTCTTTGTATTCACCAATCAATGCAGCTACTTTTAGATAACCCCATTAATTGAAATGAAATTCCTATGGTGTTCAGTTCTGGTTTTTTTTTTTTAATTAAAGTATTTATTTTTGTTTTCAACAATCCTCCCATAAGTTTTAAGTTTTCTTGCCCTCACTTTCCTCTTTCTCTTCAAGACAGCTTGCAATCTGATATGGACCTACATATAGATTCCTATTGAACACATTTTCAAATTAATCATGTTACATAGAAAAATTATAACAAATGGGAAAAACCATGAGAAAGAGGGGAAAAAAACCCCAAATGCAACAAAACAAAAAAGAAAGTAGTCTGCTTAATTCTGCATTTGGACACCATAGTTCTTTTTCTGGATATGACTGGCATTTTCCATCATGTGTTCTTTGGTATTGTTTTAGGCCCTTCCATTGCTGAGAAGGGCTAAGTCTATTGAAATCATTCCTCCCAAACTGTGGTTGTTACTGTGTACAATGTTCTCCTGATTCTGCTCCCCTAACTCAGCATCAGTTCATACAAGTCTTTCAAAGTTTCTCACCATTTCTTGTAGCATAATAGTATTCCATTACATTAATATACTACAACCTATTTAGCCATTTCCCAATTGATAGATATCCCCTTGATTTCTGATTCTTTACCACCACAAAAAAAGAGTGGCTATGAATATTTTTATACACTTGGGTCCTTTTCCCCGTTTTATCATCTTTTTGGGATACAGCCTTAGAAGTAGTATTGCTGGGTCAAAGGGTATGCACATTTTTATATCCCTTTGGGCATAGTTCCAAATTGCTCTCCAGAATGGAGATCATCTCACAGCTACACCAACAATGAATTAGTGCTCCAACATTCCCATATCCTCTCCAGCTTTTATCACTTTTTTATTTTTGTCAAGTTAGCCAATATGATTTGCAATGTGGTGCCTCAGAGTTGTTTTGATGTGCATTTCTCTAATGAATAGTGATTTAGAGCATTTTTCATATTCCTATAGATAGCTTTAATTTCTTCATCTGAAAACTGCCTGTTCATATCCTTTGACCATTTATCAATTGATTAATGACTTGTACTCTTGTAAGTTTGACTCAATTCTCTACATATTTTAGAAATGAGGCTTTTATCAGAGACATTGGTTGTAAAAATTCTTTTCCAGTTTTCTGCTTGCCTCCTAATCCTTGTTACATTGGCTTTGTTTCTACAAAACCTTTTTAGAGTATCAGCCTTTGTACCTAGGTCTTGTACCCATTTGTACTTTATTCTAGTATATGGTGTCAGGTGTTGATCTATGCCCAGGTTCTGCCATACTATTTTCTAGTTTTCCCAGCAGTTTTTGTCAGTGCGTTCTTATCCCAGAAGCTGGGGTATTTGGGTTAATCAAGCAGTAGATTGCTGTATTCATTGACTACTGTGTCTTGTGCATCTAATCCATTCCACTGATCTACCCTTCTATTTCTTAGCAACACCAAGTGGTTTTGATGATTGTGAGATTGCTTTATAATATAATTTTTAAGATCAGGTATGGCTAGGCTACCTTCCCTAGCATTTCTTTTCATTAATTCCCTTGATATTCGGGACCTTTTGTTCTTCCAGATGAATTGTGATATTATTTTTTTCTAGTGTTTTTTCGGTAGTTTGATAGGTATGTCACTGAATGAGTAAATTAATTTAGGTAGAATTGTCATTTTTGTTATATTAGCTTGGCCTACCTGTGAATGACTGATGTTTTTCCAATTATTTCTGTCTCTTGTTGTTGGGCTTTGTTAGTAATATATAGAAATGCAGGTGATTTATGTGGGTTTATTTTACATCCTGCAACATTGCTAAAGTTGTTTATTATTTCAAGTAGTTTTTTTACTTGATTCTCTAGGATTCTCTAAGTATATCATCATATCATCTGAAAAGAGTGATAACTTTAGTAATAAGGGGAGAAAAAGAAATTGAAGGAATTAGAACAGGCAAAGAAGAAAGTAAGTTAACATTTCTACTGCTGTATTGAATAACAGTGGTGATAATGGACATTCTTGTTTCACCCCTGATATTATCGGAAATGAATCTAGCTTATCCCCATTATATATATATAATGCTTGAGGAAGGCTCCATTTATTCCTTTTCTCTCCAGTGTTTTCAATAGAAATGAGTGTTGTAATTTGTCAAAAGCAAAAAACCGTAACAGAAATCACATAATGATCTCAATAGGCACCTATTGAGATCATTATGTGATTTCTGTTAGTTTTGTTGATGATATGATCAATTATGCTAATACTTTTCCTAATATTGAACAAGCCCTATATTCCTGATATAAATCTTTCCTGATCAAGGTGTATCATTCTCATGATAAGCTGCTGTAATCTTTTTGCTAATATTTAAGATTTTTGCATCTATATTCATTAAGGAAATTGGTTTATAGTTTTTTTTCTGTTTCAGTTCTTTCTGGTTTAGGTGTCAATACCATATTTGTACCATTAAAATTTGTACCATTTGGTAGGACTCCTTCTTTGCCAGTTTTCCCAAATAATCTATTGAAATTAATTGTTCTTTAAATGTTTGATAGAATTTACTTGTAAATCCATCTGGTCCTGGAGATTTTTTCCTAGGGAGTTCATTGATGACTTGTTCAATTTCTTTTTCTGAGACTGGGCTATTCAAGTATTTAATTCCACTTCTGTTAACCTGGGCAATTTGTACCTTTGTAAATATTCATCCATTTCCCTAAGATTGTCAAATTTATGGGTATAAAATTGGGCAAAATTATTCCTGATCATTGTTTTAATTTCCTCTTCATTGGAGGTGAATTCACCCTTTTCGTTTTTGATCCTAGTAATTTGGTTTTCTTCTCTTTTTAAATCAAATTGACCAGAGGTTTTTCAATTTTATCGGGGGTTTTTTTTTTTTCATAAAACCAGCTCTTAGTTTTATTTATTCAATAGTTTTCTTAATTTCACTTTTATTAGTATCTGCTTTTGTTTTCAGTATTTCTAATTTGGTATTTAACTGGAGATTGTCAAATTGTTCTTTTTCTAACTTTTTCAGTTGCATGCCGAATTCATTGATCTCCTCTTTCTCTATTTCATTCATATGAGCATTCAGAGATATAAAATTTCCCCTAAGAACAACTTTCACTGCATCCCATAAGTTTTGGTATGTTGTCTCATTATGTTCATTCTCTTGAAAGAAGTTACTGATTGTTTCTATGATTTGCTGTTTAACTCGATCATTTTTTTAGAATTAGATTATTTAATGTCCAAATAATTTTTAGTCTTTCTTTCCACAGTCCTTGATTATATATAATTTTTATTGCATCATCTGAAAAGGATGCATATAATAGTTCTAGCTTTCTGCACTGGTGAGGTTATGGCCTAGTACATGGTCAGTTTTTGTGTATGTGCCATGTATCACTAAGAAGATATATTTCTTTCTATCCTCATTCAATTTTCTCCAGAGGTCTGTCATATCTGTCTTTTTTTTTCTAAAATTCTTAACTTCTTTCTTGTTTATTTTGAGGTTAGATGCATCAAGTTCAGAGAGGGGAAGGTTGAGGTGTTCCCCACTAGTATAGTTTTTTAATCTATTTCTTCCTCAAACTCCCTTAACTTCTCTAAGAATTTGGATGGTATACTACTTGGTGCATATGTGTTTTGTAATGATATTACTTCATTGTCAGTGGTGTCTTTTAGCAGGATATAGTTTCCTTCCTTATATCTTTTGATTTGATCTATTTTTTATTATTCCTTGTCTGAGATTAGGATTGCTACCCCTGCTTTTTTTTTTACTTTAGTTGAAGCATAATATATTTTACTCCAGCCCTTATACCTTTACAGGGTAGACCCTGTATGAATCCCCGTTTCATATGTGTTTCTTGTAAACAACATGGGCTTAAAAAATATCTTTATTTAGTATTTTATTTTTCTGCAGTTACATGTAAAAAAATTTGACATTCAATTTTTAAACTTTGAGTTACAAATTCTCTCCATTCCTCCTTCCCCAGCCCTCCTCATTGAGAGGGCAAGCAATTCAATATAGCATATATATATGTAGTCTTGTAAAACATTTCCATAATGGTAAGTCCAGGGATGGGGAACCCACAGCCTCAAGGCCACATGTGGCCCTCCAGGGTCCAAATTGCGGCTCCCTGACCAAATCCAAACTTCACAGGACAAATCTCCTTAAAAGGATTTGCTCTGTAAAACCACGACACAGTCAAAAGTTCACACCCAAGGACCCAGAAGGCCACATGTGGCCTCGAGGCTGCAGGTTTCCCATCCCAGGACTAGGTCATCTTTTGCCTCAAGTCTTACCTAGCCTTTAATCACTGAAAAAGGTGTTGCCTCATACCGAGACCATAGAAAGATCTCAACTTTTTAAAAAATTAAATTCATTTTTAAAAAATTACTTTTAGTTTACAACAGTTCCACAAGCTTTTGAGTTCCAAATTTTCTCCCACTGCCTCTTATGCCCTGTCACTGCCCCCCCCATGGCGACATGCAATCAAATATAGATTCTACAAATATTTTTTACACTAAAACATTACATTAGTCATTTATATTTAAATTAAACATTAGTCAAATTGTAAAGAAAGATTATAATCAATGGAATGAACAATAAGAAGCAAAACAAAAAACAGAGAGAGTAAGTAGTTTGCTTCAATCTGCAATCAGACTCTTGAAATCTTTCTTTGTGGATAACCTTTTCCATTATGAATCCTTTGGAGTTGTCTTAATGATGGAATCCTAATAAACCTGCCCCCATCCCCAATATTCTAACTTGATTATAGCACTAGGCCCACTGAACAGCAGGCCCACTGTACCTACCTAACTCCCCCCCAACCCCAGCCAATATCCTAAATTCTTCATATATGCCTCACTCCTCACTGGAACAACAGGTGTGTCCCTGAACTCTTAGTATTCACAGAAACAGTAGTTGTGTTCATGTGATGGGAATCTAGCCACTGCCTCTAACTGGTCACTGCCCCCAGACTCATTCCTACAGAAACAGGTATGTTCTTGTATTCAATCACAATCACATCATCCATCTAGCCCAAGACAGGACCACAATAGCTAACTATCTGTCTTAACCAGATATGACCACAATACCTAGCCAGTTAGAGGGCAGAATGACCAGAATGTTTAACCACAGAAACATAGATGGGACCCCTCCTCTATAACCTAATCCCTTAACAAATTTCTCCTACCTTTTTAATATTAATGATATTCCTCTATTCTATGTAAATTTCTGTTGTATAATTACATCTTTACCCTATAAAAATCTATCTTGCTTTCTCTAACATTGCTGGTTTCTCTTGAAATTTAGCCTGCTTTATGAGAGGCGTCAATCTCAATAAATGCCTGAACTTGGATTAGAGTTTGTTGGACTCTGAAATCTTTGAGA
The DNA here is from genome assembly GCA_028646575.1 of Pseudocheirus occidentalis. Taxonomy (NCBI): domain Eukaryota; kingdom Metazoa; phylum Chordata; class Mammalia; order Diprotodontia; family Pseudocheiridae; genus Pseudocheirus; species Pseudocheirus occidentalis. The sequence continues at coordinate 151,773,396 of CM053597.1, forward strand.
CAGTTCTACCACAACACATCATGAAACCCCAACAGTTTTTAGGTGGGCAGAGGCCCTAACTCAATAGCTTTTTGGCATCCCTGGGTGGGCCTGAGTCTCTGATTCTGACCTCCCCCTCTACATGGAGTGGAGTCTCTTATTCAGACCCACCCTCTAATCCAAAGGTAAGCATATCTTTTTCCCTTCTCTTAGCTGGGAGTTCCTTCAGGCACCTAGGAAGGCTTGACTGGATTGCTTGGGCCCTTATGGCTAGCACATTCCCTCTAGACAGAGGATGCTCTGCTTGGGAATTTCACAGGGAGTTCTTTATGAACTCAATTCTTCATCCTTCAGTGATTATGGCCTTGAAGAGATGAATGTGCCTGGGGGTTCTTGGGCTTATGGCATTCAGTCCCAGCTCCAATCCTATGGGACTACTATACTGTGGTAGCACAAGGTCTTTATATAATCTGGAAGACCAAGAAAAGTTATCACTATCTATGCTTTCTGTTTGTGTCTGTCTGCTCTGTGTCTGTGTAAAAATAAATCTCTGAGTCTGCCACCTTGTAAGACTTAAAATGTAGCCAGTCAGAAAAGAAAAAAAAACTGTACCTGGACTAGAAAGATGCGTTGTCTCTTAAAGAAAGATTGTTGGCAAAAACAAAAAACAAAATAACAATCTCTCTTTTTATTTCCTTGGACTCCAACGCAGTTCTGGAGGTGGAAATACAGATGGAAAAAGAGAAAAGGGAAATTTCTCCCCTAAGATCTATCTAAGAGAAAAGGGGTCACTTCATTGATCAGAGAGGCAGGTTTCTGTGAATTTTTTTTTTTTAATTTTTGCTTTTTTTGGAGGGGGGAGGGCAGGGTAATTGAAGCTAAGTAACTTGCCCAAGGTCACATGGCTAGTAAGTGTGTCAAGTATCTGCTCCTGGATTTGAACTCAGGTCCTCCTGACTCCAGGGCTGGTGCTCTATTCACTGCACCACCTAGCTGCCCCCCAAAGTTTTTTGCTTTTTTTTCTTTTGTAGGGGGGAAGGCAAGGCAATTGGGATTAAGTGACTGCCCCAAGGTCGCTCGGCTAGTTTTGTGTTGTGTCTGAGGCTAGATTTGAGCTCAGGTCCTCCTGATTCCAGGGCTGGTGCTCTATTCACTGCACCACCTAGCTGCCCCAAGAGGCAGGTTTCAAAGCTGCACTTTGGAATAGGACTAACACTTAACCCTTTTCTGAGTCACAGAAAGAGAGCTATGCGATATCATTGGGAATATAGATACAGGTAATTGAATTCATTCTGGTTACTATTTGGCACTAAGAGTCTCCTCCCTGTAGCCTTACCTTTGATGAGGATAGGACTACAGTGCCTTCTCACTTTCACTTCTCACAGTGAAAAGTTAGAACTACCAAGATTATCTTCCCTGTGGTTCTAGCTCTTCACAGACTAGGGCTACATTGCATTCTCCTGTCATCCTGACTCTAACCAAGCTGAGTATACAGTGAGAAGTTACAACCGCTAAGATTCTCTTCCTTGTGGCCCCAGCTCTTCAGAGGCTAGGACTACAGTGCCTTCTCCCTGTCATCCCCCCTCTTCTATTGGCCCCCCTCCCTTTTTTTCCCTTTTCCCTCACTACTTTTTCCCTCTCTTGTCTCCACCCCCTCCTCTTTCTTTCCTCTTTCCCCTCCTACTGCCTGTAGGGCGTTAGATTCCTATACTTAACTGAGTATGTTATTCCCTCAAACTAAATTAGATGAGAGTAAAGTGCAAACAAGTCTTATCTCCCTCCCTTCTTTCCTTCTACTATGTTTTTGTGCCTCTTCATGTTACATAATTAACTCTTCTGCCTCCTCCTTTCCTCTTCTCCCATTACAATTGCTTTATAACCCTTAATTCAGGTTTTTTAATGATCACCTCAGTTAATTTATACCCACGCCCTCTATGTGTATCCATTTTAAATGTAATAAATATACAATTCTCCAGATTAACAAGTATCATTGTCCCATATTGGGATATAAAGAGTTTACTCTATTGAATAACAACTTTTTTCTGTTGATCTTTCTCTTGGATCTGGTATTTGAAGATCAAATTTTCCATTGAGCTCTGGCCTTTTCATCAGGAAGGTCTGGGAGTCTTTTTATTTCACTGAATGTCCATCTCCTTGCTTGAAAGTTTATGTTAAATTTTGCTGAGTAATTGCCTTATGATATAACATTCCAATTCACTCAGACCTTTTAATGTAGAAGCTGCAATGTCCTGTGTGATCCTGACTGTAGTTCCACTATATTTGGATTGTTTCTTTCTGGCTGCTTGCAGTATTTTTTCCTTGACCTGATAATTCTGGAATTTGGCTCTAATATTCCTTGGAGTTTTCAACTTGGGATCTCTTTCAGGAGGTTTCTTTTGATTCTAAGTGGATTCTTTTGATGACTATTTTACCCTCTGGTTCTAGGACCTCAGAGCAGTTTTCCTTAATGTTTTCTTGGAAGATACTGTCCATACTCTTTTTTTCATCATGGCTTTCCAGGAGACCAATTAATCTTAGATTATCTCTCCTGGATCTATTTTCCAGGTCAGTTGTTTTTCTATTGAGATATTTTAAAGTTTTCTTCTATTTTTTCATTCTTTAGATTTTGTTTGATTGATTTTTGATGCCTCAGAGTCATTAACTTCTATTTATACAATTCTAATTTTTAACTAATTGTTTTCTTCAGTTATGTTTTATACCTCTTTTTCCATTTGGACATTTTTTTCCTTTTAAGGATTTATTTTCTCCAATTAGGTTTTGTACTTTATCCATTTGTTCAATTATACTTTTTAAGTTCTCCTCAGTGATTTTTTCCCCCATTTTGAAAATTGTAATTTTAAAATAATTGGTCAATTTTTCTCCTACCTCTAATTTGACTTTTAAAATCCTTTTTGAGGTAGAAGCAACAAGGTTCCACAGCTCCCAAAAAGCCACCTCAAACACCCATAAAATATGACTCTAAACAAATTTTAGGGCTCCAAAACTCACAAAAATACAGAAAACCACATTTCCCACTGAAGGCAGCTCGACAGGAAGGGCTCATAACAACATGCTGGGAGCCAAAACCCAGCCTAGCCTGAAACCACAGCTTGGTCCTGGGCAGGCCAGATCAAGCCCCAGCTGGAGCCTTCAGGAGAGTGGATCAGTGGCAGCTGTGGCAACTTCCAGAATTACCAAGCCATAAGAAACAAAGACTAAGTAAGAGGTCAGTGGAACTCAGCTAAATTTTGGAAAGAAAAGCGGTTTGGGCAAACTTTCTTGAGGGCAAGGAAGTGGCAGAAGTGGCAGCCCTGCAGTGGCTTCCACATGGCTGCTTCAGAGCTCCCGGCCTGCAGACTGCAAGGGGGCCAAGCGAGCATTCAGAGGCTAAGTGCTCTTGCATTGAGCAGCCTGGATCCAGATAGTGGTCTTGGGTGGTGGTCCTGGGGGGCGTTTTCAGTGAGACAAAGCTGGTGGGGGTTGCAAAAAAAAAAAAAGCGGCCTCCAGCAGCTGTGAAAACCCCAGCAAGTTGGGACAGAGATTTCCCCTCTGGAAGCAGAGTTGCACAGAACTAAAAAATCAAGTAATTAATAGACAGGCAACATGAACAGGTAAAGGAAGCAAAGTAAGAACAGCAACTGAACTTTAGATTTCTTCTTTGGGGGCAAAAAGGATCAAAGCATGGAATGGGAGGAAGACAACACAGTCCTACACCAAAAGCTTACAAGAAGAAAATATTACAAGCTGCCAAGAAGAAACAATTTGGAAACACAATTAGGATAACCCAGGATCTAGCAGCTTCTACATTAAGGGATGAAAGGACCTGGAATATGATATTCCAGAGATCAAGGGAGCTAGGATTAAAATCAATTTGATACCCAGCAAAATTGAATATAATGTTCAAAAGGAAAATATGGTTCAGTGAGGTGGAGGACTTTAATGCATTCTTGCTGAAAAAACCACAACTGAAAAGAAAATTTGACACTCAAATACAAGAAGCATAAGAACACGTATCTGAGTATATGTATAAATGAGTACATAGAGGGCACAGGATCAATTGAATAGGAAGGGATGACATTCTGAGGTGGGAGAGGATTAGCATGAGAGGAGACAGGGAGAGACAGAATGGAGTTAATCATCTCATATAGAATAGGCAAAGGATAATTGTTACAATGGAGGGGAAGAACAGGAGGGCAAAAGGGGAAGGGTTAACCTTGATCTCATTGAATTTGGCTTAGGGAAGGAATGACAAACTCTAAACTGGGTATCTTGCCACACAGGAGAGTAGGGGGGATGTGGATGAAAGGTGGGATGATGGAGGGGAAGGCAGAGTGGGGAGGAGGGTTCACTGAAGTGGGGCTTACTAGAATGCCTCCCATCTTGCACTGTTCTTCAATAAGAGGGACCATTCCCATCAATCTCCCTAGGATCCTGAGCTAAAAGATTACTCTACCCCTTCCCCTGGTTCCACTATTCCAGGATTTGTCCTGGGGCAATATTCTCTGGGTTTTTCAAGGTCAACAAGGTGGGAGATGAGAGTACTTAAGTTTTACTTCTTCATCTTGGCTCCCAGAAGTTTAAGTAGGTGACTTTCAAACATCTGGTCTGTGGGTTGATAGCCCCAGAAGTAAATGCTATTGCTGCCACTGCCACAGGCTCTGTGCTTGCCTCTCACCTAGCTCTGACAAACCCCTGTCGTGTACTGAGAGGTTTGGGAATCACCACTACCATGGGTGATTCAGTTTGCCAGGGCCAACTCTCACATCATTATGCTTGGATCTGTGTTGGTGCAGCCCAGGTGCTCTGTACTCTGTTCTCCCCCCACTTGGCATAAAAAATCCTTTCCATCAACTTTCCATGTTGTCCTGGGCTAGAAATCTGCCACACTCTGTCTCCTAGTGGATTCTGCCACTCTAAAATTTGTTCAGATTCACTTTTTAGAGGAATGTGAAGGAACTTAATGGGAGCGGTCAGGTGAGTCCCCGCTTTCACTCTACCATATTGGCTCCACCCCCACTCCTTGGTATTTCTTAATGAACCTGTTTTGACATATCAGAGTACAAAGATCTGGGGGCAAATAGGAGAAATGTGAAGGAAAGAGCTGCCTTTAGAGCAAGTAAGAAAAATATTTTTTAATGGTAGAAAGGTTATATCAGAGAGGGATGTAGGTAGGTAAAGAAGGCGGCCATTTATATATTGAAGACAAAGCAGAAGAGCCAGACAGGATGAATGTGAGCTCCATTAGTACCCAAGAAATGCCAAGAGACTTAGAGAATATTGCCTAACATGTTGTATAGAACTTCTTTGGGAAAACACAGATAAGAGTTGTAGAGCATAAGAAGGTATATACATGGTCTGAAATGCAGGGCTAGAAAGAGTATCCATGTTGAACAGATCATAGATTCATTGAAGGATGATACTTTTGAAGTCAAAATGACACTGTTTTAGATGGCAAGGGGATATCTTAAGAAGTATGGTGCTGGAATACAGTGCAGGATTGTCAACACAATTCTCTCTTTCCCAAATTCTGTTTTCTTTAAGGACCTTACTTGCCCTAGGCCTTGGGCTCTAGCCACTTACCAGTTGCTGATATATTTGTTAAAATATCTAGGAGACAAAGAAGGTCTAGTCTATGAAGCATTGGGATTAGCCATAGTCTGTGATCCTTTGCTCTCTGAACTATTTCATTATCTCTACCTGGATACACAGTTGACACATTCATGATTTTTGAATTGTCAGCCAATAGAAATAGTTTGACCATATCTTTACCTGTCTTCCTTAAATTTCTTACACGAGTCTTATTGTTATACAATAAAGAATCAATATTGTAGAACTCCATGCAGTGTAAACTACAGGTAGTATTAATTTTTGATCTTTTTAAGTTTTTAATATAATTATTTATGTTGCTTATTTTCCTGATGTTAAACTATCCTTGCATCCCTGGTAAAAATCCCACTTGATCATAATGAATGATTTATTATTGTATTATAGTTTTTTTCTGACTTTTGTTTTACTGGTTTAGTTATTAGGGCTCCGATTTATCTCAATATTATTCTGATAGGGTACTTTTCCCCCTCAATTTTTGAGAATTTGTGAAGTATGGTGCAACAGCAATCATTTTAGCAGATACTTACCACTTAGTAACTTGGGGCCAAGTATGGAAGGTGTGAACTCTGTCACACTGTTGAGAGGATGTGAACTCTCTTGTTGACATGGAAGGAGATTGGTGGAGACAGGAGGCCAGTGTGTGTATATAAGCAAGAATTCCAGAGACAGAGAGACAGAATTGGAATGATGCTCCTGGTCAAGGAAGAATCGGGAGACTGAAACTGGCTGAGAGAACCAAGATGGAGTTTTCTTGAAACTAGAATCTGGTGAAGGCTACTTGCAAGGCTGAGAGGGGTTGCCTGGAAGGCCAATATTCCTTCTAGGTCCTAGGGCCAGCTGAACTGCTGGAGGACTGAAGAAGCATGACCAGGATAAGACTTTGTTTGTTCATGGCCTGGCTGATTCTTGAGTTCCCCGTAACAGAAGTGGTGGTGAAGTGTTTGGGATGTGCTGGACCCTGTGAACTTCAGTGTGTGCCAGTGACTGCTTGGGGAACTGGACAAGGACCTGGGAGCTGTCTACTTCTGAGGACTGGATGAGGACCTGGGAGTTGTTTGCTTCTGTATCCAGGTGATTGGTGGATTCAGGAGGGAGCTGGGGCCATGGAAGGGGATCCAGGGAATCAGAGAGACCACCCAGAGTCAAGATGAAGAAAATGCCTCCCCTTGAATGAAATTGAGGTTTGCTGGACACTGAGGGGTGGAGGGTTTGTGTGGTTTTCAAATGATTGTACTAGTGATTAATGATAGTAATTAGGAATCTAGATTAGTGACTGATTAAGTTAATGGTTACCCCATGAGTGGAAGTTTGATTGTTGTATTATGAATAGACTGAATGATTAAGTATTGATTTGCCCCATAAATGGAAGACTGATTATTGTATTGTTAATTGATTGAATGATTGGGTATTGATTACTGTATTACGAGTTAATTGAATGCTTTCTTCTAAATATTGTGGCCACTGTAGTGAAAACTCTGTGGCCATTGTAATGTTAAGCTGTTGTGAACACTATATTATGATTTTCTGTGATAAGATGTAATATTGTGAATACTGTACTGAATCTTGATTTGTTGTGATATATTGTGAATGTTTGCCTTGATTTGTAATGGAATAAATGGAATGTTCACTATACTGTGTAATCCAAACCTTAAAAGCTGTTCACAGTAGTATTATTTTGAGAATCTTCTTGTGCATGGCATTATATATAGGAATAACTGTTCTTTAAAAATCTGACAGAACTCTCCTATGAGTATATCAGAAGCTGGAAATTTTTCTTTAGTACTTTTTTAATAGCTAGATTGATTTCCTTTTCTGAGATTGAGATATTTAAGATTTCTTTCTTGTCTTCTGATAGTTTGAGTATTTTATATTTTTGAAGATATTCCTCTTTTTCCTTTAAGTTTTTAATTTCATAAGCATAAAGCTGTATATAGGACATTTAGATTACTATTTTTATTCTGGTTTTGCTATAATTTTACTTTGTTCATTTGCTATTTCATTGATTGCATTTTCTGTGCTCTTTTTAATCATTTTACCTAAGGGTTTGTTCATCTCATTGGTCTTTCAAAAAACAAGCTTTTTATTTACTACTCTATGGTTTATTTTCCAATTTGTCTATTTCCCAATTAATTTTTAGTATCTCCTCCTTTGTGCTTGTTTTAGATTTATTTACTTGTAGGTTTTTCAAATTGTTTTAATGCATATTGCACATTCAGTTAAGTCTCTGTTTTTCTGTTTAGTTAATGTGTTTAGAAAGTCAACAATGTTTTTTTCTTCTAAAATGTGTTAAAACTCTTTATCATTGAATATTTATCTTTTTTCACATATACTTTACATTTATACTTTTCACATATACTTAAGACTCCAATTTGCAATTTCACATGTCCCAGAACTGATTGCTGATCTGCAGAGCAGATCACTTGTAGCTACCTCCTCAGCTCAATTATTTTCAGAACACATTATTCCATTTCCTCCTCTGTTTTCTGGTAGATGTGGAATAATCTTGTATCATTCAAATGTCCTTTCCTTTGTATTTGAAGATCTTTCACCTGAATGCTTGCAAAACTTTTTTTT
>CM053597.1:151782056-151799679 GCA_028646575.1 Pseudocheirus occidentalis
CTTCTCCTAACCACCCTGGGGCCAGGCCTCAGTTTTGGGCTGGGCTGGCTTCGGCTCCCAGCCTGCTGTGATGAGCCCCTCCCTGTTCAGCCCCTTCCTGTTAAGGTGTAGATTACTCCCAAGGAGTTAACTGTAAGTAAGGAGCTAAGCCTTTGAGGTGCTAAGTGCCTTTAGTAGGTGCCAATAGAAAGGGGCATGGAAGATCTTCTGATTTCATTAACATTACACTGTAATAAGATATAATATTGAGACTTACCTTGTTCTGAAGATTGTATATAATATTGTGAATTGTTGATACTGTGAACATTGTACTGAATCTAAATTTGTAATGTAATAAACAGAGTGTTCACTAATACTGTGTAATCCGAATCTTTAAAGCTGTTCACAGTAGAATTCTTTTAGGAATCTACTGTTGATTGGCTTTACACTACTCCTGGACCTTCATGTAGGAAGAAATGTGTGACCTCATCTCTGCAAGAGTAACCTTCTTGCTGCAGCCCCAACAGGGAGCCTTCCCTGTAGAATGACAGCTGCTTTTCCACACTGGAGGCTTTGTCCACTTTCTTTGGGTCAAAGGGCATTAGGAAGAGTAGACAGAGTGGAGATGGCACTTGGAGACATGGCTGCAAACACTCCCCACAGAATGCATGTCCACAGCTGCCAATGGTCTCAGGCTGGGTAGAGCAGCTGTACTGAGCCTCCAGGCTGCTCTCAGTGCTGGTGGCAAGCCCAGCCAGGGGCTGTGGGGTGCTGGCAGGGACTCTGGCCGGAGAGTGCTGCCACTGCTGCGCCAAGGCCACCAGGCTGTGTAATATCACCATCATGGAGCTGGGCCCCCTTGTTCCTGACAACTGGTCTTTGCCTGCTGGTCCTGGCACTGGCCCTGCCTGCTCCAAGTCTGCAGCTCATGCTTGGGCTCCGTCTGGGTCCTGGTCAGGGACTCGGGCCTAAAACAAATATTTTTTTTATCAGATCCTTAAAACAACCCTGTGAGGTGTGATTATTATCTCCACTTTACAGTTGAGGAAACTGAGCCAAACAGAGTTTCAGTGACTTATCCAGAATTACACAGTTAGTAAGTGAAGAAGGCAAAATTTGGACTCAGATCTTTCTATCTCCAGGTCTATTGTCTTACTATTGAATCAGCTTCCTCTGAATCACACATCTAACCTGATGGTAGAGTTTGTACTGGGAAACTACCGTTTCAGGAGAAAATGAAAGCAATAATGAGAGCTTTGAGTTTGAATGCAGAGGTCAAATAGAAAGCAGCAATAGGCAGAGACAATACTTAAAAAGACCTTGGTCTTCTCCAGGCAAGGAACAAAAGGATCAAGGAGAAAGTCTCTCTATACATATAGAGAGACTTACTGGCAGACTGAAACCAAAGTTCAATGGGAAGAATACATCCAGAGCAATTAACACCTTCATTATACCAGCCTTCTTGTATACTTTTGGCACAGTAAAATGGGTTGTAATGGTTCTGGAAAGTATCCAAATAAAAACCTACAAAATTTACAAAGAACAGGGCCCACACAACCATGGAAAGACAGATTCTACAAGTACTGATAGATATTCTCAGATCACATGATAAACAGGCTAAAACAGGCTGCTCCCAGAAATACCTCTGAGACAAACAGCTACCACTTCCTAGGAACATGAATGTAGAGTTGGAAAGAGCCTTAGGAATCATGAAGTTGAACCTCCCTGTTTTATAGATGGTAGATTGGAGACCCAAAGAGCTCCAGTCATTTTCCTGGAGTCGCATCACTGGTGAGTGTCTCAGAAAAGATTCAAACCCAATTCTTCCTGACTCTTGAATCCAGTGGTCTCACCAATAAACAGCACTGCCTCTATAGCAACAATAAAGACTAATGATGGGTATGTTGCTCAGTTTATGGCATATAACCAATACATGCTTTAATTTCAAATGGAGGTCTTATGAAAGACCTAAAACTCAAGAGTGGAACCAAAAGGCTTTCCATGGACTATATCCAAATAGTTAATTTGACTATAACCAAATGGTTAATTTGACAAAAAAAATTGCATTGAAGAAAAGTTTTAGTCACATGGATTTGTTTATAGAAATAGGTTTTTACAATAGAGATAAAAGATTAGGTCATTGCTACTAAAAATTATATAAAGGTCATGATTAAGAAGCCAAGACTTACTGATTGATTGAAGAATGCTATGGAAACTGTGCCAACCTATTATTTCTACAGCTGGAAAAAACTTACAATCTGTCAAAAACCTAGAAAGAAATAATCAAATATCCAGAATAATACAGCACTATACAGCTCATCTCTTCATAAATTAACAAAAAATCCCATACTACAATTGTGAATCCCAAAACATCCTCCAGAATTCAACCAATAAATCATACCAGAACTATGGTAACATCACAGACAATTGCCTGGACATAGCATTAAGCAAAACATTTTTAATGTATATTGTCATATTGGATATTCATACCCTCCAAATTATATGTAATGAAAAGCTCTCAAAATATAGAGGCCCCATGGAAGAAGGACAGCTAGATAGCACAGTGGAATAGAGTTCCAGGCTTGGAGTCAGGAAGACTCATCTTTCTAAGTTCAAATCTGGCCTTACATACTTACTAGCAAGTCACTTAACCCTGTTTGCCTCAGTTCCTCATCTGTAAAATGAACTGTTGAAGGAAATAGCAAGGCACTCCAATGTCTTTGCCAAGAAAACCCCAAATGGGGTCATGAAGAGTTGGACATGATTGAAAAATGACTGAACAAGTGGAAGAAATCAGAACCATGGGAAAGGAGATGAAGTATATATTTCTGTGATCCTGCCTGCTGTAGAAGCTGTCCTGAAAATGTTTTCAGTGAGCTTGATGAAGATGAACATACCCCAACACTCATACTCAGTTACAAAAAGCTGAACATTACACATTAAAAAACAGTAAGAGAGCAATTTGACCCAGTACTTTATAGAGCTCATAAAATAAGAGTAAGTGAATGAATTTTTTTTAAAGCATTTAAGTTCTTACTATGTGCCAAGTGCTATGCTAAGTTCAGGGGATACAAATATAAGCAAAGTCGTCTCTACCCTCAAGGAGCTTACATTCTAACAGGGGAAGACAACACAATTAAGAGGGGGTGGCTAGGCAGAGGTGTTTTAGTTTAGGTGATCATGGGGATGGTCATAGGAATCATTCAATAATTGGTTGACACATGCATGCCAAGAATGGCAATGTTTATTCTATTATTATTACTGTTGCAAGAACTAGAGTTGAAAGTGGAGGGATTGGGCAGAAGAGTACATGAATGGCTTCATAGCTTGAAGACAGCCAGAAAGTGGAGTAGTAAATTTCAATCAGATTCAGATAGGATGAATCTTCACAAGTCAGAAGTCTGGGACCCACACACCACGGGAGCTTATGTTCCATGTAGGAAGAGGAGCATGGAGTACAGACGCTTGGAATATTGAAAAATTATTACAATGATTATCATCTTCAGTACCATTCATATTTATATCCAATTGCATCAGATGTCTCTAATATGATAGCAGGACTTTTATCCCCTATACAATTCTCCTTCTGACTACTTCAATCTTCTTCTGTGAGTTTACATCTTTTGATGTAATCCCTACATACAAGTCCCCACAGGAGTATTAATAAATAGTATCTCTTTTGTCTCAGCCATTGTAGGCACTTCATGTTAGCCAGGAGTCTTCCAATAAGGATAACTTGATTGGTCATCTCTATTCAGTCTACAGAGATCTAACCACTGTATAGGTTATAGAGAAATATATTGTATTATCCTTCCTAAAATCACTAGAATATAAGTGTCAAGTAGGACCCACTGTTCATCACAGCAGTGCATTCTGATACTACTTTTCATTGTCACTGGGAATTGGGTTCTTTGAGTTCTGGCATAAAGAAAACAGGAAAGGTAAATAAAGAAAGGGTTAAGATCATTCAGTTTTAGGGGTGGCTCTATCCCTGACCTGATCTCTATTTCTTAATGTTAATCCAGTGGAATTCCAATTGTAATTCTAAATTTATTTCTTGAGTATACCTACCATGTACACACCAGGTACATGTACATGTACCCATATAATGATCCATGATTATTATACTTGGCCTCTCCATATTCCCATGTTAGGTTCCAATGAAAGATTACCTCTGAATCATAATCCCTTGACCTGGAAGAAAATAAGTCTGATTTCTAGTCTGGCAACAGCATGACTGTTAGGAATATCAGCAAAGTTGGCCTCTACATTGAACTCAATAATCCTCACCTGTGGGGATTATCTGGCTCCCCATATGATCCCCTTTTGTTACTTAAGCAGATGTTCTCTGTCCATAAGCTCTTCTACCACCTTCTGCATGACTTTATCCATTTTCCATAACTGGATGGTTGTTCTCATTACTTACTTTTTTAGTGCCCAAGAATTCTTTTTCCCAAAAAGAGTCAGTACTCAAGGTTTTCTGCTTTTTTTTTAAAGAAAATCAAGCATTTATTAAATATCTACTGTGTCCCAGAAACTTCACTAAGTATAACAGATTGATTGTAGAAAGTAAGACTGCCCATGCCCTGAAGGAGCTTATATTCTAACAAAGGACATAACATGTATGCATAAAAGTATACACATAATGTATATAATCTATGTTTTCCAGGGGCATTTTGCCTGCTGTTTCCTAGGCATGCTTTCAATTTGGTGGAGAGAATTCCAGTCTATTTAAGGGGCAGAGTTTTCAAGAGAGCTTTTGATAGGAGAGACATTCTTCTTTATTCTTGCACCAAGAGAGGATGCATACACACAGACATACATATGTACATAGGTACGTATATACATACAATTCCAGACTCCTTTTAGGGAGAGACCCATGGAGAGATAGAACAGACTTTTAAAGCCAGACATGTAGGGGAAAAGTAAGCTCCTCAACATATCACTGATTTCCAGCTTGCTGCTCCAGAGACTTTGGGGTATTTCCTCTTGGGTGAAATCACGGACTTTCTCTCTCTCTTGATTGAACTGGGATATCTTGCTCTCGGTAGGAAAGCTCATTCATTTTGTGGCTTATCTAGTATATTCTAATCTACATAACTTCTCTGATTTCTGTTTACTATCTGCTTGGATAAATTGATTTTTATACACTATTCACTAATTCTTATAGACTTTTGTGTAACTAGCAATTATTGAGAAATATAAGCTTGGTGTATCCCTTCCCTTTTAAGGAATAGCAGTGAAGAAAATAAGCTTAAACCTAAAAATGTTTTCCTTCTAAACTAGTAATATTAAGCAAAGCAGATAGATATCTTTCTAAGGTTGTAGTTCTATCAGAGAATAGTACAGTCAATTTGGGGGCACCTTCTAATCAGGAAATAAGTCTTCCTTGGAAAGGGGCAGATAAGATTCTAGAGATATCTATTTATGCCTTTCTACAAGCTGCATTTAGACAACCCATATGAACATATACATAATCCAGATGGACAATACATATATCATACCCAGAAAAATGTGTTAGAATATTTATGTGGCTAATAGACTGTCTGTTGTAAAATGAATACCAAAATATAAGTGAGCATTAGACTTCAGTGACCCACACTAGTGAGTCTGAGTCGTCTCCTCTCAGAACTGGTCCAGGAAACACCATTTTGGCCAGAGGGCTATTTCATCCTAGAATGTTTATTAAATTTTTCCAGATCATCAAACACCAGCTGAAGGTATTGAACCTTCTGGAGTTTCGTGGCAAGGATAAGGAAAAAAAAGGGGGATGATTGAAGGGAATGATTGAAGCTCCAAGAGACAAGAGGGGATTCAGTTCAACTCAGGAAACATTTATTTAATGCTTATCTGTGTATCAGGCATTATACTAGGTGTTCAGAATATAAAGGAGAGAGTGGAAATTCCCTGCCTTCAAGAAGCTTACTGTGACTATGGGGAAGCAACATGTACATCAGGTATACAAGTGGAGGTGTTAGCCTTGGAAAGGAGAAAATCCACTTCTTCATCAGAAACTGAATCAAAGGAAGAAAGAATCAGAATGACAATAGGTTTGGAAGTGTGAAATAGGGAATAACAGGACACTCACCAAGAGGGGCCTCTATCTGCTTATTGAACAGGAGGTAAGGACCTCAGCTGAGAAAAAAAGGAGAAGACATTATTTAAAATATTTGAAAAACACAGGACAAGGTTTGGAAGAGTGCTGTGGAGAGTATGATAAAGCAGTTAGGGAAGTATGATAAATAGTCATTCTAGACATTAAGTGAGATGTATACAACAAATAACTTCAATATGTAGTGCTGTAGTTTGGAAGGGAGCTAATGTGAAGAGTAGCTTTTCTAGCCAGAAAGAGGTACTGAAGGACCATAGGAAACAGAAGCCTAGAGGAATAGTATAAGTTCAGACTTTTTATTCTTGGCAGAGAGAAGGGTGGAATGTATGTGCTGTGCTGGGTGCAGGGTGAAGTTATCCCCTTTCCACTTTCTCCCCTGCTTCATTACAGCCTGGTGCACTGGCATTGCTACCCTCCAGAGCTCAGAGAGTCATTGTTACATCTTCAGGACAGCAGGAGAGAGAGATGTGAGGGAAGGGGACTGCTCCTATAGTATAATTACAGAATTTTGGCACAACAGGCAATTAAAAGGATCGTCATGACCAACAGGGAGCAATTTTAGTATATTTGTGGGAGATATCCCCAAGGAAGTACAATAATACACAATAAACAATCAATCAATGAGGTTCAATACCCATTTAAATTTTTCCTCTGATGCTTCACTGGGCTTTGGAAGTAACCCAGAATTCTTGAAGGCTGCACTGGTGGAACCCAAACTCTGGAATATCCTACCAACCTGGAAATACCTGACAATGGACCATTCATCTGTTATTTGAAGATCATCCTCATTAAGTTTGGAGGAGCTCATTGGCAGAATATTAATTGAAAGATCATAGAATCATGAATTCTAGAGCTAGAAGGAACCTTAGAGGTCATCCAGGCCATATTTTACAGAGGAGGAAACTGAAGCACAATAAGCTAAGTGATTTGCCCAGGATCACAGTAAGTGTCTGAGGGCCTCAGGAATGTAGGTGTGGCTCCAAGTCCGGCACTCTCTTCATCTATTTATCTATTTTGAGAGCCACAGAAACTCATGAAGCATGAAGGTGTGGATCATGGACCTCCATAGATGGAGAAAGTACTAAAAGTACGAAAGTAAATTAAAGTACTAAAGAAAACGTAAATCTTTGAAGTAATACATGACAAAAACATTAAAGTATACAAAATTAACCTCTATGTGTATTCAGAGAGGGGAGGAGGGTGAGAGAGAGAGAGGTCTCTTATATTGAGGATAAAGGGATGCTTCCTGGAAGAAGGAGAATTTGATTTAGGATTTCAAGGGTGGGTAAGGATCCCCCAAGGGATCACCACAGGAAGCGAATAAGGACAAATTATTATGGTAACAGCTGATATTTCTATAACACCCAAGGTTTGCAAAGTACTTTCGATACATTACCTTGTTTGATCTGCAGCAGCATCCCTTTGAGGTGCAGGTGGAATCATTTACAGATGAGGAAGCTGAGGCCCAGCCAGGTGAAATAAAATTGCCGAGGAATACCCAGTTAGTTAAGTGTCAGAGTCAAAACACTGGTTCCCCTGGCTCCATGGATAACTAAACTGAACTAGCCAGTACTCTTTCCACTATACCACACTGCCTTTCTAGTGAACACATTTAGTGAACACAAGTTACTGTTGGGGAAACAAAGAAGTATTAGCCTGGTCTCCCCTACTTTTTTCAGAACTGGAAAACAGACACATAAAGGAGATAACATCATACCAAGTGGACAGCTAGGTGGCACAATGGATAGAGTGCCTGGCCTAGAGTCAGGGATATTCATCATCCTTTGTTCAAATCTGACCTCAGACACTCAGTAGCTGAGTGACCCTGGGTAAATCACTTAACCCTGTTTGTCTCAATTCTTCATCTTCAGTCTGAGCCAGAGAAGGAAATGGCAAACATCTCTAGTATCTTTGCCAAGAAAACCCCAAGTGGGGTCACAAAGTGTCAGACACAACTGAAACAACAAAACCATAACAAGTAATGTATGATAGGTGCCAAATAAGTAATACAGACAGCAGAGTACGGGTTTATTTAACAACTGGCTCTTCAGAAAAATGCAGACAATGCATTTTTAAGTTTGATATGCATCATTAACATGTTCTCCTTTACTTTCTTAAGTAGAGAAAGTCAACAAACCAATAAATCAAGCCCTGATTTGTAATGTTTATCTATTTCCAAAGCATAAATGCTCACACTGAAAATTAAACAGTTGACTTTCCTAATGGGTGGAGTTCAAAAGGAGAAATCACTCCTGGCAGAAGTGTCCGCAAATAACTCCTGGAGGAGGTGGGCCTTGAGATGGGCTTTGATGGATGGAGAGAATTCAAAATAGGCAGAGAGGAAAATATTGCAAGCAAGGAGATTAGATCATGCAAAGTCAGACAGGTAAGAATACACTTGGCATGTTAGGAGGAGATGAAGAAACTCAACTAGATGAAGAAGCCAACAGACAACCTGGAGGGAGAGGAGGCCACTTGTGCCAGCAAAGTCAATCCACTGCCACCATGTTAACCGTTACCTCATCTCATACCTCTGTGAAGACAACCCAAGACCCTGAACCCAAAACACTAGCAATGTCAGTGCCTTCCCTTCCCCTCTGCTTGTAGCCTTGCCTTGCACCCATCCTGATAGCTGCTCCTGCAGACACTGTAGCCCCTGCCTCCTGAGTAGCCATAGCTACTGAAGACCCCTAAAAGAAAGCTCTTGCCACCAGATTTCTTGGCAATATGCAACAGTTCAGCATTAAAAGTGGATATGGTTGTTATTACTGGAAGTTACATTTATAATTGAATTTTATTTTTTCAGTTAAGAAGAATTTATTTTCTTTCCATCACACCTCCTATCTCTCATTGGAAAAAAGAAACAGAAAAACAAAATCCTCCACAAAATAGTCATAATCAAGCAAAACAAATCCCCTCCACTGTTCACATCCAAAATTATGTGTCACATCCTGCATATTGAATCCATCCCCTCTCTCTCAGGAGATGGAGAGCATTATTCATCATTAGTCCTCTGAAATCATGATTGATCATCACACATGTCTGTGTTCTTAAGTCTTTCAAAACTGTTCATTTTAACAATGTATAAATTGTGCTTCTGCTTCTGCCAGCCGGAGTAGCATTAAAGAAGATGCATTACCATCTGTTTGCTGCTGTCCCCAAAGGACTGTGTGATGGAGCCTTTCCATCTGACTTGTAGCTGAAACCTGTATGTGTCGTCTCCATCAGAATGTTAGCCCTTTGACAGTAGGGATTGTCTTACTTACTTTGTATTCCCAGCACCTAACAAAGTGCATGACCCATAGCACTTCAGGTGATTTTTTTCATCCATCCATTCATTCTTTTGACCCCTGTTTGTATTACCATTTCTATCATTCTACCATTTCTTCCACCCGAGCACTGACCACTTGCCTGGGTTAGTACATTTACCTCCATTACTGTGTCTCTCTTATCCATTCTTTAAATCAATTCTCAAATAATCTTCTTATGAATAGATATATTATGCTATTCTTCAAGATTCATAATATTCAATGGTTTGAAATCACTTACATAAAACTCCAATCAGGGTTATGCTGAAGCTAGATCTCACTGGCTTATTGTGAACCTTTATGCCTCAGAAATTGGCAAGGTACAAGTCAAGTCTTGATTTATTATTTTTAGATGTTCTAGACTTCAGAAAGTGATGGATAATGTGTTAATAATGTAGACTAAACTTAATATATTTTTTCCAGAGAAATGGTTCTTAAACACTTACCAGGGCACCTCTAGTTGCAACTCATTTGCCTGACATTCAATGCTCTCCACAAAGTGGTGACCTTTTTTTCAGTATGATCTTATATTACATTTTCTCATGCATTCTGTAATCCTGTAGGAGGAGGACCAGATTAGAAACTCACAGATTTTATCTGTGATTCTGAGATGAACAGGGTTATCCTCCACTTCTTCCTCTGCTTTCTCTTCCTCCTCTCTCCATCTTATTCACTTCCAGCAAAGAGCAGGAAGCTCTTAACAATTAAGCCCATTTTTCTTTCTTCATTACATTCCCCTTTCCCTTGTACAACTGAGATGCTGCCCTTCCTCCCCCTGGTCACTGAGCAGTCAAAACTTAGGAATAAAAAAGTTCTGATATCTTAACAACACTAGTTCAGAACTTGATATTCCTATCATTCATGGACTCATCTGATTTAGAATTTAAAGGGGTGTCACAGGCCACCTAAGCTGACTATCTCGTTTAAAAAATGAATAAAAACGGCCTGGAGAGGCAAAGACAAAATATTCTCCAAATCATATTGACAAAATTATTGCAAAGAAGTGTCCTTGGTTGCAAAGTCCTCTGGTATGGGTTCCTAGGTCTCCAAGTCAGTGTCAGGAAGAGGCTGACTTCATCAGGGCTGACAATCATTCTGACATGAAGCAGGGGTCTGTGTCAAAAGTTCAGGAGGAAGCAAAACAGGATAACAGGGAAAGGAAGCAATCTAGTCAGCCTCAATTATCCTAAGAATGAGACCTAGCATCTGGCTCCCAGGCCGCAAGAGGCCAGAAAGGACAGTGTCCAGAGCCAGCCCACCAAAACAGTCATCCTGTTGGGGAAGCTAGGGCGAGAAAATGCCCAGGGGGCTGCACTGAGCCCTTGGCCAAAACGAGGGTCAATCAGTGAGAGATGAAAGAGGCCTGGTGGGTTCTTGAGTCAGGATGGCTAGCTGAGCCGGACTTAATGACACAGTATGCTCACAGCAGCCAATAGGAGGAAAGGTAAGGCTTAAGCATAGGTCTGCCTAGAGGCAGGTAGGTGGAGAAGATCACTTATCAAGGGCTTCCTGGGGGTCCATGGATTCTTTATAGTATTTCTCTTAGCAAGAAGAAGCAATAAGGTATTCAATATATTATGTAGAACGTCTTGAGTTGGACTAGCATAGATGGAACTTACTAAACAAGGTAGTATCAATAAGAAGAGAGTACATTCAAACTGAAGGCAGATTAATATCCCGATAGGACCTTAAAAAATCCACCCAGAACTTCAGTCTTCATCAGTAATACTAGACAGCTTGGTGACCTAGTAAATAACAAGTTGGAATTAGAATCAGAAAGACCTGGATTCAAATCCTATCTCATATATTTGCTATTTGTGTAATCCTGGCTGAGTAACTTGACCCCTTTTGGCCTCAATTTCTTTATCTGTAAGATGGGAATAATGATAAAACCTACCTCACAGGGTTGAGGTTTTGTTTTAGTTTGTTTCTTGAAATTGATTTTTAGTTTTCAACTTTTGCTTCTCATAGGGTTGCTTGAAGGGGTTATTTTGGGGCTAAAATGAAATAATACATGTAAGCTGTTTTTCAAACCGTAAAGCCAGTTGGTCAGTCAACAAACATTTATTAAGCACCTACTATGGGCCAAGTACTGACCTATGTGTTGGGATTCAAAAATAGAAAAAAATACAGTCCCTGCCCTAAAGGAGCTAATAGTCTAATGGGGGAGAAGGTAAGCAAACAAATATGTACACAAGCTATATATAGTAGAAATGGGAAATAGCAGAGGGAAGGCAGCAGAATTCAGAGGGAGAAGGAAAGGCCCAAAGTAAGCACTCGCTATTCTGATTAATAGAATTGCTGAAGAGGTCCTCAGCATGAAATCTATCTAAAGCAGTACTCTGGAAAGAAATTTTCGACCATCCCATAAAAAGGGTTTGATCTGGAGTCTGAATGAATTGATATAATAGATCCACAAGCATTTAAACGCCTACTATGTGAAATCCACTGTGCTAGGTGCTAGGAATACAAAAACAGAAACACAATAGTATCTACTCTGGAGGAGTTTCCCTTCTGTAGGAGAATGCAGCCTATTGATAGAAGAGTAAATATAGGACATTTACAAGATATATGATACAAAATGATTTCAGGGGTAAACATTACCACTTGAGGGAATCAGGAAGTCTTGTTGGAGGAGGTGGCATTTGAACTGAGCCTTGAAAGAAGGTCAGGATATCCAAAGGTTAGGGATAAGAAGGGGAAGCATTCCAGGCATGGGGACAGCCCGTGCAAAGGCATGTAACTAAGAGATAGAATGTGGTATATAGGGAAGAGCAAATAGGCCAGTATGGCTAGAGAATAAAACAAGTGAAAGTGTGATGTGTAAGAAGCCTGGACAGATAGGCTGGAGTCAGACAGGCAAAGGGTTCAAATGACAAGTAGAGGAATTTGTGTTCTGTCTTAAAAGCAAAGGAAAGCAACATAATCATACCTTTACTTTCAAAGTAAAAGTATAATTAATGATCAAATTATTTTGCAAACAAACCGTATATTTAAAAGGAAAATTTTAATTAGTATCAGTTAATTACATTTATTACTTAAGATTTTTATTCATTATAAAATCACACATTGATGTTAAAAAAATTACTTTGCTAAACAGTACAAGTTTTAATACATTTTTTCAGGTTTTCTTACTATTTACATTTAGTTAATGGGACATATTACACTTTTTGTCAGCAATAGGTTTATCATACTCTGGAATCATGTTTGAAATCAATTTCTTTAGAAATCTGAAAACTAACCTTAGTAGCCACCTCATTTTCTGAGCTTATTTTCTTGAAAAAACATTGAGATTTTTCAACAATTTGGACACTTTAATTTGTTTTTCATTGGTTTCCAATTTGCTTAAGTTAGGATGACTTGATTCAAAATGGCAACAAAGACTGTACTTCTTCAGAACAGCTATTACTTCTGGGCAAACAAAGCACAATATTTTGTCTCTTGTGTAAGTAAACAAGAATTTATTTGTCTACTCCAGATTAAAATCTGTATTCTGAATTGATTTTATGTTTCTTTTTATCACCCACTTTACAAAGTCACTCTAGAAACTTTAATGTTACAACCAAAAAACCTCCACAGAAACTGCTCACAAAGAAATACTGAACTGAACATCTGACCGGGGAGAAAGTGCCAGACACTCACGTTAACTTGGAGGGTGGCCATATAGGGAGGGAAGAGAAGAGGTCCTCATGTTGTTGCTGCTTATCATATTATGGGCATCAGCTGTGTTGATGTGTGGCTGCACTCACTTTGTCCCCTTCAATGGCAACAGTGACTAAAAGCACAGTGAAAAGATATGACTTTCACTTCTCTCAGACTAGAGACAGACTGACAATGGTTGGTTGCTGTGGGTCATGTGACAAACACTAGCGAGTAGCCAGTGGCAACCCACCCACCACTTTACATGATGGGCACAATAGTGTCTAATGGAAGGCAGGGTAAATGGGGCATGGATTAAGCACTTCTTACTTTACATCCTCTACGTCCTCACAGACTGCCCAAAATCCTTTAGTGGGCTGCAAGCAGCCTGCAGGCTATATGTTGTACAGGTCTACTCTAGAGTACTGTTGAGAAAACTTGGGTTTGGATCCACTGCAGATACTTATTACTTGTGTGACCACTGGCAAGTCATTTTACCTCCCTGGGAATTAGTTTTCACATCAGTAAAATGAGGTGATTAGATTATTAGATCTTTAAAGGCCCTTTTGGCTCTTAATCTTTTGATTTAATTCTTTCCATTTGTCCCACTTTGCTTATATCCATTGATGTATCTAAAGAGGAATGTGTCAACTCCTTGAACTAGGGCCCAATTGTGTGATGATTCCTACATTAGTTGCTGAGGAGTGACACAGAAATAAGGCAATATAGTCCTTGACTTTAAGGAGGTGACCATTTAATTGGGTAGACAGGACACATACACATGAAAAATCCAAGGGAGATCTAGAATCAAGGAATTTTAAAACTGAAAAAGCTATTCCAAGTTCTTTGTTTTATGGGTCAAGACACTGAGACAAGATAAGTGAAGTGACCAGCTCAGGCTTGCAGAATTCTTAAGCGTTAGAGCTATTACTAGAATTCAAGTCTGCTGAGGCTTTCTACTGCATCCATAAATATGCAAAATCTACAGTACAAGTGGATATTCCTTTATATAATTCAAACAACAGTGCACTAGAAACCATGGGACCTGGATTCTAGTCTCCAGCAGCAGAAATTGAATTATTGTGCTTCCTCTTGGACAGACTGGTAGAAATCAGAGAGGAAGTGACTTATTATATTATCTAAAAAAGTATAAGATTCAAGGAGCTAGTAAAGACCTTGAAGATAGTTAGGATGAAAAATAGTACAACCCAATGCCTTTAATTCTTAGATGAGATAATTGAGAACCAGAGAACTTAAGTGACTGGCCTGAGGTCATATGACTAACTATAGAGCTGGAACTGAAATTCAGATCACCTGACTTCCTAGTGGTGGGGGTGGAGAGTGTCCTTGTTTCATTCAAGAAAATGGTGGTATTAGAACTAGGTGCCCCCTCTCCTTTCTTATCATGCGCTCTCTCCACTGAGCTTGTGGCCATGTCAAGGGATCATAAAAGAGATCTTCATGGTGGGGGTAATGGTGCAGAGAAAATGGGGAAGAGAGTGAAATCCAGGAAGCTAACAGCAAACATGTGCTCATTCTGTTCCTTATTTGCAAGAAGAGCAAGCAAGACTAAGATGTAAGTAGGGTCTTAACACCAGCTTATTGCTGCTTGCAGGACCTTTAATGTTGTCTAAACATAATTTGAGCTGTTTACATGGGAGTAGCTACCGTGCCCACATATAGCTCTTGGAGTGTTCTATTCTGTGTCTTCTGAACTATGGAGCAAAAGCTGCTGGAATTGATTAGGAGAAAGCCATTTCAGACAGGAAATAGTGGAGCTGTTTAGCTTTTTTCCTCCCTTCAGGCTGAAATGAACCATGGGGCTCCTTACCCTGCAGTAAATAGGAGAAAGAGTTTTGACATTAGACTTCAGGAGATCCAGGTTTGAATCTGCCCATGGATGACCAAGTGGTTTGCTGGAGATATTTGCCCATGGTGGTTTGCTGGAGATATTTCCAAGAAAAGCAATAACAGTGACACTTAAGAAAAGCACACAACACTGGATCTACTTGGGCTTTAGTCCATTTCTCTGCCCCCGTACTTCCTCTTATTCTGGTCTTTTTTGACACAGTTGGTATTCTAATGACTTCTTCTAGATTCCTACTTCAGCGCTTTGTCTCATGGAAGTGATCCTGAGTTGTCACCAGTGGAGAATCAACTAAAATTGATTCTAACAAGATGGGAAGACCTTGAAGATAGCCCTGGAGAGATGCTATGTTGTCCAAAGATTACCTTAATTTAATACAGAGAGGATCATTACCGGCTTGGCCCTTAAGTAGATTTTTGTGCCTATGACAATTTATGATATACAGAAAAATACAAAATGACTTTTAGTCCCAGATAGCCTTATGTTCACTACCAATGGTAAGAGTTGCTGAGAACTGCATTAACATAAATGTTCATATTCCACATGTGAGCTCTGATAACCAATGAGTTGCTATGCTACTAGAGGAACTGAACCATACTAATGTTGACATTCTCACTCTACATGGAACAGGAAGACATAAGGAAGTTTAAGCTAAATGAATGGACACCTCATAGGTTCTTCTTGATGGGCAACTAAAGAAGTTGATAAAGTTGATTTTATTATATACCTAAAAGGCAAAAAGAAACATCGTAATCTCTTGGAGGGCCAGGACTCTTCTTTCATCTTTGTTTTTTATTTCTCCAGTGATTAGCATAGTACTTAGAACATAGTGGAGACCTAAAAAATGCTTTTTGGTCAGTGAATGCCATGGAAATTAGAGTCATCTCATCTTGCAATTTGGTGGAGATTTAAGAAATGTTTGTTGGTTAATTAATTCCATGGAACAGAGTCATCTCATCTTGTAATCAGGGCTCGTGATGACTGTAAACAAAAATATCACCATGAAGATAGTGACAAAATTTGTTTCAAAGGATGAAGAAGCTGCAAAGAACTTGACAGTCTTCCAGAAAATATATCTTCTCATTTAGCAACTTCAATATGTATGTATGTATGTAAAGGGGTTAATGGAAGAAAATATGTTGAAAAATATGATTCAGGAGTAAGAAATGTGTTTCCAGCCTAGTAGATTGATTACACAGGAACCTCAACTCTATAAATCATGAATATTTTGGTCAAGCAGAGGATCAGAAGGTTCCGGTCTGGGTAAGCACTGAACAATTCATAAGAACCGAAACTGAGTATATTCTGACAGAAAGGAAGTAAGTAATTATTGATGTGTGGATAACTCAGAATCAGCTGCTCATGTGCAGTGTGCAAGCAGGTCATTGAACAGCAAGCATAGAGACCAAAATCCATAAGAAAATGGAAGGACAAAAATGAGAAGACTTGCACCTGCTTGATCCTAGATGCACACTTTAGGTCTGACTTGATCTATTCAAAAAAGTCATTCATATTGAAAAATCAGAAATGGATAAATGCAGATATCAACTGTACCACTATATCTTTTTTATATAATGAACTATTGTTTATTTTTAGTTTGCATCATTGATTTCCACAAGATTTTGAGTTACAAATTTTCTCCCCATCTTTCCCCTACTCACCCCCCCAAAATAGTGATCCCACTGTATATCCCCTCCCACAATCTGCTCTCTCGTATATCCTCCCCCATCACCCCTCTGACTTTCTGGTAGAGCAAGATGGATCTCTCTACCCCAGTGCCTGTATATCTTATTTCCCAGTTGCATGTAAATAATAATTATATATATTTAACATGTGATTTTAGAACTTTAAATTCTAGATTCTTTCCCTCCCTTCCTTGTCACCCATGCCCACTGAAAGACAAGCAATTCAATACAGGCTCTACATGTGTAGTTACACAGAACATCTCCACAATGGACATATTGTAAAAAGCTGACTGTATTTCCTTCCTTACTATTCCACCCCCACTTGTCCTATTCTCTACTTTGTCTCTGAAGTGTGTGTTTCTAACTCTAGAAGTGTGTGCTTCTAACAACCCTCTCCCCCAACCTTCCCTCCCCTCCATCATCTCCCCTCTCATCCCCTTCCCCCCTACTCTTCTGCAGGGCAAGATACCCATTTTAGAGTCTATGTAATTCCCTCTGTAAGCCAAATTCAATGAGAGTATGATTGACCCATTCCCTTTTTGCCTTCCTGCTCTTCCCCTCCATTGTAACAGTTATCCCTTGCCTCTTCTACATGAAATAACTGACCCCATTCTGTCTCTCCCTGTCTCCTTTCATTCTATTCCTCTTCCACCTCTTAATTTCACCTTTTAAAATACCACCCCTTCCTATTCAAATGATCCTGTTCCCTCTGTCTATGTATACATATATACACACACTCCCATATGTATTCCTACATATATATATATATATATATATATATATATACACATACACACCCTTCTATATAGATGTATGTGTATGTATACATATACATATCTCTCTCACTTATATTCCCTTCACCTATCCTCATACTGAGAAAAGTTTCATAAGTTATAATTCTCATTTTTCCATGCTGGCATGTAAATAGTTCAACTTCGTTAAGTTCCTTATTATTTCATTTCCATATTTACCTTCTCATGCTTCTTGTGTTTGAATGTCAAATTTTCTATTTGGTTCTAGTTTGTTCCTCAAG
>CM053597.1:151800179-151828771 GCA_028646575.1 Pseudocheirus occidentalis
GCCGCCATCTTGGCTCCGCCCCCTGGATTTGAAGTTTTATCTTCCTGACTCCAAGCCTGGTGTCTATCCACTGTGCCACCTCGCTTTGTGTCCAAAAATATATCTATTTCTGTATTTTATCACCTCTCTATCAGTAAGGTGAGTGGTATGTAACATCTTCATTCTTTTGGACTCATGGCTTATCAATGTATTGGTCAGAATTCTTAAAGCCTTTCAAAGTTATTTTCCCTCTCATGTTATCATTGTAAACATTGTCCATTTCCTCATTTCTTATGGCACATTAATATTCCATTAAGCTCATAGATTGTCTAGCTATTTCTCAATAGAAGGAAAGCCCCTTAAGTCTCCAATTTGGGGCTACCATGAAAGGAGGTGCTCTAAATATTTTTGTCCATATAGCTCCCTTTTTTCTTTCTTTATGTCCCTTGGGGTATAGACCAGTGGGATAGCTGGGTATATCACAGGATATACACGGTTTGGTACCTTTCTAGGCATACTTCCAGGTTGCTTTCTAAAATGTCTGGATCAGTTCCCAACCCACCAACATGGCACTAATGCACCTATTTTTCCACCGTTCCTACAGTAAGTTTCTTTATTTGTAAAAGAAAGCTAGCAACACCTAATTTATAGTAATTATGATAATTTAATCCTCACAATGAATCAAATTAGATAATGTATAGAAGTTCTTTGATAGTTACAGCATCAAAGAGCTATAAAAATGTTGGTTGATTTCATTGTTCTACTTCACCTTTTCATTCTTAATGCAACCACTATGGTTTAGCCCTACCTGTTTGTTTGTTTAGAGAATTATACTGGTTTCTAAATGTATTTTCTGCCTTCTATCTGTGCCTTCTCCATTTCATCTTTCACACAAATGTCTGAGTTGTCTTGTTGATGTGATGCCCCTTTGTGATCACTTCATCCGTACACTTGTAAACTTTACTATGCATTGTCTAGTGAAACAAGTATAAAGTGCTAATACTGCGGCATTCAAGGCCCTCTGCAATCTGGCTGAAACCTACTTTTCTAGCATTATCTCATTTTCTTTCCATTCATTTAGTCTAAGTTCCAGTCAAACTGAACTATTTTCTATCCCTTATTTTCAACCTACCCTCTCCAGCATCTGTACATTTGCCTATGCTAATGTCCAGAGATAAACTGGCATTTCTTTGGGATTCAATGACAGTCTAAAATCAAATTCCCCTTCTTTGGGCCTCTATCCTCTGCTGCCCCCAGATGTCAGCTGAAAGAAGGCTGCCTGGATGAGGAACATGTATCTGTTCCACAAACATTTATTTAATAACTATGTTGGGGATTTGCTGCATTAATATATAAGGTTTCTTTTGCTCCCCAGTTGGTCTCACGTGATCTGGCCTGTGTCCCTCCTGCTTTTGTTGGAGTTTCTGTGAGGAGACTGGGAGCTGAGAGAGAGGATATGGTTTAAATCAAGAGTGGCAGAACCTGTGGCCTTGAGGTCACATGGGCCTTTCCAAGGGCTGTACTAGAGGTCCTTTGAATCCTTTGATTGAAACGGACCCCACTTGAGGACCTAGTTCTAGTACGACCTTTTGAATCCTTTGACTGAAGTAGGATTCGGTCTAAGGGTGACACTTGAAGACCTAGATGGCCATATGTGACCTCGAGGCTGCAAGTTTCCCACCCTTGGTCCAAATCAAGATTCATGTGAGAAACTAAAGATCAGGCTCAGGTCAAAGGCAGGAATTCACAAAGGAAATTAATGTTCCTGCAAAGTGTTATTATTTGCATAGTCAACTGTCAGCTTTACTAACTAGGGAAAGAAGAGACATAAGCAGTACAAACCACTGGAGAATCCAAATGGCTCTCTGCCTTGACCAAGAATGTCAGCCTAGGGTCAGTGGCTGTGCCATGCAGGCAGCCAGAGTGCTAAGGGGAGGGGAAGGACCTGAGTACAGACGGCCCATAAAGAGGAATGGGTAACATAGTCAAAGAGGGAGAGAATAAATGCTGCTTTTCATGAAAATTGAGCCTGAAGATCATCCACTTTTCCCCTCTTGAAGTTACTTTGGATTTACTTGCTTGTGCACATATTCTATTCACAGCCTAGTACAATAAATACCATGGAAGCTATTTTAAGAGGAAGGATTATTTTATTTTGTGTTATTCCATTTTATTTTTGAATCCCTATTCCAAGGCATGGGGTCTTGTACTAAATAATAATTTGATGACTTGATTCAAACCAGAGTCAGAATGCTGAGGAAGCTGCTGAACTCCAGACTATATTCAGGAGATAAATGCCAGTGTCATGTGTCAATGAAGTGGAGTAATCCTGGAGAAATGATGGGATCTCATAAATTCAGAGCTGAAAAAGACCTCAGATTAATCAGTTGACATTTATGTGGCAGCTAGGTGTCGTAGTCAATAAGAGTATTGGACTTGGATTCAGAAACACATGAGTTCAAATCTTCCCTTCAATACTTATTAACTATTTGATCCTGGGCAAGCTATTTAATCTTTCTAGGTCTCAGTTTCCTCATCTGTAAAATGAGAACGGTCAGCTAGGTGGCACAGGGGATAGAGTACTGTCCCTGGAGTCAGGAGGACCTGAGTTCAAATGTGACCTGAGACTTATTAGCTGTGGATCCTGGGCAAGTAACTTAACTTTCCCTCTGTTTCCTCATCTGTGAAATGAGGTGGAGAAGGGAATGGCAAACCACTCTAGTGTCTTTGCCAAGTAAGCTCCAAATGGGGTCATGAAGAGTCAGATACAACCAGCTGACTAAATGACAGGAAAAATGAGAATAATAACATCACCTGCTTCACATGATTGTTCTAAAGATCAAATGAGATTAAATGTAGAGTTCTCTTGGAAATCTTAAAGTTATTATGTAAAGGTTAGCAGTTATTGTTGTTAAACACCTCCAGAATATCTAGAATTATGTTAGGTCCTGGGTATATGGATGCCAAAGGGAGGCAGCACCCACCCTTAAGGAGCTCTCATTCTGCTAGTAAGTTTATAGCTAAATAAATACAAGTGATTTGAGCAGGAGGGACTAAGCACTGGGGGAATCAGGAAAAGCTTCATTAAGGAGGTAGCAATTGAGCAGAGCCTTTAAGGGAGCTGGGGTTGTAAGAAGTCAAAATAAGGAAGGAAAGCCTCCCAGGCACAGCACACAGCTTGTGCAAAGACACGGAGAAGGGAGTTGAGAGGTAACAAGTGTGTTAGTTTATCTGGAATGTAGCACGCATTGTTCTATCATTCTGTCTTGTCCTATTCTTCATGACCCCAAGGAGTGAAGCCTCCTGGCACTGTCCATAGAATTTTCTTGGCAAAGATACTAAAGTGGTTTGCTGTTTCCTCCTCCAAGGATTAAAGCAAACAAGTGACTTGCCTAGCATCACACAGCTAGTAAATGTCTGAGGTCAGAGTTTTGACTCAGGTCTTCCTCATTCCAGGCCACCTACCTGCCTCACAGCATGCATGAGGGAGAGCAATGTGTTATCTGGAATGGTATGTTGGAACCAAATTGTAAAGGTCATTAATGCCAAATAGGGGAATTTGAATTGTATACTAACAGCAATGGGGAACCATTGACATTTATTAAGTAAGGGGTGATATGAACATAATTGTGCTTTAGGAATATTATTGGAAGTTATATTGACTCATTGTTCCCAACCCTGCTGCCCATTCAGTGCTGGCAAAAACAATGAGTCTGCAGCTTTTTACATTATCTGCTCTTTGTCATCTACCCCTGCCTGTCATGTTTCCGTCCCTACCTGCAAATTGTCACATACTTACTACTTTGGGGAGGAACTGAGATGCAAGGGCCCAACCTCTTTTTACTGGCATTGACCGATCTAAATTAACTTTATCTTGAGAAAGTTATCAAGAAAAGCTCTCCCAACCTTGAAGCCATTGGTGATTTCTAGTAATTGGCATATCAATGTATTGCTACCTTAAATTACTTGGAATAAATTCCTTTTGATTCTCTTTGTCCTGAGTTTTGCCTCATTAATCGGGGTGAAACCCCAAAGAATTTTCCTTTCAACAATTTAATGTTGGCAACTCTGTGGAAGATGAATTGAAGGTGGTACAGGCTGGGTACAAGGGGACCATTTAGGTTATTATAGTCATCTAAGTGAAGAATGATAAGGGTATAGGCTAGGCCAGTCATGGTATGAGTAGAGAAAAGGAAATGGATGTGAGGGATTTTGAGTAGGTGGAATCAACAAGCCTTGGCAGCCAGATATTAGAGGAGGAGGTGAGATGCAAGGATGGAATAATGAAAGAAGAGTATCAAGGATCACTCCTCGATTATGGACCTGAATGACTGAATGAATGGTGTTCCCCTGAGGGAATTAGTTATTTTAGTTTAGCTGATAACTGAATAGGAATCAGACTCTGTAACACTCCATATCCTCAAAATGATGCCATGTACATGACAAATGATGCAACTTCTTTTCTTGAAGACCTCTAATGATGGGGTACTCACTAGGCTCCAGGGAAATCCCAGCTACTGATAGATAGACATAATTGTTAGTGTCTTTTACATCAGGTCCAAATCTGCCTCTTTGCACCTTCCAATGATTTCTCCTAACTTTGCCCTTTATGGCCAAGTAGAAATAAATCTATGACTCTTTGGATACTGAGGACACAACTATGATGTCTTCCTAAATCTTCTCTACTCTAAAATTCTTTCCGCTGATCATTACACAATACAATTTCCAGTTTCTTTGCTTTCTTGTTCACTTTTCTCTGACTATTCAATGATAATTAATGACTTTCCTAAAATGTGGTCCCAAGAGTAATTTGGAACTATGCCCAAAGGACAATAAAAGAGTATATACCCTTTGATCCAGCAATACCACTACCAGGTCTGTATTCCAAAAAGATCATTAAAAAGGGGGAAAAGACCTACGTGTACAAAAAATATTTATAGCAGCTCTTTCTGTGGTGGCAAAGAATTGGAATTCCCATCAATTGTGGAATGACTGAACAAGTTATGGTATATGAATAATAGTATATGGAATACTATTGTGCTATAAGAAATGATGAGCAGGTGTATTTCAGAAAAATCTGGATTTACATGAATTGATGCTGGACAAAGTGAGCAGAACCAGGAAAATGTTGTACATAGTAACAGTAACACTGTGCAGTGGTCAAAATGATTGACTTAATTCTTCTCAGCAATACAATGATCTAAGGCAGGCTTGGGTATCTGTGGTCTTGAGGTCAAATGTGACCCTCTAGGTCAGTGGTTCTCAACGTTCCTAATGCCGTGACCCTTTAATACAGTTCCTCATGTTGTGGTGACCCCCAACCATAAAATCATTTTCATTGCTACTTCATAACTGTAATTTTGCTACTGCTATGAATCATGGTGTAAATATCTGATATGCAGGATGTATTTTCATTGTTACAAATTGAACATAACCCACAGGTTGAGAACTGCTGCTCTAGGTCATCAAATGTAGTCCTTAGAATCCAAATTGCACTGTGAAGATTCAATCAAAGAGCCACACTTGAGAGGACCCATAAGGTCACATGTGGCTTTAGGGCTGCAGGTTCCCCATCCCTGATCTAAGACAGTTGCAAAAGATGCATTATGGAGAACGCTACACATGTCCAGAGAAAGAACTATGGAGCTTGAATGCAGACTGATAAACATTACTTTAACTGTTTTTGTGGCTTTCCCCTTTTATTCTGGGTTTTTTTTTTACAACATGACTAATGTGGAAATATGTTTAACATGATTGCACATGTATAGCCTATATCAGATGGTGTGCCATCTTAGGGAGGAGGAAGGAAAGCACTATTGGAACTCAAATTCTCTTAAAGATAAATGTTGTAAACTAACTCTACATGTAACTGGAAAAAATAAAATACTACTTATATAAAATAATAACCCCCCCCCCACAAATAAAAGTAAAACGTGGCTCCAAGAACTGGACAAAATATTCCCAATGGTTTGACTAAGGTAAAATACAACCACATAATCATCTCAGTTTTTCTGGACACTATGATTCTATAAATTAAATAAATATAAATTTAAAATTATATTTATGTTTTTTGGAGGCCATGTAACACTCTTCTTGACTCACATCACCCTTTCAGCCCATTAAAAAACCAAACCCTTTTTCTCATGAGCTGTTGCTTTGCCTTATTTCCTCCATCTACAGTTGATAGGCCAATCTTATCAATTCTGTCTCAACAAATGCTCTTACAGTTGAACTGTTGGATTCACTTTGCTCACATGAGCACCCTGGTCAGGTCTTTATCACCTCTCACCTGGAGTATTGGGAGAGCCTTCTTTTTCTTTGCCTGATTCCAGCCTCCCTTCACTCCAACACATTCTCCATACAACAACCAGAATAATCCTTCTACAACTCACATCTACCCTTTCCTCTTTCTTGTTTGAGAAATTACAACAGCTCCCTGTTGTTTCCAGACATATTGCACATCACCCTCACTTCAGGGACTCTGTCCTTCATCTAAGCTGATCTATTCTCTGGTCTTAGAGAGTTCGTAGGATGTAGAATTGGAACCAATTTCATAGATCATCATATCTACCCCATCACTTTATAGCTGAGGAACCTGAGGACCAGGAGGTTTAAGTCATTTGTCCAAGGTGACAAGATTTGAATTCATGACCTCTTACTCCAGAGCCAGTACTTTTCCTACTATGCCATACTTCCTTGTAAGGTCATGCATCTTGGAAGTAGTAGAGCTAGTGCTTAAGCCTGAGTCTTGTAGTTTCTGTACCACACCAAAGCTGCCAGGCCCCCAGAGGAATCTGCCTGTTATTAAGATTGGTCTGTATTTATCCGTCCTCCCCACTCCCCATGTATATTTATACTGACATTGCAAATAAAGACATCTGAGGAAGGTCATTTCACAGATGAATCATATTCTCTAATAATACAGCTATTCTTTCCCTCCCCTAACAGTTACCTTGCTTCTTAATTTCAGGTTTGTCGGCAGGCCCGGGAATTATGTCTATGTGTTTAATGGTTACCGAATGGAAGAGGCAAGTGTCACTACTATGACCCTAATCTAAATAGAAAGAAAGAATATATTATTAAGTATTTAATATGTGCTAAGTGTGCTCAGCTCTGGAGGTATGAGTCAAAAGTACAAGACAGTGTCTTCAAAGAGTTTACATTCTAGTACGGGAATGTAAAACATAAAGGGAAGCAGGGGGGGGGCGTGTGGATTAGCTATGATACCCTTACTATGATATGGCTAGAGATTTCCTGAAGGAACTGGTAAAACCTTGCACTAATTCTATCAAAATCCAGGGTGATTCCAAGAGTAGAATCCTAACTCAGTTGGACAAGGAGTGGAGATAATGACCCCAGTGGAGTGCCCATGGAATGGTTGGAGATATCCAGGCAATTGTGGGCATCCTGATCTCCCCAGAGTTATGTTTCTATGCCTCCTGTCCCAAAAACCTTTCTTTGTATCCCCTCACAGTGCGCTCCGGGGGGCTGCCTCATGGAGCTCTGCCTTCAACTCAGCATCATTATGTTGGGGAAGCAGCTCATCCAGAACAACATCTTTGAGATTGGTATCCCGTAAGTACCAAGCCTTTCAGCCCATCTCTTTCCAACACCTTTGCTGGGTGAGATGACCATTCCCAATCTAGTGTTCTTTCTGACAGAGGTAAAATGAGTTGCTTTAAATAACAGAGATAGTAAAAGCTGAACCTTGAACCTGATTCCTAGTCTGTCATTCTTTCCCCCATATCTTATTTTCTTAAGATCCAAAGCTTATCTAATACAACCTACTTTTACAGAGGAAATCTAGCACTAGGGAGCAAGTTATAATAATAACCATAGCTTAATTTATTTAATCCTTTAAGTTTATGAAGTACTTCCATGACAACAATAATGCAAATATTATTCCCATTTGACTGGTAAGAAAAATGAAATCCTGAGAGTTTAGGTGCTAGTGTCCAAGGTGGGGGTTGTCCTCTAAGCATCTGACACCAAATTCAGAATTCTTTTCACTACACTTTTAAAGGTAAGGACACAATAAAAACTCTGTTAAGAAAACCAAAAGCCAACAGCGGTATGTCAATCACAAAGGCTAATAGTAAAAGATCAGGGTACCATTCAACGAATATTACAGTTCTTGTTGCACATTGCCCCAAGAGTCATCACAGTGACACTCTTCTTGTATGAGCCTGGTCTTGATTTCCCCAGGGACTTGAGAAACTATTGATGAATAGTTTGAGCCCTGAGTGTTGAAAAGCAGCCCATCTTAGATATAATTTGAGCAATTTGATCTGCTCCCTAGAAAGCCAGTGGGCAAGGTCTCTGAGATGAACTTTTCCAGTGTCATCAAGAGCTAAATGAACACAACATAGAAATGTTCTTTCTTACATGGGTTTGTTGATTTGGAGTCATTGATACAAATTATTTTAGATCTCTCAGGTATTAAAGGGATATGGCCTAATAACCCAATCCACAGTGTATGACTAAACACAGATGACAGGGATTAATTTCCTTTGGGCCTGGTTTATGTCATGCCACCATCTTTTCATGTCTTATTGAACTTGTTAACATTGAAGTGAAGGGAAGAAATGAGGCCATTTAAATGGTATAGTGTTTCTGGAACATTTCATGCCCAAGTCTAGTTTTGAATTAAAGAAGCAAGAAATTTTTTTTCCAGAAATATCAGTTTTCTGTGGAAGTTAGATTCTTGGCACCTGTTAAAGGTGAAGTGCTTTAGAGTAAAGGGAAGATTGAAATAGTGACTTAATCACAGTGTTCAAGGGTTATGACCAAGTGGTTAGAGAGCAACTGCAATTTATCTTAAGGGAAAGTAAGCTAAAGATGCAACAAAATATATTGAGATTAGCCAGAAGAAAACATTTTTCAAATTCTCTATTATTCCAATGGTACAATGTGATGTGACTCTGGGGCCACAGTTGCAATCACCACTAACCAACAAAGTCACATGACTAATGAAGGCCTTCATAGAGTCTAGTGTAATGGCATATTCTGATACAGAAATGAAAGGTCTGTAGGAGCCACAGGTCATACCTGAAAGATCCAAAAGTGGCCCCAGAGGTATAGTCTGATTGAGGCCATTTTCTGAAATTAGACTAGGCTTACCAGTTGCATGAGAGAGAGGAGGGGGCAGAGCAGGAGGAAGAGAGTTATTTAAAATGTTAATCAAGACCATAAGACAAAATCAAGGCAGAACAAATTTAGTATCCTATTGAACACTAGGCTCTCTGGACAGCTGATAAGATTATATGTATGCAATAAGAATCAGTGAAGGGCTTGGGGGATAGTAAAGACATAATCAGATCTGTGTATAGTGAAGATATTCCTAAGGAAGCAAAGGGAATCAGCTGAATCCCAACTTCACCCTCTTGTCTCCACATAGGGTTGCATTTGAGCTACCCTAGAGCATAGCATTCTGAAAGGAACAGTTCTAAAGCACAATTTAGATGAACTTCCTGAGGAAGCCTTCTCTAATCAATACTCATCTCCCCTTATTTTTTATTTTTTTATTTTAAAATTTAAATTTCTAATTTTAAAATTCTTTTAAAATTTTTTAAATTTGCTTTTTTTTAATGTATGGAATAAAACAAGTATTTCTGTAACATAGTATAATAAAAACAATGATTGCACATGAAACTGCAGATCTATTATGTACAATATGCTATTCCTTTAAGATATATAATAAAGTTGTCATTTCTTTTTTTTCTTCCTTCCCCAGCTCTAAAGATGGCTACCATTAGATACAAATGTACATATATGTATATGTATATATATATATATGTACACACACACACACACATACACTCATGTACACACATATCCATAGCCATATGTATAAACATATATATGTAAAATTATGCATACTTCTATTTATCAGTTCTTTTTCTAGATGCAGATAGTGCCTTTCTTCATATGTTCTTTATAGTTAATTTAAGTATGTATAATAGTAAAAATTACTTATTTGCTTGGTCATCTTTTTTTTTCTTTTTTGAGGGGGAGAGGTAGGGCAATTGGGGTTAAGTGACTTGCCCAAGGCCACATGGCTAGTAAGGATTAAGAGTCTGAGGCCAAATTTGAACTCAGGCCCTCCTGACTCCAGAGCTGGTGCTCTATTCACTGCACCACCTAGCCAGCCCTCAAAGTCATTCTTAAAATAATATTGCTGTTACTGTATAATATGTTCTCTTGGTTCTGCTTATTTTGTTCTTCATAATTTCATACAGGTCTTTTGATGTTTTTCTAAGATCATTGAGCTTAAAATTCCTTAATAGCACAGTGGTATTCCATCATAGGCCTAAATCCTTTGACCCAGAAATACCACTACTAGGTCTATTTCCAAAGATGATATGTTCTAAAATGTTTATAGCAGCTCTCTTTGTGGTGGCAAAGAACTGTAAATTGCAGAAATGTCCAGCAATTAGGAAAAGGCTGAACAAGTTGTGGTTTATGATTGTGATGGAACACCTCTCTCCCTTTCAAGAAATGAGATCTCTCAGGCTCAGACAAAAGCCAAAGAGCGGTTGTGGTTCTTCTTAGTTCCCAAAGGAAAGTCTTGTCATTTTTGTCATCATCATTGTCATCGTTGTCATCATCAGCAACAATTGAAAGCTGTTGTTAACTACTCTGTAGTGGAGAGAGTTATTTTAGCAAGGCCATTGTGGCTTTTCCTCATGATTTATACAGATTTCCTGTTCTTCCCAGGACAGGGGAGAATTATCAGTTGGGTACTGAGCTTTGCCTCTACTTGATCATATTGCCTTTCCCCACAGAGTTACAGAATCTTAGAGCTGAATGAGGGACCTTGGAGGTCATTCAGATAGAAATGGATCCTTGTGGTCATATGATTTAGAAAACCTCAAATTAACATTACCATTTTTCCATTGTAGGGCTCCTAGGTGGCACCATACTACATAGAATGCCAAGCCTCAAGTCAGGAAGTCTCATCTTCTGAGCTCAAATCTGGCCTTAAATACTTACTAGTTGTGTGATCCTGGGCAAGTCACTTAACCCTTTTCCCCTTAGTTACCTCATCTGTAAAATGAGCTGGAAAAGGACATGGACAAGTCACTTTGTTGTGGTTTAAAGCCAGGCACACCAAAAACTGTTGTGGTGGGGGCTCTACCTACCCAAAAACTATCACAGTTTCATGATGTGTTGTGGTGGAACTGCCTCAAAGAATTTAGAGTCAGACCACCTCTAATCCAAGTATAGGCATTTATTGAGATTGATACCCCTCATGAAGCAGGCTAAGTTCCAAGAGGAATCAGCAACTTTAAAGAAAGCAAGATGAATTTTTATGAGGTATTGATGCAATTACACAACAGAAATTTACATAGAATAGAGGAATATCATTAATATTAGAAAGGCAGGAGGAGATTATTAAGAGATTAAGTAATGGAGGAAGAATCCCATTTATGGTTCTGTGGTTAAACATTCTGAGTGTTCAGCCCTCCAGTTGGCTAGCTATTGTAGCCTTGTCTGTTTAAGACAGATACTTAGGTATTGTGGTCCTGTCTTGGACCAGATGAAT
The DNA here is from genome assembly GCA_028646575.1 of Pseudocheirus occidentalis. Lineage (NCBI taxonomy): Eukaryota > Metazoa > Chordata > Mammalia > Diprotodontia > Pseudocheiridae > Pseudocheirus > Pseudocheirus occidentalis. Next base: position 151,811,704 of record CM053597.1, read on the forward strand.
GATGTGATTGTGATTGAATGCAAGAACACACCTGTTTCTGTGGGAATGGGTCTGGGGGCAGTGACGAGGTAGAGGCAGTAGCTGTAGGGTTCCCATCACACGGACACAGCTGCTGTTTCTTTGGGAACCAAGAGTTCAGGGACACACCTGTTGTTCCAGTGACCAGTGGAGCACATATAAAGAAGTTAGACATTGGGGAGTGGGCTAGGTAGATGCAGTGGGCCTGCTGTTCAGTGGGGCCAGGCCTATAATGAAGTAAGAATATTGGGGCTTCATTTCCAAAATTCATTTGGGAGAAGGGCTGATGGTCTCAGCTTCTATAGCTTCTTCAGGCTGAAAAGAGGAGTAGAGTTGTCCCTGTCTCAGTCCCGAGGAGGACGTTGACTGGAACGGAGCATCGATCACATCCAGGGGATGATGGGTGAATATGGACTGGTATCCACTGCTTGCTGCCAATGGTAGGTGAATTGGCCTGTAGTCTGAGAGACACAAATCTGATAGGCAAGTTCGATATGCAGGGCCCAAGATAGAAGGAGAAAGAAGATATATCTAGTAACAGGCAGTTGACTAAGACAAGTATCTTTTTACTAAACTATTTAGGCTTTAGAAAGGAATATAATTTTAGGCTGAATAGCTTGGATCTAACACACATTTTAGTAGCTCAGCTGTATCCCGGCCTCAGTATATAAGATAATGATTAACATTATGTTTGTACCTTTGTCTCACAAACTTCTTTTCCCTTTGTCGAATTGTTCCCTTATCATTCAGAAAAAAATGTTCTATTCCAGGTATTTAACCTTTCACTTGACTATGCAGGTAGCAGATGACAAGTCCATGTATTAATTTACCCAGTCGTTTGGGATATGGAATGACTACACATTCAGATTAACAGCAAAATTTCACATACCTGCATTGTACTTTTACTATCTTTTACTGACTACTTACTCTAATTAGAGAAATTTGTCATGAAAGGAAAAAGCAGGGACATGCCAGATATGTATAGATAAAACATACTTAGCACTGTTTGAATTCAGATAAGAGTCAGATCTGAGCTATTTAGCCTAAAATGATATTCCTTTCTACAGCCTAAATAATCTAGTAAAAGGCCGCTTGTCCTAGTCAACTGCCTGTTACTAGATATATCTGTCTTTCTCCTACTATCTTGGGCCCTGCATATCGAACTTGCCTGTCAGATTTGTCTCTCAGACTACAGGCCAATCCACCTACATTTGGCAGCAAGCAGTGGATGCCAGTCCATACTCACCCATCATCCCCTGGATGTGATCTATGCTCTGTTCTAGTCAACTTCCTCCTCAGCACCCCCTGAGACAGGGATAGCTTTACTCCCTTTTTTAGCCTGAAGAAGCTACAGAAGCAGAGACCTCTGTTCCTTTACCCAAACGAATTTGGGTCCCATTTCTTAGAAGGAGGACTTATGGAATCCTAATAAAGCTGCCCCAGCCCTAATATTCTTATTTCACGTGAGCCCAGCTCCACTGAACAGCAGACCACTGTACTTAGACCCCCCCCCCAATGTTCTAACCTCTTTGTATATGCCTCACTGGTCACTGGAACAACAGGTGTGTCCCTGAACTCTCAGTTCCCACAGAAACTGCAGCTGTGTCCATGTGATGGGAATCTAGCTATTTCCTCTACCTGGTCACTACCCCCAGACCCATTCCCACAGAAACAGGTGTGTTCTTGTATTCAACCACAATCACATCATCCATCTAGCCCAAGACTGGACTACAATATCTAACTATCTATCTTGACCAGACAAGGTCACAATAGCTAGCCAATTGGAGGACAGAATGACCAGAATGTTTAACCACAGAACTGTAAATGGGATCCTTCCTCCATTAATTAATCCTTTAACAAACTACTCCTGCCTTTTTAATATTAATGATATTACTCTATTCTATGTAAATTTCTGTTACATAGTTACGTCTGTATCCTTTAAAAATCCATCTTGCTTTCTTCAAAGTTGCTGGTTCCTCTTGGACCTTAGCCTGAGAGGTGGCAATCTCAATAAATGCCTATACTTGGATTTGAGGTGGTCTGACTGAATTCTTTGAGACAGTTCCACCACAACACATCATGAAACTCTGACAGTTTGGGGATAGGTAGAGCGCCCACCACAACAATTTGTGGCATCCCTGCATTTAAACCTCAACACTCTCAATCTAATAAAAATAAAATTTAATTAGGAAGCACTTAGGTTAAAAAAGTGAATTTGTTAAGTACAAGATGGTACAGTAGGGAGGGAGTCGTAGCTAGTTAGTAGTTTGTTTAGAAAAAGAACTGGGATTTTTAATAGACTACCAACTTAATGTGTTAGCAATCAGTCAGTTGATTAGTGCTTATTAAACACCTATAATGTGCCAGATGCTGTTTTAAGTGCTGGGGATACAAAGAAAGACAACCCACCCCAAAAAAGACCAGTTCCTGCTCTTGAGAAGCTAATATTCTAATGGGGAGATAACATGTAAACAACTAGATACAAATTTTATACAAAATAATATATAACTATATTATATAAAATAATAATTTAGTCCATATACTTCATTAAGAATTAAGTGTTTAAGAATTTAAGAAATTAAGGATTTAAAACATGAAATGATTGGTCAAGTATTATAGTAATATAATTCTATTTCTTTTTCAACATTCCACAAAATTATAAATTCTCAGATCTGTGAACATGCAAACTGTAGGTCAATATTAGACAATTACAGTAGAAACACAGACTTTCAGATCTGGAAGGGACCTCAGAAGACATTTAATCTAATCCATATCTTCATAAAAATTCCCCCTCATAACACCCCCAGTGGTCATATAGGAAGTAGACACACAGGGGTTACCTCACTTTGGGGCATGTAGTCTCAGGGTAGTCTCAGAGTTAAGGTACAAAGATTAAGGAGGACTGGGGAAGGTTTCTTGTAGAAGGTGGGACTTAAGCTGAAATCTAAGTGATAGAGATGAGGAGGGAGAAAGTTCCAGGCATGGAGTGTAGCCAAAAAAAGTAATGTAATGTGGGGCTCTATTGAGTATAAGGTCCAGCTTGAGGGAGGTGAAAGTCTCTGGAGTATTATGCTTAATTATGGGCACCACATTTTTGGAAGGGCATTGACAAGTGATAGGATAGTGACTATAATCACTGAGGAAAACAGAGACTGTGTCAGCTAATATTGGTTAAAGTAAGAGAGGAAATTTGACTTGTAGTAGGGAAGCATTATGAGAGGGATAATAGTTATCTTCAAGTATTTGAAGCACTGCTATGAGAAAAAGGGATTATCTTTCTTCTGTTTGACTCCAAAAGGCAAGACTAGGAGTGATGAATTGAAGCTGTGGAAAGGCAAATTTTTGATGGATTTAAGGTAAAACTACTTAGCAACTAGAAATGCCCCAAAGTGAAATGGGTTATTTTGTGAGATAACCACTGTGTGCATGTTTCCCGTATTACCACTGGGGATGTTATGTAGAAGGGATTCTTATGAAGATATGGATTAGATTAAATGGTTTCTGCAGTCTCTTCCAGATCTGAGAGTTTGTGTTTCTATTGTAATTGGCTAATATTAATTAACAGTTTATATGTTTGTATGTCGATTTTACAATTTGTATTTTTGTAGAATGTTGAAAAAGAAGTAGAAATATATTGCTATCTAATATTTGACAATTCATTGCATATTTGTCATTCTTAATTTTCATACCTATGTAATAAAGAGGTTAGACTAAATTATTACTAAAGTCTCTTCTAGCTTGGGTATTTTGAGTCTTTCTATTTCATAAATCTTAATTAGTTACTGTCACCTGTGACTACAAGGTAATTCTTTTATTCCAATTCCAGTTGCTATCTGAGCAGGAAAACACAAATAAAGATTTGATACGTAAGATGAGGAAAATGACTTATGAGCTTGGAGTAAAAACAATTTGCCACACTCTGAGCTTCTCTTTAGATTAACATTTTCATTGGTCATTGCAATTGCAAACACTGGATTTGGAAGTCGGCAGATCATATTGGATCGTTAAAGCTAAGTTCACCATCTCTTTCATTTCCTGCTGCAGATCTAGGATCACTAAAAGAATAGATTAGTTATATAAAAATTAATCAAAAATATTTACTAAGTGCCTACTAGGTACTAGGTTCTTGTGATATAGAAACAAATGTAAAATGATCTCTGCCTTCAAGGAGTTTATAATCTAGTGAAGGGGATACAATATGCTCACACACAGAGTTAGATAAAATAGATACAAGGGAATTTGGGGAAGGAAACAACTCTTGGTGATTAGGATGGTTTCATGTAGAAGGTGATACTGGAGATGAGTCTTTCAAGAAGCCAAGAATCCTAGACTCAATATCCTAAGGACACCAGCAAGGAAGGGATAAATTCCAGACATGGAAAACAGTTAAAGCAAAGGCATGTTGATGGGAGATACACTAAAATGGATGAGAAATACTAAGTAAGCCAGTTTGATTAAACTGTATTTTAGATAAATATGTAATAATACTAGGAAGATAGATGGGGGTTAGGTTGCAAAGGGCTTAAAATGCCAACCAGAGAAGTTTATATTTGATGCTCAAAGAAGTAAGGAGTCACTGAAGTTAACTGAGTAAAAAAATAATAGAACAAATGATACGTGCTTTAGAAATATCACTTTGGAAGCTGTGTGCAAAATGTATCAGTGTAGGGAGAAAATTGAGGTAGGGAGAGAGCAGAACCACAGTTTCAGAATCCAAAGGAATTTTGGTGACCATTCAATTCAGCCCATAAATAAAAATAAGGCATACTATAATAGAGCCAAGAAGTGCCATCTGGTCTCTGCTTGGAAAATTCCCCAAAGGGGAAATTATCATGACTTAAGGAAGCCCATCAGACCTGGACAGTTCTCTTAGGATGTTTTTCCCAATGTTCAGCTTTCCTCTTTATGTTTCCACCTGTTGCTCCTGGTTCTGACCTCTTTCATTAATTAGGAGGGTATTGTCAAGGAAAAAGGTGAGAAGCTTCAAGTAGAGTGATGATTGTGAGAGTGGAGAGAAAGGGATGATATGAAGAAATGTTGTAGAGAAAGGACTAAGGTTTAGCAATTGATCAGATATGTGTGGAGAGGGAGACTAAGTATTTTAGGATGTCACAGGTTTTTTGAATTGGATAATGGAAAGAATCAGCCCTGACATAAAAACGGAAATTTGGACACCAGGTGGGTTTGGGAAGAAAAATGATGAGCAGCTCCATTTTGGATATGTCGAACCTGAGATGCTCATGGGACATTGAGTTAGAAATAACCAGTTGGTGATGTGGTCCTGGAAATCAGAATAGAGACCAGGTGGTGGATACAGAGATCTGGAAGTCACCCATCATAGGGAGGATGGGCTGATAAAGTCATCAAGAGATAGAATAGAGAGGGAGAAGGTCAGGGTAGAGCTTTGAGGATATGAATGATAAGAACCCAGAAAATGAGATGGAGAAAGAATGACCAGATAGAAAGAAGGAGAACCAAGAGAAAACTGTGTCACAAAAACCCAGAGAGGAGAGAATGTCTAAGAGAAGAGGATGGTAAGTTGGTACCAGATGTTACAAAGAGATCACAAAGGAGAAAAAATAAATAAGGTACAGCCAATTTGATAATCAGATGTTTGTTTGTTTTTTACTTTAGAAAGGACAGTTACATTTGAGTAATGAGATCAGAAGTCAGATTGCCAAGTACTTAGGAGTGAAAGTCCTGAACTGAGCTAACTTGAAAATTTTTCTATCTAGTACACATTCAAGATCTAGGAAGAAAACAAACAAAAAAGTCTCCGGACAGACAAAATTAATGTCACAAAATTTATTCACAAAAACTCATCAATTTTATTTATAAGACAACCCCTGAGGCCATACTCACCGCTTGTTTACTCTCATTTTACATGTAATTTTAATGTGCATGTTATCTGATTGCCAAGCCTAGAGCAAATTAGAAGGCACATGACCTTAAGCATAGTAGATACTTATTAAGTGTTTATTGAATTGAATGGAAAATAAAAGAACTTGGAAGGGAGCTGTGAGACTGTTTTAGGCAGTAGTGAGAAGTAGTGCTAACAGTCTTGAGAACAGAGGAGGAGACAATACTAGACATAAATATAGACACAAGATCTCAAATAATGAGTAGTCTAAGGCCATTTAATGCCTTAGTATCCTTGCCCACTTCAGTGTATTATAGAGTAAAATAATAGCAGATGTTCATAATAATGGTCTTAAGTTGTCAGGAACAGGTTGTTATGTTTGGTGTACTCTATTTACAAAGTCTAGGCAGCATGTTTGAAAATGATGCTTGGGGTCTTTATGTACTTACAGACTTTCTCTCCATCAAACCTACCCTCTACTGCTATACTATATTCAGGCAAAAGCCATGTAAAAATGGCTCCCTATGGTTCATGTTTCGTCATTCTTCACAGATGTGGTATAGGATTCCCAGAAACATGCGTTGCCTGCTAGGAGACTGTCTGTGTCCCTTTATGCCTTATGTCCTTGTTTCTATATAATGTTTGAAAGAAACCAAACTCATCACTTATGAAAATGGGCAAACAGAAATGACAGGTAAGACATGAAATTAGACAAAGAAAACATCTTTTACTTGGTTTCTTGTTCTTGCTCTCCTTCCTTTGAAAGTGTCAGTATTGCCCTATTGTGTGCATGGAGTACTAGAAAGAACATAAGCCCTAGAGTCAACACATGGGTTTTCCAGTCCCCTTGACACATTAGCTATATGATTTGGAGCATGTCACTTCACTTCTCTCTTTTCCTTAGTTTCCTCATATGTAAAGTAAGGATTTCCATTTGACGACTTCTAAGGTCCCTTTGGGCTCTCAATCATAATGATTAACTGAATCTAGTCCATGAGGTATGAACAGAAACTAGGTTAATAAGGAGATGAATGTGTGACAATAATATAATGAGACTAATTTATGAGGAAATACACCAAAACTTGAGCCCATCTGAGTAGGGCACTACAATAACTATTTAGATAACATTTTAAGGTTAAGTGTTTTCCTCACAACAACCCCACAAGGTAGGTAGAATTGGTATCATTTTCTCCTCTTCTACATGAGAAAACTTAGGTGTATAGATGTCAAATGACATGGTCAGACCCACAATCAAGTTCTAGAACCATTTTTGAACCAAGGTCTTTGACTTCAAATGTGATACCCTTTCTTCTAAAGTAAATACCTTGAGGGGCTGTCAGTTTATTCCATAGGCATTGGCATTGCCACAAATATGTTTGGAACTATCTTCAGAGCCTGCATCATGTTCTTTTGAATATCTTCTATGGTGTTAAATCTTTGTCCTTTTAGGATAGATCTGATTTTCCAATCAGTCAAAAGTCATAGGGATCCCCATCTGGTAAATGAGATGGGTAGAGAAGAAATATAACTTTTGATTAAAAGCAAGTCAGGACTATAATAAGGTGTGTGTGTATATGTATGTGTGTGTGTATGTGTGTGTTTGTGTGTGTGTCCTTAAGATATTCCGGTGGAGAATTCCACATAGGTTGAACAATAACGAAATTGTTAGATTTAGTTCATAGACTTAAGAGATGGAACATATTATCTGGTTACAACCACTTATTTAACTGTGTGGAAACTGAAGCACAGAAAAGTTAGTATTATTTCAAATTTATTTAGTACTCCATAGCTTACCAATAGCTTTCTTCAGAGCAGTCTTATGGAGGAGGTAGAAAGAATTGATGGACGTGATTACTGAGGTGTTTCCAGTTTTCTTTTAAAAACAATGGGTATGGGACAGCTAGGTGGTTGACTCAATGACAAGCCCTGCAGTCAGAGGACCTGAATTCAAATTTAGCTTCAGACACTTAATAACTATGTGACCCTGGGCAAGTCACTTAAACCCTCAAGAAAAAAAACCCACCTCCAAAACAATGAGGGTGGTATTTCAGATCCAAGGACGAGCAAATGTCTCTTTTTTCAAAAAAGAGAAAAAAGTGAATTTATCAAATTTCAGTCTACTTAAAAAAAATATTTGTATCACTCTCAATTCCCTGTCATCTACAAATTTAATAAGCATGCAATTAATATCTTAATCCAAGGAATTAATATTATACATACATATAGATAGATATGTATATATGCATGTATATATCTCAACACACATATAAATATCTATATATGTATGTATCTCTAAGGACAGAGACCTGGGGCACTTCACAAGTATCCTCCTAGGTATCAAAAGCTGCATTAACTCTCTTAGCCACCACTTAAAACTGAAGGGTTTTGTAGCCTTGAGAAGTGAACTCATCGGCCCTCCTCCATTTCTCCCCTTGCCTCCTCATCAAATTCTAGACTCTGTCTGGGGAAGTTCTTCCCTGGTTCATGCTGCCTTCATGCCTGTCCTGGGTCTCATTCTTGAGATGCCTGTGAAGAAGGTGGCTGCCATTTTCAACTCAGAATGGAAAAATAAAATGTTGCAAGGGAGACAATAAACTTGAGATCATTAAGTACTATAAGTACAGCTCTTCAGTTAATGAGAATATAATAATAGATAAAACTTGGTAGCATGTCCTGTCCTTACAGACTATCCTCACTCACGCATCTCACTGATTTCATGTCCTTAAACAACTGTGACAGATGCTGTCCAGACAGTCAGATAATTATAAACATTATGGACTTCAGACCATCAGGCTCAGGGTCAGAGTGTAATATATGTTGGCAGATTTTTTTTAGAGAAGTCTTTGGGTATGGTAAACAGAATGAAAGAACCAAATCTTGTGCTATTTACAGCTTGGGATGATTGTTCTTGCCCCTTTTCCCATGTGTTTCTACATCTGATTATTGTAGTTCTAACATCTGGTTGAAGCACAATGGGTTTTGAGTACAGATTGCAATGTTACACTTAGAGCTTCCCTCTTTGTGGCCAGACCAGTCTTTGAAACCTCTCATAGGTAGCCTCACTATTTACATATCCCCACATTTAAAGTCTCTACAAATTCAAGTACAGCCTTTGCTGGAATAAACTTGTGCACTTCCATAGAATCATGGAATCTCAGAATTGGAAGAAACTTCAGAGGTCATGCAGAATAATTCATACATAGACAGGAATCCCTTCTACATTCTCTTCTTGCAATCGTCAACAGGCCTCTCTTTGAAGACTCAAACCCACTACCTCATAAAAAAGTCTGTACTACTTTTAGAAAGGTCTTTTCTCTGAAGAGCCAAAAATTTTTCACAAAGAAGAGTTGAATTCAACTTTTAAAAGTTGCTTTCTTAAGTGGACCATTCTGTTAGGCAATTCCTTTTGACAGAGGATAGAAAGGTGACATGTCATAAGTGAAATATGACCCTTTCTTAGATTATAGCTCAAAGTAGTTGTTAATGTAAGAAATAGAGGAAGTTTGAAGTCAGGAGACTTGAAACTGGTCTCAGCTATGTCATTTACTAGCTTTAACCTCAAACAGGTCCCTTAAACTCACTTCATCTCTTCTTCACATGTCTTTTATGGTAGAGATGACTGGGACAGCAAACACAATGGAAGATTGAACCAGGATTTATACAGTTCTTTATAGGCTAGAATATAGATCCAAATCTAATAAGATAAAATTCTATAGAAATAAATGGCTGAGTCTCGTACTGAGACTCAAAACATCAACTGTACAAGCATTCAGTGATAGCGGTATGGCTGAATATATGGGAGATATTGTGTACTGCAGCTCAATATGAGTTTACATTGTGATATGACAGCCAACAAATAATAAAATCTTAGCCTGCTTTAAGAGAGGCAGAGTATTTAGGACTATAGTGGTGAGAGTTCTACCGGGTATAATAACCACTTACAGCTATATTATATTGAAAATTCTTATTCCCATATAAATTGGGACTAGATGCCCTTTTTGGCCTCTTTGAACTGTGAGAGTCTGCAGTTCTAATTAGAGAGATTATTTAGTTGTTTTTTTTTATTGAAAGTCAAGAGAGCAAAATCCCAAGTTTTAGAGTTCCTGTTTCATATATCAGGTACCCCAAACATCTCAAGGACTGAGGTACAGCTGCCATTACTACTATATTTGGACAACCCCTTGAGGAAGCAGAAGATCAAAAGTTCCATGCCTTCTAGGGGAAATTTCCTGAAACTTGTCATTAAAAGGGGACAGGAAAACACAGATGAAAAGAAAAAGGGAGTAATGTCAAAGAAGTCATTTTAATGAGACAGTGTATTATATGGTCAGAATCATAATCTGAAGTTTTCCAAACATCCCATCTGTATGTTATATAACTTACAGGACTTCTGTTAATTCCTGCTCTGGGATGACTTGGTCTTTTAAAAATTTCCTTGTGGCAGCCACTTTTTCCTGCCCCCCAAAGAGATTTTTAGAAAGAGATGGGAGTGGAGGTGGGGTAGGGAAGGATATGTTAGTTATTCATTGAATCATTACACATATTTTTATTGAATACCCATTAATCAAGTCAATAAGTATTTATTAAGTTTATTGTTATTATTATTGTGAACCTACTATGTGCTAGGTACTGTGCTTAGTACCGGGATTACAAAGAAAGGCAAAAACAGTTCCAGCTCTTGATGAACTCCCAGTCTAATAAAGAGACAACATGCAATCAGCTTTGTACAGATGAGATATGTATGGGATAAGTGGGAGACGATCTCTGAGGGAAGTCCCTAAGATTAAGGAAGACTGGGAAGGGCTACTTACGGAAGGCAGGTCATTAAGATGTGAAGGAAATTAGGAAAGGGAGATGAGGATAGTGTTCCAGGAATGGGTGAAAATGTTCAGAGTTGTGATATTGGAATGTTGTGGGAGGATCAGGGTCACCAGTTCATAGAGCACATGGGAGAAAGTAAGATGAAAGAAGTCCATATAACTAGGAAGGGGGCCTGTAGAGAATGAGAGGGAGTAAGGAGCTGAGGACAACACCTTGGTTATAAGCCCAGATGACTGGGAGGATAGTGGCACCATCTATAGTAATAACAAAATTAGCAAAGATGTTTTTGGGAGAGGGAAGATAATGAATTCTGTTTTAGGCATGTTAAGGTTAACATGTCACACAGTTTTTCTTTACGTTTAACTTAAATCTCTATTGCTCAAGGCCAGATTTCTGGGCTATGACTCAGGGAGTAGGAGGAAGGTCGCTTGCAATAGGTTAGGGTTCAGACATATATTTTCAGTAGTTCAATATCGTCGCTAGAATCATAGAATCATAGGATTCAAAGGTTAAAGGGATCTTAATAATTAAGCAATCCCAGACCCTCATTTTGCCATTGAGTTAATGGAGGCCCTGAGAGGTTCATTATTACAGATATAGTAAATAGTGATGACAAGATTTGAACTCACATCCTGTGACTCCATTGATTTTGCCATTCTTTGATTTTTCTTTTGAAGGGGGAAGGCAAGGCAATTTGTGTTAAGTGACTTGCCCAAGATCACACAGCTAGTTAAGTGTAAAGTGCCTGAGGCCAGGTTTGAACTCAGGTCCTCCTGACTCCAAAGCCAGTGCTCTCTTCACTCTACTACCTAGATGTCCCCTCGACCCATTCTTTGATATCTTTAAAGCAGGTAGAGCTTAAATAAGATTCAGGTCACTCTGAATCTAATGCTTAGGTTTCCATTTGTACTTTCTCTACCCCCCACCTCCCACCCCCAATTATTTTTGTCTTCTGTTCCCAGAACTTAGAAAGCATAGTCTGAAACATTCATCACTTAATAAATACTTGTTGTTTGATTGATTGATCGATGGACACTTCTATTGAAGATCAGATGGTGTGACAGTGGCAGGGGAAAAAGTGAATTTCTAGGTGATAGTTATAAAAAAAAAAGTGTCATTAACTCATATATACATTCACACAAAGCATATTGAAATCTGCCTTAAACTTAACTGCAGGCTTTTCTAGAATAACCTGTGTAAGGATGCACATTTATCAGATTGGCTAATATTATAGAAAAGGAGAATGATAAATGTTGGAGAATTATTGGAGCACTGATGTATTGTTTGTGGGGTTGTGAACTGGTCCAACCATTCTGGAGAGCAATTTGGAACTATGCCCAAAGGGCTATAACACTGTGCATACCCTTTGATCCAGCAATACAACTACTAGATCTGTATCCCAAAAAGATCATAAAAATGGGGAAAGACCGACACATATGAAAATATTTATAGCATCTCTTTGTGGTAGCAATGAATTGGAAATTGAGGGGATGTTCATCCATTGGAAAATGGCTGAACAAGTTGTGATATATGAAAATAATGGAATACTATTGTGCTATAAGAAATGATAAGCAGGTGGACTTCAGAAAAACCTGGAAACACTTAACATGAATTGATGCTGAGTGAAGTGAGCAGAGTCAGAACATTGTACACAGAACATTGTATAATGCTCAACTATGATAGACTTAGGTCTTCTTGGCAATGTAATGATCCAAGACAACTCCAAAAGAATTATGATGGAAAATGCTAACCACATCTAGAGAAAGAGCTATAAAGTCTGAATGCAGATTGAAACATTCTATTTTCACTTTTTGGGTTTTTTTTCCTTTCTCGTAGTTTTCCCCTTTTGTTCTCATTCTTCTTTCACAACATGACTCATGTGGAAATATGTTTAACATGATTGTACATGTATAGCCTATATCAGATTGCTTGCTGTTTTGGGGAGGAAGGAGGGGAGAGAAGGAGGGAGAAAAATTTGGAACTCAAAATCTCATAAAAATGAATGTTGAAAACTATTTTTACATGTAGTTGGAAAAAATAAAATACTATTAAGTGGAAAAATTTTTTAATAATTTGAAGTACTGCCAACTAAGTATCCCAACCTTGGTAAAGACAATCCCCACCTACTCTATTCCTTTTTTAAAGAAAGGCAAACTTTGGATTCATTTCTGTCTTTTCAACAAAGCAAATTGTCTTAAATCCTCATGTTCTTTTTTCTTCTTCTATGGAATGGGAAATAGAAATCCTGGCAGGGCTGTCCCTGTCCCAGAGTGATATAGTCAGAAGAGAATCAAAGGGTTCAAAGTTTGATTCTAATACTACTTCTTACTACTACTACTACTACTACTTCACCCCTCAGAGTTTTGGTTTCCCTCCCATACAAAAATGGGGATAATAATGCTTGTACTGCCTTCCTTTTATGGGGTTTTTAAAGGAAACCAACTTGCAGACCTTAAAACACCATATAAATATGAGTTGTTATTCTTACATGTAGCCTTTGGTAACTGGCCCATTTCTGTTTTCAGAAAACTCAAGAAGCTTCTCCGAAAGCTGAAGGATGAGACAAAGCCTGGAGAAACAGACTCTGCAGAATTAAAGCAGCCTGAGCAGTGGGAGAGGGACTACAGGTTGGAGCCATATACTGGACTGACTCCCGAATATATGGAAATGAGTAAGAATTTATCTTCACTTTATGAGTAAAACTTGGGTGGGAATTGAGCAAATAATTTATTAGACTTACATTTACAGATTTATTTAGTTTCGTTCAGGATCATACATTATTTTCATAAAAAGAACCCAGAAATTCAAGTAAACAAAACAAAACAAACAACCTATGATCAAGGTTAAGACTTAGGTCTGCTACCAACTAATTGTATGACCATAGACAAGTCCATTCATATCTTGGTCTGTTTCCTTATTCAAAATGAAGGGGCTGAACTAATGATCTTCATGGTTCTTTGTAGCTTTCTATTGTTTTCTCTGATTATTGTCATTCAAACTCATTATAGATCAGGAATGTGGTGTAAAAGCCAAAAAAATCCTAATACAGTCTTGGGCTTCATTGAGAAATATAACTTGAAGAAATGAAGAAATGATTGTGCTTTACTCTGCCCTGGTCAGATCACATTGGGAATATTGTGTTCAATTCTGAGAACCACATTTTAGGAAGGACACTGATAGGACAGAATCTCTCCAAAGGAGGGAATTAAGATAGAGAAAGGATATAAGTCTGTGTCATACAAGGATCTGAGGAAGGATCTGGGGATGGTTAGTATGGAGAAGAGAAGACTTCTGAGGATCATGATAATGCTTTCTACATGTTTGAGGGACCCTTGTAGAGAGGACAAATTAGACATATTATGTTGATACCAAAGGGAGAGCCAGTAGAAGTTGCAAAAAGGAAATCTGATGTCAAGAAAAGCTTACTAATATTTAGAAATATTGAGAAGTACAATGGCCTTTATGTGGTGATAATGGGTTTCTCTCATATTGGAGGTCTGCAGGAAGCCACTACATGACCACTTGTGGGTTATGTAGATACATGACCTAACTATAAAAAGGTCATACATAAGCAAATAAGAGGAAAAGAGATGGAGAACGCTTATACAACTATGGATACAGGAAAATTTTTGACCAAGCGAGAGACAACAATGATCATAAAAGATGTGATGGAAAATTTTTATTAGACAAAGTTGAAAAAGTTTTGACCAAAAAGAATACAATCAGGATCTGAAGGGAGACAATTAGTTGGGAAAATATTTTTGTAGGAAATTTCTCCCATAAATGTCTGACTCTAATATGTAGACAGATATAGAGATATACACACATACATATATGTGTCTATATACATATATAGACATATACACACCTAATATTCATGCAATTTATATGCACAATACACATACGTGTGTGCATGTGTATATACACATATGTATGTGTACACATATAAATGTGCATGCATATGTTGTATGTATGATCCCTCACAAGATAAAACATCAAAGAATATATGCAGTTTTAAAAAGAAGAAAGCAAACTATGAACAACTATGTCAAAAAATTTTCATATTACTGATAATAAGAGAAATGCTAATTAAAATAACTAAGGTTCCTCTTCATGCCCATCAGATTAGCAAAGATGACTTAAAAGGAAAAGGAAAATTTTTGAAAGAGCCGTGAAAGGACTGGCACACTAATTCACTGTGGGCGGAACTATGCTTGGTCCAATCATTCTGGAAAACATTTTGGAACTCTACCCAAAATGGTACTCAACTTCATGTGCCTTTTTAGCGAGTGATATCACTACTAGGACTCAAAGAAATCAGAGAAGGAGGGCAAGGACCCACACACCGTAAAAATACGTCAAGGAGAGCTTTCTGTTGTCACAAAAAGCTGGGAACAAAGCGGGTGACTATTAATTGGAAAATGGCTAAGTAAATTATGATAATGTAATGGAATAGTGTTGTATCATGAGAAAATAGCAGACTTGTGTGAATTGATGCAGAGTGAAATAGGCAGAACACGAGCTATTTATGTGATAGCCACAGTAATGTAGAAGAAAACGATTCTGGAAGACTTTGGAACTCTGATCAGTGCATTGGCCAATTATGACACTGAAAAATTCTCGATGAGACATTTATTCCTCCTGCCTCTTGGCAGGGAGGTTATGTACTAGAGGTGTAAAATACAACATCCATTTTCAGACATGGCCAATATATAAATTTGTTTTGCTTCGCTATAATTATTTGTTAAAAGGTAGGGCTTATTTGCGGGGACCAGAAATAGTGACAGTGAACCCAGTTCCTTTGATTCCCCATGTAGCACTTTCCCTATTGTATTATGATTCCTCTGTTTGCCAAGAATGCCCTCCTTCTAAATATTCATAAAAACCTCTTTTCTAATATTTCACCTGGTAATACATGAGGGGCTGAAAAGGATTCATTCTCATGAGGCTTTACTCAACAAGAAGAGCATAAATTAGGCACTTACAGATATGTTATAACGAATGGAACAAATTATCCCCAAACACTCAAATAGTGAACAGTTACTGAATATTGTTTTGGGCCTCCCTTCCCCCACTCATGTGATACATTTTTAATAAAATGATGACTTTGGTGAGCAAAGGGGACAGTAAAATAAAGCAGTTGAGGATCAAGCTTGAAAAGACATTTGGGTTCTCATCTGTTCAAAAGGTTAAGGAAAATTCTTGGCTGGCTTCAGCAGACAACAAATATGCTATTGATGGTGAGGCCATGTTCCATCAGGCAAAGAGTACCTCTACTTACGTCTAGATGTCCAAGGCAGGATATCTCCCTTGAGACTGATGTCAGTGTCACATCAGACACACAACCTAATGACAGGCCCATTAGGTTTCAGGAAGACAAATCAGTGGAACCTCATAGAAGACGGTGTTGGAACAAAACCAATTCCCTGTTCTCAAAGTGAAAAGGAGGAAGGGCCAAGTGAATGAGAGAGAAAACCTCTGCTTGGTGACAGGCACAAGACAAAGTAAATCTTGGCAGAGAAACACATCTAGCTCAACTTAGGAACTTTCTCAGAAGAGGTGCAATGTGCCCTAGGGAACAAACATGGAAACCTGAATTACATGGGAGTTAGTGACACTTTATAGTGGAGGGCCTCTAATGTAATGAAGAGGGACTGGCTTATGGGGAACTTCAGTGGAAATACTTTTATACTTTTGGGAAATCTGATTCTAAGATTCCAGCAAAGATATGGCAAAAACGCTTACAAAGCTCTTAAAAAATGATTTGAGGATAGTCAAATACCAACTCATGCATATTTCACATTGTTCACATCTGCAGTATCAACACAGAGGTGCAAAGCCATTTACTGTGCTTTGTGTAAATGCTAGATTATAGAAATTAATAAAACTGAGAGCAGAAATGCCTGACATGAAGGGCTAGGTCAAGTTGGAGTGAGTGCACATGGGCCTCAAATATAAAAAATTTGTTTCGTTTGTTCAGTTGTGTCTAACTCTGTGACTACATTTGGAATGTTCTCAGCAAAGACACTAGAGGGGTTTGCCATTTCCTTCTCCAGTTCATTTTACAGAAGGGGAAACTGAGGCAGGCAAATAGTTAAGTGACTTGGCCAGAGTCATATAGCTAGTGAATAAAGGAGGCTGGATTTTAACTCAGGTCCTCCTGACTACTGGCCCAGCACTCTATCCAGTGTTCTACCAAGCTGTGTGTCTATGGTTGGGCAACTAAGACTTTAAGCAAAACCCACCTAGTTTTGAAGTGCTATGATACTCTTAATGTAGTGGTTCTCAACCTGTTGATTGCAACCACTTTGGGGGTCAAACAACCCTTTCACAAGGATCACAGGGATTGCCTAAGACCATTGGAAAACA
>CM053597.1:151835879-151853798 GCA_028646575.1 Pseudocheirus occidentalis
GGTTTGCCGTTTCCTTCTCCAGCTCATTTTACAGATGAGGAAACTGAGGCAAACAGGGTTAAGTGACTTGTCCAGTGTCACACAAAACTCAGGTCTTCCTGGATATCCCTGTTTTATAGATGAGGAAAAGGAAGATCACAGAAATTTGTTGTTGTGTCTCTGATTATACTGTTAAGAGATGGTGCGTCTGGGATTTGAACCTCAGAATCTCCACGTTTGAAGGTACTTCCTCTCGCCTACACAGGACTCTTTACTGCGGCATTCCCCAAAGCTGTCATCAAAGATCTTCCTTCCTGAGGCAGCTCATTGCACTTTGGGACAGTTATAATTCTAAGACAGTTTTTCCCTTCATGAAATTTGAATCTACTCTGTGGCCAGAGGGGCTCTTATAATTCCAAGTCTACCGCACCATGGCATCTCTGAAACAGCACACCTCCACTATAATGCCATTGAGTCAACCACCCTCCATGTTTTTCACTTCAATGTGTTTTCTCGTTGTAACCTTAATGCATTTTTCTCAAGCCAGTTAATGACATCAGGGGAAGCTTGTGTGAAAGAAGCAGGTACAGAAACATAAATACACCTTTTATGAAGACTTTTATTATTTTCAACCTGTACCATGATAAGATGATGGTTTAGCATACAAGTTGGGTAATCTCAATTAAATGGTTTCATGTTCTCACCTCCGCATGTCTAGGCTACCTGTAACAGTAAGACCCATAACAATTACAGTGGATGAGGGCGAGACAAGGAAAGTTATGCGGAATGGTGATGTTCTTAGGGCAAAAGCTTGGGGAGAGGGTAAAGGAGAATGGGGAGGTCTGGGCAGTGCCATCAGGGATAGCATAAAGCTTTTTCTGGTCTTCTTTCATGACCCCATTGTCTTCTGGGCTCCTGCTAAGCAAAATGTTTTAGTATCTGAGAGAGGACTGGGGAGGAAGAGAAAAAGGCTCCTATGACCTTAGAGCTCTGGGCCCCTGTGGGGGGTGATCATTGCTGTTAAACTGATCAGCTCACAAATGGTACCAGTCCCAAAAGGGTCTGAAAGAAATCTAAGTTTCGTGTTCCTGAGAAGAAGCAGCATGTTTGTCTCTCCTTTTTCCCTCTCGAGTTTCCTCTCTTGCTTTTTAGTTTCAAGATCCTATGAGACAGGAAAAATAAGGGCAGAAGCACACATCCACCCCTACACACCTCTATGTAGAAAATCTGTGTACTCTGATGTGTGAGTGTGTGTGTCTCTCTAGCAGTGGGTCCTCCACATTCGTGTCTGCCCAAGTACCTCTAAGCATCACACAACGGTGTGCTGGGCAGTTGTTGACACTTGGCTGCCCTTTGGACTCCCCCTCTGACTCTGGGTGGAGGTGCGGCCAGAGAGGGGACTGGAGTGGAGGCCGTAGTGGCTGTGGGAGCGGCTGCCAGAGCGTACAGTGCTTTGCCTCACGCTCTTGGGGCTGCTGTACTCTCCCCGGCTCTGGGTCTGGCTCTTCTGGGAAGAATCCATCTTCAATTTCTCATGTTCCTCCTTCAGGAAGAAGTCCATTAGCAGGCTCTTCTCTCTTTTAATCTGGTCACTGATGTCCTTGGGGATGTCTGGGATCATCCAATCCACAAGGACACTGAGGAGCATCACAAGGTTCTGCCCAAGGCAAGAAAGGAGTTAGGGAAAAACAGACAGCATAAGGTGAACACTGGCAGGTTTTAAGTGGTGCAGTAGACAGGGTAAATTGGACTTTGTGTCAACAGATCTGGGTTTGATGCTTAGGTCTGACATTCTCCAGCTGTGTGATCTTAGATAAGGAACTTTCCTTCTCAGGGCTTGTTTCCTCATCCCTAAAATGAGGGATGATCTTTGATACCACTTCTAGGTATAAATCCGGTGCTATCAGGAGGTTAGCTGCCTCCTTCTTTGCAGCACAGTTCTTTGAATCCCCCTCTTTTGCAATTCCTATAGACTTTTCTACCGGCCATTTCACACATCCTCCCTGCTGCCTCTGCCTACTTCAAAATGTTCTGGGCTCCTGGGCATGTGCACAGCTTTATTTCTCTCACCTCTCTAGGATGACTCTCCATTACCCACCATTACCTTATGGTCTTTGAGGATTACCACCTACTGGCGGTCCCTTTACTCTCTCCTCTTCCACAATACCCTGGTGGCCTCTCATTAATTTTCCTTCTCTTCTATCCCCTAATCTCAGTCTAGGATGCCACTTGGAACAATCTCCCACCTGCATATTTCTTTAGATATTTAGAGGAAAAGCTTTCTAACAATAACAACGCTTATACACTGCTGTAGAGTTTACAAAGCACTTTCACTTTTTCTTCAACCATTTCAACTAGGTAGAATGAGTATTGTCTCCACTTTACAGATAAGAAAAACTAAGGCTCCAAGAGTATTGCTTGTTGTCCTAGAGCTAAGCAAAAATTTGAATACAGGCTTTGTGACTCTAAGGCCAATGTCCTTTTTACACTAGAATTTTTACCCTTCATCAACCCATTCTTCTGTCAGTATAATCCTCTACTCACCTTTCACCCCTCCACCCCCAAAAAACTGTTTCAACAATCAAAGGCAGAGCAGTAATAATAACTCTCACTTCTGTTGTTTTTAAAGTACTGTGATACCTTCTGTGACCTTTGAACACTTTGGACTGTCACTACACTCTCTAAGATGTTCAGTTGCAAAACAGGTAGTGAACTGCCAATTCAGTAGAAGTTTCCAAACCAATTAAATCATAGGTACAGGCCAAAAATACAGAATTTTTTCTATAAACTTCTTTCTTAAAAATAATCCTGTGAGGTACATTCCTCTGCCTCTTCTTCCTTACTGAACAATGATGAAAGGCAGTGATGGAGGCTCAAATTCTGTTATCTTGGGGCATTTTTCTACCTTTAAAATGCTAAAAGTCTTATGATTATAGTCTTTTTCTTATGCCTCCAGTGTCTAATGGTCTCCTATTTCACAGGGTACAGTTATCTAAAAGAGTTGGGGAGTGCTCAGAAATGAAATGTCAGCAGTAACAAGTAGAAACCCCTAAGACCAATTTGACTATAAGAGTAACTCATCAACCAAATCTGATTAAAAAAATAAATGGGTATAGGGAATGGAAGCAAAGGTAAGTTACTGAGGACAGACATACAAAAATAACATGATCCTGTAAGAATAGGATCATAAATAATAAAACTAAGAATGAGCTAAAGTTGATGGATACTAAAGCTTTTGTTTTTTAAAAGCTGTTTTCGAGAAAATAAATGAAGGTAAGAAGGCAGAACTACTCAACACTTATTGTGCTTCTCTTTTCTCTTCCAGGGAGAACAATTTTTGTTCTTGGAAAGGCAGAACAAAAATGGTTGTTAAGGAGTAGACCTTCATTGTAGGGCATCATTTGACTGTTTCAATGGTCATCCTACCCAAACCCATTATACCCTTAGGTACTGAAATAAAAGGTCAAATATCATAAGATATTTAAGATGTCAGAAGTCAGGGCAAGGAACAAAGAATTAATTCAATTGATTGGTATGGTCCTGTGAGAATAGTATCAAGAGCACTATGAGATCAAAATGAGTTTGAGGCAGGCAATGAACAAAAAAAGGAATTTTAAATTCTTCAGGGTAGGAGGAAGATCAAAGAAGTGACATGACTTGCTGGTAGTGCACAAAATGTTGATAACAGGAATATGAAGGCAGAACTGTTTAATCCTTGTTTTCCTTATGTGTTTTCTGTCAGGGATGGGGATCTTTCAATTAAAAAGAACAAAACAAAAATTAGTCAACAGGAAGTTGACACCCAACGTAAGTAAGGAGATAGTAACAGATCAGCTAATTACTCCTAATAAGCTGTTCTACCAGACCCAGGTTACTAAAAGAACTGGCAGATACAATTAAATTGATAAGCTACAGTTAGTTATCTTCAAAAGTTATTGGAGAGATTCTAGAACACTGCACAAGCAGAAATATTGTCTCATTAAAAAAAATAGACTGCAACTTACAAACTATAGGGCAGTGAGCTTGACATTGGTTATTGTTAAAATTTTTAAATGCATTATTTAAAGGATATAAAATATTTAGAAAATGTAGTACCACTAAGGGAAAATTTTATCAAGACAGATCATGCACGACTAACATGATCTCAGGGAAATGCAGCTAATATAACTTATCTAGAGTTCATCAAAGCATATGCTATCTCTCATGCCATCTTCAAGGAAAAGATGGGGTCAATATAGGTGATGTGGTAGTACAATTATGTCTAGATCTGGATGAAGTTGCATGGACTGAAAGAATTCCATTAATGGATCAATGTTAATTTGGAAGAAAGTCTTTAATAGAGTGCTCTAGGGATATACCTTTGGTTTTCTTAGGTTGCTCAACATTTTTATCAATGATTTGGACAAAGGCACTGATTGTATAGAAGCAAATGATACAAAACTTGAAATAATAGCTAAAATTTTGACAAGAGTGTTAGGAATCAAAAAGTTCTCGACAGGCTAAAACTATGGGTCACATTTGGAAAAGGTAAAATTTAATTTGAATTTAATAAAAATCAAAATTTATTTAACAGTTAAATGTAAAGTTCTAAAAGACAAGTGGTGGAGTGGCTAGAGGCTTAGTCTCCAAGCCAGGAAGATCCTCTGACACTAGATGTATGACCTAGAGAAATCACTTGAACTATAGGCAATGCTTTGAGATTCTTAGTTGGGAAAAAGATGCTGACTTGCATGGTAGAGAAAATTTCCTCACTTGGAAGGTTCCTGCATCAATGAACTCACAGGTATAGTTTCTTTCCCAACCCCAAAAGTAAAGTTCTATACTTGTGTTAAAAAACTGCACTTTACAAATACAGGATTATAAAATATGACTAGATAATCATTCATCTGAGAAACTTATGGGGCCTTAGTGGGCTACAAAATCAACATCAGACAAAGATGTGATACTATAGCCAAAGAGTCTAATATTAATTTCAGCTACATTAGGGGAAGCCACAGTGTCCAGCACATGGGGCAGTTCCACTACACTCTGCCCTAGTCAGAGAGGGTTGTGTTAATTCCTGGAAACTGCTTTTTGGGAAGGATATAAAGTAAGATGTCAAGGGATCTGGAAATCATATCATACAGAGACTGGGTATTTAGCCTAGAGAAGAAAAAAAGGAGGAGGGGATTGAAGAACAGGATACAATTATTAAATTCAATAGTTGAAGGATGCCATGGGGAAGAGAGATCAGACTTCTTGTGTCTAGATACAAGGCAGGGTAGATCTAAGGGCACTGGATGGAAGTCACACAGAGGGAGATTAAAGCTTGATATACAGGAAAACTCCCTGAAGATCAGAAATGTCTTAAAGTAGAATGGGAAGTAATGGGTTCCCTTTCATAGGAAATCTTTAATAAGAAGTTGAATAATCAGTTTCAGAAAGGTTGTAATAGAAGGTCTATTTTCAGTGTGGATCAGATATGAAGACCTTCCTGAGGGAGTCTTCCAATTCTGAGACTCAGTGATTCTTTGCTTGAGGTTTGCTGTACTTAACATCCTGTGAGTTCAGTGAATTCTTGTACAGGTAATCTGTTTCTCGAAGCTTCTAGGAGTCTGGGGCTGCACTAGAGATATTATTTCACAATCTGACTTTAAATCAACTTGTAGTGTAAGAGAAATGGGACATGGTAAAGTTAGCAGTCTTGGGGGCAGGGTGGTCTGAGCAATTTTTCAAATATATCTCACCATCTCTTATTGGAAAGAAGGATTGTCATCTTTGAGTGAAAGACTAGCTCCTCTAGTCCCTGTGATGAAGAGATATTGAGGGGGGGAGCACTGTGGGATACCTTATAGTCCTCCAGAGACCCCCATCCCCTTCAGAAGGTACAAAAACCTTGGGCAGCCAAAGGAAAAAAGGATTTGCTCTCTTCCTTGCTTGTCAGATGCTGTGGCTCCAAGTGGGAATCTGGGGCCCTCTGGCTCAGGGAAATCTCAGCATCTCAACTGGAACCACAGCTATTGTCAGAGATAAGGGATCAGGGCTCAGATTTGCTATTCAGCCAAAATGTGGCTTTTGCAGTCCCTTCCTACCAGATGTCTCAGAGAGTAAAATAATACCAAAAAGAGGGAACAGAAAGGAAAATGAAGAGTCAGGAACACAGCTCTTTTCTCAGGTCAGTAGAAGAGAGGGGTAATTTGTCTGAGTTTAAGAATGGAAATCTTTTTTCCCCCTGTTTTTCTCCCCTACTCCCCATTTTTAGCTCTCCCTTGTGTTAAGTGGGAAACCATAGTTTCCCACCAGGCCACATCTGCCTAATAACTTGCCCTTTTACCTTCCTTCTTTTTCTGAGAAGTCTATTTCCTTCAGAAAAGCCTCCCTGATACTTCCTTATCTCCTCTGACTAAAGAGGCACAAGACATTTGACTTGTGACCCAGAGCCTTACACAAATATGAAAAAGGAAGCAGTCAACATTAATGTTCTTTATACTGGCTCCTGAATTTCTACTTGGCCAGCCTAAATTCAGGTGCAACTCTGGGTCTTGATGGGGGAAGGGGGCGAGAGAAGACAGTAAGAGAGAGATGTAGGGGTGGGAGTGGAGGGAATCAGAGTTGCATTCGATCCAGCCAACTGACTTACCTGGAAGATGATGACAAAAGCCAAGCGAGCAGACAAGACAGACCAGTACTGTTTTGAAAATTCGTATTGGTTTGGGGCCCATGGTGGCTCTCGGTAATCCTTAAATCTGTCCAGGGAGAAAGGTGAGGATTAAAGCTGGAACAAGAATTGGGTGGAAGATTAATTCAGTGCAGTATTTCTCTGGATGAAACCCCTACATAGAGACAGTGAGTGGTGAGGCCCTTCAGGACCCCTAGCCTTAAATGAGCAATAATAACAGCTCCCATGTATGTAGCACTACATTCACAATAACAATGAGATAGGTGGGGGGAATATAGTTATTCCTATTAAACACATAACCATAGCTCCCAGACTGCTGCCTGGAGACAACTGCCATAGAGATGTCAGACTCCACAAAGAAGGAACCATCTCTGGCCCCTTGTGTGTCACCTAGAAAGAAGGAAAAGAGGTAGGGCTAAGCATGTGTTTCAGATCGGAGCATCACCTTCTTCAGGACATATGTACGTTGTGGACACGGGACGGGAGTAATCAGATCTGCTCCTGGTGTAGTCCCATCCTTCCTCCTTAGGAGAAGAAAAGACCATAAGGAGACAGGTCTGACCCAGTTGCTAGCCATAAACGGCCAAATCTCATTCATGTTGTTTACTTCCTAAGTGGATCCATCCATTATATTATCATAAACAAAACTCTGGTAATTACTTAGATCCTCGTTGCACATGGAGATATGGGAAGAAGTTTGATCCTTTTCAAGAAATGGGTGACGTGCTTGCCTCAGCATGAGGGAGAGGGAGGACAAGATACTGACCCCCATTTGGATCTCCCACCAATAAGAAAGATACAACCGCACCCTTAAGAACACATCATTTCCCAATAAACAAGGGAGTCTGTAAACATATGCCATAGTTTACACACTCCCATACCTAACACACGTAGGCCTTTGAGACAAAGTTTCAAGACGAGGATAAACCTGATGATGGGGAACATTCTGAGCCAATATCTCCTTGACCAACTTCCTGTGGAGGGGTAGTGGGTAGTCAGAGGAATCGTCTTAAATATGAGTCCCTGCTTTTCCCTTAACCACTTAAATTCCCATTTATTGTTATTACAAGGACTTCATGGTCTAACCTCTTACAACCCTTTAGTCCACATATCCTCCAAGGGACCATTATCACATATGGATAAAGAAAGAGTCTCAGAAGTACAATTATTTGCCTATGGTCAAACACAACTAGTGAGTGCTAGAGCTAGGATTTGAATGCTGCTTTCCTGACTCATGTTCTGCTGGGTAAGGAGGGAAGTACCGCCAGGGAAAGAAGGTAGCCTTCTAGGCCCAGTCTTCCTGGAGTATAAAGGGAGCACCTAGGTGGTGCAGTGGATACAGTGCTGTGCTTTGGGCCTGGAAGAGCCAGGTTCAAATCCAGCTTTAGACATGAACAAACTATGAACCCCCAGGCAAATCACTTAACCTCTCCCTATTTTGGTTTCTTCATTTGCAAAATGGAATTAATAGTACCTATCTCTCAGTGAAAATAAAATGAGATATTTTTTAAGTGTTTTGCAAACTTAC
This sequence comes from Pseudocheirus occidentalis, assembly GCA_028646575.1. NCBI lineage: Eukaryota > Metazoa > Chordata > Mammalia > Diprotodontia > Pseudocheiridae > Pseudocheirus > Pseudocheirus occidentalis. Next base: position 151,844,045 of record CM053597.1, read on the forward strand.
AATGTGATATAAATGTTGTTACCAATTATTATTATTATGTGCATTCTTTTTTTTCTTTTACCCTCCCTGACCCCCCAAATGGCTACAATAAAGTCTAGATATGTTTCTCTATAACTATATTCATACACACACATATACATACATACATATACTTTCCCAAACATTTTCCTTATTCTTTTTATGTGTGCATATCTTTTGTTTTATATCTCACTTTTCTACCCCCCTCCAAGGATCCCTTCCCTATCTTCCCATTTTCATAATTCTAAACACCCTTCTATATCCCCCCTTTTATCTATTCCCTCACCTCCCCCTCTAAATATTCCTCCCTTGTGCTCTTCCCTTTCCTTATGCCCCTACCATTTTATTTTTTCTGAATTTAGGAGACTATTATACTCTTCTAAATATACGTGTATTATTCCCTCTTAAACCCATTCCTGATGAAAGAAGGTTACCAGAACTACCAGCCCTTCTCATTATGTACATTCTATCACATTCTCTTCCACCTCTCCCAGTTGCCTTGCCTGAACGTACCCATAGAAAAGAGCTGTTAGAGAAAGAAGGGAATATCCTAGCCCTGATGCCTTGGGAGGACACTATTCTGAAGTCAAACCCATAAGATAAAAGCTACCTGAGTTCATTCCTCAATGATTAACAAATGTCCACTCCATCCTACTGTCCCAACCCAGTGATCAGAAGCCCTGGGTGCCAACGTCCAAAACTCTGTTCTCCATCCCTACTACGTGTTCCTTTATTTCCATTCACCCTTCAACATCTCACTCTAAAGCTACTTAATGTCCTTTCAATGTGCTTTTCAGAATGCCTGCTTCATAAATAATACTCTTCCTTTTTCCTTTCTCATGCCTTCTGTCTTCTTGCACTCACTGAGATGTGATTCCCTCCCAATGACACAGCCTCCCTGGCCTTCCTTTCCAGCACTGGTTACACTAGCTCTCCCATACCCTTCCTTGACTGCTCATGATGGGATAGTTGAAATATTACCTTGCTACTTCAAGGTTTTCCCTCTACAATTATTACTTTATCACTTCTTCTCCTCTGAGATCCATCCAATCCATACTTACTCACCCAATCAATATTCTAGTAACTGTTATCTACCAACTCCTTCTTTCACTGGCAAGTCTGTCTCATAGGCTTTCTCTCTTCCCCAATTTCTGCCCTCATTCTAGCAGACTTCAAAATACATATTGATTCTCCCTCACACACTCTAAACTTGTAGTTCCACAATATGCTCACTTCCCAGAACCTACTCCCCTACCCTACCTTAGCTACAAACATATGGTTGGTGGTCCCTTCATATTGCCACTATGTATAAATGCTCCACTTCCATATTTATGAATACTTTTCTTTTTATTAATGGTATTCCAAGAACTTAGCATAGCATCTGATACACAAGAGGTGCTTAATAAAATTTTAGTAGATTGACTGAACTCTAAAATTCCCTTGTCTGAATGCAATCTGTTGTCATTACACCCCTCCCTCTGCCTTGCAACCTGTAACCCTATTCTCAGTCATCACTGTATCTTCCAATCTCTCCACCCCTTGGTTCTTTTTCAGATCATCAGCCCTGCACTGGCTATATTCTTTTCCATGCCCCATCTTTGTCTTTTAGTGAAACTAGTTCAACTTTATGCTGTCCTTTTTTTTTCTAGAGATTCTTATTGTCTTATTGCCAAACTTCCCCTTAGATTACATCCACCATAAGTAGAGGGCCTTCACTCTTATCCATGTGCTGCTCAATGAAACTAGAGAAATTCACAAACTATGTTAATAGGGTCTATTACAAATGTATATTGCATATGCTCAACTAGGCCCTCATTACAGTAAGGTAATTCTTTTACATTTCCCCAATCCGTTCACTATCCTACTCACCGCAGCTGTTTGTCCAAATCTTTTTCTCCCTCCTAAAACTTCCTGTGGCTCACTCTCTCCACCACCTTTTAAGTGAGAACTTTACCTCATATTTCACTGGAAAACATTGAAGGAATTTACTGAGAGCTCTATTTTCTTATCTCTTCTTCAAAACACATCACTCAGATGGCATCTGCCACGTTCTCCTCCTTCACCCTTTTCTCACATAAAGAGATGGTCCTTCTCCTTGCCAAGGCAAACCCATTATGATGAACAAGTGATCTCATTCCATCTCATGGTCTACAAGAGAGTGGTCCATATAACAGTCCCATTCACACTATCCCATTCAACCTCTCCCTATGTTGGTTAGCTTCCTTATTACCTATAAAGCCACCCAAGTCTTCTCATCCTCAAAAAATTCTTATTTGTTCTATTACCATAGTATTGGCCTATATTTCTCCTCTTTGTGACTAAAGTTTTAAAGGCTATCTATAATAGGTGCTCCCACTTCCTTTCCTCTCTCTGTCTTTTTTTAATTTTATTTTTAGTTTATGGAATAGAACAAGAATTTTTATAACATAGTACAATAAAAAGATGATTGTATAAGAAACTGCAAATCTACTATGTAAAATTGCTATTCCTTTCAAATATACCAACAAATTTATTGTGTATTTCTTTCTTTCTTTTTCTTCCCTTCCCACCCCCTCTCATTCTAAAGATGGCTACCATTAGACACAAATAGGCATATATACGTATATAATATGACTGTATATATGTATATATTATACATATAAATGTATATAATATAATTATTCTATACATACTTCTATTTATCACTTCTTTGGGTACAAAGAAGGTCTTTGTATGTCCTTTATAATTAATTTGGGTATTTATAATAGACAAAATAATTTATTCACTTGAAGTTCTTAAAATAATATTGCTGTTATTGTATACAGTATTCTTTTGGTTCTGCTCATTTCACTTTGCATTATTTCATGTAAAACTTTCCATATTTTTTCTAAAATCACTGAGCTCATAATTTCTTAAAGCACAGAAGTATTCTATCACAATTATTATTTTCTTAACTCTGCAGACTGACTTCTGACCTCGGCAATCAATAGAAATTACTCTCCAAAATAACTAATGATTGTAATTTCCAAATCTGATGCTGTTTTCTTACTCCTTACCATACTTGACTTTCTTGCAGCTTTTGATACTGTTGGTCACCCTCTTCTTGGAATTCTTAATAAAAATTAATCTCTCTACTTTCTTCTACTTTTCTTTTTAGTCATGTGACTCTTTGTGAACCCATTGGTCAGTTCCCTTTGCTGGATCTTCATTCAGGTCATGCCCACTAACCACAGATGTCCCCCAAGGCTCTGTCTTCAGTCCTCTGTACTATTACTTTTGATGATCATATCAGTCTCCAAAGATTCAATTACCATCTCTATAATGATGATTCTCAACTCTATTTACCTGGTCTTAACCTCTCTTCTGATTTCCAGTCTCCAATTGATCATTGGAATCTTTACTTGGATGGTCTGCAGTTATCTTAACTCCATGTGTCTAAAACTAGACTAATGCTTATGTCTTCTGTTGTATATTTCTAAATTATTCTGCCTAAAATTTTATACATAGTTGTTTGCATGGTGTTTACCCCTATCAAATTGTTAGGTCTTTGAGAACAGGGATCTTATTTTTGCCTTTCTTTGCATCCCCAGAGCTTAATACAGTGCCTGGCAAACAGCAGGCACTTAATAAATGGTTATTGATTTGACTTAGAAGCATTCTTTCCACTAGATCAAGGTGGGAAGGAGTCACCAGATCCACTGACAAAAGTTTAAGGGATAAAATAGCAAAAAATTTGATGCCCCACTGTGTACTGTGGTGAGCCTGGGTTCTTGAAAGCTTTGTCAATGGATCCCAATCTTTAGCAAGTAGTACCAAGCAGCAAAACATTTGAATATAGATTGTGCCAGTGATAGAGAAATTAGTTACATAGAAAGAAGCTCATTACTACAAAGTTGATTATCAGGTGATGATTTTGGTTTGTTTGCCACAGAAGTTCATGAAATTGCCTAAGAATCAGAGAGACTGTAATCTGTTTTGGTGGAAAGAGCACCAACATAAATGACATAAGGGGTCTTCTGAAATCTTAAAATTGAAGAAGTGGTAGAAAGATCCCTCAGAAGGTTGGGGCTCTGCCATTTGCTAACTGTGCCCCTTAGCACTTATTCTTGATATTCAATTTCTCTTACTCCTCATTTCCTCACCTATAAAATAAGGGACTTGGAATAGTTGGATTTAAGGTTCCTTATAACTCCAAAAGTATATAGTATATGCTTTTAAGATTCTATGTTTCCAAAGAAACTCTTAACCCAGAAATATATTTTCCAAATTCTTTTACACCGCCATCTTGACTCTGCCCCCTATTTTCCAAATTCTTTCCCAGCATCTTAGATATGTGGTTGTGATCTGTGGTGTACTAAAAGGGCACATATTGTATTTGTAGTAAGCTTAAAAAATACATAGCCCATCTGTCTTCTTTCTGCTATAAATCTGGAAGCTTCCTGAGAACAGGGTCCATGTTTGTCTCTCATTCTGTGCAGCAAGTACAATGTTCTATACACTGTGGTCTCTGTGATAGTTTACAAACCAGTTTTCAAGAGTAGCCCTGGTTGTTTAGAGCAAGTATTGTTATTCCCGGGGCAACTACGTGGATTGAACACTGGGCTTGAAATCAGGAAGACTCATCTTCACAAGTTCAAATCTGGTCTCAGACACTTACTTAGCCATATGACTTTGAGCAAGTCACTTAACCCTGTTTGCCTCAGTTCCTCATTTGTAAAATGAACTGGAGAAGGAAATGGCAAACTACTCCAGTATCTTCATCAAGAAAATCCCAAATGGGGTCACAAAGAGTCAGACATGACTAAAAAATCACTCATTGTTATTCCCATTTTTCTAAAGGAGAAAGTGAAATTCAGAGAGATAAATGGGCACCCCCCCATAAATGTTTAATTGAACTGATTGCCACAATTAATGACAACTAGATTTTGAACATGGTGACAATACCAGGGCTAGATTGGCATCTTCTGGATCCTGAATTCCCAGGCAGGCTACACAGCTGGATTTCTAAATCAAAAGGAAAGTCGATCAATCAAACTGGGCATCAATTTGGGAGTAGCAATTGACATTTGAATAATCACATTTCATAGCTCATACACCAGAGTGGAAATGTATATAAGGAAAGGAGATCAAAGTGATTTAATGAAACCAAAAGTCAGCATCCTGACAGAGAAGTGTGTGCCTTTGCCTTCTTCCCAGGACCCTTTAAGAGGACTTGGGTCATTCTTTATCTTTGGCTTGCAACCCACAATTCCTTATGACTCATATTAAAACTGGCCCACTTTCCCAGAAAACATCCTGCCTGAACTCACATATTTCTGAATTTCTTATCTTGAAATAATGACAACTTTTGGGGCCAGAGGAACTATGCTAGTTCATGGAACTATTCTTGCCATGGAGTTCAACATGTTGCCAGTGCTCAGTAAAGGAAAAATGATCCCCTAGAGGAGGAAGGGACAGGGTGAAATGGGGTCACTGGTAGACCAATGCTTTGTGAGGAAATGCCGAGTAGAGAGAGTACTGGACTTGGTTAGAAGTCTAAATCACTTCACCTGCTACATCCTCAATTAGTCTTTCTATAAAATGAAAAAAAAACGGACTAGAATTAGGGCTTCTTGACCTATTTTTTGTAATGTGATTACAGTGGAAGTCTAAAGAAGCCCTTTCTCAGAATTATTTTAAATATACAAAGGACAAATGAAGAAAGACATATCTGCATCCAGAGAAAGAACTGATAAATAGATGTATGTATAGAATGATTTTATACACACACATATACACATATTTGTGTCTAATGGTAGTCATGGGGGGAGAAATTTATATGATAACCTTATATATTTAAAAAGAATAACAATAGATTTGCAGTTTTGTGTACAATCATTTTTGTTATACTATGTTATAGAAATGCTTGTTTTATTCCATAAATTAAAAACAAATAAATAAAATTTAAAAGTAAATAAATAAATCAGATAGGACTACAAAGAAAAATAATTATACTGGAATAATTATCAAAATCTTTCTTTAAATGTTCATGGACCTAAGGTTAAGAACCTTTTGTCTAGGTCTCAAATTCTGTGATTCTGAGTTGCTAAGAGTACACGACGTCCCTAAAGTTTCAAAGAAAAGAGATTAGGAAGTAATGGTGACTGACTTTTGCCTGTGGTTTGAGGAGGAAAGGTCTTCAAGAATGATAACTAGCCCTAATATCTTCCCTCTTTTGAAAGACCCTGTTGTTGATTCCAGATCAGTATAAAAGCATAGGGATCTCCAGTCATCATGGAAGTGGTAGAAGAAAGAATAAGACACTGAGAATGGGAGACAGAGAGCCAGAAGTGGGGGGAAAAGATCATATGTGTGTGCACAGGGATATGGATGAGGGCCAAGCAACCACTCCCCAACTCCCATCCCTCTTCTCCTAACAGCTGATTGCAGCTGTTGGTTTGCAGGCTTGGTGTTATAACCAGATGGAAAAGGAAGCTTACTATAGCCAAGTCAAACACCGTGGGACTCAGTCATGTCCATTCACTGTTGAGGGCAGAAATGCATTCAGATCTGGACAGTCCTTGTTAACAAGGAGAGTGTGTGGATAAATCAGTCAGGGAATATCAAAGCTAGAAGAAACCCACCTCATCTGTCTCTTAGCTCTAGACAGCACCACATTTTAGTGAGCTGGGGCAGATGAGATGTTGTTTTCAAGAACCCTGGAGGAGTCTAGAGAGACCTCTCCCACCCATACTTCCCGCAGGTCACTCTTAGCCATCAGAACACTTTTTAGTATATGGAAATCCTTGCTCAGATCTCTCCTCCTGCACCAAAAGCCTACTTCCTTTACTTCTCCATTACTCCTAAAGAAATAACAGCTGGTCATTGACCTCAGTATTGTAGACATCTCTCTGTCCTTGCTTTTCCATGCTGAAAAGAATCCATAAATAATCCAATTCTGGTCCCACCTCTAATGCTAATGTACCGCAGCCTTTGGCAAGCTACTTTGCCTACCCTGAGAATCTGAGAAATGTTCAGAATCTGAAAGATGTATCATAAGACCTTAGGGGGGGAAATAACAGCACAATTTACCAGAAAGATCTACAAAAAAATAACACCATGCCAATGGGTTTACTATAGCCTCTGTGTTAAGGGTTTCTAGATTATGATTAAACATCAAACCTGGTAGCAAGGAAGAACAAGTAGCAAAGGCATGGATTATGTTTCTGTTTGCATTCTGGTGCCAAAGTGAGCTGTTTATTTGCTTAAGGAAGCTTTTCTGATTCCAGTTCTTGGGAAATTGGAAATTTCACATGTAAATGTCAATTTCACAATTTAAAAACAATTTTAACCCAGTAAAGCAGGTTTATCAGATCTGTTTGTGTTATAATCAAGTCAGAGAAACACACACAATTAATTTTGAGACTATAATTTAAAATAGATGAAACCATGACTAATATATTTCTTTCTTTTTTCCTCCTATTAATAAGCAGGATTTTAGTTTCAGGTGTACGTTATGGATAAATAGCTAGGAAGTACCTACCTTCTGGTAACAAGCCAGAGAATAGACCACAGGTTTCCTTGCCCCTCAGGGCTTGTTATTTTTGAAAACAGATTTATAAGCACACAAATAGGGCCACTTGAGGTCATCCATGCTACTGGCTGGCAAGAGCAGAACAGTTCTCCCAACTATTCAGGCTAGAGTGCCTCTAACCTATACACAGATTGAAGTCATTCATTTGAAAACTAGAGATGACAGAAGCCCATGTAGATTAGTAAAGTTCCTGTCTATAATAGCACTGCAAGGATATTCAACAGGGATACAGTCTCCAGGAAGCTGAGACAATGAGTCAGCCTCTGGAACCAAACAAAGCTTATGGACGGTATTCTTGCTTTTTAGAGGAAAGAAATACCCTAATCTATTTGGGGGAGAGGAGATAGTGATCTTATAATACCATCCTATTCCTCATTCACACTCACCTGTCAAGGGTACTACTAGTAATCCATCACCTAGCCATTCACCTATTCCTCTCCCCAGTAGGTCCTAGAACTCTTCTATGGCAAGAGTAGAGACAGCCTTCATCATGGGCTCCATTGTCTCATTTTCAACTACATCTTGCTAAAAGGAACCATAGACAAGAAGTAATATCAATACTAAACATAAACACACCAAATGGCATAACACCCAAATTATTATAGGAAACTTTAAAAAAAAACTTAAAAAGCTAAAAAAAAGCAAAACTATGGGGGGATCTCAATTATCCTCTCAGAGCTAGATAAATCTAAGCTTAAAATAAATAAGAAAGAAGTCAAGGAGATGAATAGAATCTTTAAAACGTTAGTTATGATACATCTCTATAGAAAATTGAAAGGGAATAGAAAAGATTAAATCTTTTTTTCAGTTATACATGGCACTTTCACAAAAATTGACCATATATTAGGGTGTAAAAATTACTTAACCAAATGCAAAAAAAAAGCTTGGATAGTAAATGCACCCTTTTCAGAATGGAATTTACATTGAATAAATGACCAGGGAAGCACAGATTAAAAGGTAAATGAAAACTAAATAATCTAAAGCCCAAAGAATTTGTGGGTCAAAAAACAAATCATTCAAATAATCAATAATTTCATTAAAGAGAATGACAATGAGACAACACTCCAAAATTTGTGGGATACAGCCAAAGCAATAAAATTTTACATCACTGAATGCATACATAAATAAAGCGGGAAAAGAGTCAATGAACTGGTCATGCTCCAAAATCAAAACCAAAAAAAACCCTTAAAAAAGAACAAAGTAAAAATCTCCAATTAAATATCAAAATTTAAATACTAGAAATAAAAAGGGATTGATAAAATTGAAACAAAAAACCTATTGAAATAATAAATAAAACTAGGAGCTCTTAAAAAACACACAATGACAATAAAATAGTAAATCCATTGGTAAATTTGAATTTAAAAAGAAAGAAAAAAACAAATTAATTGTAAAAACAATTAACAGGGTAAAAACACCATCAATGGGGATGAAATTAAAGCAATTATTAGATGGTATTTTGCCCAATTACATGCAAATAAAAGTGACAGTCTAAATGGAATGGATGAATATTTACAAAAATATAAACTTTGTAGATTGAAATAAGAAAATTGAATACTTAAATAATGCTATTTTAGAAAAAGAAATTGAACAAGCCATCAATAAGCTTTCTAAGAAAAAATCCTCAGGACTAAATGGATTTAAAAGTGAATTCTAGAAGATGGCAGTGTAGAAGCAGCAAGGTTCCACAGCTCCCAAAGAGCCAGCCTAAACACCCATAAAATATGACTCTGGACAAATTCTAAGACTCTCAAACTCACAAAAATACAGAAAACACATCTCTCGCAGAAGGCAACTCAGCAGCAGAGGATCATTGTGGCAGCCTGAAATCAAAACATGGCCAGGCCCCAGGGCAGTCAGGAGGAGCTGAGCCACAGCCAGTCTATGAGAGAGAAGATCTACAGTCTCCAGGAACTCCACATATACCAAGGTGTGGAAAAATAGGGATTAGAGAAAGGCAGCTTGGCAGGAGGGGCTCATCCAGCAGGCCGGAAGCTGAGACTAGCCCAGCCTGAAACCAGCATGCAGCCAGGCTCCAGGGTGGTCCAGAGGAGCCAAGCCTCCCAAGCCACAACCTGAGTCTACTTCAGAGAAGATCTAAAGCACCTGGAGCAATCTTGACATCTACTGAGCCAGGATTAGAGGTCAGTGAAAGTGAGTGAAGCTTTCAAGCTAAATTGGGGGGGG
>CM053597.1:151854298-151875602 GCA_028646575.1 Pseudocheirus occidentalis
ATAAGAACTCACTATTTGACAAAAACTGCTGGGAAAATTGGAATATAGTATGGCAGAAACTGGGCATAGACCATCATCTAATACTGTATGGAAAAGTCAAGTCTAAATGGGTGCATGATCCAGGTACAAAGGCTGATACTGTAAATAATCTGGGGAAGCAAGGAATAGTTTACCTGTCCAATTTATGGAGTAGGGAAGACTTTTTGACCAAAGAAGAGTTGGAGAGCATTATAAAATGCAAAATAGATAATCTTGATTACATTAAATTGAAAATTTTCTGTTTAAACCAAGCCAATGTAACCAAGATTAAGAGAGAATTGGGAAACTGGGAAAGAATATTTACAACCAGTGTCTCTGTTAAAGGCCTCATTTCTAAAATATACAGGGAATTAAGTACAATTTATAAGAATACAAGTCATTCCCCAATTCATAAATGGTTAAAGGATATGAACAGGCAATTTTCAGAGGTAGAAATTAAAGATATCTTTAAGCATATGGAAAAATGCTCTAAATCACTCTTGATTTGAGAAATGCAAATCAAGACAACTTTGAGGTGCCACATCTCACCAGTCAGATTGGCTAAGATGACAAACCAGGAAAATTACAAGTGCTGGAGAGGATGTGGAAAAATTGGAACTCTGATACATTGTTGGTGGAGCTGTGAACTGATACAACCATTCTGGAGGGCAATCTGGAACTATACCCAAAGAGCTGTGAATAATTGCATGCCCTTTTACCCAGTAATACCACTTTGTGGTTGTATCTCAAAGAGATCATGGAAGTGGGAAAAGGGCCCATATGTACAAAAATATTTATTGCAGCTCTGTTTGTGGTGGCAAAAAAATTGGAAATTTAGGGGATGCCCATCAATTGGGCAATGGCTGAGCAAGTTGTGGTACATGAATGTAATGTAATACTATTGTGCTATAAGAATTGGGAAGGAGATGGACTTCATAATTACCTGGAGAGGCTTATACAACTTGATGCTAAGTGAGAAGAGCAGAACCAGGAGAAATTTGTACACAATCACAAACACATCGTATGTGTGATGACAAATCTTGATAAACTAGACTCTTCTCAGCAATGCACAGCTATAAGACAACTCTACAAGTCTCAGAAGGAGATATCTACAATCAGAGAAATATCTAGAAAGACCAGAATTTAAATGGAGACTGAAGCAATACATGCTATTTTTCTTTTTCTCATTTAGTTTTGTTTATTTTTTCCCATTGTTCACTCCATTGGTTACAACCCTTCTCTATACTATGTGAAAGTATTTGCAGATCCTATACCTGATTGCACACTGCTGTGGGGTGGGAGGGGGAAAAGGAGGGAAGAAAATTAGAAACTCAAGGGATTATGAAACTGAATCTTGTAAACTAAGAGTAAATAAGCAATTCAATGAAAAAAAATTAAAAAAAAAGGAAAAGAAAGATCTTTAGATCAAAAACATTACTAGTCCAAGAGGGCCATAGATAGTATCCCAAAGTGTGAAACTTAGACCCTTTGTGCACAAGCAGAAGTATCACCAATTCATATTGCTTACTTGGAAGTTTGCTAGTAAGCAAGCCTTTGGAACTTGTCTGCATCAACTTCATTTTCTGGGAGAAAATGGCAAAGATGTAAGTCATATGTTGGTGGTGATGGACTGCTTTAATTGGTATTCTCAATTTACATCCAACAAGACTCCAGAAAGGCTCCATAACTGACAAAACATTGTGGAGAAATATCACTCCATATATCAGCTTCCTACCAGTATCCATTCAGATGAAGGCATGATTTTCAAAGATATTTTGGATCTGGTTGTCATCAAGAAATCTCAGACACCACTTTATAATCCTCAGAATTGGTGGTCCTGCCATCTTGAAAAGGACTGTTGTTATTATCTTATAATATTATTATCATTAGTTAGCAAGCATTGATTAAGCTCCCACCATGCTATGTGTGGGGGATGCAAAGAAATGCAAAATATAGTCCTTGTTCTTGAGGGTGCACAATCTAAGGGGAAATGAAAGGAGACAATAGGTGAATAAATATATATCCTTCTTGACCTTTCTGCAATATTTGACTGCTTTCCTTTAGTTCTTTTCCTGTCTGACATCTCCTCCATCTTCTTTTCTGGATCATAATGCAAATATTCCTCTGTAACTGTAAGTGTTCTCCCAAGGCTTTCTCTGGATCTTCCTCTTCATTCTGTCTCTTGGTGATCACAACACTTCCCATGGGTTAAATTATCATTCTGTGCCGATGACTCTCACATGTCTATTCCTAGTCTATTTTCTGAACTGACTCCTTTATCACTAACTGCCCATTGTAGGTTACAAATTGAATACTCATAGGAGATTCAGAATCAACATGTCAAAACAGCAATCACCCCTCTCTTGAAACCTGCCCTTTTTTCACGGTTATTTATTTTTCATGAGGATACCACCATCCTTCTAGTCACCTAGGTTTGCCACTTCATAGTCATCTTCAATTTCTCAATTCAGTTCTCAAATTTTTCTTTCATTTTTACTTGTGACATCTGTCCCCTTATCCAACGGTCACCACACTGTTTCAGTCCCTCATCATCTGGTTCCAGCTGGAATTTTGCAGTAACCTCCTAGTTGGTCTACTGGCCTCTTGTCTCTCTCCAATCCATTCTACCCCAACCTACCCTTTCAGCTGTATTATATATGATTCCCCATCTCTGTGCCTTTGCATGGCTTTCCCCATTCTCACAATGGACTCTATTCTCACTTTTACCTCTGAGAAGTCCTTATTTCCTTTAAAACTCAGCTCAAGTAGCACTTGATCCCGCACCCCAAGTCCCTTAGCTACTAGAGATTTCCCTACCAATTGCCTTGTATTTATTTATTTTTAAATTTATTGACTTGTTTATTTACTTTTGGTTTACAAGATTCATTTACATAATCACTTGAGTTTCAGATTTTCTCCCCTTCCTTTTCCCCCCGGCATGTTGGTGTACAATCATGTATGGGATCTGCAAACACTTTCAAATTGTACAATAGTTTTGTTGTATAGAAGTGTTGTAACCAATGGAGTGAATAATGTGAAATGAAAGAAAGAAAAAAAAAGAAACAAAAGAAACAAAACCAAACATGGTAAAGAACAATAGCATATGTTGCTTCAGTCTCCATTTAAACTCTGGTCTTTCTAGATCTTTTTCTGAACGTAGGTATCTCCTTCCATTCTGAGACTTGTAAAGTTGTCTTTTAACTGTGCGTTGCTGAGAAGAGTCCAGTTTATCAAGGTCGGTCATCACACATATGATATATCTGTGACTGTAATACAAATTTTTCCTAGTTCTGCTCTTCTCACTTAGCATCAATTTGTATAAGCCTCTCCAGGTAAATATGAAGTCCATCTCCTTCCCATTTCTTATAGCACAATAGTATTCCATTACATGCATATACCATAACTTGTTCAACCATTCCCCAATTGATGGGCATTCCCTAAGTTTCCAGTTTTTTGCCACCACGAAGAGGGCTGAAATGAATATTTTTGTACATATGGGTCCTTTTCCCATTTCTATGATGTCTTTGGTGTATTTATTTTTTAAATATGTTTTATGGAATGCAAACTCCTGGAGAGCGAGGGCTGGTTCATTTTTGTCTTTTGTACTTAATAGGAATTTAATAAATACTGGTTGGTTGGCTGTTTGGTTGAATAACAGTTGTGTTACTTTCCTCACAGGGTTTTAGTTAGGTGAATCCTTTGTAGACTGTTTTTGTTGACTTATTTCAGTCTTGTTCAACTCTCTGTGACACTATTTGGGGTATTCTTGGCAGAGATACTGGAGTGGTTTGCCATTTCTTTCTCCAACTCATTGTACAGATACAGAACTGAGGCAGAGTTAAGTGGTTTGTCCAGCGTCACACACTTAGTAAGCATAAACTGTAACTGCTATGAAAAAATCGAGTATGAAGAACTCATTTTCAGTTGGATTCAGAGTTCAAGGAAAGCTAGGATTAGACCATGAAAGAAAATTCTTTCAATCAGTTTCAACCAATAGCTAATTGGGTAGGGCAAATCTATTCCATAGAAAATGAAATGAATAACCACTTGGCATGTGGGATGTAGCAGTACAAGAATTTAGAATTATCAACTATAAGCATCTATTAAATGCCTGCTATTTGCCAAGCACTATGTTAAGCGTTGGCAATAGAATGGCCAAAGATAGTCTTTGCTCTCAAGGAGCTCACAGTCTCTGGTTATTGTTGTTCAGTTGGTTTTTAGTCCTCTCTGATTCTTTGTGGGACCCCTTTTGGGGGATTTTCTTGGAAAAGATACTGGAGTGGTTTGTCATTTCCTTCTTCAGCTCACTTTACAGATGAAGAAACTAAGGCAAACAAAGTAAAGTGACTTGCCCAGGATCACACAGCTAGTAAGTGTCTGAACCTGGATTTGGATTTACGAAGATGAAAATTCCTGACTCCAAGCCTGGCACTCTGTCTCCTGCCCCATGCTCTACTGGAAGGGATATCTTATGCAAAGAGCAGAGGGAGGTCCTGGAAATAGCAGTGGGAAGCAAATACTATCCCAACTTGACTAGTAAATTTGGGGGTAATGAGTAAAAGTGCAACAACCATTACTGGAAGGGGTAGCTGGACAAGCTATGTCATTTGGAGGGAACTAGTTCTCAGTAAGAGCCAGAAGTTGAAAGGAGTAGGAAAGGAAGACATTTAAGAAGAAAGTTTGTTATCTATGGAGCACTTTTTTCCAGAGAGCACCATGGAAGGAGTGGTTAGCTTTAAAGTGGGGTGTTGGGAGGTGGCAGTGAGTTGAGGGATAGGAATGAGGGAGTGGGTAGTAGGAGATAAAGAGAGGGACTTATATGACAACAGGAGTTTCGTGCTTACTGAGTTGAGGATGGTTTTACCAGGGGATAGTTTGTCAATCATTGCTGTATAAATTCAGGAGGGTTATTAGCATCACTCAGGGGCAGCTTCAAGGTGATATGTTCTCAGGGTTAGGCAGCTCAGGCAGGGGGACCAGTGGAGAGAGCTGATGCTAGTTTTGCTCTCTTATCCCTGATGGCAGACCAGGCCAGGAGATCGGTGGCAGAATATCATTTATTCCCTGGAATATCATTTATTCCCTTTCTAGCCTTCTTTTTGAGTCTTATAAAATAATGCCAAACACTGGGACTTTGAGTCAGTATGGAGCATTAATAGGATTCGCTCTCTGGCATCTATATAGTGAAAGAAAATAAAACTCATTCCTAGACATTGTTGTGGTGCCCAGGTTAGATGAAATTCCATATACTCCTTTTTCTTGCACGGAGAAGAGCATGGTTAGGATTGGGGACCAGAAGTTTTCTGTCTGACCTGATTTGGGGACATATCTGAAAGACACATCCCTCTGATGTGTCTCATATTCTGAGTTTACCAGAACTCAGAAAGTTTGAACCCATTTTCAGGAAGAGGATCAGTGGCATTAAATACTCCCTCCTCTGTCTTCCTCTATAACCAAGCCTCAAGGCTCTTGCTCATTCATACAACTTCTGGTGCTAATGGATTGCTACTGATTGGCTGCTCACCTTCTCTTTCTCATCTTATTTCAGACTTAGCTCTTTATCTTTCTCTAACACCCCTGCTCTCTGCCTGTCTGGCCTATTGATTTAAGGTCTAGCTCATACTGTAGACAATAGTGCAGGATGGGTTATCAGAGTACATCAAGGTCCCTTCATTTTACAAACCAGGAAGCTGAACTCCAGCGACATTAGGTGACTTAGCTAAGGTTACTTGGGCAGTACGTTTCCAAAGCAGGATTTGAACTCAAGTACTCTGGTTCTTGTCACCATCACCTCAGATTGTCTAAGTATAAAATGAGAGAATTTCAACAGATTCTCTTCAAGGTCCCATCAGTTCCAGCATTCTTTAAATTTATGACTCTATCTTAACCACATCCCCTGGTAATCCTGGAATTGCTTTTGACATTTTCTATTTTAAAGATAAAGAAATATAAGTACGACTTCTCTTTACCCTGTGTAAAGATATATTCATTCAGTAATCCATGAGATTACAAAAGCACGTATTGACTTCCTACTATATATGCAGGGTGCTTTGGAGGATCCAAAATGACTAAGATAGATTTCTTTATATGCACAGAATGGGAGGTACTTTCAGTGACTACAGTGGATCAAATAGTGTTTCAAAGCAAAGCCTTTCCTCCATCCCTGTCTGAGATCAAACCTTTGGTGGAAGTGAATCATAGAAATAGTTTGCCTGCTGAGGCACAGATTTAACCTGAATTCCAATTTAAGGGCCCACCCTCTATCTTAATAGGAGCTCATCAGGACTGGGCCACACTAAGTAAAAGCTTCCTTCCCTATGCTTGCCTGAACAGGGATGCTTATGGATAATTACGCATTCTCTTCATCCTTTGCTTCCTTCAAACATCTGCCTGCTCACTAAGCATCCTTTAAGTTTAGAGGTGACTCTCTGAAGGAGAAAAACATCCTACCCTAGAAATCAGAAGTTTACTAGTTATATTCTGCCCTCTCTCGTGATATGCTCTGTGACTCCAGTTAGAATTACTGTGGAAAAGACATTGGAGAAGGAGTCAGAAGGCTTTGGAACTAGTCCAAGGTCTGCCACTAGATTTCTGTGTGACTTTAGGAAAATCCTTTCTCTGAACCTCCATTGTGACATTGGCAAAATAAAGAAGGCTAGGAATCAAAGATTTCTATATTATTGAAGTCAACTGATGAGTAATCAGAAGCCAGAGAAGCAAAGTCCCTTCCCTGAGGCCAATCAGGAAGCCACAGATAGAGCTGAGACAAGAACTCAGGTCTCTGTGGTGAAGATGCCCACAGGAACAATATGGAACAGGGAGAATGGGGGACGATGTTGGGCCTCTCTTCTTCTGATCGCAGCAGACACCCCCCCCCCAACCTCTAGCCTAAGCTACAAACAAAGACAAGCCCAGTGAAACTGAAGCTGTCTGCTCCCTCGGCTGAGCCTGACACTGTGATCCTACAGTGTTCCCCACTCAGCTGTCAGCTTCCTTGCTGCGCAATCTGGACCACCCATGTGGGCAGGAAGCACACTGAACTGCTCAGCTCTGAACCTGTTAGCCTGAATGGCCCCACAAGGCATGAGGCTAGGCAAAGAGAGGAGTATTATATTTACATTTTTTCTAAATTGAGCTGAAACATAAGTACCAGGGGCAGGGGATGGGGGGAGGTCCTGGCTGGAAAGGACAAGAGAAAGGGACAGGTTATAATCCCAAGGTATGACCAAAGGGAAGATTAGGGAGAGCTAAAGCTTTGATGGATCATGCAAGGGACATTAGCAGTGGGATGGGGAACTGGGGTCATCAACCAGAAGGAAACATGAAAGGAAGGAATTAGTCTGGGAAACCTGGAAGCCACAAGGAATCTCCAATATTAGGCCTCTTTCTCAAAGAGCTTACTAAGAAATAAACAAGATCACTTATCCTCTTTGAGAGACAGAGATCCAGGATCCCTGGATATATTTAAATACTAAGCATTATAGTCCTTATCACTGACAAAATTATTTTGACTTCCATAGCACTTTCTTTGAATGTTAGAATGGGAGAAAGAATATTAGAGTTCATCTAATTCAGGCCTGACTCCAACTCTAACCCTAAATGTGAATGCCTCTGATTCTAACCCTAACCCTAAATTTTGTGTGGGCCCATTTTATAACCTCTACGTTTTTCATGGGCCACCCAAAATCCTTTGGTGTGCAAGTGGCGCACAGGTTGCATGTTGTGCAAGCCTGATCTAATTCAATTTTATCAATGAAGGCCAAGAGAGAAGTGTCTTATAATAGATCATGTGAAGAATTGGGGGCAAAGATGGGACTGTAATAGCATCCTATTTACTGCTATAGAATGATGTCTTTCTCCTGAAAATTCTTCTATTGTCACAAACTGTGTCTTCTGAAACACAGTGCTATAGATTGTTTGCTAAAGGGAAGAATTAAAAGTAGTTCAAAGTAGACTCTTCTTGGACCTCATCAAAGTGACTTTAATCATAGCGGGTACCAAAAAGTACCTTGTAAGTGGCTTTATCTATAAGGAAGTCCTACAGTGATACATCACAGATTACAGGTTAACAAAACTCATTTTCCCTGAGTCTTTTGCAAAGGCAATTGTTAAGCTATGTATCTGATTTTTTTTTAAATTTGCAAATCTTGGTCACCCTATTCAGTGGATAGCCAAAGCACAAAACAATAATAAGGTTGCATAGTTCTGAGGTAAGATCTTACTAAACATTTCACAAACCTACTTAAATTCTTTTTCAGCTAAGGCAGCCACTATCCTCCTGACATGGCAAGACTTCCTTTTAGTTAAAGTGTGCAGAGATAAAAAATGATGACATATTCTCCTCCTTTCTTTGTTCATACAGCCACCATCTTTGTTTTAACCTCCATCCCTTCTCACAGGTACTATTTGTTCATCCTGCTTCCAGTCTTTCCCACACAATCCATCTTTCACTACCTGCCAAAGCACCACCCACTACTAGATTAACTCTAGTTTTTCCCTGTTACTTTTTGTACCACCTCTAAATTTAACTCCTCCTTTTGACATTTAAAACATATCAAAACTTGACTCTATCTTACCTTTCTACGTTTCTTACACATTATTCAGCTTCCATATACTCCCTGGCGTTGCCAATCTGTCCATCTTGGTCTTCATATATGATGCTGTAACTCTCACCTCTGGGCCTTTGTATGAGCACTTCCTCCCCACCTCCACACCTTGGAATACTTGGTTTTCTCCAAGAGTGCATTCAAGCATTACGTTACTGCTAGAGGTGTTTCCTGGATCTGCCTCCTCTTTTCCATTGCCTCCCTCCTCAAGACTACTCTGCATTTGTAAATGTTTTTTGAATATAACTATATATAAAACTATATATATGTACATATACATACATATGCATATGTATACATCTGTATGCATGTGTGTGCATATATATGTATGTATGTGTATATATGTGTATACACACGTGTGTGTGTTTGTGTGTATTGTTTTTCCCTGTTTGAATGTAAACTCCATGAGGACAGAGATGGTTTCACATTTGTCTTTGAATGTCCAGCACTTTCACAGTGCTTAGCATAAAATAAGGATTAAATGGTTGATTGTTGGTTTAATATTTTTTTTGTTGTTGTTGACACATTAAGACTTAGGTGAGAAATGGCTTATGCAGATTGGAATAGCTAATAAATATCAGAAACGGGACTTGAGCCCAGATTTCTATGAACTCCCTGCTGTATGATTGTGGATGAGTCACTTAACTTCTCAAAGCCTCTGTTTCTTCATCTGTGACATAGGGATGATATTATTTGCACCACCTGCTTCACCAGATTGTTAAGAGGAAAGCACTTTACAAAGGTTAAAGGCTTGTATAGATGAGTTATTATTCGTCCCATCATCATCATTGTCATTACTTTAAGTCTCATGTGATTTCTATTATACTATGATTCTAGGCAACGTGGTACAGTAGGTACCAGAGTACCAGGATCAAGAAGACTCATCTTGCGTCACCCTGGCCAAGTCACTTCACCCTGTTTGCTTCAGTTCCTCAGCTGTAAATAATCAAACAAATGAACTAGAGAAGGAAATGGAGAACCACTCCAGTATCTTTGCCAAGAAAGCCCCAAATGGGGTCATGAAGAGTTGGACGCTACTGAAAATGACTAAACAACAACAAACGAGTCTATATATTGAAGAGTCATTCATAATAGCAGGTCTTTAGTGGCAAACAAGAGAAGGGATATAATTATAGACAGATCATTGGGACTAAATGAGAGGCATTTGAAGGTCATCTAATCCAACCCGTCCATTTGACATGAGGAAAGGGGAGGGGGAAGGGGTCCAGAGAGGTGAGAGAACTTACCCAACCTGAGTAGAGAGATAGTTCAGCGATAAATGTGGCAAGATGTCACTCTAGATATGAGGTTCATCTGATTGAATGTATGATCCCCAAAGATGTAAAAAATGTTGGACCAAATTTAGAAATTCCCTAAGGAAACAGGTAAGAAAGTATAAAGGGGTTAGAGCTACTTGAGAGTAGGAACTGTTTTTCCATCAATAAGCATTTTTAAGTGCTTACTATGTATTAAGAACTGTGCTAAGTCCTAAGAATCCAAATGCAAACAGAGACAGCTCTGCCTTGCCCCCAAATAACTACCATTTTGTGAGGGAGGAAAGTGAAAATGAGAAGAGGAAGGGGAAGAGAGGTGAGACAGAGAAAGTCCAGAGTCATAAGTGGAGCCTGGAGGGGAATGAAGACATAGCTGGCCTATGTACTTCCCATAAAATGGGGATTCTGGGAGGAATCAGTCAATTGGAGGAAGGAGACCACCCACAAAGGAGAGAGTATACTTCTAGTGTGATGAATCTAGGGGTTGTGTAAACCTCTAGGGCAAGGAGGCCTTCCCTCCTCCTGGCCTTCCCCTTGCCCTTTATTTCTATTCCTAGCAGTATAGGGCAGCTAGGTGGCTCAATGGATAGGGTGCCAGACCTAGAGTCCTTTTCCTGAGCTCAAATCCAGCCTTAGACACTGACTAGCTGTGTGACCCTGGGAAAGTCACTTAACCCTGTTTGTCTCAGTTTCCTTATCTGTAAAAAGAACTAGAGGAAGAAATTGGCAAACCACTCCAGTATCTTTGCCAAGAATACCCCAAATGGGTTCATGGAGAGTCAGACAAGACTGAAATAATTGGACAACCAAAAGAATACAGCAAGGGAGGGGGAAGGAATTTTTCTCCCTTCCCCACTATCCATTATCAATAGCAGCTTGCCATGGAAGCACATGGCTATAAGAAACCATTGCCACATTTAGCCTAAGATTATAATCTAGCTGTAGATGGATTCAAGTCAGTGAATGGAGTAGAGAGTACAAAGTTTGGAACCAGTATTCTCTTCAAAAGTTGACAGGTGTAATGCCAAGCAAGGCAAATTCCAAGTTTGGGATTACCAGCATAGCAAACCCCATTTATTCAGCAAACAGTCACAGAACAGAGAAAGTCAAAATGCAGCTTAACTCATTCATTTAGCAAGTAAGTTCTCAATTCAATTGCAAAGTACCAAGGTCCAAGTATCTCACCCCTGGATCAGTAACCAAAGTAGCCCATTCCTGGGCAATACATTCATTTAGTCTCTTAAGTGGAGAATAGTTTCCAATCATAAACAATGTACATTCGTTTAGTCAAACACAGAGCACCAAAAAGGTTTCCCACCACTGGACACTACTGAATTACAATACCATCCATTAACACCAGGTACTTTCTCAAAAGGGGCAGGAGACCACAAAAGGCCATCCACCCTTAAGCTATAACAAGGTTAAGATATCATTTCAACATTGAAAACCCAAGGAAAGGCCCTTCTTTCTTCTTGACTGGAGGCAAGTCCTCTGCAATCTCAGTTCCTGGGGAGCTCAACAAAGCCATAGCCAATGTCCTCATCAAAAGTCACTCTCTACCTGTAAACAATCCCAGAACCTCTGAAAACATCAGCAAGGCCCTCTTCTAGGATGTCTGTAAACATATAACAGGAAAATGCTCCTTCAGGGCTTTTGAACCAACAGCAAGGTTCCAGAATCTCTACAACAGCAGCACTGTCATTCACCAGCAGATAAATCTGGCAAAACAACATCAAAACAGACAAAGAAAATACTGGCATCGCAGCCATGACTCCTTATTTCTTGGCAGCTCCGGGTGGCAGTTCTCAAAAGTCCCAGGCAGCTCCAATGGGCCCTCAGCAGTCTTTCTCTCAGTAGTTCAGGCTTCATGATACTGGATACTGCTCTCCCAAAAGTCCTGGCCTTCTCTTGGCTTTGGCCTCTCTCCCAATTCATGGTTCAGCCCTCTCTCTTCACATCAACAAGTCCATCCCACAAGTGGGATTCACAATTCAATTTGTTTTGAATCTGGGTTTTTTCAGATTTTCTTCTTGGTTATAATCTGGGTTTTAACAGTCAACCCCAAAACCAAGCCAATACGGGGGCATTCCAAATTCCATTACCATTACAACAGGTCTCAGAACCAAGATTTCATCTGCTAGTTTGCAAGGTCCAGGCTCCAAGTCGTTATCAGGGGCATTGAGGTAGCTAGATGGCACAGTGGATAGTTCTCCATCTTGAATCAGGCTGAATTCAAATGTGGCCTCAGACACTGTGTGACCCTAGTCAAGTCATTAAACCTTTATTTGCCTCTTTTTTTTCACTGTAAATGAGGATAATAATAGCACCTACCTCTCAGGGTTCTTGAAGGCTAATGTTTTTAAAGTTCTTAATACAATTCTTGAAACACAGTAGGTGATCTATAAATGCTTATTCTTTTGCCCTCTTCATTATACAAGTATACAGCAGAACCCTAGGCCATAATGTAGTTGAAAGAGAAGCTGGAGTTGGTGATGATTGTAACCAAGAAGAAAAGCATCAGAGTAGAATCTGGCTGAGCAGACTCAGAGCTGAATCCAGTGCTGTGGAAACTGTGAGAGAAAGATCAGCAGGAGGAGACAGTGTGAGGACATCAGGGACCTGTAGTATGGGAGGTGTAAATTGTCCCTTCTCACACATACCTTGGGGTGTCCTTGTTCTCTTCTTGTGGATCTACTCCTCCTACTGACAACACTGTGTGCATTTATTCAAGAATAATCCCTAGGTTTATGGAGGACATGTTTTGTGGTTAATGTTGCTTATATGCCTTTGCCTTGAGCTAATTATGTCCTCCTGCTGACTAGAGGAGAGATCATCACAGCATGAAAACTTGTGAACTATAGCTTTAGAATTGTGAGTACCTTAAACCTGGAGCAGTTATCCCTTGGGGCATTAGTGGCAAACTCAAATAGAACTGGGGCCACTAAGTCATAAATAAGGATCCCTGCTGCTGTGTATTGACTTAGAAAAACACGTATTAACTATGTATATTCTATTACATTTTAATTTATTTTTTCCCAATTATATTTTAATCTGATTCCTGACACTGTAGGCAGGGTATTTGGTAATTCTGTCCTGAAGAATCCAACTTGCAGATCCATTGGGGCAGGGGAAGTCTGTCTAGGTGATGTAGATGCCAAAGTGTTCTTAGGCTAGAGTCATTGCCCAACAGCCACATGCACCAATATGTCTGGACAGATACAGCTCAGTCTCCTTTAAGATCAGTCTCTGAAACAACAACAACAATGTCATCATCATCATAACTAAAATTTTAATAATGTTTTAAGGTTTGAATATGTGTATATGCATATATATTGCTATATATACATGCATATATGTTTCTATTCACATATATGTACGTGCAAATGTGTATATACATACACATAAAATCTCGTTTGAGGGAAGAACATGCAATAATATGAACAACAAATACGTGTTCTATAACCTGCTATCCCATCATGCCTTCTGGTCTTGTACATAGTTTGAGTCTAATTATCAGCAAATCCCTTTAGGCTTCTTTGTTCAAGCCCTGCAAGGGGCCATCAGTCCTTTGCTTTAAGACTTCCATTGATGAAGAAATCGTTACCTTTCATAGTACATTCAATCTGGGGACAGTTCTAATGGTTACAAAGTTTGTGTTTTTCTCTTCTCTTAAAATTAAGCCTAAATGTTCTGCTTTTAACTTGTACCTATTATTTCTAGTTCTGGCTTTGGTGTCAAGAATAGATCTAATCCCTTTTCCTTCAAATACTTGAAGACAGATGTACTCCCACTAAATCTTCTCTTCTCAAAGCTGAACAATCCCAATTCTTTCTACCAGTCTCTATGGCATGATTTCCAGGTTCTTCAACACTAGATCATGTCCTTTTAACATTCTCTAGTTATCAATGTCCTCCTTAAAATGTGATATCAAAAGGGAACATAACATTCTAGATGAGGTCTGACAAGAACATAGTTCAAATCCTGTATGCTACAGTAGTCTTCTTTTATTAAAAAATAAGGAATACTTTTTTTTTTGCTTTTTTTATCAAAAGGGGGAAGGTAGGGCAATTGGGATTAAGTGACTTGCCCAAGGTCACACGCTAATTATAGTTAAGTGTCTGATGTCAGACTTGAACTCAGGTCCTCCTGACTTCAGGACTGGTGGTGCTCTATTTACTCTGTCACCTAGCCACTCCAGTAGTGTTCTTTTAAAGACGCTTAAGGTCATGTTGGCTATTTGATCATCAGTTGTCAATTTGAGTGGTCGCTCATAGTGAACTTACTGTCTGTATGCTAACATCTAGAAAATTTAAAGCAAAATATTTGTAAGCAATATTCATCATCAAGCAAAATAAATCCCCACGTTGACCACATAAAAATGTGTTTCATTCTGTATCCTGATTTTATCACCTCTATACTAGGGCATTAGTAGCATTCTTCATCATCAATCTTATGAAATCATTGCTAGTAATTGTACTGATGAGAATTCTCAAGTCTTTCAAAGTTTTCTTTCTTTTCTTCTCTTGATGCTATAGTTATTGTATAAATTGTTCTTCTGATTCTGCTCACTTACTCTGCATCAGGTCATATGAGTCTTCCAATGTTTCTCTAAAAACCATCATTCTTCATTTCTTACGGAACAATGTTCATATAATTTGTTCGGACATTCCACAACTTATGGGCACCCCCTTAGCTTACATTTCTTTGCCACTATGAAATAAGAGCTGCTGCAAATATTTTTGCACATGTAAATACTTTTCTTTATTCTTTGGTCTCTTTGAAGTATAGAACTAGGTATCTAGATCTCAAAACACAAATACAGTTTAGTAAAATAGGATGGGTGGGACATAGTTCCAATTTGCTTTCCAGAATTGTTAAAGCAATGCATGTTCTATTAATTGTACATTAATATTTCTGTTTTTCTACATCCCCTACAATATGCCATTTTCAATTTTAAAGTCATTTTTGTCCATATGAGGGGCATAACGTAGAACATTAAAGTTATTTTAATTAATGTTCTCTAATATCACTGATTTGTAGGCTTTTTTCATGGATATCTTGTGTTTCTAATATAGTCGTAATACCTATACTAGGGTAGAATAAAAGGACAGGTGAACTGTAGGCCAATATCATCAGTGAATATCAATTCAAATTTAAAAAACTAAAATCCTATAGAACTGACTATAGAGATAGATCCAAGAAATCATTTATTACAACCAAGTTGGATTTATACCAGAGATGCAAAGATAATTCAACATTAAGAGGAAAAGTCAAAACAATCATATTAAATACAAAAACATCTAAAAATACTTGATAATTTCAATACATGCACAAAAAGTCTTTGAGAAAGTACGTCATTCATTAGCAAAAATGAAAAAATCCCTACAAAGAACAGCCACAGAGGAACCTTTTTTAATATCATAAAAATTATCTAAAACCAGAAAAAATACTATATGTAATGGGACCCTATTGGCCCTATAGCTTTCCCAGTAAATATAGGAGTAAAACTAGAATCCATGCTCTCCACACTATTATTTTCTATGTTTCTGCAAAAGTTAGCAATACCAAAAAGACAAGAGAAAAAAATATATGCATAAAAATCATAAAGAGGAGTTAAAACAATTGCTATTTGCTGATACTTAATGGTTTACTTTAGAAAATCAGCAAAGATGCTAAGACAAAAGCTTTAGCAATTTCATAGGTTACAGAATAAAACCTCAAAAATCAATATTTGTCTATAATAATGAAAAATCCAGGAGGCAATAATAGAAAATCAATTCCAAATAACCACAAAATTCATGAAATATTTGGAGCTCAGTATACCAGATCCCATAAAATATGTGTCTAGACTCCATTACAAACTCTTCCTTAAAGAAATGAAGAATAACTTAAATAACTGGAGTGTTCATGGCTAGGTGGATCCAATATATTACAAATGAAAATAACACCAAAATTAATTTACATGGAGAACTCCCTATTTGATTAAATTTCTAGGAAGGCTAAAAAGCTGCCTTGAAGATATTAGGCTTAAATTTTAATACCTGAGGCTTAAATTTTAATACCTGACTCCTCAGTATTAAAGATCATGCTCTAAATCAATAGCCATAGCCTTTTGAAATAAATACTATAGGCATTAGTATCTTTATCTTAGCAAATTAAGAACATGAAGCTTAGAATAATTAAGAATCTTGCCCATATTCAGCCAGTCAGAAAGTATTAGAGATAAGATTTGAACTCAGGGTTTTTCTGACAGGTCCAACTCTATCTGGACCCCACAGTGACTCTTGAGATGAAGTAACTTTTTCCAAAGATGCTTGGGAAGCACATAATGCTATATGATTAAAAGTAATAGTGCTACTTTTCTTTGTCCTGCACTTATGATTCCATAGCTCAGTGAGCTGCCTCATTGAAACAGATAATTAATTCATCTGTAACTTAGAGATGTAGGTAGTTGCTCAAGACTCTGAGAATTGAGTAATTTGCCCAGAGGATTTGTTATTTGTCAGAAGAAAACCTGAATCCAGGACCTCTTGATTTCAAGGCTGACTCTCCATTCTCATCAGCTCTTGGACTCTTACCAAATTACCAGGCAAAAAGATGAGGTTATGGTGGCATCAGGTTAAGTAGGGAAGATCTTCAGAAAGTTTAGAAGTGTGGGGATAGGATTTTTTGGTTAGAAAAGCTCATCTAGAGCAGTGGTTCTTAACCTTCCTAATGCCACAACCCTTTAATACAATTCCTCATGTTGTGGTGACCCCCAAACATAAAATTAGTTTTATTGCTACTTCGTAACTGTAATTTTGCTACTGTTATGAATCATAATGTAAATATCTGAAATGCAAGACGTATTTTCATTGTTACACATTGAACATAACACACAGGTTGAGAATCGCTGATCTAGAGAATCATAAATATTTAAAGCCAACAGGGACCTTAGACCTCATCTAGTCTAAAGACTTTATTTGGAAAAAGAGGAAACTGAGAGCCAGAAGGTTGAAATCCCTGCCCAAGGTGACACAGGTAGTGGGAGAGGTAGGATTAAAATTCAGGCCTTCGAGCTCCCAGTCCATTGACTTGTTTTTGTTTTTTCTGCATGCCATCTTGAGTGGTCTTTTACTTTACGGGCAAAATATAGAATGGGGCAGCTAGGGAGTGAAGTCAATAGAACAGCAGGTCTGCAGTCAGGAGGACCTGAGTTCAAATCCAGCCTCGTACATTTACTAGCTGTGTAGTCTTGGACAAATCACTTAACCCTGTTTGCTTCAGTTTCTTCATCTGTAAAATGAACTGGAGGAGGAAATGGCAAATCCCTCCAATATTTTTGCCAAGAAATCCTGAAATAGAGTCACAACAAGTTGGACATACCGAATCAACTAAACAACAATGAAATACATAAACTTTAGTATATTACCTTTATGAGTATAGAAGAAGGAATGTGTTGGGGTGGTAAGAGTGAAGAGATCTCCTGATTCTACCCTTCTCTAACTTTTTGTGATTTTGGTGAATCTTAAACCCCTACCAGAGCAGCTGAGGGAGAATTAGAGAAGTACCTTTAAAAAGCCTGGAAGCTCTGGGAAAAGAAAACCAAGAGAGACTGAATACCGAATTCTTCTACTCTGTGTCAACATTGGCAAGACTTCCCAGTGAGTCTTCCCAATTACCCACTAGGTGGGTCAAGAATTGAGCTGAATATATAAAATTGTGTAGTATTATTACATCACATTATGATTAAAAACATTGAATTTCTGGCCCGGCAGAAAGCTCACTTTCATAACTGTAGTCATACATACATACATACATACATACATACATAGTAAACATGTGTGCATGTGTATTTATGTATATAGCTGTTAAAAGGGGGTATGTGTGTGTGTAGGAGAATTTAGAGGATTGATGGAGAAACTTTATTTTTAAGGGGCTTTGAGGAAGAAAATTCCAGTCTTTCTATTTTTTTTTGTTAAATAGTTTTTCTTTTTTTTTTTTTTGCAGGGGGGAAGGTAAGGCAATTGGGGTTAAGTGACTTGCCCAAGGTCACGTGGCTAGTAAGTGTTAAGTGTCTGAGGTCACATTTGAACTCAGGTCCTCCTGACTCCATGGCTGGTGCTCTGTTCACTGCACTACCTAGCTGCCCAATTCCATTCTCTTTAAATGACTCGTCCAGGACCTTACAACTTTAAATTTAGTAAATTATGATGATTTTGACTTGCCTTCCCTACCTCTGATTTCAGTGCATTTGGAGAATGGATAGTTTAAAAAAAGAGAGAAAGAGAGGAGCCCAGTGTCTGAATTTTGACTCTGTTCCTTGATCCTAGTGTGACTATAGAATAATTGCTTATCTCTCTGTGCCTCAGCTTTTCTTATCCTTAAAAAGAGGGGGTTCTATAAGATCTCTTCCTGCTCTAACCCTGTGTCCATATGTAGAAAGAAGTCAGGTGCAGAGGAGAGCGCAGAATTTTGAGTCATGGATCCTGAGTTTGAATCTCTCCTATGCCATTACTACTTTGGATATCCCTTTGCACACAGTGAGGGTTTAATAAATGTTTACTGATGGACAGCCTCTTGGGCTTATTTTTCTTATCAATAACCTCTGAAGTGTCTTCCAGATCTAGACTCATTTAATTTGATTAATAGACTCCAGAGGCTATTTCGATAAGCTTTCATATACTTAACAATTCTTTCAGAGTCATTCCATTCCCCCTCAGCCTTCTCTTCTCCAAAGTTAAAGAAGCCTTGGTCATTTGCTTGGGGTTTTTTTTTTCTCAGATTGTTCTCTGGCTAGCTAATGAGCTTTTTCTCCAGACCCTTGCAAAGCCCTCTCGATTTTTCCGAAGCTGCCGAGCCCCTGCTGAGGATCTTGTCAGAGCCTTGTCTGCTCCCTGTTTATGGGGTCAGTTAGCAGTTAAGAACATTTTCCACGTTGGACCTTCATGCAATCCTGTAACTGCTCAGCACATTTGGTTTTCCTTGCCTGTAATTAGAAGGCAAAGCACTTCAGTCCGGGAGTTGAAAGTCTGACTGATGAAAACCTCTGCTTACCCTCCCTTACTGACTTTTCACTTGTATTTTTATTAATGGGCTGTTTATTGCAGTCTCCTTTCAGCAACTCACCCCCAAATGACAGAAATTAAAAGTTCACATTGAGGAGCTTATCAGTTTCATTTATTCTTTTTTACTTTTAGTAGCTCAAGATGGAGAATTTCTTCTCTCCAGTTTCTGATCCATTCCAGAAGAATTTGTTACCCCTACAGAAGGTGAAAGAAAACAAAAATAAAACTCATAAGCTCCTTCGTCAGAAGGTTGATTGCTTTGATTTGAGCTTTTTTTTGGAAGTTTATGGGGAAATGTTACATCATTTAGTTATTTTCTCCTAGTTTTACTATTATGATGACTCTCCCCACTTTTATTTGTTTGGTTTTTTTGTGTGTTTGTTTGGTGGGGAACAGGACAGGAAACTCTACCAATGCATATGTCCTCCTAGAGATCACATTCTAATGGGAGTGAGAGTTTGTAAATATGTAAATAAACCCAGAGAGACGACACCAAGACTAACTGAGGAGCCTGGGGAAAGCCTTTCATGTATGGTTGTTGTTCAGTCATTTTCTGTCATATTGGACTCTCCATGAACCCATTTAAGGTTTTCTTGGCAAAACACTGGAGTGGTTTGCCACTTCCTTCTCCAGCTCAGATGAGGAAACGGAGTCAGACAAGGTTAAGTGACTTGCCCAGGATCACATGGCTAGTCAGTGTCTGAGGCCAGATTTGAACTCAGGAAGATGAGTCTTCTGACTCCAGACCCAGTTTTCTATGCACTGTGCCACGGAGCTGTCCCTAAATATCTATTTAGTTGACCAGCATTGATGATTCTACTTCCATGTGTCTTGCATTCAAACTCTTTTTTCCATCCACACCATCATCATCTCATTTGGACTCATCTGGACAGTAGCCTCCTGTTTGCTTTCCCTTTTCCCATTGTTTCCCCTCTCCAGACCATCCCTCTCATCATTGCCAAATTGATATTATTCCTAAAGCACGTTGCTCCCTTGCTCAAGAAGCTCTAGCAAACCCCCTGTTACCACTAGGATAGAATATGAACTCTTTCATTTGGCATTTAAAACCTTTCACAATCTGGGGATGCCTCATGTTTCCAGGCCAATCACACATTCTTTTTTATGCATCCTCCATTCTTGTCAAACTGACCTTGCTACTCCCTGTGTATGACACCGAATTTTCCATGTCCATATCTTTGCATGAGCTCAGCTCTATACCTAGATGCAAGCCTTCTTCACTTCTGCCTTGTAGAATCTCTGTATTCCTTCGAGGCTCAGCCCAAATGTCACCTCCTCAGGTATGAGTGCCCTCCCTACCCTGCACCTGGAAATTATCTATGGATGTATTTATTTCCTTATCTGCATTTATATTGTTTCCTCCAGATACAACATAAGGACAGATTGTTTGATTTTGTCTTTGTGCCCGGCACATAGTAGGTGCTTAATACATGTTTGGCAAATGTAACTCAAGCTGGGCAATCACAAAGGAGAAGACAGATTGCATTATGATAGCATATACCTCTTCACAGATTCCTTTATTTTTTCAATAAACATGCATTTATTTTCTATCCCTCTCAGATAAAAAAATAAAGAAAAAGAAAAACAGAACACTTATGCATTGTCCAGCAAAATATATTCCTTGATGGGCCATATTCAAAAATGTATGTCTTGTTCTGCACCCAGCCTCAGTAACTTCTCTGTCAGGAAGTGGGTGGCATGTTTACTGTCAATTCTCTGGAACTGTGGTTAATCATTGCAATGATCAGACCTTTTAAAAGTTTTAAAGTTGTTTCTGTATAGAATTACAATATAAATATCCACATCAGCGTCTATTTTCATTATTAATAGTTTATTTACCAGTAGTTTATCAGAGGTGGTGCCATTCTTCCTTTGTCTCCAGCCCCCAAATTATCCTGTTTTTATTTTGTATGTATCCTGTACATTTTCTCTCCCCCAATAGAGTATAAATTCCTGAAGGCAAGGACTGTTTCATTTTGGTCTTTATATCTGAAGTACCTGGCATATAATAGGTATAATGGGTATTAATAAATGCTTGTTTGTTAATTGATGACAAGGGTGGTGGGAGGTAGAATTGTGGTTGTTAGTATCTTTTGCATCATCAAATATCCATCAAAGAATTGAGAGAGGCACAGTATAGAGCAGGCCAAATTTTGAGCCCTTGAAGAGCTGGTTCAGTTTAGACAAAGAATAATTGCATTCCTACTTGTACCAGGCATCTCATCAGTGTGTGCCGTTGACTACAAAATGGCCCCAACAGACAAGTGCAGTTTCAGGACCAGTTCATCCCAAGAGATGGTAAGAGCAGCTGAGATGTTGTGCCACAGGCATGATGTCACCT
>CM053597.1:151876102-151934533 GCA_028646575.1 Pseudocheirus occidentalis
ACTTTGTTGTCTTCCTCCTGTTCCATGCTTTGATCCTTTTTATCCCCAGAAAAGGATTCTAGAGTTTGATTGCTGTTCTTACTTTGCTTCCTTTGCCTGCTCATATTGCCAGTCAATTACTTGACTTTCTAGCTCTGTGGAACTCTGCTTCCAGAGGGGTAAGCTCTGTCCCAAATCACTGAGGTTTTGAACAGCTGCCAGGAGTATTAGGAGGCTGCTGCAGTCCCCACCAGCTTTGGTTCACTGAAAATACACCTCAGGACCACCACCCAAGACCATGATATGGATCCTGGGCCCCCTCCCACCCCATGCCAAGCTGCTGTTTTAGGCTGGGCAGATTTTGACTCTCAGAACACTTCAATGAGCCCTTCCTTTCCTGTCTGACGAGCTGTCTTCAATGGGAGGTGTGTTTTTTTGTACTTTTGTTAGTTCTGGAGCCCTAAAATTTGTTTAGAGTAATATTTTATGGGTATTTGAGGTGTCTTTGTGGGAGCTGCAGAGTTTTCCTTCTACTACTTGATGTTTTTTAAAAATAGAGAGACATAATGTTTTTGCAGGCCTCAGGTAGACAGAGAGAGATTTGAGATTATCAAGAGAATAAGGCTAATAGAGAGGGCAGTCTGTTGAAGAACATGGGATATAATGGGATTACTTCTGTATGTAGACTCATTTGCCTTGGCAAGGCAAAGGGCCACTTGTGAAAAAATGGTGAAAGAGAATACTTAGGAGGAGGCATTTTACTGATATCAGATGAGGAATGAGAGAGAAGAGGGAATTCTCTGTGAATAACTTTTTTCCCCAGTAAAATATGAAGCAAGGTTCTCTGTTTGAACCTGCTTAAGGTACAGCATCAAGCATGACCGGATATATGAAGGAAAGAAATGACCAGGCCATGTGGGTAGTTCAGGGAAGAACCATGAACTCCTTTTAATGATTTTTTGAGCAAGATTTTTATTCAGAAAGATGAAAGAATTCAGGTTTTACTATCATTGTCTTAAGCTTGTTAGTTCGTGGAAGTAACTTTAGATAAAGTCAGGTTTTGTGGGCAACAACAGATCAGTGAGCATTCTTAAAGGTATTAACAAAGAGGAGACAAAAGAGATAAATAGGAAGTTTATGCTGTATTGCATTTAGGGAAATGTGTTCTACTTTCAATAATCCCAAATAGCTCCTCGACACAAACATCCATCTTTCTAACACTGTAACATCAGTAATGATATATATTCATCATAAATCATGAACAAAGAAGAAAGTTACCCAAAAGGTAATGGAGAGATGTATGATAGGTTTCAATAGATACCAACATACTGGGTATTTCAGGTGGCTATGACACAAATCTGAAGTTGGGGGGCAAAAGGCCTGGTTATAGTCAGGGTCTCAGACAAAAATCTTTTAAGTATAACTCCATGGGGTCTTTTTAAGAGAGCTGGCCTTATGCAAAGCCACTAGGCGCATCACCAAAAGGCCCTAATTAGTGTATACTGTCTTCACTTGCATCACTTCCCAGTTCAGAGCATGGAGGGTAAGGGTGCTGTAGAAGGTTTAGGAGGGATAAAAAGGTTTGGAAAAAGCCATTGTGGTGAGTGAGATAGTGAAACGATCAAGGAATTGTTGTTTTTGTTTCATGTCTGACACTTCATGAATCTATGGACAATACTGTCCATGAGATTTTCTAGTATCCAGAGATGCTGGAGTGATTGTCCGTTTCCTCCTCCAGCTCATTTTACAGATGAATTGAGGCAAACAAGGTTAAGTGACTTGCCTAGGGTCACACGGCTGGTAAGGATCTGAGGCCAGATTTGAACTCAGGATGATGAGTCTTCCTGACCACAGGCTCATCTCTGTATCCACTGTGCCACTTAGCTGCCCCTTAAACAGGATACAAGCAAGAAAAAGAAAGTCCTTGTATACAAGGACTAATGGGGGAGCACAACACACAAACAGAAACTGAAAAAAAGAAAAAAACCAGATGATGTATGAAGAAGGAACTGGCAGAAGGGGTGAAGGATGATGATGGTGGAGTCTGAACTCTCTTTAAGTGGGGCCTGAGAGGAATTTTTCATTCCATCCTTCATCCCTCTAATCAGAAGAGTACAGATGAAGTGTACCAAAATTGCTACAATTTCCATTATGAGATTTTCCTAGTGGTGGAGGTGGAAGTGGGTTATGATGATCATGGTGATGGTGATGGTGAGGAGGAGCAACATGAGGCTCTGCATATAAAGCAAAATTTTACCTTGATTTGATACACAATTCAGAGTCACTGAAAGAGTTGATTCAGAGAAATGGCATGACTAGGTCTGTGCTTTAAGAGAATGTCTAGCATTTTTGTGACATTAATAAAAATTGGTCATTTTTAAAGAATTAATATAGAATCTTAGAGCTCCAAGGGACCTTAAAAACCATCCATTTTACACTCTCTAATTTAAGGGAATGGAAACTTGGGTTCATAGAAGTCAAATTACTTGCCCAAAGTCTCATAGCTCATTAGTGGCATCTCTTGGAGCAGAGTCCTTCTTCCTGTTCCCCTTTCAGTATTCTTTTTACTCTACTAAGACTATAGGGGTCCCAATTCCTTATAATGGAAGGTATGTCAGCCCTGGCTGACCTCTAGTGGTAGAGATTACAGTCATGTAATCTTCCAGTCATGCCTTCTCATATGATTTTTGTCAATGTCTTTCTATAAATCTGCCCCAGAGGACCTACCCGGTATACTAAATGCCTCCCTCTACCTCATTTAAGCTTCCATGTGTGGCAGGGCACTACAGCTACTGTCTCTCTGTTAGGCCATGTTCTTTTTTCAAGCTTGTATTTCCTAGATAATATATTTTATTATGTTTCTTGTACACGAGTCATCATTGGCAGTATGTTGGTACCTATTGAAACCTACCATGCATCTCTCCATTACCTTTCAGGTCACCTTCTTTGTTCATGATTTATGATGAATATGTATCATCACTGATGTTACAGTGTTAGAAAGATGGATTTTTGTGTCAAGGAGCAATTTGGGATTATTGAAAGTAGAACACATTTCCCTAAATGCAATGCAGCGTGCTCTTTTTATCCTGTATATCTCTGGAAACAACTCATGTATGTATGAATTGACTGTCAAAGATGAATATGCTGATGGACAAACTCAGTGTCTTTCCCCATCCAACTGTGTGGCATAATTTTTACAATAGGCATTCTTGATTTCTTTTCTTCTTTGTTAGGCTTTTTTTTGAGTGGTTATGAATCTCCCTGAGTTATTCTCTAGTATTCCAAATATGCCCCTTGATGCAATCAGTTCAATGACATTTGTAGACAAGGGCTTCTTTTTGTGTCATGGATTCCTTTGGCAATCCAATGAAGTCCAAGGACCCTTTATAAAATAATTTTTAATTGAATAAAATAGAATACATATGATTACAAAGGAAACCAAAGGTTTGTGAAAATAAACATGTAATTTGTTTCCCATCCAAGTCCCACAGAAATCCTGAAATTTATCCACAGATCCCTTGGGAATACTTGGATCCTAAATTAAGAAGCCCACTTCTAGATCTTACCATCAAAATGAGATCCCTCTTTTGGCTTTATATAATCATAATCCATATATATAATTTATATAATAATCCTTTTTGAGTTTATATAAGAGAATTAATTTTACCTTTCACTGTTAAAACTCTTGTGCCTCTTTTATGTCAGATAATTTCCCCCATATATTCCCCATATAATGCCTCTCCCTTTACCTTTATCCCAGTACATTCCTCTTTCTGACCTCTTAATTTTATTTTTTTGGATATCATCCCATCATAGACAACTCACACTAATTTCCCCTGTCTATGTATACTCTTTCTAATTGCCCTGATATCAATAAAGTTCTTAGGAGTTACAAGTACCATCTTCCCATATAGGAATATAAACCTTTTAACTTAGAATCCCTTAAGATTTCTCTTCACCTCTTTACCTTTGTATGCTACACTTGAGTTTTGTATTTGAAAATAAAAATGTCTATTAAACTCAATTCTTTTCATCAAGGGTGCTTAAAAGTCCTTTATTTCACTGAATATCCATTTTTCCACCTGAAGTATTATACTCAGTTTCCTGGGTAGGTGATTCTTGGTAGTGATCTGAGCTCCTTTGCCCCTTGGAATATCCTATTGTAAACCCTCCATTCCTTTAATGTAGAAGTTGTTAGATTTTGTGTTATTCTGACTGTGACTCCACAATATTTCCATTTAACCAATTGTGCTTTTTAAGAAGATTTTTTCTTTAGTGAATTTTTATGCCTCCTTTACCATTTGTCCTATTCTTTAAGATGTTATTTTCTTCAGGCTTTTTTTGTGTGCCTCTTTTGCCAAACGGTTTTCTCTTTTTCATGCTTTTTTCTCATTACTTTTGTGTATTACATTCATGTATTACTGTCATTTCTTATTTCAGTTTATCTTCTATCTTAATTTTTTACCCTTTTCAGAATTTTTCGGGGGGAGAGGGGAACCTGAGATCAATTCACATTTTTCTTTGAGACTTTAGATTGATTGGATTTTGAATTTGTTGTCTTTTTCTGACTTTGTGTTTTGACCTTCTCTGTAATCATGGTAACTTTCTATAATCAAGATATTTTCTTGTTGTTTGCTCATCTTCCCAGCCCATTTCTTAACTTTTAATTTTGTGTTAAAATTGGGTTCTCCTCCCAGGTTGGAGAGTATACTGTTCCAACCTTCAGGTTTTTCATGTAGCTGTTTTCAGAGCTAGTTCTGGTGGTCTGTGAGTTTTTAGTTCTTCCAAGGTATTATGAGCAAAGTAGAAATGTGCTTACTACTCCCTGGTATGTGCATGACTATAAGCATGCTTTTCTACCCTGAAACTGTGACCAGGGTCCCTGATCCAGATTCAAGTTCTGATGTATTAGTGCTCTTCCTCAAATTAAGGCAACACTCCAAGATTGTGACCCAGACCCCTGTATGGGCAATGCAACAGAGTCCTGCACCCAGTGCTAGCAATGGGACTCCTATAATCTCCTTCTGATTAGTTGTCTGACCCCCTTGCTGTCTTTCAATCAAGAGCTCTCAAAGCTGCTACGCCACTTCAGTCACCCTTAAGGCCTGATGCTGTTTTGCTGAAGCCTGAGCTCCTTCTGTCTTGCCAAGGTGTTGCTTGCCTAGGACTGCACTGCTCTCTCACTGTGATGTGACAAACCTTTCCTTCTGAACTTCTAAGTTGTCTTTCGCTGGGAAATTGTTCTATTTTTCTTTTTGGAGGAGGGAAGGCAAGGCAGTTGGACTTAAGTGACTTGCCCAAGGTCGCACGGCTAGTAAGTAGTAAGTGTCTGAGGCCAGCTTTGAACTCAGGTCCTCCTGACTTCAGGGCCAGTGCTCTATTCACTGCACCACCTAGCTGCCCCTGGAAAATTGTTTTGTCCCATTCTTTTGTGGGTTCTATGATTCTAGAATTTGTTTTGAGGAGTTATTTAAAGTGGGGGAGAAGTTTGGGAAATCTCAGGCAAGTCTCTGCTTTTTCTCTGCTGTTTTCTACTATTCTTCTTTCTCAGTGTTTTTTTTCCTTAATTGTGAGTTGTAGAATATAGAATTCCACAGTCAGAAAGAAGCACAAAGCTCAAAACTGTGTAAGAGTTCTTTGACAAACTCTTCAACGTCCACTGAAGACTTCTGGTAAGGAGGAACCTATGATCTTTTTAACCATAAGATGCAGATATAAGTAAATTTTGAAAGTCCTATGGTTCTCTGCACTTATTGCTTTCAGGCTTGGTTTCCAGTTTTGGAGGGATGCTGATCCTTTGAATAACATCCAAAATATGGCAACTAGAATGATGAAGAGCCTTCACATGTTCCCATATGATTATCAGATGAAAGAACTGGGGAGGCTTAGTTTGGAGAAGAGAAGAATTGTATAGAAAATGATAACCTCTTTTGATGTGTTTAAGCAAAGCATGGATGACCATTTGCAAGCTTTTCAGGTGGGCTTCTGTGGTCTCTTCATACTGTCAGGCTCTATGATTTCCCTATTCTGGGAGTCTTATTTCAGGTTGGTAGAGTTTTGGTGGCTGCAGAAATTTGACATTAAATTAATTTTTATTGTAATGGCACACAGTCTACCAGGCCAACTTCCATAAATATTATCATGAATTTGGGCATCTGCATTTAGTTTAGATCTTTCACGTCAGAAAATTTGCCCTGGCAAAGTACTCATCCAAATATTTGCACTTCTTAGCATATAGCAGTTCCCATCCAAGAATTGCAGCTAGCTTTTTTATAAACATGAATGAATTAATGCTCTCAACACTGCCATAAGCCATTTGCCATCTGGATTATTTAAAGGCGTGGGACTGTGAAGTGACCAGGCCAAATACTCACAGTGAGTCAGGGAAAGAACATGAGTATTGTTTGGGAGTTTGGACTGTGGTATCTTGAATGGAAATATGAAGCAATTTCATATCCTGTCCTTTCTACTGATTCTCTAGGGTGGGACAGGAATTGGTAATCAGACCCGCAGGAGTATAGCATTGGACTTGACTGATGGGTGTCTATGTCATTATTAGTCTAACATCTTCATTCCATCACCAACAATCATCATTTCTGA
Source organism: Pseudocheirus occidentalis (assembly GCA_028646575.1). Taxonomy (NCBI): domain Eukaryota; kingdom Metazoa; phylum Chordata; class Mammalia; order Diprotodontia; family Pseudocheiridae; genus Pseudocheirus; species Pseudocheirus occidentalis. The sequence continues at coordinate 151,882,682 of CM053597.1, forward strand.
AAGCTATTATAAATTGCAAAATTGCCCCCAGCATTGTGCTTAGATTCTACACACCCCAAAATTACATGGCAAAGTCCTTGCTGAATAAGGGTTAAAATGTAAGGCATGGCTTCTTAATCTTTTTTGTTGTTGTTGTTTCAGGAACCCCTTGTCAGAGTAATGTTTTTGAATATATAAGCTAAAACACATAGAATCTAGGTTAAGACCCTCTATCTGTAAGCAATATGAACGTTGATATAATTTTATTGGTTTAGATTTACGAAGATGGTTTACGTATTATGTCTGAAATTTGGGAAAGTTACTCCTAAAATGCATCATAGTGCCAGGGCTTTTGCCTAAATTCAAATGGCTTCCCATAAGCATCATTAACCAAGCAACAAAATGCAGCATATTTTTTCTATATATGCGTGGTTTTTTTTATTAAAAATAGATTCTTTATAACAATAACCAAGCATCAATAACAAGTATTAATATAAATATTTTGGATATTAAGAGCAAGGTTTAGAAATACATTGCCATGGTCAAAGGTAGGGTAGCCAGCAAATTAGAAAAGCTGAATGAACACATCCTGCTTTCCATTTCCCCCCTCAGGAAGAGCCCTTCTCCAGTAAGAGCACATGTTAGGAGCTTCAATTCTAAGTCCCTATGCCTTGCTACCTAGAAGAGGAATCAGGACACATGGATCCTAGTCTCTGTTATTAAGGTGCTACCAAATGGGAAGCTAACTCTCAATCTGGGCTTCAGTTTTCCCTTCTCTAAAACAAAGAGATTAATCTGAATTGTGTTTAAGGTGTCTTTCACTGCCAGTATTCTAAGGTATTGTTAAAGGCAGTATCCTATGGTATAGTTAAAAAAAAAAAAGAAAATCGGATTCAGAGCCAAGAAATGTAATCAAGTATTGTGATCCTGGGAGAATCCTTAAATGAAATGAAGAGATTGGTCTAGATAGAAGACAGCTAAAGTTCTTTCAAAGGATGCTAGGTGGTGCAGTGGATGCAGTGCAAGACTTAAAGTCAGAAAGACGCCTTTTACTTCCTTCAAATCTGTCCTTAGACACTTACTTGCTGTGTGACCCTGGGCAAGTCACTTAACCCTCTTTGCCTCAGTTTCCTCATCTGTAAAATGAGCAGGAGAAGGAAATGGCAAACCACTCCAGTGTCTTTGCTCAGAAAACCCCAGATGGGATCATGAAGACAAGTTCCCTTCTAGCCCTAACATTGGGCAATTCTGTATTACATACTGTTTAAGGGATTTAAATTCAAGGAAAGGGCCTGTTTTTCATCTGTTTATATATATCCCCAATATTTTGCACAGGGTCTTGCACATAGCAGGTACTCAATACGTGCTTGTAGAATTGAAGTGTGTTTTAGAAGTGAAGAACAAAGATGTGTCTTTCTATGTATGAATGTCACATTTGATAGTTTATTTTCACATTTTATTTCTGTAGGAGAAGTGTCACTGGCAACATCATTTTATTTTATTTTATTTTTTGCCTTTTTTTGAGGGAGGAAGGCAGGGCAATTGGGGTTAAGTGACTTGCCCAAGGTCACACAGCTAGTTTGGTGTTAAGTGTCTGAGGTCAGATTTGAACTCAGGTCCTCCTGACTCCAGGGCCAGTGTTCTCTTCACTGTGCAACCAAGCCACCCCTTCAACATCCTTTTAACCCTTGCATCCCAATATACAAACCATGATGTGACTGAACCCCTAATGCCTGATTTAGATCTACTCTCACCACTTCCATAACCTCTTCTTTCTACATGGTTTTTTATGTGGGCTAACTGTTATGGGTCCATTGCACCTTCTTTACTACTCCTTTCATTTTATCAGTTGGCATTTTATGAGTAGATTATTTTTTTCTGTATTGCAGTTACTGTCCTTCCCTGAACAACCAGATTAAGTATCACCGTTGATTGCCTTGTTCAAGAGGAACTTGGGAATATGCCTAGAGACTTAATGAGAAAATCGTCAATTGTTCTTGGAGGGAAGGAGTAGCAGTGGTCCCCTACCTTCTGTAAAATGTGCTGTCTCTTAACTTGATGGTTCAACACTTTCATTTTATAGGTGAAGAAAATTGAGACCCACAGGGAAAGTAACTTGTTCAAGTTCACACAGTTCATCAATGAAAGAGTAAACTTCAAATTCAGATCTCTAGACTTATAATCCATAACTCTTTCTACCATACCATGAAGTCTCAGCATGAATGAGTGGTCTCTATTTATCCTGTGTAGATAGACAATAAATAGAGGCCTGCAAAATTGCCAGAATATTTCAGGACTAGGTGCATCATCATCAACATTTATATAGAGCCTACTGTGTGTTAGTCACTATCCTGTGCTAATTACAAATATTTTCTCGTTTGATTGCAGAATCCTGGTAGGTAGATGCTATTATTACCCCCATTTTGCAGATGAGAAACCTGAGGCAAAGGGAAGTTAAATGATCTGCCCAAAGTCATACACCTAGTTGACTGTCTAAGGATGGATTTGAACTCATTTTTTCCTTGCTGTAGGTCCACTACTCTATCCACTGCATCACGTAGATGCAGTGAAGAAAGGGTAGTAGGTTTTTTCCAATTTGAGTTTATATCAATTATATTACACCCCATTTTGTATTTCTGTGGGTGCCTCATTTTTTGATTATCTCTAGCTTCTTTGAGAGAACCAGAAACCTTCACTATACATGGATATGTATCTCATAAAAGTTAGGATCATTATTTGAGTCATTATTTCAATTACATGTGCCAAGTGTGACCAGGAGACCTTCATCTCAATGTTAGGATGGATAGGTTGTATTTATCATGCCCTACCTTATATCTATCTCCATCTTCTAAAACCATCACTTTAGTACTTCATGGGGAGGCTGAAATAGCTTCTCTGGGTGAACTTTAGACTAAAGGTCCTTGGTTCTGTCCCTGATTATTCATTTTTTGTCTTCTAAGCTAGTTACTTATGTGGAAAAAATGGTTATTGGGCAATGAATGAGCCATAAACTCTTCTATGAGGAAATTTCATGTCTTGGATCAAGACTAATTTGGGGAGCAGGAATTGATCCAACTTAATACAACAAACATTTATCAGTGGAACAAATGGTGAGGGTTTTTTTTTTCTTTTTTAATTTAGCTCCAACCGAGAATATGTCCTGGTTGGTGAGTGATCAACAGCAAAGTTATGAAAGTCCCTCTGATAACTTTCTCTTCTGGAAACAATTTATAGAGCAACTGGAGTCAACCCATCTCTGAAACAAGTGATTTTTTTCTTTTTAGGTTTTGTGATATTCATATACCTCAGCAGTGTTGTCTTCTGGGAACTAAGACAAAGTAACTAACTCTAAAATTTGTATCCATAGCAGACTTGAGAATATGACCTTAGAATCCTATCAGTTTTGTTAATTCTTCATGTAATGTGCATATGCATAGATAGATATGTGATATATGTATACTTATACATATATATAAACATGCATATATATCTATATGTGTGTCACTCTGTGTATATGTATGTGTATGTATATTTATGTGTATAAAACAAATATATGTATCTATGGATAGGCACTGTACCTATAATTTCATGGGTATAGGAAATTCCTGCATAAGTAAATTCCTTCTAGCCATGCAGGCCAACCAATACCTTCTCTGAAATTTGTAGTTTTAGAGTTGCTTAGAGCCCTGAAAGTTTAAGTGATTTGCTCAGGGTCACACGACTAATAGGTAATTTTGAACCCAATTGTTCCTGGCACAGTATCCTTTGTGCCACTTTCTGCCATATATAGAGATGTATGGATGTATATATCTTTATATGTACATATACATATATGCACATACATAAATATTTATATCCATATTTGTGCACACATGTACAGAAAATATGTCATTAAACTGCTTTTGTAAAACACAGAATGAACTCTTAGTTGGCAAGGGAATAGTTATACTCAATAAACTCCAGTGATTCCCTGTTACCTCCAGGATCAAAATCAAATTTTCTGTTTGGCTTTTAAACACCTTCACTGATAGTCCCCTTTCTACGTGTTAGTCTTCTTACACCTACACATATTTCCCTACATGTACCCTATGATTCAGGAACACTGGCCTTCTTGCTGCTCCAAGAACTAACACTTCATCTTCCAACTGTGTACTTTTTCATGGGCTGTTTTCCAAGCCTGGAATGTTCTCCCTCCTCGTCGCCACCTTTTGACTTCCCTGGTTTCCTTCAGGACTCAGCTCAAAGGCAGTCTTCTGCAAGAGGTCTTTCATGCTCCCTCCAAATCCTAGTGATTACCTGCCCCCTGAGATTACCTCCAATTTACCCTGTATGTATCTTATATTTGGGTAGTCGTTTGCATATTGTATTCCATTAGATTGTGAACTCCTTGAGGTCAAGGACTGTTTTTGCTCATGCTTAGCATAATGCCTTTATTAGTACCTAATAAATACTTGTTAACTTACTGACTCAGAGAGTTACTTGCCCAAGGTTACACAAGTGACAGTCTGGATTTGAACTCTGATACTCTAAAACCAAATCCTCTTTCCTTTGTACCATGTGGCTTCCCTCATTTTCATATTTTCCATGACAGCCTTTCAAATACTAAAACATGACTATCATGTTCCTCAACATATGCTGTTTCCTCCATTATACTATCGGCTCCTTCAGAGTTAAGATAGCCTTACACTTTTATTTATATCCTCAAAGCTCAGCACGGTGCCTTGCATATAGTCAGAGCTTAATAAATGCTTACGCATTCCTTCTTCCCTTTTTAAAGTTCATTTTTTTACTTGAAGCTACATCTTTGATTAAAAATCTCATTAGCTTTCCCTTACTCTATAATCTGTCTCAGTTCATACTCTGTTCATCACATGCTAGAGATTAATCTGATTTAAGATATGCCTGCAAAACGCCCTTTGTCTGTGGATCTCTTCTCAGGATGATTTTTGTAAATTTGTCAAACAAAATATATCAGATGACAGAGGAAACCAGTTATATTTAAATGTAACTATCAAGTTATTAAATAAAATAAGTTCCTGGATCTCTGGTTAAGAACCCCTACTCTGGCAGAAATATTGATGAAATTCTCTGACATACAATTCAATTGTGCTCAGATCCAGAGAAATGTTCAAGTAGGATTTCTGGCATATTTGTTTAAAGTTAATGTATTCTTTTGCCTCCAGGTACAACAGCACCCTAGTCCTCCCCTAAAATACTTAGGCCAGGAACGGATGCAAAGAAAGCAAAGAAGACAAACTCTGGGAAATGGAGTTATTAAAAGAAAACAGGCACTGATCCACATGACACTCTAGTCAAAAGAGCTGAGTTAGTTCCCATCAATTTCAGCAGCTTTTGCTTCTTTCTCTGGCAAGACAAAGAGAGCTGGAAAGAAAAGGAATATCCTGAGCTGGAGCCCCAGAATAATAGGGGCCTAGAGGAGCCCTGAAGGGAAGGAAGGAGCTGTGAAAGTTCTTGAACTTTTCCAGCCTGGACCCTAGATAGTTGGTGGTGGAAAAGGGATTCAGCTTGTGTTTTTCATGGGCTAGGTCCAACAGCAGAATTTGGTTAACTTGGAATTAGCGAGGCAGTCTGACTGCCAGTGTGAATCATGCCACAGGGGTTAGGGGATAGAAATGCTGTCAGCACATGGGGGTGTTCTTAATTCCCTGAAGATGGCTCAGTACCCCCTTTTCCTTTCCCTCTAGTCATCTTACCTGGGCAGAATCTCTCTTTAAGGAAGTCCTATGTACTTTACCTCATTTATTCTCCTACCCTCTAAGACTATACATGGCATACCACTAGATAATTAAATAAGATGCTATAGAGAAGTGTGTGCCTCAGAGGGAACAACCTCACTCACCTGCTTGTGATTCAGTTCCAAGTGAAGATCTTCATGGTGGGGTTCATTATTCTTGGTAGGAAAGATTAGCAGCACTCGGTATCACAGAGTCTTTGTCAATGTAATATTTAAAAAATAGCCATTCACTGTAAGAATTGAACTAGAAGAAATAGCCTTCCTCTCTGTCTAAGAGAGCTTTAGAATGAATATGTCCTGGGAACTCTTAAGCAATGGATCATGCTACAAAGTAGTCATGACAGACTGTGCTGTTTCAGGTGTTAGATCACTGGATATAGAACTCAGAGGTACCTTAGCCTCTACCGGTCCAACAAATAGGGAATTGGAGCTCTTATCCTTTTTTTTTTGTTTCATGGATTCCTTTGCAGGCTTGATAAAGTGGACCACATCTCAGAATAATGTTTTTAACTGAATAAAGTAAAATATCTGAGATTACAAAGGAATAATTATAGTGAAATAAAGCTATAAATTTCTTCCCATTTAATTTTATGCATCCCCTAAAATCTATCCACTTACCCTTTGGGAATCTTTGTACTCTAGGTTAAGACTTTTATATTTAGTGTAACAACAACTTCATCTTACAGATGAGAGAACTCAGGCCTACAGAGATGAAATGAAATTGATCACTGTGGTACTGTTAGTAAGGGGCAAAGTCAGATCTTCCCCCTTAAACCTCCCTACATCGAGAGTATAACTTTAAGTTTCTTCTTTTTCAAATGCTATGACCACACTATTCAACGGTCAGTCCAACTGGCATTGAATTCAAAACTATGCTGCAAAGAACCAGCTACTGCAGTGAATTTAAATCACTAGGAGAAACAGGAGCAGAGCTACTGGACAGGCTCATTATCAAGAAAAATTCCCTACTGGCTTTCTAGTAATGAATAGACTGATTTGGAAGCTAGTAAGCTCTCTATCATTAAATACATTTAAATTCAGATTTGATGACCATTTGTGGGGTATGTTGTTGAGAGGATTCCTGGTTGGGTATGGGCTGAATACGATGACCTCTAGTGTTCTCTCCCACTGTAGTATTCTGGACTTGGTAGAGGCAGAAATCACTTACTCTCATGAATCACTTAGCTATGCATCTCTTCCTGACTGTCTCTGCACCCAGCTCTCACTCATTTTTAGCCTTTGAACCCTAGATCTCTGGTATCACAAGTGTTTTAGGGTCACCTAAAATAGGGTCACCACAATTTGCCCACCAATCCTTCCTCTCCCCTTTTTATCTCCCACCATCCCCTGTACCTCCGTTCAGTCTTTTTTTCAGGGCCTCTATATTCTAATGAACTGAGTTATGCTGACTTCATATAATATTTGTTGACAATTTTGTTGATTATTGATAGTTTTCAGTGCTTCTTTTGAAATCTTTGTTTACATTGACTCATTTCCTAAAGAGGCCTATTCATTGAATAAGTGTTGCCTCACTCAAAAGTGAGAATCTGAAAAGATCTTAGCTTAAAAGAGTCAAGGTCTCCCAATGTATGCTGTATTTGTCCTGATCGATATCTTACCACTGGACCCAGATGATTCTGAAGAAGAAAGTGAGGCTCTTGACTTTGAACAGTTCTTCCTAACTCAAATCAAAATCAATTTCAAGTTATATCATCATCTCCCTGATGTTAATGGTCCTCTTCGAGAATGAAGGACAAACCACAAATCACATTTGTCCTCTTTATTTGCTCTTCAGTGTCTTATATATATCCTATATAACTCAGATACCAGATTTTTATTACAGGTATTTGATGCAAAGACTTTTTCCTACTTGGAAGTTTGTTTTTATTCTAAGTATATATATTGCCTTTATATATCAAGGTTTTTACTGTTATATACAATTACAATCCTTTTAATCTTTGATGGCTCCCTCCATCCATTGTTTGATTAAGAATTTTCCTCAGTCATAAATATAAAAATTATCACCTTCCATCTTCTAAAGTTTACAAAACACAATATGTCCTCTTATAATTAAGTTGTTTATGTATTTGGAGCTTATTTTATATATATATATATATATATATATATGGTCTAAGAATCTGCTCTTATTATTCTTGCCCAAACAACTTTTCATTTTCTTTGCAGCTCTTTAAAATACTAAATACTTCCCCAATTAGGTTTTTGTGTTTTGGGTGCTATTGAACACTGTCCTGCTGTATTTAATCCCTGTTGTTGTTGGGTAGCTAAGTGGCACAGTGGATAGAGTACTGGGCCTGGAGTCAGGATAATTCCTCTGCTTGAGTTCAAATCCAACCTCAAGAATCTGGGCAAGACAATTCAGTAAAACTTGTATTTCATTATTGTAGGTAATATTTGCTCTTGCATTTAGATAGTTAGTTCTGATAATACTAAAGAAGGCATTTTCCATAACTATGTTCTTGGGACTTTTAAAAACATAAATAGGTTCTGAATTTTTCTCAAAATCTTACTCCTTGTCTATTGATAAATTATCTTCTGATATTCTTGTGGAAAATATGAAGAGATGTTGGGTAGATGATACTAAAATGAGTGATTCATACCTGGTTGAATGACTAGATTCAAGTTCTTAATGTTTTGATGTCAATTTGGAAAGATGTCTCCAGTGAAGTACCCTGGGGACCTGCACATTGTCTTATGCTATTTAATATTCAGACCAGTGCCTTGGATGGAAGCACAGCATACTAGATGGCATACTTATTCAATCTATAGATTTCATTAGAGAAATATAACTAGAACACTGGCCACAGAGCCAGGATCTAAATAGATCTGGACAGCCTATAACATTGGGTGGAATATAACATCTTATACTTGAGTTCAGTACTTTGACTTCACAAATATAAGACAGAGGAGTAATGATTAGACAGCAGTTCATTTGAAAAAGATGTGGGGGTTGGAGGACTGTAAACTTGATGTGAATCAGCAGTGATGTGCCAAATGAGATCTTGTGATCTTGGGCTACATTAAGAGAAGTATACTTTCCAGGAACAAGGACATGATAGATAGTTGATGCTTTAACCACACTGCGTTTGGAGCATTGTTCTCAGTTCTAGGGACTAACATCTAGGGAAGGACATTCATAAGCTACATTTTGTCCAAAGGAGAGCCACTGTTGTTTCTGTTGTCTCACATCAACTTTCTGCCATCTAAGGATTTTTTTGAAGAAACTGGAAATGTTTGACCTGGAAAACAGAAAATAGGTGGAGATAGTGGAAGGGGGAGAGAAATATGTGATACCTGTCTCTAAGAATTTGAAGGACTGTCATATGGAGGAGAAAGTAGTCTTATTCTTTTTGAACCCACAGGGCAGAACTAAGAGAAATAGATGGAAGTTGCAGAGGAAAATTTAGACTCAATATAATAATAGAATTTACATGGCACTTTAAAGTTTGCAAATTTCTTTACATGTATTCATCTCATTTAATCCTTACACTAATCCTAGGGGGAGATAAGTGTTATTTTTTTATCCCCATTTTATAGATGAACAAACTGAGGTAGACAAATTAAGTGACTTGCTTAGGGTCACACTAGTATGTGACTGAGGGTAGATTTGAACTTGGGTCCTCCAGACTCATGGTCCATTGCTCTGGTCATGGATCTGTGAGTGAAATTTGCATTTTTCCTTTTAGGGAGTGAACAACAGTGAGACTGGGATGTCAAATGTCTTCTGAGGTCTCTTTCAACCAAAAATCTACAATCCTGTAGGCATTTAGAGACAGAAATGAAGTATGGTTAGCAGTTGTGGGAAGGAATTATGGATATTAAAGACTATAGGTAGCTAAAACTGTGAAAGTGAATGAGTTCATAGGTGAAGAGGAAGCTTATTGAGTCTCTATGTATGTAGGACTAAGTCTAAGTGCTTCAGATAGAAATATAAGATGAACCTGACTCACAAGGAAGAGGGAACAATTGAGAATTTGGGAGTCAGAATATTCTCACACTTCACAAAATAGGCTGTGATTTTGCTGAGTCATTTCAGTCATGTCTGACTCTTTGTAATCCCATTTGGGGTTTTCTTGGCAAAGACACTGGAGTGGTTGCTCATTTTACAGAGGAGGAACTGAGGCATAACAGATTAAGTGACTGTGCCTAGGATCACACAGCTGCTGTGTGAGGCAGGATTTAAACTCAGGTCTTCCTAACTCCAGGACTAGCAGTCTATCCACTACACCACCTCACTTCTTTATAGGATGTAACTTAACTTATTATTTAAATAAAAGTAGGGTTTGAATGGACAAGAGAAAAGGACACACACTTCTCTGTCCTGAGAAAGGGGGAAAAAACACAACTCCACGAGGAGCTCAGATTTACTCTCAGGATAACGTCATAGCATCTTTAAGCAGAAAGGGAACTTAGAGATTATCTAATACAATCCCTTCATTTTCCAAGTGATGAAACTGGTCCCAGAAAAGTGAATGCCAAGATGGTACAATTAAGTTAGTTCCAGAGTCAGGTCTGGACACTGAGCTTCTTATTCAATCCAGGACTCTTAGTAATCTCCTTCATTTTATTGAATGTGTCTCATGAGTAGGAAGTATTTAATTTTTTTTTTTGTATATGTATTCCACACACCCAGTGCCTGGCACATAGTAGGTACTTCATGCTTCTTGATTGATTGTCACTTGATTGCTCTTGACAAGCAGGAGGTAAAAGGAATGGGAGGAAATCATTGTCATTCTTAGATTACGAAAGAACTATATGATGGTGAAAACAGCTCTTCAGTCCAGAGGACTATGAGAAATTCATTGACCTAGTACTCTTTGGCTCTTGAAAGGAGCTAAGGGACCTCCGAATCTTAAATTCACAGAAAGAAGAGAGATGGAATAGCCCCATAGCAATTAAGGGCCTGGATAGTAGAAACAATCCTAAATTAAAGACAGATTGTAAAGGGTTGGACTAGATGAGTAAAGGCTATTAGAATTTAAGAGGAAAAACCAGTACTTATGGTCCACTTTCTAGAACTCCATTAGTACCCTTTTAGGAAGCTGCTGGAAGGCCAACAACAATAGAGCCAGAACTCACAAGAAAATCCTAATTGTGTAGGTAGTATTAAGTATGCATCGAGCAGCTGCAAATGGTACAACCCTTGGAAGACTCCTCCCTACCCCACATCAGGCTACTCAGCTGTGCTTCCTTAGTCCTTCTCTGCCCTTTTCTTGGCCTTTTCTCTTTCCTTTCCCTTCCCCCCTCCCCCCCCACCTCTTCCTACAGAATGTTAGCAACTTGGTTTGGACTGTGCCCAAGCCACTTATTCTCTATAAAGAGGTTGCCAATAATTGGAACTGGCGGGGGGAATGGGGGGAAGAGTTAAATTGTCATGCTATGGTCCTAGCTGGGAATAATTGCCTGAAAACCCACATTGTTGTCTGAAGTCCCAGATCTTTGCTCTTTGCTAAGATATTTTGCATTCTCCTTCACCCCTCAAAAAGCCTAAAATTGCTTCTTTTTAATTGAAGAATTCTCCTCATCTCTATTCAAACCTTAAAGTTAAAATGTTGTTAGGGCAGAAAATGCTCTAAAATTCCATTAGTCCATCCTCTTGTGTGAATTCAAAATACACAAACTGTTGGACTATCCCTCCTAGTCTTCAAAACCTTTAGGAAAGTTGATTCCTCCATGAAATTCCTTGAAGTCCAGATCATGGCCTTGATAAAAGTCTTTGTTCTTTAGCACAATTACATAAAGCACAGGCATTCTTTGCTCAGCTTTACCTAGTTCTGCTTATATTTCTGAAGGGGGAAAAAATCAGTCAGATAACAAGGAAAATTTCTGTAGATATATCTTATATACAAATATTTTCTAGAATAAAAATCTAGTGGAATTTCCTCTGACGGTCTTTGGAAACACAATAGATTATCATCTGTTTGATACATTTATTTTAAAATACATTTTTATTGATGTCTTTTATTTTTATACCACCCTCATTTTCCAATATATTCTTCTTCTCCCTCCCAAAGAGCCATCTAATTTTTAAAAATGATTAAAAAAAAAACAGATGAAAAAAAGTGACCATGTCCCAAACCCATAGTACCCTATCTCTTCGCAGACTCAGGGAAGTCCGGGTTCTTATCTTTTCTTTGGCACCAAAATTGATCATTATAATTTCATAGCATTTAATTGTTTGTTTGTTTTTTGTTGTTGTTGCTGTTATTTCCATTGCTGTCATTTCTGCATATTGTTTTCCTGGTAGTGCTAACTTAAGTTTGCATCCGTTCATATTCATCTTCCTATTTTTATCTGCATGCATCATATTCATTTTTTCTTGGTGCACAGCGATATTCATTACATTTATATACCAAATCTTGTTTAGACATCCCGATTCTTTGGGCATCTACTTTATTTGCAATTCTTTCTTAGTACAAGAAATATCTGTATGAGTGTGTGGGGCATTTCTTTTCATCATTAACTTCCTACGATTATTTGCCTAATAGTGGGATATCTCAGTCAAAGGATATTGGACAGGTTAATTGCTTTCTTAGTATTAATCCAAATTGCTTTCCAGAATGGGGGGATAATTTCACAGTCCCACCAACAATGATCTAGTGTTTCTATTCTTCCATGAACCTTCCAAAATTGACTCTCCATTTTTCCTTATCTTTGACTATTTGCTGAGTGTGGAGTGAGTCAGACATTTTGATCCCTATTTCTCTAATTTTATTTGTGATTTGAGATAATTTTTCCTATAGTTGCTAATAGTTCACAATTTTTTTGGAGAACAACTTATTTATATCATCTATACCACTTATCTATAGGAAAATTGTTTGTTCTATGTATCTTGACTAACAGATACTTATTGGTATAATTTGAAACAAATACTTCTTCCTAATCTACTGCTTCCTGTTTATATAGTAGTTGAATTAATTTTGCTTTGTAAAAGTGTTTTTAATTAAATTATTCATTTTTTATTTTCAACAATCACATCCATAAATTTTAAATTTTCTCCCCTTCCCCTCCTTCTCCATCCCCAAGATGAGTTGTAGTCTGATATGGACTCTATACATACATTCCTATTAAACACATATTTCACATTAGTCATGTTACAAAGAAGAATTATAATGAATGAGAAAAACCATGAGAAAGAAAAGAAAAAAGAAAGCAAAAAAGAAAATAGTCTGCTTCATTCTCCATTCTGACTCTGTAGTTCTTTCTCTGGATAAAGCTGGCATTTTCCATCATGTATTCTTTGGAATTGTTTTAGGTCCTTGTATTGCTGAGAAGGGTAAGTCTATCAAAATCAGTTATCACACACTATAACTGTTATTGTGTACAATGTTCTCCTGGTTCTGCTCCCTGCAGTCAGCATCGGTTCATATAAGTCTTTCCAGGTTTCTCTGAAATCTGCCTCTTCATCATTTATTATACCACAGTAGTATTACATTAGATTAATATACCATGGCTTGTTTAGCCATTTCCCATTTGATGGGCATCCCCTCAATTTCCAGTTCTTGACTACTACAAAAAGAGCTGCTATAAATATTTATATGCATGTGGGTCCTTTTCCCATTTTCATGATCTCTTTAGGATACAGCCCTAGAAGTGATATTGCTGGGTCAAAGGGTATGCATGTTTTTATAGTCCTTTGGGCATAGCTTGAAATTGCTCACTAGAATGATTGGATCAGCTCACAGCTCCACCAAGAATGAATTAGTGTTCCAACTTTCCCACATCCTCTCCAACATTTATGATTTTTAGGTTTTGCCATGTTAGCCAATCTGATAGGTGTGATGTGGTACCTCAGAGTTGTTTTGATTTGCATCTCTCTAATCAATAGTGATTTAGAGCATTTTTTGTGAAAGTGTTTTAGTTTCATGTAATTATAGTTATCTCATATCTTTTATAATCATCTCTCTCCTTTGTTCAGCATTTATTTCCAAAAATTGCTGCTAGAGGTGCCTGATCTAGTTATCTAATTTTTTAAAGTATGCAGTTAATAGGTAACATCCATTTTAATTGTAGCTTATGGTTTAAAATGTTGGTCTAAAACTAATTTCTCCCAGATTATTTTCTAGTTTTCCCAGCAATCTTTGTCAAATAGGATCTCTTATCTTTTTTTTTTCAGATTGGTCAAACTCATGTTTATGGAGAACATTTGTTTCTAATTCCAGTTGCTTTACTTTTCTATTATTTAGTCTGCATCAAGTAGGTTCCACGATTATTATTTATAATATAATTTGATATTTATAAGTATTATTCTCCTTTCATTTCTGTTTGTTCACAATTTCTCTTGATATCCTAGACTTTTTGTTCTTCCAAATGAATTTTGCTGTTTCATCTAGGTCTGTAAAGTGTTTCCCCATAATTGGCATAACACAAAATATGTGTATTAATTTAGTCGGGACTGTTATTTTTATGCACTGCCTAACCATAAGCCTTGAATATGTCTCCATTTATCTGAGCTATTATTTACTTTAAGGACATTTTTTTTCTTTTTGGAGGGCAATTGGGGTTAAGTGACTTGCCCAAAGTCACACAGCTAGTAAGTGTGTCAAGTATCTGAGGCCAGATTTGAATTGAGGTCCTCTTGACTCCAGGGCCAGTGCTTTACTCACTGCGCCACCAACCACCCCAAATTTTTTTTTGGTTTTGTTTTTTATTTTTGAAGGGGGGGAAGGCAGGGCAATTGGTGTTAAGTGACTTGCCCAACATCACACACTAGTAAGTGTTAAGTGTCTGAGGCTGGATTTGAACTCAGATCCTCCTGACTTCAAGGCTGGTGCTCTATTCACTGCATCACCTAGCCACTCATTAAAGGACATTTTAAAATTGTATTTATATAGATCTCTGAATATGTTTTGATATATTGACTCAGATATTTTATGAATTTTGCAAACAATTTATGTTATTTTATCTTAGACCAGTTCTGTAATTTCATTAGCATAGGATACCCTTGTGTGGAAATGCCATCCTAGGTTGCAAATTGGCTGCTACTTTACAACTTAAACTACTTGCTAGGAATTCAATACTTTTCAAAATATATTAATTTCTCATATTCTGTCTGAATGAATATAAATAGGAGTCACACATATGTGTCTTTATACTTGCACACATGCGCGCACACATACATGCTCCGATACGTTCAACTTTCAAAGTCATTACTTGCTTGAAGGAAATTAAATTCTATTAAAAATTTTCCAAGTCTATGCCACTTTATTGGTACCCTTAAAATATTACATATCTTTAGGAAAGATCTCTTTTCCTTCCAAAAGGTTCATGTCTTTGTAGACATCTCTTTCCCTAAAGAGTAGCTGGGAAATTCTTCTTTTTAGAAAAATTCAAAACCTCTTAATATGCAAAAATTTGTTTTGTTCCTAACCTTTCCTGTCTCCTTGGATCTGTATTATATCTCCTTTCCTTTTGAGTTTTTCTTTTTTTTCAAACAAAGATCTGACTTCCTTCTCTTTCATTTTCCCATTTGCCCTGACACACACTGAGAAAGCAATAAAATCCACTATTACAAATACTTAACAAGCAAGATATATCCTTCATTGGTCATGTCAAAAAAATTAATATCTCAGTATGTCCTCTGAGTCTACCACTTCTCTTTCAGGAGGTAGATACTCTGTTCATGAATCCTTTGGAATTGTGGTTAGTTGTTATATTGATTAGATTTCTTGAGCTTTTTATAGTTTTTTGTCTTTATGATATTTTCCTTTTTATGCCATTATTGCATAATTTGTTGTCCTCATTCTTTTCACTTGACTATGCATCAATTTAGTCTTCCAAGGTTTCTCTAAAACCACCCCCCATCATCATTTCTTACGGCAAAATAGTATTCTGATCACCTTTATATACGAAAACTTGTTCATCCATTCACCAGTTGATGAGCACCCACTCAGTTTCTAATTCTTTGCTACTGCAAACAAAGCTGCTATAAATATCTTTGGACATATGGTTCCTTTTCCTCTTTGTTTGATCTTTAAAGTGCGGGGTGTTTTTTTTTTGAGGGCAGTTGGGTTAAGTGACTTGCCCAAGGTCACACGGCTAGTTTTTTGTGTGTTAAGTGTCTGAGTGTGTTAAGTGTACTCAGGTACTCCTGACTCCAGGGCTGGTGCTCTATTCACTGCACCACCTAGCCACCCAAAATACAGGTATGATAGTAACATCACTGGGCCAAAGGGTATGCACAGTTTAACAACTTTGGGGGGAGGAGTATAGTTGCAAATTGCTTTCTTCAATGGCTAGGCTAATTCACAGTTCCACAAATGATGCATTAAAGTACTTGTTTTCCCATAGCCCCTTTATAGCATTTAACATTTTTCATTTTGTCAATGTAATGGGTATAAAGTTGTTTTAAGAGTTGTTTTAATTTGCATTTCCCTAATTGTTAGTGAACTTTTTTTCATATGGCTATTGATAGGTGGGATTTCTTCCTCTGAAAACTGTTCATGTTTGACCATTCATCAATTGGGAAATGGTTTTTAATTCCAATATATTTGTCTTAGTTTCCTATATTTCTTAGGAATGAGACCTATATCAATGGGATTTGCTACATATAATTTTTCCCAATTTTATGCTTCTCTCATAATTTTAGCCACATTAGTTTTTTATGTACAAAATATATTAATTTTGTATAATCAGAATTGTCCACTTTGTCTCCTATGAGTCTTTGTCTTTTTTTGGTCAAGTATTCTTCCTCTGTCTATTGATTTGACAGATCATTTATTCTGTACTCCTTTAATTTGTTCATGAAGTCACTTTTAAAGTCTAAATCATGTACCCATTTGAGGCTTTTCTTGTTTTGTGGTTGTGACATTTTCATCTATACTTAGTTTCTGTGCGACTATTTTTAAAAAATTTCTCAGCAGTTTTCATTGCATAATGAAATCTTATCTTAATAACTGGAATTTTGGGGTCATCAAACTCCACACTACTGTGCTTGTTTGTTTCTGTATATTGTGTACCTAGTCTGTTCCACTGAACAACCTTTCCATTTTTTACCCAGAACCAGCTTGTGTTACTGATTATAGTTTTGAATTATTTGATTATAGGTTTAAAATCTGGTCCTGCTATCTCCCTTTCTTTCCATTTCTCATTAATGAGAGAATTTCCTTGATACTCTTGATCTTTTCTTCCTCCAGATGATTTTTTTTTTTGGTAGCTCAATAAAGTAGTCTTTTGGTAGCTTGATGCTATAGCAATGAATCAGTAAATCAGGTGACATAGTATTGCTGTTTTTATTATATTGGCTCAGTCTACTCATGAACAATGAATATTTTCTCCAAATATTAAAATCTTCACTTGTGTAAAGAATGTTTTGTAATTGCATTCACGTATTTCTCATGTGTATCTTGGTTGGTACAGTCTCAAGTATTTTATACTATCTGTGGTTATTTTATGGAATGGAATTTATCTTTCTAGATCTTTTGGTTGGATCTTGTTGGTAATGTGCAAAATGCTGATGATTTGTGGTTTATTTTATATTCTTCAGCTTTACTAAAGTTACTCATTGTTTTCAGTTTTTTTATTTGATTCTATAGGATTTTTTAAGTAAATAACCATATCATCTACAAGAAATGTTAATTTTGTTCTTTCCTTGCCTATGAGTATTCTCTCAATTTCATTTTTATTTGTGGCTATAGGACACTATAGATCTATTGTCATTGTGTCAGTCACTTGGAAGTTCAAGAGGTGAATAGCTATGAGATTAAGCTTGATGGTGTGGAGTCTATCTCCTCTAAGAGAAGAATATCTTTAGTCCCTTTTCTCATATATTGGTGTTACAGTTTGAAAAGAAGCAGCAATACTAGCTTTTCATAGCATTTTTTGCTTCTGTTATCATTACTTGTTTTATTAAATATTATCAATCTATAGACATACTGGATTTTGTTGTTGTTGCCATAATCTGATCTGTAACTCTAATCAGGGTAAATCATTCATGGGAGGTGTGGCCTCTTAAAATCAGAGGGGAATAGTAAAATTGAAATTTGATTTTGATTCTATTTTTAAGACATAGTCAGGTTGGAATAGGTTTAATACTGTCCCACATGGAATGAGTTAACCCTTGTAACTTCATCCTTCACCAAAATTATGGAGAAACTTGCCTAAAAGTCAAGCTTTTGTCTTGTAATTACCTCCACCCTTTACTCAGGTATCCTCTAGTTGTGGGAGTCTTGGTTGTATTATTTTAATTTGTATCTCCACCCTGCTATTGTCCACCTTTGAAACCTCACCCACCACCTATTTAACTTAAATGCATGTTCCTTTTTAACCTCACCTCCACCACCCACTTAACTCAAATTCAAGTTGATTCAATCAAAGCTGTTGTAGACTACACCCATGTCTGCAGACTAATCCTTTCACCTAAGGATTGCTTCCATCTCTCAGTGAGGAAGTGGTGGGGAGGATCTGAGTTGACTCTTAACCTACCTTCTTATTAAAATGTATACCAATTGGAATTGCCTTACCTTTTCAAGGGGAAATTCAACTATGTACTGTCAGACCAATTAGAAAGAAAATACACCTAGGTTTAAAAGACCCTGTCAGCTTCCACTTAGGGTCTTTGGTCATCAAGAGATTCCACTGACCCAATTTATTGGATACTGCTAGCCTAACTAATAAATTGGTCATGCTTGGACCATTGTCTCTCAATTTGTATGCACTGCTAAATAAATTATTTTTCTGGATAAAAAAATAGCAAGGTCTTGCTTATCACAATATCAAGGCTGGCTGTTTCTCAAGGTCATTCCCTCAACTGTTCCCCAATAATAGATTTCTACTGGTTGCAGTTCACAGATCTCACTCCCATTGAGCTGCTGGCATGATGAATCATTTGCACAATGACATTTCTGACAATC
Source organism: Pseudocheirus occidentalis (assembly GCA_028646575.1). NCBI lineage: Eukaryota > Metazoa > Chordata > Mammalia > Diprotodontia > Pseudocheiridae > Pseudocheirus > Pseudocheirus occidentalis. The sequence continues at coordinate 151,901,285 of CM053597.1, forward strand.
ATACCTTAAATCAAACTCAGAATAATATCAACTACAATCCCACAAGATTTTACTTCAGATAGCAAAATTTCATTGTAATCATAGTTTAGGGCAAGGTTACTATTATTCTTCATAAGCACACACAATTCTTAATAGTTTAAATCCATCCTAGGGAAGAAATTTATCATTTAAAGATTAAGAATAGACGTATTCTGGAGTTTCACAAGACATTGGGAAAGCCCTGCAGTAAGAGTCATGCTGGGTAGGGTGGTAAGTCATTATGGGTGGAGGGACTAAAGGGCTGGGTCAAAATGCTGGAAGAAACCCTTCTTCCTTTGCTTATAAAGTAAAAGACATACTGTAGTGACCTAAGTTGTCTTTGGCTTTTGTGGTTTGAGAAGTCTGGAAATTTTTTAACTGCCAACGATTGAGTCCCCTGTGGCCTGCTCTGGGTTTGTTGAGGCTCTATCTGTGTTGACGCCCATGCTGGACTGTGCTTCTTTCCCAGCCTGGCTCAACAGACCTTTCCTGTTGACCATCAGGGTTGTTTTATGCTGGAAATTTGTTTCACTCTGTCTTTTCATGGGTTCTGCTGCTCTAGCATTTGTTTAGAGTCATTTTTTACAGGTATTTGGAGAGGTCTTGGGAATACCTCAAGTTTATCCCTGCTTTTACCCTACCATCTTGACTCCACCCTGGATTCTGTTTCTTAATTCATTCTGCTATCCTCTTCCATTTCGTTGGTGAGTTTATCCCCTTTATATTCAGTTATGGTTGTTAATTGTATCTCTCTCTCCATCCTTTCCTCTTATTTTTTTCCCTTCCTATTTTTCCTGATGCCTCTTTATAAGGAAGTGGTTTGTAAGAGAGAACTAATGAGCCTTTAGCACCAGTTCTTTAGATTGACTATAATTTACTTCTGTTCCCCTTCTTTTCTTCTCTTTCCTTTCCTCAGAGCCAATACCATATTCTTATCCTTTCTTTTCTTTTAATTTCCTCTTTGAAATATGCCATCCTTAGAGTTTGTTCTGTTTAACTAATTCTGCTTTTAATTCATCCTTCCTCTCATTCTCCATTTTCCATCCTCCATTTTCCTATTTTCTTATTAAGTGAAATGTATTTCTGTACCCAACTGTTTGTACATGTGTGCATTGTACCTTCTTTTGACTAGTCTGAATGATAATGATGATCCATTGTCAACCATTCTTCCTCTCCCTTCCTCCTTATTTGTATGGCCTTCTACTTGTAAACTTCATTTATGTAAGATTCATTTTCCCATCCTTCTTCCTTTTTTCCATTCAATGTATTCTTCTTTCCCCTTCTCTTTTAGGATAATTTAAAAAAATTACAGAACCACTCTCTTCTCTCTTATTCATCTCTCTCTCTATGACCCTGGTGACTATAGAGTATATAGGGGACACATGTATCATTTTCTCATATTTAAATGTAATGTAAATGTAATGTAAATGTAAACAATCTTTGCTTGTTTGTTTGCCATTGTTTATATTTGAATTTTTGTGTCCCTCTTAATTCCTGTTCGAACATCAAAATTTTGCATAGCTTTGGTCTTTTTGTTAGAAATGCTTGAAAGACTTTTGTTTTATGAAAGGTCCATTTTTCCTTCTGTAGGATTATACTTAATTTTTCTGGGAAGTTATTTTTGCTTGTAAGTCAATTTCTTTTATCTTCTTGAATACAGAATTCCAAGTTCTTTATAGTAGTGGCTACTAATCTTGTGTGATCCTGACTGTGGTTCTAAAGTATTTGAAATCTTTCTTTCTAGCAACTTGTAGTATTCTTTTCTTTGCCTGTAAGCTGTAGATTTTGGGTATAATATTCCTGCAAGTTTTTCACTTTGGGATTGTGTTAGGAGGTATCCTACAGATTCTTTCTATTTCTACTTTACCATTTCATTCTGAAAGATCTGGACAGTTTTCTTTCATAATTCCTTGAAATAAGATATGTACTCTCTTTTCCTCATCATGGTTTTCAGGTATTTCAGCGATTCTTAAATTATCTCTTCTCTTCTTTTTTCCACACCAGTTATTTTGTCTATGAGATATCTTACATTTCCTTCCAGTTTTTCAGGTTTTAATTTTTTTATTAGTATTTCTAACCGTGTCATGGAATTATTAAGTTCTATTTCACTAATTCTAATTTTTAGAGAGTTTGTTACTTAGGTAAGACTTTATACTTCTTGTTACAAGCTGTTAATTCTCTTTCCAACTCTTTCTTCCATAGATCTCATTTGTTTTCCCAAGTTTTCCACCAGTGTTTTTATTTGATTTTAAAGTGATTTTTAGCTCTTAAATAAAAAAATATCTTGCTTTATTTCTTCCAAGAATTCTTATTTTACTTGTGTCCAAGTTCTGTTTCTCTTTGAAGTTTTACTTGTATATTTTTTGGCATCATTATCTTCTTTTACATTTGTATCAGTAGCATCCCTGTCAAGATAATAGCTATTTTTGTTTGTTTGCTTACTATTCCAGCATCCTAACTTTGACTTTATGTTAATGTTAGGCTTTACGTACTTTTGAGGAGAATGTCTGGACTAGATTTTTATCTTCTCAGATCTTCTGCTGCTTTCTTGAAGTATTGTGTTATTTCAGGATCTCAACAACAGCTCCAGCTGGGGACCTATAATCTTTCAGTGTTCTCTAAATAGTCTGATCCAAGGAAAAGTCTGATAGCTACTTTCCTGGTCTAAATTCTTTGAACTATTGACCTGAATTTGGGTCTGTATAACACTCCTCCTAGTTAGAAGTTCCAGCAGATTACTGCACTCAGGTATTATCAGCCAACTAAAAAAAAAAAAAACCCAACACATTAATGCCCTGTCTCTTCCTCTTCAGACTAGGGTACATGCTGGGACTGAGACCTCATTATGCTCCTAAGGTCAGAGCCACAGAGCTATTTGTTGCTTTTGAACTTGTTCCTTGTACATCTAGAGACAAATCACCTTATCAGCTCTTGCTGGTCTCAGATATAGTGAAAAATAGAACTGCCAATTGGCATTCATTCCCACATCTGCCCCAAAGTCATGTCTCACATCTCCCCGTATGAATCTAGTACTTCTTTCTCTGGAGCATTTGGTATTCTTTAAGTTCCTATGACTGAAATGCTTCATGCAATATGATTCTGCTTATAACATGTCTGTAATGTCCCCAGATATTTCTATGCTGACCTGGACTGAAATATGACTTATCGTGATTAGTTTTTTTCTCATATTTTCCGATATGAACTTAGTTTAATGTAGTTTCGACATCTTGGTTGAGGAGTTGTATTGGGAAGAACTATACTTCTTCCTGCTTCTCCTCCATTTTGACTTGACCTCTTCCTTAATTGGTTGCTTACCCTTACCTTTAATCATCAGTATGAACTCATTCTGAGCTTAAGTAGTCCTGATACCATTTTTTTTTTTTGCTTTTTTTTTTTTGGAGGGCAGTTGGGGTTAAGTGACTTGCCCAAAGTCACACGGCTAGTTTTTTGTGTTACGTGTCTGAGGCCGGATTTGAACTCAGGTACTCATGACTCCAGAGCCGGTGCTCTATTCACTGCGCCACCTAGCCGCCCCCCTGATACCATTTTTATAATATCACATTATTTTTTCATTCATTTCCTATGACCTATCCTTGCTTCCATCTTCTGTACATTTTTGATATTCAAAGACATTTTGGTTTGTTTGTTTTGGTAAGTTTCCTACATATTCACTTCAGTTTCTTTAGATAACATCCCTTTTTCTTCATCAGAATTTTTTCTTAGAAATTCTTTGGAATTTTCCTTATAGAGAATTGTCTTCTTACTGAACTCTTGACTTAAAAACTATCATAAGTTGACAATTTACTGTATGTGGATTGAACTATTTATTAATTCTTCACTAAATTAATTTACAAAATTTAGTTGATGTCAGACACAATACGAACTAACAAATTGACATGGGTGCTTAAAAAAATCTAATGCAATCTGAATCTATATTAATAGAAGCAAAATATCCAGAGTAAGGACAGTGATAGTCTTGTACTTTTTCTTGACCACATTACATTCTGAGTATTGTGCCCAGTTCTATGTAACATATTTTAAAATCACTTAAAAATTAGAATATTTCTGGAGGAGAGGGAATGGAGTATTGAGGGGTCTGGAAACTATATTATTTGGTGAACAGTTGAAATTGTTGTTAATGTTTGTTAGTTTGAAGAGGATTTGGGAGAAGGGGAAAATGATAGTTTTCTTTATATATACAGAGTGCTGTCATGTATTTAGAGGACAGAATTAAGACCAAAGTGTAGAAGTTCCATTTTGGACAGATTTCATTTAATTATGAAGAAGTCTCTAACAATTAGTACTTTTCTATAATAGGCTGCCTTAGAATGTAGAATGTGATATATTGTGTAGCAGATGCATTTGGTATGTGTAAGACATGAGTTCAAATGCTCCTGGGAAACAGCAATTATATGACCATAAATTTAACATTTAATATCTCCAAACTACTGTTTCCTCATCTTTAAAATGAGGACAATAAAAGTACTTACCTCCTGGGGTTGTTGTGAGAATCACATAAAATATCATATGTAAAGTTATTAGCAAAACTTGAAGCTCTGTATGAATGTTCTAGCAATGATGATGATGATGGGGTAGCAAAATGCCCAATATTGCTGCTGTTGAAGCTGGATGATCACTCATCATGAATGTTGTCAAGAGGATTTCTTCACCAGAGAATCTGTTACTGAGGTCCCTCTTATTATTCTCTAAAATGTTATTCTAAATTATTTGTAATAATTTTGAATAAAACTAATGTTTCCCCAAGTAGCAGAAAGTACCTTATAAATGCTAAACTTAATCTTACAAGGAAGACAGAAATAATGGATTATCTTGTTCAAATCCTCAATTTTTGTGAAGGCAACATTCCTAGAAATGGTACAAAAATAAAAAAAAGGAACATTAAATATTGAATCTATGGGAAATAGGTTAGGTTTCCTTGACTACTAAAACCTGTAATCTTTTGCTAGAGATTGCTGAAATATAATTGTCACATATAATTATAACAAAATATTATTCATTAATTAAACTATTAAGCATTTTCCCTAACACAAGATCCATGAGGTAACCCATAAAATGCAGTACATGAAATGAAACTGGTAACATGCAAAACATTTTAATGATGGTAATTCCCTAGAATTCTGTGATCTTTTGAACTAACAACATCTTAATAATAAAAAAAACCCACTGATTTCAGACAATATTCACTTTTTATCACACATGAAATCTGTACTACCATAAATGCTGTACATTAAATACAATTCTTAAAAGTAAAACATATTTAATCTGAATCTTTTACTGTCTCAGATGATGGTGTGAAGGCATTATATTGCATACTATACAACTGTAAACATTTCTATTGTGGCCCCCTTCGGAAAACCAAGATAGAGGTTGTTGGAACTTTAGTTGCCACTGTTAGTATGAGACTGGTGAAGTCTTGGCTTCATGTCTGAAATTCTGTCCTTCATAGCTAGTGGAGATTATGAAGAAATTCTTTTCCCCTTTTTATGTGTTCTCATTAACACCAGACTCACTACTGATAGAAGCTGCAGACATTCAGACATGAAATTTATTATCTTTATTGGATTTATTTTCTCATTAACCCACCCCACTGATTTTTTACACTTGGGCTTAGAGCCCAAAGGACATCCACTATGCTTTGGGGTCACAACTGCACCCAAACTTAAAGGGTTTTTGTTTGCTTTTTTTCTTTTTGCTTTTTGGAGGGGGGAAGGCAGGGCAATTGGGGTTAAGTGACTTGTCCAAGGTCACACAGTTAGCAAGTGTTAAGTGTGTGAGGCCAGATTTGACTCAGGTCCTCCTGACTCTAAGGCTGGTGCTCTATTCACTGTGCCACATAGCTGCCCCTCAAAACTTGAGTTTAAATGACAAACAATGAAAAGATGCAGTGAATGCATGGGAAGCTCAAAGGGCAGGGTGAACAAGACCAGTGAAGAACCTCGTAGGATACCAGCAACCTCCCAAATTGAGAATATACCTCTCATGCAAAAGCGAAAATGAGGTTACTAATAAAATTATGCTTATGCTTGAAGTCCCAAAAGTTAAATGCGGAAATGTTGAAGATTGACTGTACTTTTTTATGTGCCATCAAATTAAGAAGAAAGAATCTTTTTCCGCTCTTCACCTACCACCTATCTAGAGAACACATAGTAGAGGGAATATTAATAACATATAGTGTGACCCCACCCACAGATGAGTAGTATCACTATAGAGAGTTCAAGGAAATTGCCTAAGATCATTTAATTAAAAGTGGCAATGTCAAGATTAAGAACCACAGAAAATCTGACTTCATGTCCAGTTCTTTTTATGCTCCTCTGACTACCTAGCTTACAGTCATAGGTCTGAAGAGTAAGACATTCCTTCACAAGATCCCATCCACAAGATTTATATTCTTTCCAGTATCACTGAAGTTCCACTCTAGATATGGATTATATGGGGTCAGTGTTTGTGGGAACCTTTCTCTCAGTCCCTTAGTTAACAAGACATTTCAGCAAAGGTACATCCCAGTATGTCCTCACTCCTGATAGTGTCCATCTCCTTTCAATGTTTCTAAGATGTTAATATTCCATTGTGAAAAACCCTGATGTCGTCGCAGCAAGTTTTGGCATCCCATCACAACTGCAGCACAGGACCACAGTATCCTATGTGCTGGAAACCACAGAAAGGGTCTGGATTAGCAGATGGTTATCACTAGAGAAGGGACTTGACTAAGTCAGAAGGCTGGTCTAAGGGACTTAGAACAAATAGCACATATGGCAAGACATATATGGGAACACAGGTTTGTTTTGATACAGATTCAGCCCTGTTTCATTCAAAAACCTTCAAGGACATCCTTTGTTTTGCTTTCACTTCATTTGACATTAAAGTTCCAAAAATCTAACTTTTCTTTTGTTCCCCAATGAGTAGGAGCTCAAAGTATCTACAGTGACCTTGTATGTCAGTACAGTTAGTTATATAGGTTTACAGAAATCTAAGTGGAAGAGGGTGCAGGTATGGCCCTGTGCTGAATTTTTGCTTTCTTGATGATAGAAGGGAGAATTGAATCAAGTGGAGGATGACTTCTATTAGCATTTTTGCTAGAATGTTTAAAGAAACTAGATAAAGAGAAGAAGGGGGCAGGTGTGTCCTGGATTAAACCATGTGGATCAAAACATGGCGATAGGAATGCATGTGATGAAATTTTGATCCTGGAGAACATAATGAGCCTATTTCCTCTTCTTAGTAAATTCCAGGGCAGTGTTATATATTTTGTCAAACACAAGTGCTTTATGAGTCAGTTTTGCTTAGCTGTTTTCCTTTATTACAAGGGAAGGTTTTATGGTGACATTGATGATGAAGGTGGTAGTCGTATATCATGATATGCATATGATACAAAAAAGAGATCAAGAAAACATTTTTAAAAAGTGGGAGGAAAGTATAAATTGAGAATGAGAGGAGTGAAAAGTGAATGGTGACTGGTAAGTGTTGGGAGAGTGTAGTACTCATGGCAGTCTGGGTGCCTGAGTTATGCTTCTCCAGAACACACACACACGCACACACACACACACACACACACACACACACTCAGCTTGTAGCAGAACTGGATAAATCATAGAATAAGGTCAGATTCAGCCAAAAGCTGCTACCAAATTCTATAGTAAAGTTTATGCTTGTTCATTCTTCTTTCACCGAGAAAGAGTACCCAACTCCATTTCCTAACAAAAAGAACAAAGTCTGACTATACTTCGGTACACTGTCTAATTGTCATTACATTCCTATGATTTCCTTTATGTCTATGGCTTCAAAGATGACGTGTAGCTAGCTACCCTACAGAGATTTTAATTTATCCATAGAGACACATTATTGTTCTTTCTCTGTCTCAGTGTCTTTATGTGGGTTTTTCCTGTGATGTCATCTAGTCCTTGAGTTCCCCCAGCACTGACAAGTTTTTGATTATCTATTTGAAATGAGGGACTTAGCACATCCAAATAATCCAACAATTTACTCATCTCCATTGAGATGACATTTATGACCTCCTAGCCACTTTGGTTCCTTGAAATTCAGCCTGTAATTAGAATAGAGAGGAATATAAGCATTCTGCCTGTGCCTTTTAGACATATGAGGAAACTAAGGCACAGGTGGATTGTTCCTTTTTACAGTGGCAAATTAGAGGAAACAGCCTTGAGAATTCAGTTCTTAAGTCCCAACCAATAAAAGCCATTCTTCACCATCTGGGGCCAAAAGAAGGCAGGGAGTGGGGCAGTCACCCTGGGTAACTGCCATGTGTCTGGAATAGAAAGTTGAGATTGTCTGGTTCTTGAAAGAGCCCCAGTCTAAGACTGTGCACCCTATTGTCTAATAGAACCAACAGGACTCCCAGACAGATGCCTTAGACCAGTAACTAAATAGAATGGGAGCTAAAGGATAAGAATCACACACACAGCTAGGGATTCAAACTTTCAGGAATCCACAGAGCTGTCCAAAAGCTGTTAACACCAAGTTGTCCAAAAGTTCTAGCTAGCTCCTGTTACAAGAGAGCCATTGTTGGTTGTAACTATGGGTTAACCATTCTTGTATAACTGAAACCTATCTGTTCCTTTTTCCTCTGATTAATTTACTTTATTTAGTTATATTTGTTAGTATCCTGGAACCCAAAGTTTTGATTTCACGTTTTCTATTATTGGGGAACAAAGAAAGGTAAAAGCTTTGCCTCCTTTCCATTCACTGCCTTAGTTTCCCCGTTCATGATATGGGCTAGCCAATGGAGGCCCTCTAGAATCATTTACTTCAATTAAGGCTAAAGTCAGGTACCAAACTGCAGAGGAAAACCCCTTTATTCAAGTTGAACCACTTTAAAGCAGACTGTGTTCTTTGCTGTCTATCTCTTGATGTGAACTCTAACTTAAACATGTCAAAGCTAAAGACACACTACCTAAGGCTGATATTAGCCAGGAAAGCCTGGCTAATGTCAACATCTAGCAAAAAAAAATCAGTTTATTGTTGCTTTATTGCCATGGATATAATTGTTTTCAAATAATATGTGAACAATTATTTTCCAGAAGGGAAGGAGGAATATAGGCTTACTTCCTGAGCTGAGCCTCAGAAAAAAGAATACCAGAATATTTCTTTTTCTCCTCTTCTCCCATCCTTAACCTGACCCTTCTTGTCACTATTGCTCCTGATACAGTAGAAATCAGCTTGCTTGTTATCATGCTAGTTATGGTCATGGGGGAGGTCCCAGAGATAAGATGAGAAAGCAGGACCTTGATGGTGACCCAAAAAAGCCTGGCATAGAATGGGACTGGAACCTTGGAGTTCCTTTAGAAAAAGATGTAAGTTAGGGAGTACAAGTGTATTGTAGGAAATGCTTTATTAATCAGGCAAGAAGTTAAGATGACAGATGTGAGATAATACAAACAAGAATACTTTGAATCCCAGATATTTTAAAATCTGTAACTCAGGTTTATGGTTTACAAAATGTAATTCTTGGTACACATGGTAAGTGTTTGGGGTTTTTTCCCTCATCAAAGGGTTCTATTAAGAGAGTCAGTAAAGTGGAAAGTATAACACAAAGAATTAAAGAATTTGACAAATGGAAGGACTCCAAATATAGTGTAGGAATATCCTATTAATATAGGAAACTCTCAGGTGAAGAAACTCTAACAATGCAGCTTGGCAATTCTCTAAAACTTAGTCTTAGAGAGTTATTTGGAGTATTAAGAAGTTAATACAGTCATACAGTCAGTACAGGTCATACAGTCAGTACAGGTCAAATGTAGGATGTAAACATAGATTCTCCTGGCTTTGAAACCATTTCTCTAGCCACTATGAAATTCCACGTTTCATAAAAATCAGAAATAGATTCAAGTCTCAAATTCAAAACATAGTAGCTGTGTGATGTGAGACAAATGGACTCAACTCTCTGAGCTTTAGTTACCTCTTCTTAAAAAAATGATAGTAATATTAGAGATGTAGAATAATATAGGGTTAGAGTGTTAGACTTGGAGTGAGGAAGATGTAGGTCTGAATCCTGCTTCCATCACTAACTTGTTATTTGACAATGGACAAATAGAGAGCCTAGTCTCTGAGCCTCGGATTCCTCATCTATAATATTAAAATAATTGTACATGTACTACTTACCTTGCACTTCCGAGGGTTATTTTGTGGCTTAAATGAGATTACATTTGTAAAGAATTTTGCATAATTTATTAGGATTAAGAAGTGGAAGGGGAAGTAGAGCTAATATGGCAGAGTAGAGGCATCAACCCAGCCAAACTCTCCCAGCATTACCCTCTAAACAACTTTAAAATAAAGCCTTAAATTGAATTCTGGAGCAGCAGAGTAAAAAAAAAAAAAAAGGTTGGGGAAAGAAAATTTCTCAGCCCAAAACAATTTAGGAGGTTGAAAAAAGAGGTTTGTGACACTGAAATCAGGACCAACCAGAGTGCACATGGCAGCAACATTGGTGGCAGGCTTTGAAAGCCATTGCAACAATGGCAATAATTTGGGAGTTCTTAGCCCAGAAAAAAAAGTAAGGGGGTTAGAAAACTGATCAGAAGGAGATTACAGAGGATTCTTTGCTGGCACTGGGTACAGTTGCCAAACAATACATTCTGTACACAATTGTGGGTTCCAGTTCCAGGGCAGAGAGGAGCACTAGAACTTGATGCTACTTGAGAGCAGGGACCCTGGTTGCAATTCAGAGCCAAAAGGAGTTCTAACTCTTGTAACTGCAGGAGATCCAGAGTCTTTCCTGGATAAAAATAAGAATGCAAACCAGGAGAACAGTGACCATACCTCTACCTGGATCACACCTGAAAATAGCAGCACAAAAAATCATGAAGCTTGGAACAGAGTCTCTGTACCCTCACTTGAGAAGAGAGCTACTTTATCAAAAATTTCAAAGTCAAGAAATAAGCTGGAAAAATAAGCAAATAACAAAAAATTGCTTTACCAGACAAAGCCACTACAGTGACTGGGAATGCCAAGACACAAACTCAGAAAAAGACAACAGTGTGAAAATAGTTACAACCAAAGCCTCAAAGAAAAAAAAAATGACACATAAACCCAACAAGAGTAACTGGAATTGTTAAAGAAAGACATTAGTGGTAAAGGAAAAATTAAAAGAAATGAGAGTGATATAAGAGGGTTATGGAAAAAGAATTAACACCTTTGTAAAAGAGGCACAAAAATACTGAAGAATTGGCCAAATGATAAAAGCAGTGCAAGAAGTTACTAAAGAAAAGAATTCCTTACAAAAACCAAATGGGTCAAATGGAAAAGGAAGTAAAATGATTCATAAAGAAAAAAGACTTAAAAAAAAAGCAGCATTGGCCAAATTGAAAAAGAGGTACAAAAACTAAATAAAGAAAAAAGTTTCCTTAGAAATTAGAATATGACAAATAGAAGCTAATGACCCTATGAAACAACCAGAAACAATAAAAGAATTAAAAAGAATTAAAAAATAGAGGAATACATGAAATATCTCAGTGGAAGAACAGGTCAGCTGAAAAGTAGATCAAGCAGAGATAATTTAAGGATTACTAGACTACTTGAAAGCTATGATTTTTTTTAAAAAAGAATCTAAAAATAAATTATATTTCATGAAATTATACAGGAAAACATTCCTGATATTGTAGATCTAGAGAGTAAAATACAAATTGAAAAAATATACCAACTGCTTCCTGCAAGAAATCTCAAAATGAAAACTCCCAAGAATATTATTGCCAAATTCGAGAGCTCCTAAGTCAAGTATTAAGTATTGAAAGTGACTAGAAATATACCATTTAAATATCATGGAGGGAGCCACAGTCAGTATTAAACAAGATTTAGCAACTTCTTCATTAAGGAATGGAAGGTTTGGAATATGATATTCTAGAAAGTAAAAGAGCTAGGATTACAACCAACAATGATCTACCCAGAAAAACTGAGTATAATCCTCCATCAGGAAAGTGTATATTTAATGAAATAGATGATTTTTAAGCATTCCTGATTTTTAAAAAAAGACTAGAGCTGAATAGAAAATTTGACATTCAATCATGAGATTAAAGAGAAATATAAAAAATGAAAGAGAATTCATAAGATAGTCAATTGTTTTCTTTCCTATATAGGAACTCCTAAGAACTTTATCATTATTAGGGCAATGCGAATGATTCTATATGGACAGAAGGCATGGCTATGTTGGGATAATCTCAAAAACGAATGAAAGGATGAGAAAGAGGGATGTACTGAGAAGGAGAAAGGTAAAGGAAGGATGGGGAAAATTGTCACATTAAAGATGAAGAGCTTTTCCACTGGAAGGGAAAATAAAGGTTTGGTAGCTAGAAATGCTTGAAACTACTTTCTCATTAGAACTGTTGAAAGAGGGCAGAATGTATTTACACAGTTGAATACAGAAATCTGTCTTACCCAACAGGGAAATAGGATGAGAAGGGGATAGTAAAAGAGGGGGAGGGGCAATAAAAAGGTGAACTGATTAAGGGAGGCAGTGTTTTAAGCAAAACAGACTTTTGAGGAAGAATAGGATAAAGGTAGAGAGAAGGATAAACAAGAAAATAGGATGGAGGGAAATGCACAGTAATCATAGTTGTGAACATGAAAAGGGTGAACTCACCAATAAAAATGGAAGCAAACAGCAAAATGGATTAGAAACCATAATCCAACAATATACTGTTTATTGGAGACACACTTGAAACAGAAAGAGACATACACCCAGCTAATATAAGGGACTGGAATGGAATCTATTATGCTTCAGCTGAAGTAAAAAACAAAACAAAACAAAACAGGAGTAGCAATCATGTTGTCAAACAAGGCAAACACAAAAAATATGCCTAATTAAAAAAGATAATCAGGGAACCTGTATTTTGCTAAAAGTTACCATAGACAACAAATAATACAAAACCATTTTTACAGCAAATTTCTTAAATAAAGGCCTCATTTCTCAAATATATAGGGAACTGAGTGAATCTTAAAAAACAAAACAAAACAAAACATGAGCTATTCCTCAGTTGACAAATGGTCAAAGGATATGAACATGAAATTTTCAAAGACATCAAAGTTATCTTATTCATAGAAAATTTCTCTAAATCACTACTGATTATCAATATGCAAATTAAATCAACTCAGAGGTACCACCTCACACCTATCAAAAATGACAAATGTTGGAGAGGATGTGGGAAAATAGGTATACTGATGAACTGTTGGTAGAGTTGTGAAGTCTTCCAATCATTCAAGAGAATAATTTGGAATTATGCCCAAGGGACTCCGAAACTCTGTATACAACTTGACCCAGTCATTTCACTCCTAGGTCTTTATCCCAATAAGATTTTTTTTTGTCCATGAGTAATTATTTTATTTATTATATTTTAAAACTGCCCTTTACTTCAAAAACCTCAGGACAAAAGTGCATGCAAGTATACTATTCAATACTGTCAAGAGTCACAGAACATCAGAATCTGTTCCTAATGAGCCGTCCTATAAGGTGATAGAGTTCATCCAAATTTAAAAAATTTTTTAATTTATTTTTAAATTTGTTAAATAAAACAAGCATTTCCACAACATATAATAAAAAGTTGATTGCTTATGAAACTACCAATCTGTTATCTATAATTTGCTATTCCTTTTAAATATATAATAATGTTTTCTTGTAAATTTCAGTTTTTTTCCTTTTTCCCTCTCCCACCCTTGAGATGGCTACCATTAGATACAAATATGTACACACACGTAAAATGATTCTATGCACATTTCTATGTGTCAGTTCTTTCTCTAGATGTAGATAGCAGTTTCCCTCATGTGTCCTTTGTAGTTAATTTGGGTATTTATAATAGCTAAAGTGACTTCTTCACTCACAGTTGTTTTGCTGTTACTGTAGGCAACATTCCCTTGATTCTGCCCATTTCACTCTTCATTATTTCATGCAAATTTTTCTAAGATCATCAAGCACCTAATTTCTTACTGCATAGTAGTATTCCATCATAGTCATATACCACAACTTGTTCAGCCATTCCCCAACTGACAGTCATGCACAAAATTTCCAGTTCTTTGCCAACTCAAAGGGAGCTGGTATAAATATTTTGGAACATATAAGTTCTCCTTTTTCCCTCATTATCTTTGGAAACAGACTTAGTGGTGGTATTGCTGGGTCAAAGGGTACAAGGGAGTTAAATAACTCTTTTTGTGCAATTCCAGATTGCTCTCCAAAATGGTTGGATTAGTTCACAATTCCACCAAAAATAAACAGTGTCCACTTCTCCACATTTTTCTACATCTCCTATAACATTTTTCACTTTTCCCTTCTATCATTTTAGCCAATCTCTTAAGTGTAAAATGATATTGCAAGTCTGTTTTAATTTGCATTTCTCAAATAATGATGCAGAGAATTCTTCATGTGACTATAAATTGTTATGATTTCTTTGACAATCAGTTGATAAATTATTCATACTCAATAGATTTTACAAATATATTATATTATATTTTACATTTCTTTATATATTTGAGAGATGAGAACTTTTATCTGAGAAACTGCCTATAAAAATGCTTCCCCAAAATTCTACTTTCCTTCTGATCTTGGCTACATTCCTTTTATTTGTACAAAAACTTTCTAAATTTAATGTAATCAAAATTATCCATTTTATACCCCACTCTATTCTCTCTTTTGTTTATTCATAGATTATTCACCCATTCATAGGTCTTTTAAGTAATATGTTCCATGTTCTTCAAATTTTCTTGTAATTTCTCTTTATATCTAGGTTGTGTATCTATTTTGACTATATATGTGCACACACACACACACATATATATACACATACATATACATATATACGTGTGTATGTGTGTATGTATGTGTATATATGTATATGTATACATATACACACACACACTCAAATATATAAATGTTTACCAGTTGTATCAGCAATGCAGCATTCACAATGCCTATAGTAACTATAAGTATGCTGATATGGTTATTAATCACAAAATGTAACAGGCTCTCTACATGAGAAATATAGCCAGAGCATTTATTCAAATACCAGAAAACTGAGTTCCAAAACCAGAAAGCCAAAGCCAACCCAGTAGTTATGAAGTTGGCACATGTAAAATAGTAAGCACCCACATTCTCAAGCCTTCAAAACAGGACAGGCTACCTCAGGCAAAGATCCTCCTCTCCTCACTCATGGCAACTGCCCAGCATCCAGGCAGCTTGCTCCCAGCAGCTCCGGCACCTCAGCAGTTCTTGTCCCTGGCAGTCCTCAGCAGGAGTCCTTAGCAGAGATTGTGGCTGGCTCAAAGAAAGGAGTTCATGCCACTGCTGCAGCCACTGCTGCTGCTGCTGCTTTCAGTCACCAGCACAGGGAAGCTCACTTGGTTCTGGCTTTTTCTTGCTCCACCCCTTCCTGCTATATCAGCAAGTTCAAGGGGCATGGAAGATCTTCAGATCTCAGTATCATTACACCCATGTACATCTGCATATACATATATATACACACATATACATACATACACATACATACATATACATACATACATATACACACACATTTGTGTCTAATGTTAGCCATCTCTAGGGTTAGGGGGCAGGAGGAAAGGGAAAAATAAAAAGAAAAACTTTGCCTGGTAACTATCACATATTTAAAAGGAATAGCAAGTTGTATGTAATTGATTTGCAGTTTTATGTTTAATCATCTTTTTGTATTATTCTACTATGTTATGGAAATACTTGTTTTGTTCTATAAATTAAAAATTAAAATTAAAAAATGTCTGAAAGGCCTACTATTTTTCAGTTTTCTTAATTAAAGATTTGGAGTCTCTAGCATATTGGATAAATATTTTTTGGAGAATATATGGAAAGACTTGGCTAAAATCTAATAGGATAAGGGGTTCATGAGGTGGAGGTAGAGCAGAGAGTGGCATTACAATCTATACTAAATCTATGATCATTGCATATAAATAAATCATTATATATTAAATCTATACTGAAACCGATGAATTGTTTTTTTAAATATTTAAATAAATTTAATTTTAAACGTCAATTAAATTTAAATAAAATAAGTACATTTTGAATGTTTGAAATTTGCTAAGCACAAAAGTTTTAAGTCAAAGAAATGTAAAGATCAAAAATAGGTCATTCCTGCTTTCAATGAGATTAAAAACTAATGGAATTAGTGACAGGTAGATGACAAATATATGAAAGAATTCTGATATAAAACCTAAAATGATAAGTGCGATGGTATGTTCCACAAAAGATGGTATAGGAAAAAAATGCATGCACACACACATATATGTGTGTGTACATATATACATATATACACACACACACACACACACACACATATATATACGTATACACATACACTTATCTGTATACATATAGTTAGTTATATGTTTGTGGCAGCTCTCTTTGTAGTGGCAAAGAACTGAAGGTTCCAAGGGTGCCCATCAATTAGGGAATGGCTGAACAGATTCTGATGTATGATTGTGATGGAACAGACCTGTGCTATATGAAATGATGAGCTCAGCAATATTAGAAAACTACAGAAAGGCTTGCATGAAATAATGAAGAGTGAAGTGAGAGAAACCAGGAGAACATCATATACCATAACAGTGATATTGTTTTAATACTCTTATTTAAAGAAATTTACCTGATAACTTTATCATATATTTAAAAGAAATAGCAAATTGTGCACAGTAGATTTACAATTTCATGGGCAATCGTCTTTTTTTGTCATGTTATGGAAATACTGTTTCCATATTCCAATTGTGTTATGGATTCCACAATTCCCCTGTGTTATGGAAATGCTTCTTTTATTCCATAAATTGAAAATAAAATTTAATAAAAGTTCTAAAAAATATATAATAGAAAAATGTGAGGAGGGAGAGATTGTCATATTGTAACAGAACTGCGTAATGATCAATGGCCACTTAATGTGTACAGTGTTCTCATATTAGGTACTTTGAGGAGGATGCAAAAGAAGTAGAAAAGCACAGTTCCCAATTTCTGAACACCAAGGTACAAGGTAGCCACAGATGAAAACACTAGAAATGCATACAAATACACATATAAATGATCAGATGCATATAGTGTCATTTTGACATTATGTAACGAGAGAGCTTAAGAAAATTTATTTGAAGAAGTATTGTCTCGTTTTGTTTTTATCATGGGGTTAAAAGGCAGATAGGATGGATAAGAAGGCATTTGCTCTTGGTGGGAAGGGATGTTTCATGATATAGTGACTTCAAACTTTTTCATGTTTCATTCAAGAATTCTCAACACCAAGGACCACCTTCATAGATCAAGCCCAATTCTGCCAGAGCCTGTATTACACTGGTAAGCCAGGAAAGGGATTTTGACAACCTTAGGCATGGCCCTGATCTGTTAAATGTTTGAGACATTTGACTGAAGTGATACCACTTGGTATCTGTTAAGTAGTACCACTCATAGCCGGCTAAGAGCTGTGACTTTAAATGTCATAAATTGTGTTCCCCAAGGCAAGAACAGGTCTGGGTAACATACCTGCTGTGCCTATCCCTCTGGGGCTTTCACTTTAGAAACTGCTGATTCAAGAGTTCCTCCCAGAGGTGGGAGGTTGTGTGCAGCACATGCCCCCACTCACACCTATAACACTGAATAATAGATGCTTAGATATAGCTCTCAGACTTCTCAATCAGGCTACTGAACACAGAAGTAGAAAGAAGACTCCAGGTGGGATGAATGGGTTCTATTCATACAGTACTAGTGAAAGCAGATGACTGTATGACTGAGCCTAGGAACGACAAGACTAATCACACTATCCATCAGTATACACATTTAAGTTATTATCATTAACCATTTCTCATTATTGATCTGATCTTCAGAGAAAGCCTCTTCATGCCTTCTCATTCTGATGCCTCACACTTTCATTATCCAAAGATTCATAAAAAATAAAAACCAAAATCTAGCCTAGTGATTCTTAGAACATATCTTAGAATGAAAGAACCTGATATTGTCTATAATAGCTAAAACACAAACTCTGACATTCCCTTTATCAGGCCACATCCAAGCCACAATTCCTTCTCTCCCTTTCTTCCTTGCTACCTTCTTTCTTACTCCACCCACCAGAGTTCTTGAGCTAGCCTTTTTTATTTGTGTTTTTAGAAGGAAATAGTGTATAACAGAAGAAGAGGCTAATATTAATTTATTCACCATTCCCTAAATGATAAAGATACTGTCTAGGTAAGTATGGGGACTGCCTTTTGTCACAAACCCAAAGAAGATCTGGCATAGAGGGAAGCTGAGGCTTTTATACCAGTATATAGGCTTCATAGAGGAGGAAATTATTATTTTTTTTGCAACTGGGAAGGCAGGGCATTTGGGATTAAGTGGCTTGCCCAAAGTCACATGGCTAGTAAGTGCTAGTAAGTCTGAGGTCAGATTTGAACTCAGGCCCCCCCTGACTCCAGGGCCAGTGCTCTATTCACTGTGCCACCTTGTCACCTGGTACAACAGACCTTTCTTGTAGGCCTTCCAGGTTGTGTTGAACTGGAAATTTGTTTCATTCTGTCATTTTGTGGGTTCTGCTGCTCTAGGAATTGTTTGGAGTAATTTTTAAAGGTATTTGGAGGGATTTGGGGGGGATCTCAAGCAAGTCCCTGCTTTTACTCTGCCATCTTCACTCCACCCCTGCTGCTACTATTTTAATGATTTATTCATTCATTCATTTATTTATTTTTGCTTTTTTGGAGGGGGACAGCAAGATAATTGAGGTTAAGTGACTTGCCCAAGGTCACATGATTAGTGTTAAGTGTCTGAGGTCTGATTTGAACTCAGGTCCTCCTGACTCCAGGGCTGGTGGTCTATTCACTGTGCCACTTAGCCACCCCAAGTTATATATTTATTAAGCATTTGTCTTTTCATTAATTTTTTTGGCCCATGTATATATTTTCTCTTGATTAAGGGATAGGATGTATGTTATTTCTTCTGCAGCTTTAATGATCAAGCTATCCATTTCTTTATTCGAGTCATTCAAATAATGTTTAACTTTGTAGTACCAATCACTCAGCTGAATAGCTCTTGCCAAGTTAACATCATGCTATTAACACTGATTCTTTGAGATTGAGATTATCCATTCAACAACTTCTAAATAGGTCTATTAGCATGACCATCAAACTAATTCTGAACCTATCTGGTTGTATCGTTACGTAACCCATATCTTTACACAAGAATAGTATGAAATGGTTTTGCTAAAAATCTAGGTAAACTGTAACTATATAATTCCCCAATCTACCAGTTTAGAGTAGCTGGGTGGTGTAGTAGCTAGAGTGCTGGGCTTAGAATCATGAAAACTCATTTTCATGAGTTCATATCTGTGACCTTGGACATGTCACCTAACCCTCTTTGTCTCAGTTTCCTCGTCTGTAAAATGATCTGGAGAAAGAAACCACTCCAGAATCTTTGCAAAAAAACCAACCAAACAAACCCAAATGAGGTCATGAAGAGTCAAATGCAACTGGAATGACTCAACAACAACCAGTTTAGTAATCCTATCAGAAAAGCATATTAGGTTAGTATAGGATGACCTGTAATAGATGAAGCTAGACTGACTCTTTGTAATCACTGTTTCCTTGTATAAATGTTCACCAAAGAGAGAGGGAGAGAAACAGAGAGACAGAAAGAGAGATGGAAGTAGGGAGGGAGGGGGGAGAATATGAATCATATTACAAATAGTTTTGGATAATTGAAATTGTCCATTGCTCTATTTCTTCTGTGTCAGACTTGGGAAATGAGAGTGTTCATTTTAAGAATGGATAATGGCTTAAGGAAAGTCACTGAGACCAGGGGATAGCAGTCGAAGAATTAGATACAGAAAGTAGTTCAATTTGTCTGGAAGGTAGACTATATGAAGAATAAACGAAGAGAAGTCATATGATATAAATCAAAACACACAGGTTGGAAACAAGTTATGGAGGACATTGAATTCCATGGTCAAATGTTTCAACTTTTCATCTGGTATGCAAAGGGGAGACATTGAAGATTTTTTAAATAGAAAAGTGACATATTTTTACAATAAATATTAATTTTTCAGTGTTTAGGATGTCTTGGAGTTAGAATAGTCTAATAGTTAGAATAGAATAATAATGGTTGGGAGGTTGATCCAATGGTCTTAGAAGAAAGGGTTGAAGGCCTAAATTAGCACCATTACAAAAGAAAAGGAGACAAGTGATCATAGGTGAGAAATACTGTAACACACACATACATGCACACATATAGGGAAGGAGTAGAAAAGAATAATAAGTAATGCCAAGGTTGTGATTCTGAATGACTGGCAGAATGGTGCTTATTTCAATAGAAATAGACAAGTTAAGAAAAGGTCTTGGTTTAGTGGGGTGCACATTCTGAGTTCGGTTTTATACATGTTGAGTTTGAGTTGCTGGAAGGTCATGCAAATGACAATAACAAGTAGGCTGTTAGAAATACTGAATTGGAGTTCTGGGAAGAGAGAAGAGGTAAGTGTTGATTAAGGAGTCATCTTCATAGGGGTGATAACTGAAAGGAACATGGAAGATCAAGGGCTAGAGTAAACAGAAAGAAGAAATCAAGGGTCAGAATAGAATCCCATGGAACACCCAGGTTTAAGAGAAAGATAAAGAAATAGTAAAGGGAAATAGTAAAGTGACAAACAATCTTAAGAGTTTGATGCTATAGATACCACCAAAGGGGAGGGAATGGTCCCCTTTCCGATACTGCTCAAATGTCAAAAAAGATGGCTGAAATTGGATTTTGTAATAAAATCAGTGCTATGAAATAATGTTTCCTTACAATGGTGGAGATAGGAGCCTATTTATAGGGGTTTGAGAAGTAAGCAAATGATGATGGAGATAAATATAGAACATTCTTTCTGGGATTTGGTATTAAAGGAAAGGAATAAGCTGGGAGAAGGGCTTTGCTTTCAAGAGGTGTCAGGATCAATAGAGTTTTTTGTCTTTATTTTATTTTTTATTTGGCAGGGCAGACAGTGTTAAGTGACTTGCCTAGAGTTACACAGCTTGTAAGTGTCAAGTGTCTGAGGCATGATCTTAACTCAGGTCCTCCAGACTCCAGGGCCAGTCCTCTATCCCCTGCACCAACTAGCTGCTCCATTTTTGTATTTATTTTCAAGATGTGGGGACATGAACAAGTTTTTCAGATGAAAGGAAAGAACCATTGCAAATAAGAGTAATAAAAATATATGAAATGGGATAATTAATACAGGAAGGTTATGGGTAGATTGAGAAAGGATAATTGGTGGATCAAGGGTATAAGCAGTTGGAAATTTAGGAATTCTATTCTGAGATTTGAAAGGAAACAGGAAAGAATTTAGAGGAGGGTAGTTGAGAGAGTTCATGCTGAATGGTCTACATTCTAGTTTTAAAAAATTTTATTTTATTTTATTTTCAATTCTAATCTCTCTCCCTTCCTCTGCTCCTCCTTCTTCCATTGAGAAGGCAAGGAAAACAATACCCATTATACAGAAGTCATACAAAAAGTAATGTCATCTTATATGAGTCAACAAATAGGAGACTGATTTGGAGGCTGAAGGAAGATTTCTATGAGATGCCATAGGAAATGTGATAAAAAGTTCATCGAAGTATTGGGATTGCTTTGTAGCTTTAAGGACTCATTAAAGTTAGCTAGCCTTATTTTAGGGAATTCAGTCAGCTTGATTTTTAGATTTCTTCCAACCATGTTTTAAGGATAGCAGTAGAAGAGAAAGATGACTAAGAGTTACCCAGACTTGAGGAATAGCATGGTATAAGTGATGGAAGGGTTGGAGGAGAAGGTATTACTGAATGATCCTAGTCACATCTGTATAAAAGTATATGGATGATTGAAAGAACCAGGCTAGACCCTGATGTTTTCATTTACCATGTGGCATATTAAGTACTAAGCTGTACTACCTCTATAATTTGAATGAGCAACGTTACATATACCACTGACAGAGACAGTAGAAGTATTGGATCGGCAAGAGTGCTAAGAGTTCTTAGATATAGACAAGATGTATCTCAACAATCTCCACCTACCCTATCAGTATGTGTTAGTATCCCAACCTGCTCTAGCAGCTAATTCCATAGACTCACAATGGTTTCCCTCACCCTCCTCAGGAAATTATTTCTTATCTCTAAAGTCATTCCTTTCTATTTTTTTCTTAACTTTTTAAAGAAGGAATCACGTTTTATAGGCTGGGCAACATTTGTTCTTTGATGAAAATGACTGGTAGTGGGTTCCTGATCCAGTCTCCAATCCCACAACCCCATTGGCCCTGGGCTCAGTCTCTTTCCCTTTCTTTCTCTTACCCTCCCATACTCCAGGGCAGGTTGGGAGCCATCTGCCAAGCGTTAGGCCTATACTTTGGTTAGACAGACCCTCAGAATTCTTAGCTTAAATTAGCTTGTGAGGTAGAGGGTGGGAGGCCTAGGGAAGGGGGATGGGAGATTAATATATGCAGGTAATGTTCCAAACCCAGAGTCTTTCTAGATTAGCATCAGGGATGTCTTCAAGGCCACCCCTGGAAACTACATGTCAAAATCCTGCCAGCTTAGATTACCCAGACAGCCAGGCAGTCTGTAGGCCCTTCCTAACCAAGGCTTAAAAGCAAAACTCCTAGTAAAGGGGCCTTGATGGGTCAGGGGCTAAGGGGGTTGATTGTTTATAGAAAGAAAGATGTGTGTATATATATTCTCTCTCTCCTCTGGGTTCTGTTTCCTCTCCTACCTCCATCTCACCTTCCTTCCTGTGTATCTTGTCCAAATTCTACTGATTTATTTTCAGAAACACGTCCCTTTCCCTTTCTTCCCCACATCATTCTGAAATACTTCTCTATTCTCTTTGCCCCCCATAACATTCTAGAAGTGTCAGACTATAGAGAGCTAAAAGCAAAGAGGGGAAAAAACTCCTCAAAAGGAAAAGAGATTCCTTTTTCTTTCCACAAGAGAAGAAAACCTGTCCATTAAAGGGAAACTAGACTGTGCTTTCTAAATTTTCTGACAAGCAGATGCCCTCTGAGGAGTTTTGATCTTCAAACTCAACCTGCCAGAAGTCAACTAAACTTGTCCTTCCTGATGACTTTATTATTTCTGTTTGGCACAACCATTCCCTCAGTCTCTCATGTTTGTAATCTGGCTTTTGTCCTCAGAGCTACTTTCAGGCCTCATCCTCCTTCACCTCTCTTAAGCTTTTGACACTATTAGCAGCTTCCTACTACTGAATGGATACTCATTCTTCTTATGGCTTTAACTTAATTTGGATCCACAAACATTTACTAAGTGGTAGGCTCTAAACTCTAGAGCAGTGGTTCTCAACCTTCCTAATTCCATGACCCTTTAATGGTCATATGTGGGTGTGTCTGCATGTGCGTACACCCACCTGGAGATGGATAGAGGAGGTTCCTAAAACCATGGGAAATATGTGTTTTCTGATGATCTTAGGTGACCCCGTGACCCCTGTGAAAGGGTCGTTTGGCCCCAAAGGGGTCAGGACCCACAGGTTGAGAACCCCTGGTCTAGAGGAACGAAGTCAAAAAAAAAGGAAGTAGATCTTGCTGTCAAGAAAGTACATGCTTTTTTCCTTTAATTTTTCTGTATTTTTAAATTTATGGAATAAAAAACATTTATATAACATAGCATAATTTTTAAAAAGATGATTGCACATGAATTTGCAAATCTATTATGTGCAACTTGCTATTTCTTTTCAATATATAATAAAATTATCATATAAATTTCTTTTTCCCTTTTTTCTTCCTTTTTTTCTTCCCTCCTTCCTCTAGATGGCTACCATCAGACACAAATATGTAAATATATATAAAATCATTCTATACCTACTTCTATTTATCAGTTCTTTCTCTAAATGCAGTGGGATGGGAACAGGGAGAAAATATAACATGTAGAAGTAAATGCAAGTAAATTTGATCTGGGAGCTAACATTAACATACAGTGGGGAGAGAGAGAGGGCAGGGTTTAATTCAATTCAGTACACATTTATTAAGTACCTACTATGTGACAGGCACCATGCTAAAATATAGGGATGTAAATAAGAAAAGGAAAGACTGTCCCCAAGAGACTTTCAATCTAATGGAAGAAGACTGTATACACAATGAAATTAGAAGTTGAGTTTATCAGGGGATACCAAGCATGAGGCAGCACATTCATTGGAGTTCAAACTGAGAAGAAATGTAGATGGAAAGTGGACAATTTTCCAAAGAGTCTAGGGCCAGCTCTATAAAGGAATGCTTTGGGAGATATTTAGTGCTCCACTCACCAGTCCTGAAATAAGAGTGTCTTGGTAAGGTGTTTGAGTATCCAAAATTGAGTTTAAAAGGTTCAGCAAAAGCTTTATATATAAGATGTGATATCCAAGTTTAACTTTAAAGGAAGTTGAACCTTCAAGAAAGGAAGGAGTGTCCATGGACACTATTATTATCATTGCTTGTTGTTGTCCTTTGTTCTTGAAGAGGACCAAAATGATGTCACTATGTTAGAGTCAAGTTATAGTGTGTCAAAGTATGACTGATCAGATCAGTATGAGCTTGGAATGCTCTATGACAGGTTGGGTAAAAATATTCCATGTGAACATTTGGGATGGATTCTCTAAATTTATGTAGCTCGTGTTTCTTTTGAGCTACTTCAATTCTGCTGTGCTTATAGAGCACAGCACCTTTTTTTGATGAGGGCACCCCATGCTAGTCAGGCCTATGCCAGCATTTCTGATGTCATGAAATAAATTCCAAAGTTCTTCATAGAGGGGGCAGAGTCGATATGGCAGCATAGAGGTAGGAAAACTCCATAGCTCTCCACATAACAACCTCAAACATCTATAAAATATCACTCTAAACAAATTTTAGAGCTACATAACCCACAAAGTGACAGAGAGAAACAAAGCTCCTTGTGAACTCACAGTTTTAGTCCCAGGGCAGCCCTGACCAGTGGCTGCAGCAGAGCTTAGGAGAGTGGATCAATAGCAGTGTGGCAGTTTCCAGAATTATCAACCCATAAATGCTAATGAAAAAGTGAGAGGTCATTGTAGAACTCTGTTGGAACTGGGGAGAGTAGTGGAATGGATCTGTCTGCAGCCCCCAGAGCTAGAAGTGGCAGAGGTGCACCTGCAGTCACCTCCTTGTAGCTGCTTCAGAGCTCCTGGCCTGCAGATTGTAGGGGGACCAAGCTAACATTCAGAGGGCAATTGCTCTTGTTTTAACCTGCCTGTATCTGGATTTTGTTCTTGGGTGTTGGTCCTGAGGTGTGTGACCAGTGAGCGAGAGTTTGTGGGGGCTACAGAGATGGGACCCTCCTGATAGCACTGGCAGCAGCAGAAACTGCAGCAATTTGGGACAAAGCTCTCCCTTCTAGAAGCAGAGTTCTACTGTGGTAAAAAGCTCAAAAGTCAAGTAATTGACTGGAAACATGAGCAAGCACAGCAAGCACAGCAATCCAACTTTAGATTCCTTTTTGGGGGACAACAAGGATCAAAGCTTTGAACAGGAAGAAGACAACACAGTCAGAACTTGTGCACTTAAAGCTTCTAAGAAAAATATGAATTGGTTACAGGCCATGGAGGAGCTCAAGAAAGATTTTTAAAATCAAGTAAGAGAAGTGGAGGAAAAATTGGGAAGAGAAATGAGAATAATGCAAGAAAATCATGAAAATAGTCAACAACCTGACTGAAGAAAATAACATCTTAAAAAATAGATTAACTCAAATGGCAAAAGAGGTTCAAAAAGGCAATGAGGAGAAGAATGCCTAAAAAAGCTGAATTTCCCAGATGGAAAAAGAATCTCAAAAGCTCACTGAAGAGAATAATTACCTTAGAATTAGATTGGAGGGGCGGCTAGGTGGCGCAGTGAATAGAGCACTGGCCCTGGAGTCAGGAGTACTTGAGTTCAAATCCGGCGTCAGACACTTAACACAAAAAACTAGCCGTGTGACTTTGGGCAAGTCACTTAACCCCAACTGCCCTCAAAAAAAAAAAAAGCAAAAAAAAAAAGAATTAGATTGGAGCAAATGGAAGCTAATGACTTTATGAGAAATCAAGATACTATTAAACAGATCCAAACAAATGAAAAAATAGAAGGCGGTATGAAATATGTCATTGGAAAAATTGCTGACCTGAAAAATAAATCCAAGAGAGATAATTTAAAAATTATTGGACTACCTGAAAGCCACGATCAAAAAAGAACCTAGAAATTATCCTTCAAGAAATTCTCAAGGAAATTTGTCCTGATATTTTAGAACCAGAAGGCAAAATAGAAATCGAAAGACTTCATTGATCAACTCTTGAAAAAGAGCCCCAAAAGAAAATTCTTAGGAATATTATAACCAGGTTCCAGAGTTACCAGATCAAAGAGAAAATATTACAAGCAGCCAAGAAGAAACAATTTGAATATTGTGGAAGCACAATCAGGATAACACAGGATCTAGTAGCTTCTACATTAAGGGATCTGAAGGGCTTGGAATATGATGTTCCAGAAGTCAAAGGAGCTAGGACTAAAACCAAGAATCACCTACCCGGCAAAACTGAGTACAGTGTTTCGGGGAAAAATATGGCCATTCAAAGAAATAGAGGATTTTCAAGCATTGTTGATGAAAAACCAGACTTAAATAGAAAAATTGACTCTCAAATGCAAGATTTAAGAAAAGCACGAGAAGGTAAGCAGGGAAAAGAAATCATAAGGAACTTATCAAAGTTGAACTATTTACATACTATATGGAAAAATGATCTTTGAAACTTGTGAAACTTTTCTTAGTATGAGGATAGCTGAAGGGAATATAAATGTGTGTGTATATGTATATATATACGTATACACATATGTATACGTATATATATGTATACATATATGTAAGTATATATACATATGTATACATACATATATGTCTATATAAGAGTGTATATGTGCTTATGAAGACATATGTGAGAGTATGTATATTTATGTACAGGTATACATAGATGGAGGGCACAGGATCAATTAAATAGGAAGGGATGGTATTTAAAAGGTGAAATTGAGAGGTGAGAGAGGAATATAATGAGAGGAGATGGGGAGAGACAAAATGGGGTAAATTACATCATATAGAAGAGGCAAGGGATAACTGTTAAAACGAAGGGAAAGAACAGGAAGGCAAAAAGGAATGGGTCAGCCTTATTCTCATTGAATTTGATTTAGGGAGGGAATGGCATACACACTAAATTGAGTATCTTGCCCTACAAAAGATTAGGGGGGAAGGGGATGAGAGGGGGTATGATGGAGGGGAGGGCACTTTGGGGGGAGGATTGTTAGAAGCACACACTTTTGAAAAGGGACAGGGTCAAAGAAGAGAATAGAACAAGTGTGTGTGGGTACAGGATGGAAGGAAATATAGTCAGTCTTTCACAATATAGCCACTATGGAAATGTTTTGTGTACCTACACATACCCAACCTATTTTGAATTGCTTATCTTTCCAGTAAAGGTGGGTGATGAGAGAGGAAGGGAAAGAATCTACATTTCAAAGTTTTAAAATCAAATGTTAAAAAAATCATTATTATTATTATTTTTTTTATTCAACTGGGAAATAAGATATAGAGGCACTGGGGTATGGAGATCCATGTTGCTCTACCAGAAAGTGGGAGGAGGTATGAGGGAGGATATAGGAGAGAGCATATTTGGGGAGGGGCTATACAGTGGGATTGCTATTTGGGGTGGTAGGTAGGGGAAACATGGGGAGAAAATTTGCAACTCAATATCTTGTGGAAATGAATGATGTAAACTAAAAATAAAATAAACATAAAATTTAATTTAAAACACAGATTAATAAGTTTTCAGTGATTTCCAAGTACTGTGATCCAGGAAGAAGTCTGGAGATTGACCTTATGGTCTCTGTTATAGTTTTTTTTTACAGGTAGATCCTCTGCTCTCATGACTTTAACCATTCTCCACACTGAAGCTGCAACTTAGAATTGATTAATGGGTGACAGTTTACAAAATGGCACCAATTTCTGTTCTCAGTTCTGGTGCAGGGGATCCATATAGTATCTTTCTGACCAGATCTTCAGTTCCCAACTCCACAGGCCACAACTAGTGCCTCTTTCACCATACTGCATTCCGGGCCAGTGTCTATATCTCTTTTTCTTTCTTCCTAAGCTGCCCTGAGCTGGAAAAATTACTCACTGACTCTTTTTTGGCTTTACTCCTCAATTTGTAGTTTGTTTTTTTAAGTTTCCATAGAGGGGGTGTGTTGAAAGAACTCTGCAAAATTTCCATCTTCATTCCACCATCTTAGCCCCTCCCCTTGAGCTTCCAGTGCTCTTCCCAATTTGCCATACTTTCCATTGTTTAAACTCTGATAAGAGAGGTCAATGAAGGAAGATATTATCATGGAAGAATAGTTGGACTTTTAAGGCTTTGGGAAGAGCTAGCAGTTGATATTGGAAGAAGGGGTAAGATTTGGAAAGGTTGGAGGGGAGTCAGGAATGAGTCCTAGGAGTGAGATAATGAACATGGAAGAAATGGCACTGGTATGTGGCGGGAACAATGGAAAATGAAGTGGATGAGAAATACTATTGTCCAGTTTATTAAATATAGTTAAATCAACAGCCTATTGAAATTGTATAGAAATTGCACAAGTTGTAGGAATGGATAAGGAATTGGGGCCAGAATTAAA
Source organism: Pseudocheirus occidentalis (assembly GCA_028646575.1). Taxonomy (NCBI): domain Eukaryota; kingdom Metazoa; phylum Chordata; class Mammalia; order Diprotodontia; family Pseudocheiridae; genus Pseudocheirus; species Pseudocheirus occidentalis. The sequence continues at coordinate 151,929,934 of CM053597.1, forward strand.
TAAGAGGAAAATGGGCTAAATTGCCTTTGGGGAATTGCAAACCTCTTTTAATGATCCCAAACTTTCAGAGATAAAATCACATCTTTTTAATACCAGTATTCTGCTGGTATTCCTGCTTGACTCTGAGTCATAGAATATTACAGTCTCCAAAGAATTAAAATAAGGATCACTCAGAGGGCAAGAGAGAAGTATCTGGTGAGTTTAAATAGTCAACAAAACATAATGAATAAGGAACTATGATAAACTAGAATAAAAGATGCCATCAATGATATATGATTGAAAAATAGAATGTACTGGCCGTGTGGTACTATACTGATATCCAGTATACAGCCAGGTAGCATTCTTCTTGTGATATCAGTAAAAACAAAACAAAAAATCAACAGCAACAGGAAGTCTACCAGAATGTTGGGTGAGTCCCTGTAGCAACCTGGTAGTAAATTCATAGGAATCTATGAAGAGGAATTTACAGGATAAGCAGACATGACTAGATTTTCATTGGAGCATTATTGGAAGGAATATCTACAAATAAACACCACAAATACATTTAAAAACATTTACATTCTCATATTCATTAGGAAGGTTTTTCCTTAGTTATTCATTATTATAATATTTTCCAAATGCAAACAAATACTTTTGTCAGCCCCTCAAACCTGTGAAAATCTGTTTTTGGAAAGTGTAGGGCATAATACTATATGGTTTCTAATTGTGAGAACTTGGGTAGGTAAGTCACTTAACTTTTTTGTCTCTAAAATGATGAGATTGGACTAAACAAAGAAGTATGGTGCCATGTCCAGAATACTGGACCTGGAGTCAGAGGACCTGAGTTTTAATCCTGGCTCTGCCAATTTACTACTTAAATGCTTTAAGGCAAATCCTTTGACCTCTTTGGAGCCTCATTTTTATCATTTATAAATTTCAGGGTTTGAACTAAATGTCCTCTAACTTCTTTTTCAGGTCCAAATCTATGATTTTGTGAGATTGTCCTTGATTGGGCTGAAGATTTACATTTGAAAGTATTGTGAGAGAGAGAGAGAGAGACAGACAGACTGAGACTGAGAGAATGAATGTGTGATATGGTGGCAGATAGAAAGCTGACTTTGGTGTCAGAAGAGCCTAGGTTTTGGTCTCGATTCTGATACACCTGAGAAAATCACTTCCCTTTCTTGCAGAGAAGATATGATAACTTCTAGCAATAGTTTACTCCATATGCCAAGTTCTCCTTTGTGTTTTGACAAAGAATCCCTGCCAAACCACCTAGCATCAAAACCGATATGCCAGGGGTATATGTCAGGTATATAAATGTTCTTCTTTCCTCCTCCTGAAGGCTTTGTCTTTCTCTTTCCTACCATTTGGGAAGTCTGGGGTGCTCGGTCAGTTTAGACATATATTTAAGAACACTTAGGTCAAATATGTTGTTTCTGTATTTTTACTGTAAATTACAAAGGTGTAGTACAGCTACCTCAACAGAGAAAATCACAAATCAGGACTAAAATAAAGAAACACAGATGGTAGAAGTGAGATCATCACAAACGGTGAAAACTTAATAGAGGTGTCTATACCTTATCAGTCTAGAAATAGGGAACTGTCAGAGACTTTTAGCCACCAATTATGTTTCTTTGTTCCACTTCCACACTGACCTTGTCTCAGGTCCTAGGGTCTTTTTCACTTTCCACTTCCACTTGGAGACAGCTAATATGTAAGCAGGTATATTGGCTCATCACGGTTCTACTTTCTTCCTAGGGGGCTCTATTCTAAGAAGAGTCAGCCAGCACAGCCAACATATGGCTCCATCTATGGGGGCCACATGCCAGCCATTTGCTGTATTTGAGACAGTGCTCCTTGCCAGGAGCTATTAAGTTCTGTCAACTCAGACTGACTGAGATTTCACAGGGATATATGAGGATAGGGTTGACGTGTTTACGTGGTAGTTGGGATTGTGTTGGCCCCTTAGGGAAGGATATGGCATGAGAGTCTAGTTTACTGCTTTGGGATTTGAACTGCAATTCTCTTGTGGCTTGCAAAAGATGCATGCCCTATGCACAAACTTTACAATTTGGTTCATGAGTGTTACCATTCATTCATTGTCTCACTCATTCAACAGGTATGTATTAAACAAAAATCTATCATGTTGTATATGCTGTGCTGCATTTAGTATATCCCACTGTTCTAGGTGTTGGGAGATGATAAAAAAGATAATTAAGATATACTACTTGGCCTTAAGCGACTTACAACCTATGGTAAATATAAGACAGATACTGAAATAACTAACATATAGAATGGAATATACTAAGAGACATGCATCAGAAGTGTTAGGTTTCATAGAAACACCAAACTAAATGGTTCAAAGCAGGCTAAATGGAGAAGGTGGTATTTGAACTGACTTCAAACAGTGAGCAAGGTTTAGAAAGGTAACATTTTGGGAGAAGAGGACATTCTAGGCCAAGGGAATATCCGATACAGAAGTACAAGTATAGAACATTTTCTGGAAATTGTGATTGCTCTTGTTCAAGGGTGGGGAACCTACAACCTTGAGACCACATGTGGCTCAAGGCCACAGGTTCCTGTAATGGTAATTAATTTAAATTTGAAGACCCATTTTTTGTTATGTCAAGTAAGCAGGTACTTAGCCCTTAATTACCATTACAGTTCCCCTCCCGTGGCTGGAGTGTGTCTGGAACATGCCCCATTAATGTAGAGCCTTCTCACTGGTCTGCCCTCACACATGGCAGCCCACCTCCATTTTTTGCACTTCTGCACAGTATCTCCTACACCTGGAATGTACTCTCTTTTCACCCCTATGTTGGAGAACCCCTCTCTTACTTCAAGATGGCACAAAACCTTTCCTGATGCTCCCCAACTTGTGGTATTCTCCCTCCCTAACTAATCCTAATTCCAGGTGGAATTCCAACTAGAATTCCTGCCAAGAGTGCCAGAACTTAATCCACTACACTACATGGCCAGAGAGGGGACTAGAGTGATGTTTATGAGAACTGAAAAGGAGGAAAGCCACTAATGGGGTTGACATGATGCTAGAACTTGTGACAAACCTGATAGGCCAGTAAAGGAAAAGGAAGATCTGGAGTGTCATGGGCATCAAAACAAGTCATCAAAAAAATTATCTCCCTTGGTACATCTTTCAAAGAATCTTCTATGGTTTTGACATGGGTTAAAGATACCTTGTTGGAGGAAAACCTTTAAAAAAGTATTTTATTTTACCAAGTCAAATGTACATACATATATGTACACATAAATGTATGCACATACTTTGGCCAGTGCCTTTGAGGAATCTGGATGTGTAAGATTTGGTACCAAAGACACACCTTCCTTCATGCATACATTGCTGGGTTATCTCCAGCAATTGCTGTTGATTTGAATAACCTTATGGCATACTTTCTACACAAGAAGTCTGTTTAGCCAGTCAAAATCTTCAGTCAGTACAAAGCCTTATGTTAAATCTTGTGAACAAATGAAGAAGAGAAACCACATGATGTCATGGTGTAAAAATGATAAGAGCTGGCACTTACAGTATCTGGAGTCAGCCCCCCAAATCATAGAGCAAGTCCCCCAAAGAAGCCCATGCCAGCTTCAAGGTACTCTGTGGGTCTGTCACTGCTAAAATCATAGCTCATGAGCCCCCACTAACGTCATTCAAAGCAAAGGAAATTAATGAGATGGCATAGTCGGAAAAATATCAAAAGGTTTCTTCCATAAACCTGAGCCAGTTTCTCACAAATACATATATGTAGGCACACATGCACACATGAACACATCAGTTTGAAACACAATCATGTGGAGAGCCACACACACTGGGAACTCATATGGTCAAGGCATATGCACAGGGAGGCAAACACATGTAGCCAGGACAGATGCACAGAAAGACACACATGTTGGGAACACATGTAACGAAGGCAAATGTTTTAAAGAGAAAATATGTAGGTAAAATATGTCCTGAAGGGATCCACATGTAGGCAGTAGGGATGACCATGGCACATGCAAAAGGGGCAAATGCATGCAGCAGAACACAAATACAGAGATACCTCATGATATGGGTGCTGCAAAGCCATTGATGTCTTGTAGTGATGTCATGATACTGCTTTCACAGGGACTGCACGCTCCTAGTCTCACAAATCATTGCTGTTGGATATTTTCCCACCAGATACATGTCTCCCAGTCACTATTCTGCTGGACACTGCTCGAATGAATGCTAATTGCCTGGATGCTCCTCCATTGGGCATGTAGCTAATACTGACACTGCCAGGCATGGACTCCTATGGGCAGGTGGCTCTGGAGTTTTTCACTGCTTGTATCTTTTGACTTCAACTGAAGTCTGACTAAAGGACTATCTTCATGAGAAAAATGGGTCCCATGCTGCTCTTTTAGGTTTAAAGCCTATTTTTTAATAGCTTATTTTAGAATAGGTGACCTTGCCTCAGCTTGAGCAGCAGGAAGAATACTGTAGGGGGAAGACCCGTCTTGCCTATTTTTGTACTTTCCTTATGGAGTAGCCAATCTCTTTTTAGAGGAGTCATATTTAGAAAGCATTTCATTACTAGTAGGATCCTTCCTTCCTTCCTTCCTTCCTTCCTTCCTCCTTTCTCTC
>CM053597.1:151935033-151956337 GCA_028646575.1 Pseudocheirus occidentalis
AACAGGGGAGTGTCTCAGCCAATGGCATTCTTCCACGTCAACAGGGGAATTCACACTTTCCAGACAAGGCTCAAACCTTCCATACAGAGCTCACACCTTCCATACTTAGCCCTCAATATCCAACAAATTGATTACCATTACAGGGCTATGATAAATCAGATACATTTTAATGTATTTGTTAATGTAGGAGCTGTGGATTTGTTGGAGCTGTGAACTGATCCAACCATTCTGAAATACAATTTGGAACTACGCATACTTTTTAACTCAGAGATGCCACTGATATAGCTATACCTATATGTGTGAAAATATTTATAGCACCTCTTTTCACAGTATCAAAGAACTGGAAAGTGAGGAAGTGCCCACTAACTGAATGAGTTTTGGTATATGGAAGTAACAGAATACCATCGTGCTAAAAGAAATGATGAAGGGGACATTTCAGAAAAAAAATTGAGATGTGTGAATTGATGCAAAGTGAAGTGAAAAAAACAAGAGAATAGTGTATACAATAACAACAATATCATAAAGACAAACTATGTCTTGATAACTCTGACAAAATGATCAATCACATTTCAAAAAGACTCATGAAACATGCCATCTACCTCTAGAGAACTGATGGATTCAGAATGCAGACTGAAACATATTTCCCATATTTTATTTTATTGGACTTGGCTAATACTATAATTTGTTTTCCTTGATTACATGCATTTGCAATGGGTTTTGCTTTTCTTGCCTGCTCAATGGGTGAAGAAAGGAGAGGTGAGAGGGAGAGAATTCAGAACTAAAAATGAAACAAAACTGAATATTAAAAAAAAATCCACCGATAGAAAACTTGCTACTTATATACGGTATCTCATTCTAATTTAAACAGATGTAACATTTAGAATCTATCCCTGAATTGTCTCTGAATTATGCCCACCCAGTTGTCCTAATTCTGTCCTCTGAATCTGACAAAATTACATCCCTTCCTACCTATTTGTTTGAGTCTTCTTAACTCCCTTTGTAAGATTATTCTCCCTTTCCCACTCCATAACCATGCTGTTGCCCCAGGGTTCTGACCTAAGACCTCTTCTCTTTGCTCATTCTTCATTCATATTCATATTCCCTCTCTCCCTCTCCATCTCCTATCATCTTTCTTCAGACGATACCCATATTTATATATCTCATCTCATTACTGAGCACTTGTTCTATGTCAAACTGCCTTCTAGCTAGATACCCCATAGGTATCAAACTCAACATATCCAAAATAAAACACACTGTCTCCCTAAATCCGCCACACCATTCCTTCAAATATATCTATTTCTGTTCAGGGGACTATCATCCTTCCTCTTACTCAGTTTCACAACTATCTTCTTCTCTTCCCTCTCCTTTTTTTTCTCTCTCTGAGAGAATGTTTGTGATGTTGGCTATATGTATGCCTATCTATTGATTGTTAATCTGTTACTTTCTCAGACAGGAATCCTGCTGCTCTCTGTTGATTTCTCAGACAAAAACCCTGTTTGTTGATCTGTATCAACTCCTCAGACAGAAGCCCTGTCTATCGTTCTGTATTGGTTTCTCAGACAGAAAGTTAATTGAGATGATAGCACTGGTAATGTGCATAAATATTATTGTAGCCCTGTTAAGCTTTTCCTAGAAACAAAAACTGTGAAGAGCTTGGAGTGGAGAAGTCTCAGTGAGCTGAGATATGGAACAGGAGTGGAGAGCTGCCTATGTGTGAATCCAGGCAAGCTTGGGAATTGTCAGCTCATGAAGTAGGAGCTGTGGGTTTTGGAAGCCAGTCTCAAGTCAAGATGAAAGAGGACTTTACTTTGTCTACTCTGTATTGACTGAAGATATTTGTAACTTACTGTGACCTAGAGGTGGATGATGTTTGTACCTTTGCTACTACCCCTTAAGGATGATTGACTTAAGGTTGAGTGGAAACCATCCTCTAGTAAAGATGAAAGAGGACTTTACTTGAAGACTCTGTATTGACTGAGGATATTGTAACTTACTGTGACCTAGAGGTGGATGGTGTTATAAGACAACTATAAAATATACTGAATGATGTTTTCTTTAAGACTACTTGGCCACCTTAGTAATGTGGCCAACTTAGTAATAAGTTGTTGTTGTGAATGTTATGTTTTAGTTTCTTGAATGTCATGCTTTAGTTCACTGCTGAATAGAGTTCATTATACTATGCAATTAGACCTTTAAAGTTATTCAGAGGTGCTGTGATTGCCTTTACACATTTAGAACTCTAAAAATATCTGACTCCAACATCTTTTTCCAGACTAATATCAAATTATTTCCCATGATGCATTCTATGTTCCAGTGAAATGGATCTATTTACTGTTCCTATATGTAATTTTCCAGCTCCTCTTCTCATGTCTTTCTCCTCCCTCCTCAGTTCTGCCTCCTGGAATCCTTCAAGACTATAGGGTCAGCTCCTGTGAGCATCCTCTCTTGATTGTTGTTGTTCAGTTGTTTCATCATGTATAACTCTTTATGACCATTCTTAGCAAAGATCCTGGAGTGGCTCTAGTTCGTTTTATAAATGAAGAAACTGAGGCAAACGGGGTTATGTAAATTTCCCAGAGTGACACAACTAGTTAGTGCCCAAGGTCAAATTTGAACTCAGGAGGACAAGTCTTGCTGACTTTAGGTCCTTTACCCTACCCACTGAGCCACCTAGATGCCCTTTATTACCCCAGATTCAGTGATTTCTCCCATCACATCACCATCATTCATTTATATTTATTTTGAACGTATTTTTAATCTATTTGAATATATAGCATTTGTGCATTGTCTCATCCCATGAACTCTATGGGACCAGGGTTCCCTCCATTTCACAAAACAGGGATTAGTTTTCCCTAAAAGGCAAAATGGCTGTTTCTGAAACCTGATTGGCTCCTGCCTCTCTTAGCCACTTCTTGGTCACCTAAGGACATAGGAGCATGGGCCCCTCTGACTTGGTGGAAGTATGAGGAATATAAGTCAGCATACTCTGCCCTAACAAAAGAATATGTTTCCACATGGAGACAAAGAGGGCAGAAACCACAGAAGTGAGTATCCTTGTTGTATATCTTTGCTATGTTAGAGCTAAACAAATCTCCTTTAGTTAACTGATGACATATGAGTGCTTCATTTCCTCCCAACACTTAACCTAATGATCAAGCCACTGACATTAAGCCAGCCTGTAACACAGTGGTTCTCAACCTTCCTAATGCCATGACCCTTTAATAATCATTAATAGTCACACGTGGGCATGTCTGCATATGGACAGACCCACCTGGAGACGGATAGAGGAGGTTCCTAAGACCATTGGAAATATATTGTTTTTTTTCCAACTAATCCTTATATCCTGGTCACTCTTCTCTGGATGTGATGCAGCTTGCCAAGGCCCTTTCTAAATATGACTGAAGAAGGATGGTTGGCTCTAAAAGTGAAATTATTGTGATATAATTTTAAATAATTCAAATGAAGAAGAAAAAGAAGTGGTCTCTAATGTTATAATCATGATCCCATCAGAGCATGAGCTTTGGCACAAAAGAAATAGTGAAGGGTGTTCAGCCTCTTGCTAACTACATTAGTAAACCCATGTGCTCCCATATATGATGACAGGGTGTTATGCCAAGAAGATTGGCTACTGGGCTAAGTCTCAGCAGATCTTAAAAGGAGTGGTTCTAGCCTGTGGTATTTTCTATCTGCTAAGCCCATGGAACTTCTAAGTAAGCCTTTCTCTCCTCTTTCATAGAGGTTATGGTAGCTGCTCACACATGGTAGTGAGTAAAATTACTTCCTAAATAAACCTAAGCTTGAACTCCGGGAACCTGGCTGCCTCATCTGCTTGTGTTTCTGTGCCTGAGCAAAGGTGACTAAATAGTGATCCTGAGATGGATATGTCCAGACTTAAAGGCAAACTTGTGAGTTCAAGAGTTTGGGAGCATTCAAAGCCTTTGATAACCTAGCATGCCCCCTTAAATACACATACATACATACATACATACATACACACACACACACTCCACTATGTATTCTTCAATCCAATGACACTGGCTTCCTCTCAAACAGGATACTATTTCTTGGCTTTGGAAAATGCCTGAAATGTTCTTCCTCCTCTTCTCCACTTCCTGGCTTCCTTCAAGTCTCAGCTAAAATCCCACTTTCTACAAGGAACATTTCCAATCCCTCTTGATCCTTTAGTAGCTTCCCTCTGTTGATTATTTCTTTTTTATCTTGTATATAACTTGTTCACATATAGTTGTTTGCATGTTGTCTCCCCATTAGACTCTGAGCTTCTCAAGGGCAAGAACCATTTTTTGCCTTCTTCATCTCCCCAATGCTTACACAGTGCTGGATACATAGTAGGCATTTAACAATTGTTTGTCACCATTGTTCTGTCTTTCATTTTTTAAGAAAACCAACGTCATCACAATGTGATGGGTGATGTCCTGACTTGCATGTGAATCAGATTTAAGTGAGGCAGAGTTGCACAAAATCCTTGGCTTCACTCTGTCTTCTAGAGTCTCCAGTGACAAAAGCCAGGAAAGGTGGCGACAGGCCAGTATGTAGCGGATGACCTTGGCATTTTCAGCGTCTAACCAAGCTCTAAGAGCTCCACAGCACTTGTTTCAACCGCTTTCACAGTCATCAGAAAAATGGCTCTCATCCACTCATCCAACTGAAGGATGTTTTCACATGTTTAAACACCCCTTAACTCACCAACAGGTTTGAGGTCTGTCAATTACCCTCAACCTGGTTTAACCCGTCTGCCAGGGTGTGACCACTGTACATGCTACAGCATCTTGGAACCACCAATGAGAGTAATAAATGCTTACTGACTGAATGATTGATAGAAAAAATGAGTTTTCTGCAACCTCACCCTTCTTGGAGGTAACCAGTGACAAGAGGATATACCTAAGCCATGTGCTAGTTTGCCATAAAGACATATGGACTTTAAGGAAGTTGTTTAAATAGTGCAGCGCAGAAACTAAGGCATCTCACCCTTTGTTGTTCTAAGTATCAACCTTCCAGGAGAGGATAATAGAAGTTATGGGTTGTTCTTTGGTGATGCATGTCTATGATTCTTTTGTATAGTAAGCATTTCTTTTGTGTGGAGAAAATAAAAGGTTGTTGTATACCTGATCTACATTAATTACTCAGTACATTAAAAATACATTAAGTACTTTTCTACTCCTATTTTTTTAAATGCAATCAAGTTTAAGTGACTTGTCCAAGGTTACATTGCTAGTGTCTGATACTGGATTTGAACTCAGTTCCTCATGACTGCAGGACAGGTACTCTATCCACTGCATCACCTAGCTGCCCTATCTACTCTCTTTTAGAAATATTCTAGGGGCGGCTAGGTGGCACAGTGAATGGAGCACCGGCCCTGGAGTCAGGAGTACCTGAGTTCAAATCCAGCCTCACACACTTAGCACAAAAAACTAGCCGTGTGACCTTGGGCAAGTCAACTGCCCTCCAAAAAGCAAAAAATATATACATATATTCTAGACATGAGTTAAACCTAAGTTTTCATTAAGTAGATCTTCCTTGTGGTTCTAAAATGGGAATATAAAAATCAGAAGTGTGAACAAGAACCTGATTCCTCTTTTTGGAGGTGAGGATGCCCTAAGGTTGAGCTCAAACCACGTGAACACCTAGAAGTGGGGTCCCTTTGAGTGGAAGAATATGCCTCAACCTCCCTGTGCCAGTGGGTCCTTTATTACACTAAAGAAACCAGTGGGACTAAATAGGGAATTAGCTCAGATTTTAAAGGAAAACAAGGCAGTACATTTGAGATAAACGTAAGGATAAATTTCCTAAAACAATCAGTATTGTTTAAATATGCAACCAGGAGTTCTAGGGTATAATCTCAAAAATGACAGGATGATGTCTATTCAAATCCAAAGCAAATTGTTCAACAGCACAGCAATACAGGTCTATGCTCCAAGCACTGATGCCAAAGGGGTCAAAGTTGGTCCATTCTATGAAGATCTTCAACATCTTTTAGAAATAACACTTAATGAAGATGTTACATTCATCATAGGGGATTGGAATGTTTATATAGGAAATAAAAAGATAATTGGAATAACAGACAAATTTGGCCTTAGAATACAAAATGAAGCAGGGCAGAGACTAATAGAGTTTTGTCAAGATAACTCATTGGCCGTAGTCAACATTCTCTTTCAACAATGCATCACCAGATGGTTAAGATCAAAATCAGATTGATCAGATACTCTGTAGCCAAAGGCAGAGAAGCTCTATACAATCAGAAAAGCACAAGACCTGGAGTTGACTGTGGCTCAGATCATGAGCTGCTTTTTGTAAAATACAGGCTTAAATTGAAGAAAGTAAGGGAGACCATCAGACAGTACAGGTATGACCTAAATAACATCCCTTAGGAATACAAAGCAGAGGTGATTAATAGATTTAAGGGATTAGATCTGGTAGAGTACCTGAAGAACTAGGGACAGAGGTTTACAATATTGTACAGGAGGCAACAAAAAATATTTCAAAGAAAAAGAAGAGCAAGAAAGCAAAATGAGTGCCTGATGAGGTTTTTCAAGTAGCTAAAGAAAGAAGGAAAGGAAAAGGAGACAGGGAGAGATATACCCAACTGAATACAGAATTCTAAAGAACATCAAGGAGAGATAAGAAGATGCAATGCATCTTTGCAATGCAAAGAAATAGATGAAAATAATAGAATGGGAAAGACAAGAGGTCTCTAAAAGAAAATTAGAGATCAAGGGAATGTTTCATACAAAAATGGGAATGATAGGACTTCCACTGCCAAGATGGCAGACTGAAGAAGGAGCCCTTTGAAGCCCTCCCAAATTCCCCTCCAAACAACTAGAAAACCACATCAGAATTGCTCTAGGAGCAGGGAAGTCACTTACCAGTCTGCCAGGAAAGGTCTGTCTCACTGGGGTAGGAAGAAAGTGGTGAGGCCCAAGACAGTAGCCAAACTCAGAGGAAGGGCCTGTAGCACAGCTCCAAGCCTGCGGCAATCCACCATCAAAGCCTACTCTCCCTTAAACCATCAGACCCCTGACAAGTGAGCAGTCTGCAGAGTGCAGCAAGGCCCCATCCTAGTGAGCCCACCACCTGTACAAGCGAGGCCTTGACCCTAGTGCTGACCTGTAGTGAAGTCCCACCCTGAGGCTGGCCAACAGCAAGACCTGCCTCTGGGGTCTACCAGCAGATAGATCCTTGTTTTCAATTAAATGTGGATTAAAGCAGCAGGGCTCCACACCTGTAGCAGACCAGCAACAAGATCCCTCATCCAGGGCCAGCCAACAGAAAGATTCTGTTACCATAGCAACCCAGAAGCAAGGTCCCACTTTGGAACAGGCTAGCAGCTAAACCCCACACCTAGGAAAGGTTAACAGGAAGTGCCCCCCCATCCTATCCCCCCAGTACAAGCCAGAAAGGTGACCTAACCTCCAGAGAAAGCAAGAAGCTAAGCCATGAAGCCCAGTGAAAGCCAACAGGAAGACCCAGAGCCCCAGCATAAAAATCTTGGAACAGTGCAGAACCAGAGCCCAATTCTTACATAAAAACACAAAGTTGGAAAGAAAAAAAAGGCAGAAACAATTAGCAAAAGACAAAAAAAGAGCTTGACTACAGAAAGTTACCATGGTTGTAGGGAGGATCAAGGCATAAGCTTAAAAGATGACAATAGTGTCAAAATGGCTACATGTGAAGCCGTAGAGATATAGTTTGGTCTCAGATCCAAAGAGAATTCCTGGAAGAGCTGCAAAATGATTTTTAAAAGCAAATTAGAGAAGTATAGGGAAAATTTGGAAAAGAAATGAGAATAATGCAAGAGAATCATGAAAAGAGTCAATAGCATGGGAAAAGATAATATAAAAATTTACTGAGGAAAATAACTCCCTGGAAAATAGAATTGGCCTGATATATTAGAACCAGAGGGCAAAATAGAAATTGAAAGAATCTATCAATCACCACCAGAAAGAGAACCCAAAATAAAAACTCCCAGAATATCACAGCCAAATTCCAGAACTCACAAATCAAGGGAAAAGTATTGCAAGCAGTGAAAAGAAACAATTCAGATAATGTGAAGCTACAGTCAGGATGACACAGCATTTGGCAACGTCCATATTAAAGAACCACAGGGCTTAGAATATGATATACCAGAAGGCAAAAGAGTTAGGATTACAATCAAGAATTGCCTACCCAACAAAATTTAATAGACTCTTTCAAGGGGAAAAAATGAACACTTAACAAAATAGAGGACTTTCAAGAATTTCTAGTTAAGAGACCAGAGCTAAATAAAAAATTTGACCTCCAAATACAAGACTCAAGGAATACATAAAAAGGTAGATGAAGAGAAGGGAAGGCAAGGGGAGGGGAGGGGAGAAATTATGTTAAGTTGTTCATATTTTATATGGAAAGATAATATTTATAACTCTTAAGAACTTTATTACTATAAGAGCAATTGGAGTATATGTAGACAGAGGGTATGGACATAAGGTTACTTTGATGGGATGATACCCAAAAAAAATAAATAAAGTGGTAAAAAAGAAAATTGAAATGCAAGAAGAAAGAGGGGGGGTAGATTGAATGGGAGTAAATTATTCTACATAAAAGAAGAATGAGAGAGTTATTATAATGGAGGGGAAGGTGGCAGGGCAAAGCTAAAACCTTACTCACATCAAAATTGACTCAAAAAGGAATTAACATACACATTCAGTTGTATATAGAAATCTATTTTACCCTATAAGGAGATAAATGAGAATGAGGATAATAGAAGAGGGAGGAAGACTAAAAAAAAGGAAGGGTGATCAAAAGTAAAATGCTTATGAGGAGGGAAAGGCTGGAATGTAAGGGGGGAATAAGCAAGGGGAAAATAGGGTGGAGGGAAGTACACAGTTATCATAACTATAAATGTGAATGGTATGAACTCACCCACAAAAGGGAAGTATGCAGCAACATGGATTAAAACCAGAATTCTACAATATCTTGTTTACAAGAAACACATTTGAAGCAGAGAGATATATACATGGTAAAGGTAAGGAGCTAGAGCAGAATCTATTATGTTTCAACTAAAGCAAAGAAAGCAGGGGTAGCAATCATAATCTCAGACAAATTAAAAGAAAAATAAATATAATTAGAAGAGATAAAGAAGGAAATTATATCTTGCTGAAAAGTACCATAGAAATGCAGTCATATCAATACTAAAAATATAAGCTTCATACTGTATAGCATATGTATTTTTGAAGGAGAAGTTGAATGCATTACAAAAGGAAGTAGATAATGAAACTACAATGGGAGACCATCAACTTTCTCCTCTCAGAACTAGATAAAGAAGAAAGAAGCTAAGGAGGTTAAGAAAAAACATTCTGGAAAAGTTAGATATGATAAATCTAGAGAAAATTCAATTGGAATAGAAAGAAATATACCTTTTTCTCAGCCATCAGCCAACAAAAATTGACCATGTGTTATTTGGCAAAAACTGCTGGGAAAACTGAAAAACAGTATTGCAGAAACTAGATATAGACCAATATATACCAAGTTAAGGTCCAATGATTGACACATAAAAGGTATACCATAAGCAAATTAAGAGAACATTGAATAGTTTATCTGTCAGATTTATGGATAAGGGAAGAATTTAGGACCAAAGAAGATAAAATTGATAATTTGGATTACATAAAATTAAAAAGGTTTTGCACAAAGAAAACCAATGCAACCAAAATTATGAGGAAAGTAGAAAACTGGAGGAAATTTTTTGCCACAAGTATCTCTGACAAAGGCTTCATTTCTCAAAATATAGAGGATTTAGTCGAATTTGTAAAAATACAAATCATCTTCCAATTGATAGTCAAAGGATATGAACAGGCAGTTTTCACACAAAGAAATCAAAGCTATCTATAGCCACGTGAAAAAAAAGTTCTAAATCATAAATTTTTTTGTCCAAAATTCTTTAATATAACAATGAGGAAGGGAGTTAGTTTTTGTAGCCTCGGTTGTCACGGTGGCCCCTGGCATGCTTGAACTTTCGGCCCTTGGATTGGACATATGGTTTGGTATGGCTGTGGGGAGTGCCTGGTGCCTTCCCAAAATGCCTGTATACCTTGTGGCCCTTCTGGGGACCAGATATCAGGACAGTGTCCTAGCCCTTGGGTGAGCTCATGGCCAGCCGGTCAAAGGTGAGGATTTTCCCACCAGCCTTGAGGATGTGATTCTGTGCATTGCTAGTCACATGAAGGGCACACACTTCAGCTTGGGGACATCCTGGATCCTCACATCATTGGTCACAGTCCCAACGACCACGGCAGTCTTGTTTTCCCAGCCAGGAAGCTTCATGTTCCTGATCACAGGGACAAGGGGGCCCTGTTGGTCTGGCTCATGAACAGCCTTTTGAGGACAACCTTGTTGAAAGTGGAGTTGGTTCTGTGGGCCAGGAACTGGTAGAGCTTCACCAGCAGCCTCAGGTAGATGTCCTGGCTCTTGGGCTCCTTGCGCTGGACTTTTCGGTCCTTGTTGTGGCGCTCTATGGAACACCGGCCAAAACAGGAAAGCTAAATCATTATTGATATGAAAAATACAAATTAAAACAACTCTGAGGCATGACCTCATACCAATCAGAGTGGCAAACATGACAGAAAAGGAAAATGTTGGATGTTGGAGGGGATATGGGAAAACTGAGACACTAATGACTGTTGGTGGAGTTGTGAACTGATCCAATCATTCTGGAGATCTATTTGGAAATATGCCCAAAGGGCTATCAATCCATGCTTACCCTTTAATCCAGCAATACCACTGCTAGGACTATATCCCAAAGATAATCCAAAAAAAAGGGGAAAGGACCTATTTCTACAAAAAAAAATTATAGCAGCTCTTTTTGTGGCAGCTAAGAATTAGAAATGAAAGGGAAGTCCATCAATTGGGGAATGGCTAAATAAGCTGCAGTATATGACTGTAATGGAATATCATTGTGTTATAAGAAATGACAACCAGGATGATTTCAGAAAAACCTGGAAAGATTTACATAAACTGGTGTATAGTGAAATGAACAGAACCAGGAGAACACTGAACACAGTAACAGCAATATTGTTCAATGAAGAACTATGAGTTAGCTTTGCAACAAACATGAGTTCAAATAGACTTTAGGAGACAGGACAGAATAGGAGGGCCTGGCATTCTATGGTCCATAGGGTCATAAAGAGTCAAACACAACTGAATGGCTGAACAAGAACAACATCAGCTTCATTAGAAGTAATGTGCTTTGCTTTGGTTTTTTTAATGTCATTGGAAATGCTTGAGCAGAAACTGGATGAACTATCCATCAAGAATGGATTGTTGACAATAACCTAGTTTCTGGATGAATTTAAAGATTCTAGCCATTTGGGGTAAGAATTTACTCCTTAACAAAAACTGCTGGGAAAACTGGAAAGAATTTGACAGAAGGTAGGTATAGACGAACACTTCACTCTATATACCAAGATAAGCTCCGAGTAGATATGGAACCTAGACATAAAAGGAGGCATCATAAGGAAATTAGAGGAGCAGGGAAGAAATGACCCCTCAGATCTATGGACAGAGGTCTAAAAATTCCTGATCCCTAAATTATCAAGGGATAGAGCTCACAAAACACAATATGGACAATTTCAGTAACATAAATTTAAAGAGTTTTTACACAAAGGAACCAATGCAGATAAAACTAAAGAAAATCAGAGAACTAGGGAAGGAAATTCTTTCAGGAAGTTTCTCTGATAAAAGTCTCATAGCTAAGATTTATGTAGAATACCACAATCAACTTGCCTACTACTGAGCATCCACACCTTCCTTTCTAGCTATATATACATTGCTGCCTGACACCCTGGGACAACTTTACCTTCACACTAAATCAGCATGGATGATAATCTACCTGAATTGACTCTTCAATGATTAATATATTCCTTCTCCATTCCAGTGATTCTGGACCCCTGACTGCCATTAATCAAAGCCTGTTCTTGGTCTCTCATTGGCTACTCAATAATTCTCCTATAGAAGATAATACATCGGATAGAGACTCCTGGAGAGTCAGGAAGACCTGAATTCAATCCAACCTTGGACACTTATTATTTGTATGACCTGGGGGCAAGTCACTTTTAAAAATCTCTATTTGCCTCAGTTACCTCAACAGTAAAACATGGATCCACTACATATTTATGTCATATAATCTCATCTGCATCCTCACTGGAGCAAAGTAATTTTTTTACTCTCCCTCATAATTTTGTATCTCATTCACAACATAGTTGTTTTTTGCAAATTTTTCATGCTTCCTAAAGTATCCATGGTCCCATACTCTCATCCTTTCAACTGGGAACTTCACTGAAAAAATTGGGGCCATTCACTTTGAGCTCCTTTTTCTTCCCTCCATCTCTTCTATCATTAAAATGTTTTCTACCATTTTCACTGTCTTCATCTGTTTCACATGAAGAGATGGCCTTTCCTCTTGTGAAGGCAAACTCTTCTATATACACAAGTGGTCTTATTCTATCCTATCTCCTCTAGCAGATTTCCCTCTCTGTTATCCTTACTCTTTAAACTAATCTTCAATCTCTATTTTTCTTGTGACTGCTTTCTTTCTATCTACAAAGAGGCAATAGAAAAAAAATCCCCCATGTTCAAAAAAACCTTCAATTAATCAACCAATCCCTGCTATTATCCCATAACTCTTCTCACTTTCCTGGTTTAATTCCTGTAAGCAGACGGTCTACAATAGATATCTTCACTTCCTTTACCTCTCTGAAGCCTGGCTTCTAATCTCACCTTAACCAAAGCTTCTTTCTTCAAAGTTGTCCATGATCTCTTAATCACCAAATCTCATTGCTGTTTCCCTGTCGCTCATCCTCTTCTGAATATTCTCTTCTCTCAAGACATTGATCTATCCTGGTTCTACCTGTCTGACCATTTCTTCCCAATCACTTCAACTATGAGTGTGCCCAGTGCTCTTTCCTGGACTTTCTTCCAACCTGCTTCACTTGGTGATCTTGTCAATTCCCATGAATCCAGCTATCATCTCTTCGCCAATGATTCCAAATTTATTTGTCCAATTTCCAAACCCTCCAATTTCACATTTCAAATCAGATGTTTCATAGCTATCTTAAATTCAACATGTCTAAAATTCATTATCTTTCCCCAAAAGTCCTCCCATCTTTCTAACTTTCTTATTACTATCCAAGGTACCAGCACCTCCCCAGTCACTGAGACTCAACCTAGATGTCATTCTATACTCCTCATTCATTCTCACCCCCTATATCCAATCAGTTATTAAGTGCTGCTTTCCCTACCTTTGTAACATCTAACATATTTCTCCTTCTCTTCACTAACACCCATCCTGGTTCAGGTCTTCATCACCTTATGTCTGGACTATTACAACAACTTGCTGGTTGGTCACCTGACCTTGTCTCTTCCCACTCCAGTCCATCCTCCATTCAACTGGATGGATGGATGGAATATGAATTTATTCAGACACTGTGCTAAGCACTGTACAAATGTCATCTAATTGATCTTCATAACAACCACAGGAGGAAAATACTATCATTATCTCCATTTTACAGTTGAGGAAAATGAAGCAAATAGTGATTAGTCACACAGCTGGGTAGTGTCTGAGGCTTAGGTCTTCCTGACTACCACCATTATACTACCTCACTGCTTCAAACTGACCAGCTGTCAATTTGATCCTCCTGAAGAGGATCCTCCTCATCCTCTTCAATTAATGCCAGTGTCCCTCTTTTGCCACCAGGATCAAGTATGGATTACTCTGTTTAACTTTTAAAGTTTTTATCACCTAGCACCTTCTCAGCCTTATAATACACCTTATAATGCCCCTCCCTCCAAATATACTCTGTGATACAGTAATATGGGCTTCCTTGCTATTCTTTGAACAAGGACTCCCATCTTCCTGGAATTCTCTCCCTCCTCATCTCC
Source organism: Pseudocheirus occidentalis (assembly GCA_028646575.1). Taxonomy (NCBI): domain Eukaryota; kingdom Metazoa; phylum Chordata; class Mammalia; order Diprotodontia; family Pseudocheiridae; genus Pseudocheirus; species Pseudocheirus occidentalis. Next base: position 151,948,957 of record CM053597.1, read on the forward strand.
ACTTCTTTCCTTCCCTTGCTTCTTTCCAGCCTCAAGAAAAGTCCCATATTCTGCAAGAAGCTATTCCTGATCCATTTTAATGTTAATATCTTCCTTCTGTTGCCTTTCTTCAGTTTAGCATGTACAGATCTTGTTTGTACATAGTTGTTTATAATTAAATTTCCACAAAGGAATTCTTTTATTAATACAGAGATTAAACAATATTCCTATAAAGCTCCTTCCATTCCAGGATATAATAATGCAATTGATTTTTTTGGTATGTAGTTAAATTTGAAGGTCACTTCAGGTATAACAGAATGCTTGAAAATGAACGCCTGCTGGTTCCAAGGGAAGAGTTCCCAGAATTTCCCTCTTCAATCCACAAAATAGTTTTGCCTAGCCTTGGGACTAGTGGGCCTTGACTTTATCTGACAAGCTAACCCCTCCCAAACTAAGGTATAGATAAGCCAAGAAGCTGTGGGGAGGGAGAGAAAGGACAGTACTCAGGAACAAGAGGGTAAAAGCATCTAGCAGCAGCCACTCTAGACAATGAAGGTCAGGACCTGAGACACTGGGAAGGTACTCTATCGAAAGAACAAGTTAAGACTTCCGAAACTAGAGCTGATGATACTTCCTTTCCCTTTGCCATTTTTAACTGTCTCTCTGAAAAAAAAAAAAAGAGGTGAGGCTAATGCTTTCCCAAGGGTAAAATGTTCATCCTGCTTTTTGAAAGTTTGTTTACCTTTTTGAATTTAAATATTTACTTTGTTTCTTAAGCTAACACAAAAGCTACTAAAAGCTGTTAGAGTTAATTGGGGTCTGCTAACTTGAAGGATTTTTGCCAAAACTCAATCTCCAGCTGAGGGTTCAGAGTTATTGATACATTTTATAACTTCACAAAGTAAAAAGAATATTTGTACTAGGGTTCCTGTAGCCAATGAGTCAGTAGTGGTTGGGGTAGTGCCTGGGGGATGTCACTGAGGCAGTGCCTCTGCTATTTTTCCTGGCATCAGCTCGAAAGGAATGGTGTGCACAAAGGGGAGGAGGCAAAAGAGTAGATGAAGAGAATATCATACTCTAAGAAAGGAATACGCTGACCCAGGAAAAGTAGAAGGCAAGTAAGAGTAATCGAGAGTCTTTCTTACTTATACACCAGGTCAATATAGCCACTCCCACCCCACTTCTAGACAGAAAAGAAAAATATGTCCTTTTGGCCTGATAGAATAGTCAATTGGCTAAACCATGGGATTCACCCATCATTATAATTTTAATTATATTGATTATTGATTAATTGTTTATTAATTATTATTAATTTATTAATAAATTTAATTATATTGATTGATCATTAATTGATTAATAATTAATTCACAGTGACCAAGACAACATAGTGAGTAGATGCAAGAATACAGTCACTTTAGAGGTATATTAACTCTTGTCAATTATTAAGTTATTACTCCTAGTTTTATAAATCAATTTCTTATAAGTATGGGCTATCTGAGCCAGTCTTACCAGGGTTGGATTATCCTCTGGGAAGTTGACCATAAAGACTCCAAACCTGAAGAAAGTTCACTTTTTCTATCATATAACAATATAATGAACAACTTTACAAGAATAGTAACCCCAGAATTTGGTCACATTTAGTCCTCAAAATGGGCATTAGCCTCAGGTCATATTTTTTACATTTTACTCCTTTTCTAGCATCTGTCCTACCTTATCATGCTAACTAGCAGAACACAAGATATCAAAGGAAAATTAATAATAAGACTAGTCCTACCTCACATTCCCACAAAACTATACAAAAGACCTCCCTTATTAGATCGTCATCCCCTCTTTCTCCTTAAGAATGGATGTTCCCAGGGTTATTCTTGAGAGAAGGATATGGATGTAAAGAAATCCACAAAGAATAACATCAAAAGTTCACCTGCCCAAAAAGAATTCAGAGAAAATCTTTTTTAAAAAGACTTCAAAATCAAATGACAGAGATGGAGGAAAAACTAAAAAAAAATAAGAATAATCCAAGAAAAACAAGAAGATTGTGAAGGGAAAGTCAACCATCAGAAAGGGGGATACAGAATCTTAAGGAAAAAAATGACACCTTGAAAATAAGAATTGGACAAAATGAAGCCAGCAAAATTATAAGAGCTCAAGAAATAACTGAATGAAATATTAATAATGAAAAACAGAAGAGAAAGTGAAACATCTCATAAGAAAAAACAACAGATTTGGAGAATAGATCAAGAAGATAAAAAATAAAGATCAGATAAAGTTAAGATCAAAAATGAATCTTGATACAATAACACAAGAAATAATTAAATAAAATTGTCCTGAAGCATTAGAACAAGGTGGAGTGGGGAGTAGATATGGGGGGGAGGGAGAGGAAAGTGGATCACCATTTAAAACAGATCTTATGAGGAAAACTTATAGGAATAGCATAGTCAAACTCTGAAACCTCCAGCTGAAGGATAAAATATTAAAAGCATCAAGACTAAAACAATTTAAATATGATGGTGCCACAATTAGAATCACACAAGATCTAGCAGCAGAGACATTAAAGGACCACAGGTCTTGGAACACTAAGAACTAGGACTCATACTGTGCAAAGTTAAGCATTATCCTGAATGAAAAAAAATGGACATTCGATCAACTGTCAGACTTTCAAGACTTTGTTTTTAAAAAGCCTATACTTAATAGAAGATTTAAGATGTAAGATTCAAGAGAAATATAAGATATATATATCAAAGACTGATTATAAGGGATTCATAAGGACAGATTATTTCTATAATGTAAAATGTAAAACATTATGCCTAAGATTCCTATTAATAATTGGGTATAATTAATATAACAATGGTTTAACAAGAAAGATCAGGGTAAACCTGTGTATGATGTGAATTATAAAAGTAAAACTATTTAGGAGAAGATAAAAAGAGAAATTATTTTATACAAATGAGGTGCAAAAAGTAGAATCAATGAAGAGGAATTAGATGGGGAGGAAGACTGCTGGTTCTGGTAACCTATTTTCACTGGGAATGGTTTTAAGAGGGAATGAAACATTCATACTTAGAAGAGTATAAAAGTCTTCTAAATTCAGAAGAAATAAAATGGTAGGGGCATAGTGGAAGGGAGAGGACAAGGTAGGGAGCTTTAGAGGGGAAGGCAAGGTAATAGACAAAATGTGGGTATATAAGGATCTTTAGATTTATAGGAATGGGAATATATGGGAATGATCCATGGGGGGGGGGAGGGTAGGCAAGTAATAGGAAAGCAAGGTAGAAGTAAAGCAGGTAGAAGTAAAGTAGAGGAGGCAAGAGGAATAGAAAACAAGAGATATGCACAAATAAAATACCCACACAAAAACAAGAGATATCCACACATAAAAACAAGGATCAGGAGTAGAATTTGTTTGGGAAAGTATCTGCCTCTATATGTATGTATATATGTATATGTGTATGTGTGTATGTATACATATATGTATATATATACATATATTCATATATATATATATATATGCACACACATAGCTATAGAGAACCATATCCAAACTTAATTGTAGCCTTCTGGAGTAGGAGAGGAGGAAAAAGAACAAAATTTAAAAGTACACAGCAGGGAACAAAAGAAAATTTAGTAGGAAGCAAAGAAAAGATGGACAGTTCTCAACACATATATTATTTATCACACAGATTTTCTTGAAATGAAAATGTATTGTTACACATTTTGAACATCCTTTTATGCTCTGCTATGCACATGACACGCTTTTTCCCCTCTTTCTTACTTTGTATTAAAATTCCAATATTTAAGTTTATGATATGCTTTTATTTTTTTTCTCTGTTCTCTATTTGTGTTCTGGCCTTTGAGTCTAAAATATAAAGAAAAAAATATAAAAAAGAATGTTCCTATTGGAAATTGAGGGGATGCCCCTCAATTGGGGAACAACTAAACAAGCTGTGGTATATAAATGTAATGGAATACCATTGTGCTGTAAGAAATGATGAGCAGGTAGACTCCTGAAAAAGGTTTATATGAGCTGATGCTAAGTGAAGTCAGAATCAGAAGAACATTGTACACAGTAACAGTAACACTATACAATAATCAACTTTTGATGCAGCCCAAATCAGGGCTTAGACAGTGTACTTTAATTAGGGCCTTTCAGTGATGTGCCTAATGGATTCACATGAGGCCAGCTCCCTAAAGACCCCCTGGAGTTACACTTAAAAGATTTGTGTCTGAGACCCTGACTGTAACCAGGCCCTTTGCCCCACAACCTAGAAAAGGCAAGTCTCTTATAAAATTATCAATCCTGTTGATGGGGTGTTAGGGTGCCTATGTTTGTAACATCCAGTTGCAACTTCAGTTTGTAAAATCACACTTGTGGTTGGGTACCTATGTTTGTAATATCAGCTTGTGTAATCAAGTTGTAAAATCACACTTCCCCCAACCTAATAGCATTAACTTTGCCTCTTCCCTAGGCCAGCGCTCTGCCCAGCTACAATTCATGAACTGTTTATCCCTGCTTGGTTCCATTACAAGCTATACCTATGAATCCTTCACTAAACCATCTAAGCAATCATTTTAGCTTAGAGAAATGTTCCCTTGTTCTAGTGGCCAGCTGCACCTATGAATCCTTCAATGCATTATCAGTAAGCTAACTCCTCTCCAATTAGGCACATCCTGGATCCCCAATTAGTCTAGCATCCCAACATCCATCTTGTCAAACAGGACATTGATGGATAACAGACTGGACACTTCTCAGTCAGAATTGACCATTAGCTGACCAAGTGACGTTTCAAGCCAAAAACCACACTTCCACGCAGCCCCTCCGTCTCCCATGGGCTTTTTCCCAGTGAATTATGAGCAATACACCTGTGCAGGAGATGTGAAAAGTGCATGTCCCTTTAAGCACTGACCACTCCTTAACTCCTCCCTAATCCCACCCTTACTCACCTAGTTAGCATAATTGATACCTGATTTATGAGTTTATGGCTTTTTAATCTGTGCCCCCCTACTCCTGCAGTTTCACAGGTTTCCTAAGATCCCCCTGCCCACTGTAAGGCATAACAATAAACTTTTACAATCCTGACTCAAAAACTCATTAAATGGAGTTCTTCCCTGAACGACCCCTTGGTTATTTCTTTCTCTCCCCCATGTCTTCACACACACCTGAGGCTGGCACTCAGGTGGCCCCCAACAAACCATGATTGACTTAGCTCTTCTCAGCAGTACAATGATCTAAGACAATTCCAAAAGACTCATAGTAATGGAAAATGCTATCTGCATCCAGAGAAAGAACTGATGGAATCCGAACCCAGATTCAAAGCACACTATTTTCACTCTTGTGGGGGAGGGAGTTTCTTTTGTTCTTTTTCTTCTTCCACAACATGACTAATAGGGAAATACGTTTTACATGATTGTATATGTATAACCTATATTAGATTGCTTGCCATCTTGGAGAAGGAGAGAGAGAAAAATTTGGAACTCAAAATCTTTCACAAAATCAATGTTGAAAACTGTCTTTAAATGTTAATTGGAGGGGTGGCTAGGTGGCACAGTGAATAGAGCACCGGCCCTGGAGTCAGTAGTACCTGAGTTCAAATCTGGCCTCAGACACTTAACACAAAAAACTAGCTGTGTGACCTTGGGCAAGTCACTTAACCCCAACTGCCCTCCCAAAAAAATGTTAATTGGAAAATTAAAATACTATTAAAAAAAAAAGAATAGATCTTCCCCAAGACTTTGTCCTGAGCCCTTTTTTCTTCTTGCTGGGTACAGTCTGTTGGTGATTTCATCTGTTTCCAAAGGTTCAATTATCATCTATTTTATATACCTTTACCTAAACTCTATGCCCATCCCTAATCTCCCTTTTGAACTTCCATCTCAATTCAATCAATCAAAGAATATTTGACCTCTGCAACTGTTTGCTATGTCTCATCGGCATCTCAAACTCAACAAAGTCAAAATAAAATTGATCATTTTCTCTGCAAAATATATTGCTCTCAACTTCTTTATTTTAGTTTAGTGCCAACTTACCAGTCACCTAAGTTTGGAACCTTAGAGCCTTCCCTGACTATTCCTCCCTGTCCTTCATGTCCCCATTGTCAATCAATTGTCAGGTTTCATGTATTCTGCTCTCACAAAATCTCAAACACCTGGACCCATGACTCTACTCACACACCCATGACCCTGCTCCAGGCCTTCATCACCTCTCACTTGCACTGGTCTCATTACTTCCAATTCCCCTCCTCCCCCTATCCCTTTCAGTCTTCCCCCCAGCTGCCCAAATAATCTTCCTAAGGTACAGGTATGACCACATGTGAAGAACAGCAATTTATACTGCCTTGCCAGCCATGGATGTGATAAGTTCATGCCACACATTCCAAGTTTCCAATCACTGTATAGAAAATTCCTGCAAAGAACTACCATGAGAAGGGTATGATTTTATTAAACAAATGATCAAACACTTTATATAAGGCAGTGAGTTCCAGCACTTCCCCTGTGGTAGAAAAGATTCAATTATGAGAGAAGAGGCAGGGAGTCAAGGGTCACGTAGTTCTGGGCCATGGTCCCTAACAGGACCAAGCACCTCCAAGCTGGAATATCCCATCTTATACTACAGCATAGACACCTTGGGGCTCAGGACTACTGTGAGCTGGTGTGACTTTTTCTTGATCTTATGCATTCTTTATGAACCTCATCTAAAAATCAACCATGAGGGCCTCATATGATCACTTCCTTTACCTTCAGAACCTATAATTGGGTACACCAGCAAGAAAGTGCCTCTAAAATAAAGTACAATCTTCTCAGCCTTTCATTTAAGAGCCTTTACAATGTGGGTCATGAGGCCTCTCTGGTTTTTGTCTTTGTATACTGAGTACCTTGCCTGTGGAAGGTGTTTAATAAATGGCTGTCTAACTGAATTAAAAGGCTAAGATTTCTTCCATATTCATTGCCTTATTTTCACCTGGTCTTTCAACTCTGGGACTTACTTTTTGGGCTAATGACTTTACAAGACCAGAAAATTTTCAGTCTGTGTCCAACTTACAGGAATTCTTTTTTCCAGCCCTCTGTCCCCAGTTTTAAAATGCAAACATTTCCCATAAATATTTTTTAAATATGTATTTTAGTAATATTTTATGGAATGAGATACTCTGACACTAATCTGGGCCTAGTACTTTCAGGTGCAGATGACCAGCAGACAGAGGAAGTATGAGCCAAAAAGAATGAAGAAAGGCATAAAGTAGCAGGCTCCTAAGCCCCTTTCTTAGGAGAATGGGAATAAACGAAAGTGAGCCCCAACAGCCAGCTAACCAAAGGGAAAGAGGCCAGTTCATCACTAAGAGGTGACCTCTAAGATCTTTCCCAGCACTGACATTTTATGATTGTGAGAAGAGAGTTGGTGGGGGGGGGGGGC